>CM063243.1:20749974-21349974 GCA_032158295.1 Pycnopodia helianthoides
CAAGACATTGGGGGGGGGGGGGGGGAGGCAGTGAGGGGCAAGGTCAAGATGGCATAAATGAGACACGTATGGAAGTCAAAGACCCTGAACTGTGTGTAGTGGATTGGGGGGGCGGAGTGCCAAGATGGCTGAAACCTGAACGAGGATACAGCTGACTTCAATATGGTCATGTATGGGGCAGACAGAGTGCACAGATTGTACAGACATTACAGCGTTATGGCTGTTTCCTCAGCTTGTCTGGTTTGACATTTGTGAGGGATAGCGAGCATGACAAAGACAGCCAAGCCTCAGTCACGCTTAATTGCCGCAACGGTTTCAAACTGTCATTTGGAGAAAGTTTCCACTCAGGACACTGCACGCAAAGGGTGGCCCCTGTCTTTCAAACACTCCTTGACTTGGTAAGCTTTTTAGCTGAAGCAATTCAAATATCGAACTGTTTGCATATTAAACGACTGGTTAACAACGCCAGATTTAAGTCAAGTTGAATGCTTGATTTTGACATTTCTCGGTATGGAATGAAGTACTGAGTAGGAGGCTTTTAACTTTTGTTCAACTAAAAAATTATTATCTAATATTAATATTTACTACAGCAAGATCAGGACACAATTTCACGGAGAAGCTTAAAGGTATTGTACACTTTTGGTAACAGCTCAAAATCAGTGTCCACATGTTGTGTGATTAAACATGTGCATGAACAAACAATTCTGTGAAAGTTTGAGCTCATTGGTCATCGAGGTCACAAGAAAATAGTGAAAAGAGATCTTATGTGTTTTCTGTTTTTTCAAATTATCGCGCGTGATAATTACTATTGTTTTACTCGTTTCTCAGAAACGATAGCATTTTAGGCAGAAATATTTTAAGGGACCCTTTCTACCATTACTTACTTTAAATCATGTAAGTTATGTGTGAATCTGTGAACATTGTGTTTTTCGATCTTACCAATAGTGTACAGGGCCTTTAAGCAGAAAATATTGCTTAACAATTTTCTGCAAAGCAAAAGTGAGCAGGATATTAGTCACAGATGAAATTTTGAGCCCTAATATCGCCTCTTCCACAAGGAATTTTCTTTGGGTCTTTAAGCATGCATTACTCAACACAAGAAACCTGAATCCCGAAGCGGACTATAAACCAACCCTAGACATTTCAACCTCCATTCGTAGACTAGCCACAAGACTAACCCAAATACGATGAACTGTCACCCATCAAAGTACTGACCAAACCTACCCTAGACAATTCAACCTCTATTCCTAGACTAGCCACAAGACTAACCCAAATTACGATGAACTGTCACCCATCAAAGTACTGACCAAACCTAGACAATTCAACCTCCATGCCTAGATTAGCCGCAAGACTAACCCACATACAATGAACTGTCACCCATCAAAGTACTGACCAAAGTCTATGATTGCAACCATTCGTTCTCCTAAGTTCTAAACATTACATTATTTTGCATATTTTTCCCAAATGAAATTGCACTCCAAATTGAATTATTATGAAAAATAATTTTCCAGATTGAATAAGTCACATCAGCAACAAGAAAAATTGAGAGAGAGCGAGAAAAACTTGACGTCTGTCAATCAACAGAATAAAAAAACTCTTCACGAAGCGCTCTGGAGAAGAAGACAAACAAATTGATGAATTATGGATTTGAAATATGTCGATGTCATAACCGAACTTAATGAGTATTCTGTCAGCTCTAGGATTACATATCTCTTGCAGGTATATGACGTGATCGGTTGAATCGACTTTCAGGCCTCTACAAACGGTTCAGTTACTTGACTGCAAGGCAAGACGACGTTCACAGGATACAGAGCTGGGGCAATTCCATGTACTAAAGACCCGGATGAATTACATGTTGCAGAATTAGTTCATAAAAAAAGTTCATATCAGGATATTTTGGGAAAAAACCAATCAAATTCTGAATATGTGATTGGATAGAAAAGGGGGTCATAAGGGGTCGGGGGTATAAGGGGCGGGTGGGTATTCAACGAGGGGGCAGGGGGGGCAGTGTTAATTACAACATTTACTGCATGGAAACCAAGTATGCCAGTTTGCACCTTGGAGGGATGTTTAGGGTCAGGATTTCTTAATAAAAAGGTGACTTGTCGCTTTCCCCCTCCCTGGCCCTGCCCTAAACCACACATACGGATAAACTTGTGTTTAAGATGGTAAACTTGTTGCTCATGGTTTTGCACATGTCGAGTGCCGTCTTGATTCAGTCAATCCAGGGCCAATTTCACACAACATGCAAGCAGACCTCTTTTTCTGCTTACAAATCCGACCTTAGATACTCACTGCTTACTGCACCATAAGCAAAAGGCCGCGCTAACTCATTTTTGTAGGCAGATGATGTGATGTAACAGTTCAAAGCCATTGAGAGCGCGCCATACACACTGTCAAATCTGGACTGTCAACACACTTAAGCTTACCTAGATTTTTTTTTCTGCTGCAGTAAGCAGAGTACCAGTTAACGGCTTTATCCAATCGGCCGCTGAACATTTCCTTATCTCCTGATAAAGACATAGTACACTCCTTTATCGGACACGCTGATCATAAATGGAGCGATCTTAGGCCCTGCATTGTAGGGCAACTGATATCGGTTTTTGGTTTACAGATGGCAGCCGTGATAGTCTCACTAGAGCAGAGTGGCATTTAACGGATGTAGTTTTTTTATATGTATTTTTTTAGCGGTTTACCGAACCATTGCCTCATCTCCCAGGATTGATACTTCATGGAGACAACGGAGATGATTGCTTCAAGCCCCGGGGCACTGCCTTGGTGCCCTTTGAAATGTCCCAGTAGAAATTTAAACTTCCCTCATAGAGGTGCCCTTTCCTTAAAAAAATTTTTTTTAAAAAGGCCATGCCGTTCCAAGAACTACATATCAAGAGAGATGCAGTTCGACATTTCAGGTTCAAAAGATTATATCAAAGATCAAAGGAAATCACAACACTAGACTCTAGATGAGGAAATAAGATTTGGCCCCTAGAGGGGGTTTGTTTTTCAAGGATGACAGTAGATATAGAGCAGACACAATAAGCAATTGCCATCCAAAGTCTTATTCCCCATACACATGGGTTACATACGACAGGAAACACAATCAAAGGTACCAGTTTGCATCGGTCACGTTAAGTAGTTTTTCCATTGGTTGTAATTTTCGTCTAAATACCTGAAACCACCCAAAACGTGTTTCAACATGTGACTAGACATATGCAGGCTTTACACTGAAAATAATTAGTGCATTCAACTGAAGTTTTTTTTTACAAATTATTAAAATCACCCTTAAAGGAACATTACAGAATTGATAAGAAAAAAACTTGTAAAATATACTTTTTGATCACAGATTTACATAAAACTTACACGGTCTAATGATGATGATAGTAGAAAACATCCCTTGAAATATTTCTGTTTGAAATGCCATATTTGATGAGAAATGAATAAACTAATTTTCCGATTGGAGTTTATCGCTCAGTGAGCGTTTTATTCATTTTGTTGAATCTATATGATTTCATGCAAATGTGTAATCGGTTTTTCACTATTTTTTCGTGACTCAGAAGGCCGATTGATCTCAAACTTCTACAGGTTTGTCAGTTTATGTATAGGGTGGATTACATAAAGTGCTTACACTGCCAGCAACTGTTTTGTTAGCAAAAACCAAATCTGTAATGTTCCTTTAAATTTCCATCAAAAATTACCAGAAAGTTACCCGCTTCTCTGTGCATTTTTTTTTAATTGAAAATTTGAAAGTAAATTTAAAAAAAAGATAATTTTAATCAGCTCAAATTATTTCCAGTTTAAGCCACTGCATGCCTGTCATTCACATACTAGACGGTTTCAGTTACTTAAAAAAGAAAGAAGAAGGCTACAGCCAGTTGGAAAAACTACTAACCTGATGGCACAGAAGTGCTACACTTTGTCTTTTCTGTCACACGCAAGTAATCTTTTTGGCGGGTGGGGCGTAACTCAATATGGCAAACAGTCTGAGCGTGCAACCACAATGACTTTCCAGTGTACTCACTGAGGTAACCAGACTAATTTTTTATCTTGTTTGCACCTGCAACTTCAATTTTCAAAATGTAAAAAACGTTTCGCATCCCGTTCTTTATTCTTGATGTGGGAAATCAAAAGGTGATTGTTCAACCATCAGACTGTCGGTAATTTTCACCAATGCATGCAAAAAAAATTGCTAATATTTCTGAGGGTCCAAAAAAAGAATATGTACTTAAAGGTATTGTACAGGATTGGTAAGGATAAAAAACATTTCTGTTTAATTTTAGTCTGAAAGATTACTGATTATGAACTTCATACTAGAACCATTTATTTCTGTGAAGTATTTCCCTCTAAAATGAAGTTATACATGTATTCCAGATTTTTTTCTCTGGAAAACCTAAAAAAAAAAAAACACGGCTGACTTCTGTTGTTACAACCAAAACAAAGGACAACTATAATAATATATGGTTGATCATACAAAACATGAACACTGTCTGTGACTATTTTGTCAGCTCTACCAACCCTGTAGGATAACTTTAAAAGTAGCAAGACTATCATGCCTGAAAGGTGAGAATACACAGAAAGTTCTGCCCAAAGAGAATTATCTTAAAGTCCTTGAGTATGAGCCTGTACCATAATAATGAATATATATAATGACAACCTTTTCATATGGTGTCTAGACAAAATCATGAGAGATTATTGGCACAAATGTCAGAATTCTAATATGTAAGCTTTTTATCTGAAGCTATAAAAAATATCTAACAGTTTGCATATTAAACGACTGGTTAACAACGCCAGATTTAGGTCAAGTTGAACGCTTGATTTTGACATTTCTCAGTATGGAATGAAGTACTGTGTGGGAGGCTTTCAACTTTTGCTCAACTAAAAAGATATTAAACTAAATTAATATTTACTACAGCAAGATCAGGACCCATTTTCATGGAGCTGCTCAAGCAGAAAACATTGCTTTACAATTTTCTGCATAGCAAAAGTGAGCAGTATACCAGTCACAGATGGTACATGTGAAATAGTATTTTGGCTGGTAACCTTAATCTGGTAAGCGTAATTTTGTTGTGTTTAGCTACTTTTTAGTGATATAAGCAGCTCTGCTAATTAGGGACCAGGCTTTTGGCAACATGCCCGTCCATGCAGTATCCTATTTTTAAAAGTTCCTCTTTGTATTAAGAAAGCAATCTCTCGATATCTAAAACGCCTCACACACGACAACAAGTTACTGACAGCATTTGTTTTAGCCTTTTGGGCAAGACTCAGCTAGGGTCAAAACGTCACGCCACTAACTATTTTTTTGCTTTAATACACAAGTCCTTTTGGTTGGTAGGCAGTTTGCAACAGCTATTTCTATTTACGCATCATTTGTTTCTCATACAGATTTCGGAGGCGCAAAAATCCACTCCAGAGACTTAATTAAAGTCTATTTTTAGCTTGTTGGACAACACAGGTAGAGGAATGCTGTGTTGCTATGGTGCAAGTGGAGTGTCCAAAAGGGGGGAATAAAGAGAGAGAACAAAAAAGCCTCGTACATGAAGAAGGGAGAGAGTAGGAAGGCTCCATTTGCGTCACATTTTCCCCTATTCAGCCTCAGCAGGTTGCCAACCTGTCTGATAAAAGTTTACGTGCGGACCATACTAAATCATCAAAATATTTTCTTCCGAGTGTTTTTTGTTTTATAATTATTTTTTAAACGGAATGCTTAGATAGAGGATATAACCCATTGTTTCATTGGTGCTGGTGATACTGCTTTAAAGGAGAGATTGGGAAAGGAAAGTTCAGATTTTTAAATAAATAAATGTTTTAGAATCATGTGTGACCTACCATCCTGTCGATTACGCCCTATTTGTAAACAACATGGATGGTTTAGAGGAACGGAGACAACGTAAAAGTTCTGAAACAAATGCTTGCAGCTCAAAGAATGTTATTTACACGGCTCCCCTCAGTAAGACACCACATCACACCAGCCAGCATCCCGCTTCAAGCGCAAAGTTTTCGCTACTTCCACCATCAAAACAGGCATAAATTGATGTGTAATTTTACACAAAATCACTCACGACATTGCTCAAAGACCCGACAGAAAGAGACAATTTTGAGAAAACTTAATATCTGAAAGGCAAGTCAAACAATCATTTTTTTGACATAAATCCTTGAAGAAAGACCAGCTCAATGCATTTCCTATGGGCTTACATTGATCACTGGAACCAGTCTGTATAAAGTGAGTGAGGATTACAGTCGCTGAAATGACACTATACTTTAACACATGTGGTGGATTACTGTTGCAAAGTGTCAACGGTGTTATAACAGACACTAATACAACAAACAGAACGGAGATGAAAAATATCTTCTTTTTTTTTAAACATCCAACAACGCCATGCAGAGCGTGTAAACTATATCTTAGGATTGCCAAAGCAACCCAGTAGTCTCGCCGTTACGACTTCATCTCTAGAATAAAAATGTAATGAATTTTTTTTTTGTCAAGTAAAGAACCACAAGGGAAACTGACTGGGTAAATTTCAAATGGTTTGGGGTTGAACAAAGAAAAATTGACTAGAGCGGGATTTGAACCAACGACCTCCGGATTAACGTACCGGCGCTCTACCAACTGAGCTATCTAGCCCTATGTTGGCGGTCTCCCTATTTTGTCAATATCTTTGTTCGGGGGTGCCAGTCAGAAGCCATGCAACCGTTTACTGCCGTGTAGCCAGGGATCACACCCAAGTTAACTTTTTTTTTTTTTACAAACTTTTTCGTTTTTCCCCCAGGGATTCAAAAAGTATACTCAGTCCTTGTCGTACATCATCGATGAAAGACCAAAATATTACGCTTGATCCCAATGTTGTTATTCCGTCCATTAAAGGTACATCGTATGATGGCTCAGCTGTGATTGCCAGGAGGCTGAGATCAGAATGCCAAAAGAAACATTGCAAGGTGTACAGAAACTAAGGTACGGACGTTGTTTAGCAGAGACGGAAATATGCTATATGAGATACTGAAGGTTGGTTTCCAATGTAACTCCTCCTTAGCGATGGAATGTTGGGCTCGGAGTCTGAAGATGATGTGTAGCGCAGAAGAAGCAAATAAGGTTACATGAAATGTATAAGTGAAACTGTGCTTACCAATAAGTGAAACCGTCCGTCAGGGTAAAAAATATTTTAGATTAATGAGTTGGATAGGTAGGCCTACACTCCACAGATCCTTGGAAAACAAAAGGAAAAAACTACTACTTTTTTTTTATGACAATGAAAAAAAATATATATATTTATATATATATATACAAAATTTAATTTAACAAACATTACTCCAGAGAATTAATATCATTACAAATTCTGAGAAAAACTGAGCGACTATGAAATAAAAATAATTACTTTGGTAAAGGTTGTGTTCTGTTGACAACTGAAATTAGATAGGACAGAGTATGACTCGTATGTTCAAGTAGGTGCAGTTGGTATTCTTGGCCATTCGTGAACAACCTTTACAAAAGACTCAGCCAGGTTTTGTAACTATTTGAAGAGAAAAGGTTAATGTAGGGGGAAAAAACTTAGGTAAGAGTCAAATGAAAAAAAGAGAGCAACACAAAAAAGGAAATTTTGTTGGAAGAGAGAGAGAGGGATGCTCTCTAGTGGTTTAAGGGGGGGGGGGATTCTGAAAAAGGGGGGAAGGGGAACCCGCAAAGAGAGGTATAATTTTGAAGCATGTGCCAAATCAAAATATAGTAAATTGCAACAACGTCTATTTTTTCTACGCAAGCTCAACTCTTTTCGTGTGGACAAAACGATATTGCAATTGTTCTACCAGTCTATTGTACAGAGTATTCTCACCTTTTGTCTTGTTTGTGTTTTCGGAAATATGAGGTCCAAGGATAGGATTAAGTTGGAAAGAATAGTCAAGCAAGCAAGTAAAGTAATTGGCCTTCAACAAGAGTCTCCAGAGGCACTATGTAAATCTCTAATGTGCAATAGAATAAACTCTATCTTTCTGACCCCGACCATCCACTACATTGCCAATTCCAGACCAACCCCAGAAGTAAACGTTTTTTTACAAAGAAGGATCAGAACACAGCGATATGGCAGCTCATTTGTTCCAGCAGCTATCAAATGGTACAATGAGCAGTTGAAGCGATGAGCTGTCGTGTGGCTGGCTCTGATCCCTAATTTGCAATTGTCTTGTGCTGTTTTATGTGTGTATTTTAATGCAATTTTTAAAGTTTTAACATTTCGTTACTGATCGTTTGTATTGTATTTGCATAGAGCTCTTTGTCAAGGCCATTTTAATTTCCCCAGTGAGGGATAATAAAGTTTTTATCTATCTATCTATCTATCTATCTATAAAGAGAAACACTTTGAGAAAGTATGCTTAATTTCCTAACAATCTGTAAAACGCTCTCTTTTTTTGTACTACACTTT
This sequence comes from Pycnopodia helianthoides, assembly GCA_032158295.1. Classification (NCBI taxonomy): domain Eukaryota; kingdom Metazoa; phylum Echinodermata; class Asteroidea; order Forcipulatida; family Asteriidae; genus Pycnopodia; species Pycnopodia helianthoides. The sequence continues at coordinate 20,758,380 of CM063243.1, forward strand.
TTACGCAAAATTAGAAAATGAATAATACAAATAATATTAATTTTGAGTTGAACAAAGAACAATTTATAGAGCGGGATTTGAACCAATGACCTCCGGATTAACGTGCCGATGCTCTACCAACTGAGCTTTCTAGCCCTATGTTGGCGGTCTCCCTATTTTGTCAATATCTTTGTACAGGGGTGCTAGTCAAGTCAAAATGTCTTTGTTCAATCCAAAAGTTATTTAAAATCTACCCATTCAGTTTCCCTTGTGGTTTGTTACTTGACAAATAACATTGATTACAAATGAGGGATATATAACCACACTCCCTTCGCCCACGTCTCTTGAACAAAAACCACCACAAAATTGAAGTGAACAAGGCAACAGCTGCAAAGTGTGTCATACCATGCAACCTCATTACCAAGCAGCATCTAAAAGGCCATTTTTGTAAAGAGGGGGTAAGGGAAGGGGGAGGGGGAGGGGAGGGGAGGGGGGAGGTAAGGGAGAAATCCTTCACACTGATGTCCTAATCAGTGTTCACTGCTATGAAACATCTCAATACTATAAGATCAACATCTAAATGTCTCAGCTGTTGGCAAAAACCAGGTGAGAAATGGACGGCAATTACTGACGCCAGGTCAACCATTAGCCAAAGTGCTTCCTAGCGAGGGCTGTAAGGATGGGGGGGGAGGGTGTCATTCATTGTCGGTAACAGCAATGGATCACTGCTTACTCATCTGTCTTATAATATCATTTGGATCAGATGACCAGCTTCACATCATTTCCTATCAGAAGACACTCTGGTTTGACTGTGTTGTGGCCTGGTTATTAAGGATTAATATTAAGGATTGCGGACCGTTAACGGCCACTTCAAACTAACAGCCACTCATACTGTCACGATTCTGGTATGGCATCCAGTTACTGACAACATCACAATAAATCTCACTGAAAGGGGGGGTTGGTGACACATTGGTGATTAGATGTTGACTTGAAACAAGACTATGCTTCAGAACAAAGGCCAGACTTTCAGGTGGCTTTTTTTAAAGGCATTCACAGGTTATGCAAATTTTAAATTTTATTGGGTTATTACCATTATATTATTATGACTATTATTATTATTAATGGTTTATTCACACCATCTTGCAGCCCAAAGGATGAATTTCACAGTGGCTACAGTAAGTAGCAAGCTAAATTACACAGTTGATACAAACGTTAAAAAATCAAAACACAGAGAAACAACAAAATGGAGAATAGCACAACAGCAATAAAACTAAAAGATTGACCAATCAATCTTTCAGCACATCATTCAACAATCCAGTAAGATATGGAACAGGGCTGCTGTGAATTCTTTGATGGAACCCTCATGTTTGTAAATCAGCCATTTGGTTCTTAACTCCATTCCGTGAACCTTATTATTTTGTTGACCTGAAAATTGTTTAAAGCAAATTTAGAGCAAAGTTTTGTCCTCCTTTCAATCAAGGAATCCAGATTCAATGCACACAAAGCTTGGTCACAATTATGATAAGTTAGAGCAAAGCAGAATATGACAAACAAACACCTTTATGACCTTATTCTAACTGATTAGACTGGCCCAGAGTCAACGATGAGTGCCAGGCTGAGGGGGGTGGGGGGGGGGAGGTTCCATTACTGGCCAAAAGTAACCCTTGCAGTAGACAACACTCAATTCTTTTGTGGTTAATCCAGCAAGTCTTCAGCTTGCGAAACATGAATGGCTTACGATTAACCTTACTCAACAAGTCAGTCATGTGAGCGTCCCACTTCAGATTACTCTGAAAAGTGACTCCTAAAAGTTTTACACTACAAATCACATGGTAACTTAATGTTGGAAATAGAGTACAAATTATCAGGGAGACTCTTACGACCAAAATAAACCAAAGTTTGGCATTTTGCAGGATTCAATGAAAAACCATTTTGCTTTGCCCACTCATCTTATGATTAAGGTCGAATTGTGTGCTACTTTCCGATTTCCCCCTGATGTCAGATCGTCCGTAAAATTCCAAGCATCTGTTGCAACTAGAATCAACAGCACTGTTTATGTAGGCTAAGAAAATCACTGGACCAAGTTTGGTGCCTTGGGGCACTCCACCAGATAGGGTTTGCCAGTCCAAAAAAGATTGCTTCATAGGCCTATTTGTTGCCGTTCAGTTACAACCCATTTCAGAACTGAAACCCCAAGTTCAAGAAGACCTTTTTGTTGTTACCTGGTGACCAACGCTGTCGAATGCCTTACTAAAAATCAGTAAGTATTACGGTAGTGACATTATTAGACTTGTTTGCACCGGTAATTAGGTGATGATATACGTCAATAAAACAGTGGGTATGTAGACTGTAGCCGATTACCAAATTGTCTAGTACCCAATTTATAGCTAATTGTGTTCATTATCCATTTGCAAATGAAACTTTCAGCAAGTTTAGCTCACAGGGAACTGAGAAATATTGGTCTGAGTTTTATCTTGAGAACAGAATAACATTTGCCTGCATCCACTGAGATGGGACAACACCCTGCCTGAATGATGAATGTAAAGTACTAGTTGCAGGAATACTCAATTGGTTGCAGGAACACTCAATTAGTTGCAGGAATACTCAATTAGTTGCAGGAATACTCAATTAGTTGCAGGAATACTCAATTAGTTGCAGGAATACTCAATTAGTTGCAGAAATACTCAATTGGTTGCAGGAATACTCAATTAGTTGCAGGAATACTCAATTGTTGCAGGAATACTCAATTAGTTGCAGGAATACTCAATTAGTTGCAAGAATACTCAATTAGTTGCAGGAATACTCAATTAGTTGCAGGAATACTCAATTAGTTGCAGGAATACTCATTAGTTGCAGAATACTCAATTAGTTGCAAGAATACTCAATTAGTTGAAAGAATACTCAATTAGTTGCAAGAATACTCAATTGGTATGCAGGAATACTCAATTAGTTGCAAGAATACTCAATTAGTTGCAGAATACTCAATTAGTTGCAAGAATACTCAATTGGTTGCAGAATACTCAATTAGTTGCAGGAATACTCAATTAGGTTGCAAGAATACTCAATTAGTTGCAAGAATACTCAATTCATGTGCAAATTCCTTAAGTATCCTAGCAGGTAAGTTTATCCATAGAGATCTTCCAAAGTTCATAGTGAGTTTTCCCAAGGTTGAGTTTCAGGAATATCATACTGGGCAGGCAGGTAAGCTGGTAAATCTTGCCACCCGACAGGACCTTGGTTTGTGAAAAAACTGGAGAGGTGATTATTGATCTCACTGGATTGACTAATTACTACTAGGGTCCGATACCTTCAACATGAATAGTAAGCTCACTACTCTTCAGGTTGGCTAGGTTAAGGACATTTTGATACTACCCTACAGGATCTGTCCTTTGCAGTACACATACCCTACCGGCATGGTAAGTATGCTTAGCAGATTTTATCTGACAAGCAACTTGATTTCTGAGGGGAAACAAAATCTACCTTTGTCCCCTTTAACAAAAGCTTTTTTAAATTAGTTTTTTTGATCCGACCATTGAACCATGGTTTATCACCGCAATGTTTTTTGTTGTTGTAATTTTGGTGGGAAAGTGGGAGTCAACAGATTGACTGACCATCGTATAGAAGGCATCAATCATGGCTTGAGAACCAAATAATTCCAAATAAATCTACTCTCCGCAGACATTAAATTATTTATATGTCCGAGACGATATTATATAGATCCCTTATTTAAAACGCAATGGAAATTCACGGTACTTGATTGGCCTTTGGAAACCTAGTTTCGACCCTCTATAATTATGTCCCTGACCCTTACCCCCACACCACCTCCCCAACGACAGCTCAGGCATTTTCCTCTCCGTTAGTATCCCTTCACGATCACTCCCTCTAACCATGAAGGCATTTTTTCTTTAACAAATCGAATCTGGGGGGGAGTTAATTTATGCAAGCTTGACACAAAGAAAGCTCCCCAAAAGACACTTGTTGCGGGTTTAAGTTACGGTCTATTAAATCCCCTCTACCGTCCTTGGCTTAATGAGACCGGTAGGCGCTGATAAACTCCACGGGTCTCTCTTGACGATTTTTTTCTCTCTCTCTCTCTCTCTTTCCTTTTATTAACCAGAAGCGATCACGCTCATTAGTTTAGCCATGCAAGACAGCGCTTTCAGCCACACAGCTGGTGGAAGACAAGCGTGTGAAATAGGCCATAAGCACTCAGCAGGCCTTACGAGTGAATGAAGGGGAAAACAAAGCACATGGTCTGTAGTTATTCAACAAGGAGGGGGGGGTTTGGACTGAGTAGATGGTGGTCTCAATCTATGGCCAATCATTGCACCTGGGACCGTAAAGCGGAGTGGCCACTCCATACCCAGGCCACCCCCCCCCCACACTCCACATCCAATACATACATGCCTCAACATTCAGGGCTTTCTATTGTTGTGGTGGGGCCGTGCCACGCGACCCAAGCTTGGGCGCATGGTGCCACATCAATAGGGCACAAAGGGGTACGGCTGATCCCAAATGGGTGACACAATCAGATGGGAATAATGAATCACTATTCACTCGCTTGGGCCGCCACAGGGCCATAGCCAAGTCACGGCTTCTTGATTCTCGTGAGAATACCAACTGTTGAGCCCCGTCGGCCATCCCGTTATATCGATGCAGGGATCTGATAGTCTACACTGGTTATATACAACCCCCACTTGAAAACTATCCTGTCCCTACAGCTTTTCTTGCGTGTGTTATTTGTCGTGTGTTATTTGTCGTGCAAGGAGGTGAATGGCTCTGTGAGTAGTGCACAAAGGAACTGTGCTGGACTCTGACCCGATCCCATTCACTGTGCTGTGTTTACCCTCAGCCCAATGGTCACCAAATAACCACACAGACACCAGCTAGAAAGATCCACAATCCTCAGGTGGCACTTTCTTTTCATATCCCACTCAGTACAGTATTGATTTTGAAGGTTTGCTTTAAAGAAAGGGGAAAAAAAGAAGAAAAAACAAGACAACTGGCTTTGTTCCAAGCTTCTCAGCGGTATATAAACTGCTCAGTTTAAGGGATTAGAAAAACCAACCTTCGCCACGACTGTATTAAATTAAAAGCTTCTAATCCGTTGCGGATTTTTAAAATCAAATAAGATACACACCAGGAAGTAATTATTTCTTACCAGATAATTCAAAATGCTTATGCATTTCAACTGAAACATAAACAAATGTTGATTGTGCGGATTGTACTGACAGTGTTGTAACATTTGTATGACCACGTTTAGAGGTTTCCAAGAAGTGGCACAGTTGCATACAGGACATTCAGAAAGTTTAACCCAGTGAAAAGCAATTACGGCAGTCACTGGGACTGTTCTTTGGTTTCTTGATTGTCTTTTGTTTGTTTTTCTTTTTAATGATCGCCTTGTCAGTTATTTAAATTTCTTCTTACGTAGGTAAGGTAAGAGGCATCTGTCTCCTGAAAATATCTAAACATTACCGATGCCAGCAGGGTTAGGCTTGATGTAATAGGTACTCATTAGTTCTCTGTTGACGAAGCAGATGTATCTCCATACTGTGGTTTGGGCACTGGCCCTGGTGACTAGTCTTGTTTCTTTATCTCTTTTTCTTCAGTTTGGTGCATTTTAAAACGTGTTATGCACTCTTGATAATTCTTGTTTGTAAGGGGCACAATATAAATCTTAAATTACTATCATTACTATAATTATTACTGATTTCAGTGATTTTTATTCGGGTGTTGAGAATCTCATGAAGAATACCCACAGGAACTGATACAGTATCAGTCCTTTGGGTGTAAAAACACAACTAATGTTAAAATTTGTTCAAGGACAGGTCCAAAAATTCACACAGTTATGTACGGTACACTCAGAAAGTTTAAGTCTCTAGAACAGCAATTAAGAAAGTGTTTGATTTCAATGATTTTTATTATATGTTGGGCATCTGCGACGTTGAAAATACCCATAAAAATTAATATGTAATCAGTCCTTAGGACGATTATGAAATCTAAACGAAAAAAACAACGTGCATTGCATATCAAAGAAGGTCATTCTGTTGGACTTGCCCATCTCCAATAAATCAAAATGCTTTTAATATACACTAATTTGAGTGTATTCAGTGTTTACTTGACCGTATCGTATCTGGTGTTGCGGAAATTAGTGATGCGGGCAATAATAATAGAGCAGGCCGGCCATCATCCTACAAAAAGATCACTCCACTGTGAAAATGGAAAATCGTCTCTCGTGAGCGAATCTATTGTCTCGCTGGACCTTGGCTCAATTTGACCCATCACTCAAACGGTTTCTCACACAAAGAGCCAAATCAAAACCAGAAAATATAGATCAAAATAACAGAGCCACTGACTTCATCCCAAGGTTTCAACCAGAATTTGGTAAACGGGTGTCCAAATTTGCTGGAAATTTAAACACTGGGTGTTCAAATTGTTTACTTACAATCCATTTACATGTAAATGACAGATAAAAAAGGGTGTCCGAATAAAAAAACAGGGTGTCCAAAAGACACCCAGACACCCCTCTGGCTAACACTATGCTTCAACCCATCATCAAAAAATTCAAACAGAAGATAAATAACATTAAATGAAAAAAAAAAAAACCTGATTACTTATTACTTATTCATTTGTTTATGTATAATTATTTCTTAGTTTAATTTGATGGCAAATCAGTGGCAACCACATGTCCCGGTTTAAGTGGAAGACAATAGTGAAGAATATTAAGACACGAACGTGTACAAATATTGCAGTGAACAAATTAAACAGTATCAAAAAGTGTTCACAGAAGGTAGTCTGTTCAATGTGCAAAAAGAATATTATATTAAAAAATGCAAACAGAGAAGAAGAAAACAATTAGAGAAAGAGTATACTTTTGGTAATTGCCAAAGACTAGTATCCTCACTTGGTGTATCTCAACATTTACATAAAATAACAAACCTGTGAACATCTGGGCTCAAAGTTGCAAGAAAATAATGAAAGAAAAAAAAACCACCCTTGTTGCATAGAGTTGTGTACTTTCAGAAGCCTGAAGCCTTTCTCAGATTCAAATTTTGGAGTGAAAAACTACCTCTTTCTCTAAAACTACTATACTTAAAAGGGGGTCACTCCTAACAATGTTTTATAATAACAACAGCTCTCCAGTGCTCTTTACCTATCATGGTCATTAACTTGTGGAGTAATTACCAAAAGTACACCCTGCACATAACATCTACTACTTGAATGAGCTAATTTGTTTGTTCAAAAAATGGTTACTGATGAGTTCATTTGGGCATGCAGAAAAAAACTGCAGAGAGCCAGGCATTGACGTCAACTGTAAGTTTTCTTGTGTTTCAATAGACAGCAGCGTAGAGCAGGCGCTTGGCGTAGTCTGGCGGAAGGGAAGCGACACAAAGAAGTCCGAGTAATACTAGGACCGTTGGAGCACCCCTCGGGCCAAACACTACATCATAATAGCTGCCCGCTCCCAGCACCATTGTTCCCGTCGTGTTAATCTCAGACACGGCTCAGATACCACTCAGTTCTGGTATTTTTATTCATTTTTTTGTTGTTAAGATTCTGCATAATGAGGTTTAATGTTTTTATATACGAATTTTTTTTAAAAATAAATTTTTAGTTCTTTGTTTACATTAAACATTATGTTGAGGAAAATTCCTATCAAGCCACATTTACAGTCCCATTAAACAAAAAAACCCAAGTAGTGTTCTTTGTGGGAAACCAAAAAAATTAAACAATATATATAAAAAGGCTACTTTATAAGGAATTTAAATAAACGGCAGTATACAGTTAAAAATGGGGAGTTTTCAACTTCTGAGATGCAATAAATAACTTCCAAAAACAAATAAATAAACTAATAAACAAATAACAGTTAATAATAAATCAATACTTAAGCAAACAAATAAATAATAATTCAAAAAACAAATTATGACTTAAAAATAAATGACTTCATAAATAATATAATGATTACATAAATAAAGAAATAAATATATAAATAAAATGTCAATACTCTGGGTCTGTCTATGTTTAACAGTGATCTTTAAATGATTTGAATGATACCTTATTTGCTGGTTGCAATTTCTGAGCCCCAACCCTCATACACACATGCACCCCCCCCATATGTTTGTCAACTGGTAAATCAAAGACTTCTCTTTTTTAGTATTTACTCTTTTTAGAGCATCTCCTTTGACTACATCTACGTGATAGAGAAGCGAGGACGTCCTCGCTCTGTGTCAAAACATCCGGATCCCCTTTTGTTAAAGCCCTCGGTTTCAACAGGGTAGACACCCCCAACACACTTGTTTGTCAACCCGGCAAATCAAGGACTACTCTTTTGATCTCCCATTATGTGGACTTTAGTTTTATTTATTAACGACGCGCACATTTGATTTTGTCCTCAGCTTGTCAAACCACTCGGACCCCTTTTGCTAAAAGCTCTCGGTTTCAATGGGGAAACGCGCTCAGACAAGCACAAGAGAAAACAAAAATAACATTGCTTTTTACAACTTTAAACTGATATTTCAGTGATGATCCACCAAATACACGTCAACTTAGTGCGGGATTTATTTAACCCCCGTGTAGTATAAAAGAACATTCTAGTATCAGTACAACGGAACAAAGTTGATATGTACATCCGGAGAGAACAGCTCACTTCAGGGTATTTATTATCTTACCACTAAGCAATCAATAAATTCAGCGTGTGATATTACATCGCCAAGATCTTGCCAACTGTGACGAGCACCACTCTAAAATGTTGACCGCTTGTCAAAAGTGAACCGTGTCAACACGTCCCACCGGTACCCCGCCGATTATCCAATAATGACAAATAACATTTAACAAAATATGATAGCATTATCTTTAGCCTGCTGGTGGGTTGCGACTGGTAAATGTCACTTAAAGAAGGAGGCAGGGAGGGAGAAGAGAGCAATCTAGTTTGATGATAGTGGTACCAGGACTGTTAGGTTTAAAGCTGTGGAGATAACATTGACTGGGCCGGGGCGGTGTTTATGGACTCACTCACTATCAGCAGCCCTCCTATCAGTGAACCAAATCCGAGAGCGCCGGGACCGGTGGGAAATGAGAACCGGTTAATTATTGATTGATTTTAATTGTGCGCACTTCAATCATATCTGTACTTTTTTTTTTCTCCCCCTCTCTCTCTCTCTCTCTCTCTCTCTCTCTCTCTCTCTCTCTCTCACTCTCCCCAACGGTGATACGGTGTAATAGTCTCTGGGCAAACATGACGACCAAAGATTATCAAACACCAATTGTGAGGCTCTGCACTTTTTATAGACATATAAAATTATCAGCAGTGAAAAAAAGAGAGAAAAAAGAAAGAAAAAGTAATCACACTATGAATTAGAATTGGATTTAATTATTTTGTCCCGGGCCAGAGTTGGTATACGCCATTGGAAATTGTCTTATTTAATATCGTTGAGTATTAAAAGCGTTTAGAGACAGACAGTGACAACATGTACACTTGCTTAATGCACCATCAGTTCTAAGAAATATCACCACTTCAAATGCACTTATCAAGAACACTATGGGTAATCTAAAAAAATAGATATATAAATATTCATAGGCAACTTGTTGTAAAAGCTACAAAAAATCTTACAAACATTTAATGTTCTGTTTATTAAAATAATAAATAAAAAAAATTTTGATGGAAAATTCTCCAGTGTAAGTTTTTTTTACATAAAAACTATTTGATAGGGGCCTATATATTTGTAAACAAAATTCTGAAGGTTTTACTCCTCCTATTTAAGGCAATCAGACACAGTGAATGTCAAAGACCAGTATCTCCACTTTGTCCAACCCACTACAAAATCTGGAATAACTAACCTCTGAAAATTTAAGCTCAATCGAGAAAAATAGTGAAAATTCCCTTCATATATTTTTAAACTGTTTACAGACAGTTTATTCGAAACCGATTGTTTTTTCTAGTTTTTCAAAAACTGTAGCAGATCAGGCAAAACTTTCCTACCATGACCATTTTTATACTGTGTACAGGGATGTGGAAATTTGCATTTTTCAGTCTTAGCAATGTTGTGCACACCCTTTAAATAACTGGGATGAGATTCGACGAATATGGAATTTCCCCCCCCCCAAAAAAAAATGGTTTGCTGGCCTGGGTTCCCCCTTATTCTAGACCCAGAACCTCCCAGTTGTTACAATTCTTGACGTTTAGACACTCTGTGCATCACCAGAAATGCAAAACTGCAGGTTCGGACACGATGTGGATTATTTATTTCCAACTTTAGTGACTGCTTTACTTCTTTCAAGACAATTGTTTTGAGAAAATCCTGAAATCAGGAAAAAAAAAAAATCCCTGAGAAATCACACGCCTGAAATAAAGAACTTACTTGATAGTTATAAAAAAACAATTACAAGGTCCTGAACGTTGTACCATTTCTATTTCAAACCGGCATGGTTCTCATGGCCCGAACTTAACCCACCACTCATCTTGTTATGAGACACTAGGCTAGCACATGGCAACACATGTAATCAAAAAGTGGTCATCAAGGTAGGTAGGTAGCTTGGCCGTACTTTGAGTATTTATATCTCATAATAAGTCCGAGGTAACTATACAAGAAACCTGTAAAGCCCGGTTCATACTTCACGTGAATGTGAAGCAAATTTACAGAATGCAAACCATCCATACTCGCCGTTTTCTAATCGTGATTCAAAAAAATAAAAAAATCGCTTCACTTTAATTTGCACTAAGTAGGAACCTGGCTTTGAGAGGAAGACAGTGAGGAAATGCTCAATGTTATGTGGGAGGAAAGTTCAAGCAAATCAAGTAGGAATTAAAAAAAACAACTTCTTATCAGACGGTGTGGGGGAGGGATGCAGTGATGCTCTAACCATCTACAAGAGACCAGCCATGTCTGGGCACCCATCATCAAACTCCCTGACGTGGCAAATATTGTTGACTTTTGACTCAATTTTTTTAGTTGTTTGTAGTCTGGGCAATCATGCCTCGAATTTCATTTTCAAAAGGGCACAGCAATTTCCCCAAAATGAAGGGCACCGGACGAGGAAAATTTGAATTTGTATTGAAGGTTTTTAAGGGCACCCACAGCAATTGCTGAGGTGCCGCGGCACAATTTGAGGCCTGGGCAATTACTTTGAAACAGAAAATTGAGTTTTAGAATTGAAGGCACTACGCAAACATGGGACAGATCAAAAAATGTCAATTCATGACGTGACCTTTACTTTTGACCTTTTAACTATTGAGTAGAAAGAGGTCAAATATTGCGGCCCTTTGTGGCAGCTATGGTCTCTAAAGGGCAACTATCACTCTGCAAAATGTTATGAGGGCCGTCGATCACCACTAATGGACAAGGTTGGTGGGGCTACAAGGAAAAGGTGGGTGGAAAACAGCAAGATATGGGAAAATCACAAGGTAGATTGTGGAATAATTTTTTACCTTGAACCCGTCTTGTCTGAGAATATATAAAAAATTGATTTCCTTGACCGATGTTTCCCTGTAGCTCTTTTTTTTTCACACTTTCCAATAAACCAATTTCTCAAGAACTAGCTTTCTATTTCTTTAGGGTGGTAGCAGGTGTTGGTTAATTTCAAGCTTAGGGTCATTTTTAATTGAAAGTTTTGATAAAATAAACAAGAATGAATGACTGACTGAATGAAGAGATTTCAGTAAGGTAAAGTCTGTCCTGAGTCAAAATGGCTCATCAGGCCGGTGTTTATATCCGGTTTCATTGGCATTCAACAAGTGAGAATTTTTCTACTCCCCTGGACAAGGGGGTTACTCGCAGGTTACTCCCCAGCTCTCACCGGTATCCATTTGTACTCCTGGGTGGAGAGAAGCAATTATGATAAAGTGCCTTGCTCAAGGAAACAAGTGTCGCGACTGACCAGGCCAGGATTCGAAACCCACATTCTGTAAACTACAGAACTTGAGTCCACCGCCATGACACCTCGCTATGTAGTGAAGAACAATGACATTGATGTGGCCAATACTTGAGCTGCATATATTTTATCTATAGTACGGAAGGTGAGTGATGGGATTGAGCCTTTGACGGTACAAGCATGGAATTTGGAAATGCAGTCCGAGTAGGCTAGGAGAAAGACATTTGGCTACAGGGCCATTGCAATAGATACTTGGCTATCGCAGATTTGAATTTTGAAAAAGATACAGGTAGAATAACAAGTAATTTTAAAAATTTTAAAATTACTTGTTATTCTAACCTTATTGTTTTCAAAATTTGAATCTGCGATAGCCATAGCATGTATCTTTTTCTCCAGACATACACACTGACTGTATGCCAAATTCCATGCTTGTATAATTCAAAGGCACAATACCCCCCCCCCCCAAAAAAAGTTACAAAATATCTTAACAAACTGGCACAAACAGCCAAGGTTTCTAGATCTACATGTATTCGCCCTGATGCACATCATTCAATTAGAAGGCAAAAACAAAAAAGACCGAAAACAAAATCTCGTCTCAAGATATGGATTGGGTGAAAATCACAGAATAAGTCACAATTCTATGAATTGGAAATTCACCATGAATATTTCATGATCGTTTTCCCCCTTCTACATGTTTTTTGTTTTTTTTGTTTTTTGGAGAGACTCTTCTGTCCATATAAGAGCTCCTTGGTCAGAGCGTAGCACAGTGTACTCTTCAACCTGACTAAGTCCCCACAGCCGATATCAATCAGGGTAAGGTTTTTAATGCATCCTATTCTTGCCAACGACTCTAATGCTAACCCTCTAAAGCTTTGTGGATTTTTTTTTTTTTTACTTTCTTATTTTTGGAATCGCGTACAAAAATAACTAAATAAATAAATAAGTAATAAAATGCACACTGTGCAGAGACAACCATTTTGCCATCTATTCTGTCTCATTTATTATGATTACCAAAAACTGAATTCCTTAATCCTGTCTATGGCCATGGGGGATTTCACCCAAGGTGCATACTCAGATTTTTTCCTCCCTGTTTCTTTTCAAGTTTGTCATGGGGGGGGGGGGAGAGAACCTCCCTCTCTACTGGGATTAAAACAAAGAAAAATCTTTCTTTGTCACAATAAATAACGAATGGATTGAACTAAGACTATCTTTCTTGTAATAGAATGGGGTGTGCTTTTTAAATATTGATTTTCTTTCTTCTTGTCGCTTTTAATCCTTGAAGGTAAACCACAAAAGGAAAGACGGGTTCGATTTGTGGAACTTCTTTTTTTGATAAATCCCAGCCTTAATTAATCTGGATTATGGGGAGAGCAGGTGGTCGGGATTATCAGAACAGGCCAACAGTGAGGCCTGCACAGACAACCAGCGAGTGTAATCACTGTGGCTAATCCAGCTGCCTTATAACCACAAAGCTGGATCTATAGCACTATTGACTCGGGTTTTTTTTTTTCTTGTTGAATCATTAGGGGTCGGAAGGAAAGTTTGTTGTGTGAGGTTTAGGCGATGGTGTTTAATATTTTAAGCAGATGACTTGGTTTTTTGAGGGAGTAGTTCTATGAAGCTCAATGTGGACTCTAGGTGGCAGCACACTGGGTGAATTTGGTTTGTTTGGTTGGTAATTAGTTCACTGATCAATTCGATTTATTTTGATTGCCTTTTTAACTTAAAAAAACCCCAATACTTACAGTTGACAAAGCACCATGATTCGTCTTAAGATGGGTTATTAGTAATTACCGCAGTGATTTGTATTGTGAGGTCACAGTTTGCTTAGCAGTTTCATTCATTTATTTCATTTCATTTAACAATTCTGGTTGTGAAAGCCAAGGATTCTCAGAAAAGCAAACTTAATCACTACACTAGCCGGGAACTCCATGGGGAGAAGACAAAGGAAGGAAGTTTCAGTTTTAGACGTGGGAGGAAAACCCCAGAGAAATATCCAGGGGAAAACTCATGCCATCAGGTAGGGACTGAAAACCCCAATCCACATAGTGCCTCCCGCAGGACTCGAACCCGGGTCCCAGAGGGTGGAAGGCGAGGTAAGGTACCACTCCGCCAACCTGAACGCCCCCCAAAAATAAGATTAATCTTATCTCTTTGTGAAACTAAACCCAGGTTTATTAGCAGCTCTTAATAGTTAGTCCATGTTTATAATTTATTTCTAGTTCGATGCAGAGTTCATATTCATTCAGTATAGACCTAATATAGTAATTATTGATATTAATATTACGCTATTATTCTATGATTGGATAAACAGCGTTTTGAGTTACAGTGTAACGGTATACTTTTGTTTATACTGGTCGTCTTAGGATGGATTGATCCCCTGGTCCTCCTGCTCTTCTACTCTACGGCGTGGTGCAAAAAGAAGGAAACACACTTTGGACAGAAATTTTAACTTACTTACTTTACTCATTCGAAAGGTGATTTTTAAAAAATATATAGTGTAGTGAGGTACAGCTCTTCAACCCCCCCAAAAAATTTTTAATTTGCAAGAATAGAGTTATTATGCTTATTTGAATACAAGTCAGCAAAATTAATGTTGTTCAAGTGTAACTTTATGTCAATCAGGTGTTTCAGTCTTCACAAAATAAAAAAACAAAACAATTGATTGACTTGATGGAAAACACTCCAATAGAACATTGGAAAGGCAATAAATTGTCATAATCCACTTTAACTTATGCTTGGATGATATAAAAGAAACGCATAAAAAAGAAAAAAAGAAGTAACAACTATTGTCTTCAAAACAAGCTCCGGAGTTTAGTCAAGCGGATGGAATAAAGCCCACCGTGGACAAACAGGTTTGAAACATGACATTTTCAAACTACCCTACCTCGGAGACAAAACATGGAATTTGCAATCATTTTTAAGCCACTTATGTTTAAAGATCAATTATTTAATACCTTTAACTTGAATTTGTGAAATATGCGCAACAAGTAGGTGAAAATTCTTTTTGCACCACCCTCCACATACCTGTCCTGACCCCTTTATCTAATTTTCCCCCCTCCCCGTCCCGTAATGTGTCCACCATTTCCCAAAACCTAGTGAAAAAAAAACTGCGAGTAAACCGACTGGTTCTTTTCAGAGTTGTCGTTGTCTCTTTCAAGATGAGACCATCCCCCAAGAAAGGATCCGAGGTGAACCCGCAAGAGCTGAATAAAATCAAAACCCACCAAAAAAAAATTAAACCAAAGAATGGCCTTCGCTTTCGTTATTCCCAGTTTGTGAATTGTCATTTGGAATTTTTAACACAAGCACACAAAAAATAACAACAAAATAAAGTGGCATGAAATCTGAGCCTATTTATTCCACTTTGTTAAGAAGCAACAAGGAGCGGCAGCGGGGAGGCAGCAGACAGCAGCAGCTCACCAGGAGCAGACTGTGGCTACTTGACTCATCGCTATTGTCAAGATGACAGACGAGGAGCTGTCAAGTAAAGAAGCAGAGAGGACCAAGCTTACTCATGTGACCGCAGCCAATGATGACCAGGCAGGAGAAGAAAAAAAAAAAAAAAAACACGAAAAACACCCCCTGCCAAAAGAAATAAAAAAACGGAAGAAAAAAAAAAAAAAAAAAAAAAAAAAAAAAAACCAACACTGTCTGAGTCATGACCACTCATTTCGCTACAGCTAACACTACGACTACGGAGGCTTTGTGGGTTTTGTTGGGGATGCTATTGTCTGAATCACAGGGTACCAGGCGACCAACTGATTATCACAGCAAGTCGGCCCTGTGGGTCCAAACCGTCCCTATGGCATTGGGCGCCCGGTCGCCACACACCACTCATACCTCATTGCTTTTAATATCTCATGTCTCCATTGAATAACAATAACAATAGCTGTAAACTTAACAGACTCCCAGCACTCATACGCCACCCCTCGTCCACGCAACAAGCCAATGAATACAACTCGAGGATAAGTTTTTTTAAAATCTCCACGGATGCTTTTATGATGATGTTGTTTTTTCTCTTTCTCTCCCCCCCCAAAAAAGGATGATGAATTTTAATGAAATTATGAGCAAGTGCGAAGACTTTAAAACGGAATGTTTTTTTCCCCCCAACTTAGGAAAATGGAAAATCAAATTTAATTACTTGGGTAAATAATCAGTATGTGCTCAGAGGAGTAAGGAGGTTTTTAAATTGGATGGTGTAATTAAGCGTAAACTTTCCGTCTAAACAATCCTTCTTTTTTTTTAGAAGCAGTTTCTCTATTTTCTTTGACATAAACATGCACTCAACATCCCATCAACAACACATTCAACAATTATTAGCGATGGACAAGCTGGAGTGATTCTTATTTCATGTCTCAGTAATGAGGAGCCTCTTCAGACAGCGACAAAGAGAAGAAGATGGTTAATAAAAGAATTTTGTTTTTGAGAAAGAAGGGAAAAAAAGAGGATCAAATAATGATATCGATTTTGCAATGAGCTGTTGAATGACAAGGGGTTTCTGCAGGCGTTGTTACAAAACAAAAGTACATTCACTGCCCGGAGTTGGGTTCATACTCAGGGAGTTTGGCAAGATGCAAAAAAAAATACTCATTTAAAATGGCATAAACGGCATGGTACACCATTGCTCTTCGGAAGAGTATACATTCATTCCAATCCTCTTAATTTTATAACGGGGGACGGTACATCATTATTATTTTTTATGCAGGTGTACATTCATTTAAATCCCCTAGACTTCTAATTACGACACTTTGTTGGTTTCTGGAAGAGTATCCATTCCTCATTCACTCCAATTGTTTAGTTTTCAAGAACCATACCATAAAAGGATGGTCCATCGATAAATCCTGGAAGAGTACATTCATTCCAATCTTGTAGTTTTCAAGAAAGATCGTACAAATGAATTGGTACTTAATACTCTTTGCAGAGTACATTTTAGGTTAGTACCAAGCTTCTTTTTAGAGGGACAGCACATAATTGGTTTTTGGAATAGTACATTCAATCCAATCTCCTAGTTTTCTAGCAATGATACACTACTGGTTTATGGAAGAGTATGTTCTGTGCAGCCCTCTCGTTTAAAAAAAAAAAAACATAAATGGATGGTACATCATTACTTCCTGGAAGAGTTCATTCATTCATTCCGATCATCAAGCTTTCAAAGTAACACATCATAAGGCAATTGTACTTTATTGGTTTTTTGAAGAGTACATCCATTCCAATCTACTAGTTTTCTAGCAATGATACACTACTGGTTTATGGAAGAGTGTGTTCCGTGCAATCCTCTCGTTTAAAAAAAAATACCATAAATGGATGGTACATCATTAATTCCTGGAAGAGTTCATTTATTCCGATCATCAAGCTTTCAAAGTAACACATCATAAGGCATTTGTACTTTATTGGTTTTTGGAAGAGTACATTCAATCCAATCTCCTAGTTTTCTAGCAATGATACACTACTGGTTTATGGAAGAGTTTGTTCTGTGCAGCCCTCTCGTTTAAAAAAACAAAACATAAATGGATGGTACATCATTACTTCCTGGAAGAGTACATTCATTCATTCCGATCATCAAGCTTTCAAAGTAACACATCATAAGGCAATTGTACTTTATTGGTTTTTTGAAGAGTACATCCATTCCAATCTACTAGTTTTCTAGCAATGATACACTACTGGTTTATGGAAGAGTGTGTTCCGTGCAATCCTCTCGTTTAAAAAAAAATACCATAAATGGATGGTACATCATTCATTCCTGGAAGAGTTCATTTATTCCGATCATCAAGCTTTCAAAGTAACACATCATAAGGCATTTGTACTTAATTGGTTTTTGGAAGAGTACATCCATTCCAATGTTCTAGTTTTCAAGTGAGATCATATACAGGTAGGGTACATCTTTACTCTTTGTAATAGTACATTCGTTCCAATCTTCTAGTTATCAAAGGGGGATGGTACATCATCAGTGTTTGGAAGGGCACATTAATTTCAAATCATTTCAATCTTCTAGTACATTATTTCCAGTCCACTGCCTCTCCAGAAACAAACAATTAAAGGACGACACATGTTTATCATTGAATTGTCTGTTTTGATTTATTTTATTTTACTAATAAATTTATTTTATTAAAAACAAAATAAACTTTCCCTCCTTTTTCTGGATACCATCCCATTGTTCTTTGCCTCTCTTTTTTGCTATTAATGGATATGTTTTCGTTTGTGCTTGTTTATGCCTCTGTCGAAGGTCCGGTTTGGATCGAAAGCAAAGGCCATCTACCCTACAAATATTATATATATATATTTATTATTATTATTTTTTAATTAATTTTTTTTTGGGGGGGGGGTTTTGGAGGGGTTATGGACTGACATGAACTTTTCTTACTTTATTGCTAACTACTTAAGAACGTAAAACAGTCAAGAACAGTGTTTTATGAAGTTCAAAGCATCAAGTGTCCACTATCAGAAAACTAGTTGAAAAGGCTCTGACATTTTGTAGGATAGTGGTGTTTTAAAAGTGTTCGACTTTACGACGCTGTTTTCTTCGCTTGCTAGTCTGTACTGGTATCCATGTGCGTGTCAGTTTGTGACACCGGTGACCATTCATAGCATTTCTTGGATCAATTCTGTTCACAAAAGTGCCCGTGCAGTAAATGAATTACTTGACAAAACCTAAACGAGTTTAGAAAAATGCAAACAAGAAGCGAACAAGGAACAGGTAGAACCTGACAGTAAGTCTAAAATGATGTCCTGATTTCTCTAGCCTTGCAAGACAGCGGTGACAGAAACAAACAAACAAGACTTTCAATTTTCTTATTTGTATTATTCGATTAAGATAAAGACCTTGTGGAGTCAATAAGCCCAGCTGTGTGCAATCATTCTGGTGATTTCCCTTCCACTGTGTGCCCCAAACAGTGTTGAATGCAATTGTATAATGCCAATCACAGCGCTCGCCTTTTTGCCGTCATGCAATTAGGTTTTTATGAATCTGGGGGTTTGTATGTTTTGAAGTAAAAAAACTACTACATAGAAGCTCCTATCTTAAACTAAATTATGATGACAAAAATAATAACAACGATACCCTTAGAAGTAAACACATGAGTTTAAAAGGTACAGCACTAACAGTTAGCACTCGAGGGGAACAAATGGAACAGTTGCTGGACACATCTCAGAAAAAATGCATAAAACTCAGTAAACAGAAACGGTGAAGTAAAAAATGGCTGGGTTCCCCCATAGTCTAGACCCAAAAACCTCTCGGATGTTAGAATTCAGGAGGTTTACAGACTCTGTGCATCACCAAAAAGACAAACCAAAAACCAGGTTTGAACACAATATGGACTTCTTTTCTCTCCCTTTGACGAAATTACTTTACTTCTTTTAGGCAAATTTGAAGGCTCTTAAGAGGTTTTCAGAAAATACAGAAAATCGGGAAAATTCCTGAGAAATCACACACTTGATTAATTGTGTACATCCACAAGGAACACCAAAATGAACGGACGGCACAGCAGGAGTGTAACCGGCTATCCATTGTAATTCACAGTAAACGTGGTTTGTAATTCTTTCTTTCGGTGGGTTTATTTTCCCACTACTTAATGGTGGGCGGCGAAATTACCAGTGGGCAGCGAACTGACTGGTGGGAGGACACAAACTGATGGTGGGAGTGGGGGATTCCCCCATCTTCAATAAAAAAAAAAGAAAACTGAATTCAGGGGAAAAAATGCTAAGACCTCACCACATGCAAGATGACAGCATACACTTACACGCCACCTCTTGCACCATCGCTAATTAAGCGTTCGGTCGAACATTTTTATTAAGATTTTTTTTCTTCCGGGCGTGATCGCCAAGACAGAAAATAGGTATTTAGTCCTCTGTGAGGAACATCAGTAAAATCAACATCAGCCTTTAACTGTTTGATGACAGCACATTGATCACATTTCCAGATTGTCATGAATTATTGATAAGCCCCTGCAGACAATGGCGGGGGGGGGGGGTGGTGTATAAATCTGGCTACTGTCTGCAGCTAGAAATGAAACATGCAGAAAGTTTGGACTGTCACCTCAGAATGGATGGTCAGTACTTGATCAATATTTTAGTTATTGATGACTTGCACTACGTCTGATTGGAGAACATTTTCAGCAGCGTAAATCGGACAAAGGAAAATGTTGTTACTATTATTCACCTCGAGCTGTGGATCTATTTCTTATTTATTTTGATCTTTTTTAAAGTACTTTTTAATCTGCTTGTTGTTAATATAATATTAAATTTATAATTTAGTCATAATTAAGGACGTTGTTTATGGCGTAATTGTTTTTCAAAATGTGCTATTGGTCACTTCAACAATGGGAGACTTTTGAACGCTAGATGGCAGCAATCATACCAGATACACTTTCATAGTTTACGCAGTTCTAAGCATGCACACATCGCCGAGAACAATGGATTTACCTGGTAAGTCTGCTGCCACCTAGCATCCAAAAGTACCCCCATTGCAAACATCAATTATTTTTTACACAATTCTTCCCAATTGTGCATTTGCACCTTGATTTTAAATATAGAGACCATGGTTTGAATATGAGTTTGAATCCTCGTTATTTAAGCCAAAAAAAAAAACACGTCTCTAAAATACTTCTGCATAATTTGCTCTTCTCCCAAGTGCATTAAAGACAGCTATGATGGCATTGTAGTTGATTAACCCCCAAGATCTCATTAGCTGCCTCAGGTGGTGTGTGCTCCACATGGGGTTGAGAAAGTTTAAGGAAATGTTTAAAGGTAGGGTCAGGGATTAGTAAGTCATCCAAACGCTATTGACCATCACAACTTACTTGCTGAGAAGCACTGCAGCTGTTGATAAGTGTAAACTATTTCGAGAAAAGATCCCCTCCAAAGTTATATGGTGTGGATAACTTTTCACCCCCAAACAATTGAATCTAGATTCAATGAATCGTTTGAATCGTTATTTTTTTACGCATTGTGGTCTACGCATTATGCACAACACATGACAGACACAAAGATTTCCTAAGGATAAAAACCAATAGTCTTCATCCCTAATGCAATTATTACATTAAGTGAATGATAAGAACACTGGGAACTGAACCACAGTGTCATATTTTCAATTAAAAAAATTAATCTAGAAAATTTGTAACATCATGTATAATTGTCCCTTGGGTTTCCAGGCATCAAGATATGTATATAATATATAAAAAAATTGTTTAAACTAAAAAAGTAACCCTATTAGGTTTTAATAATTATAATGCATTAGTACATGTAACTAAATATCATTAATGTCATAAAAAGCTATGACATTTATATCTGCAGAATTCAGTGAAAACCAACTTGGCTGATGGAGATTTTCCACTTCATTGGAAAAGGGCAATCAAAACCGGATGATATCTATATCATTATATAAGAACACCTGTATCAAATGTCAGATTAAAAAGTAAGGGGGAAAAAAGTCATGAACCACTTCAAATTGGAATAAAAATTCTGATTGAAGTACAAACACCTCTCAATCAAATAACAGAAGATAATCATCATATTAGTACGCAGTTCTTATGTAGTGCTTTACCACACCCGAGAACGTCTCAAAGCTCCCTTTTTTTCTTTCTACAAGATATGTGGCGATATGTTTGGATTTTAAGAACCATTATTTTGACATAGCACCATCAAACGGCTTACAAGGTGCTGTGAAACACAGCCAACCAATGACCAAAATCCAAGCAGGTTTTCAAGGTGCTGTGAAACACAGCCAACCAGTGACCAAAATCCAAGCAGGTTTTCAAGGTGCTGTGAAACACAGCCAACCAGTGACCAAAATCCAAGCAGGTTTTCAAGGTGCTGTGAAACACAGCCAACCAGTGACCAAAATCCAAGCAGGTTTCTGGTCCGTGTTACCCAATGATTGCGCCCTGAGTCAAAACCAAACAGATCATTGGATGCTAAAAAGTTGTTAGTGGCCTCACATTCCAACCTTAGCAAAGTCTTCCTCATAGGGTAAGAGACAATACAACACACATATTAAAGTGTACAAGTGTAACAGAAGCCGTCGGTTGGAAAAAAGTGAAAAGAGAGAAGCAAAAATGCAGTCAGGAAGGAGCCTTGATTTCCAACAGGCTCTGTAGGGTTAAGAACAAAAAGAAAAAAATCTTACCTTATAATGGTGGATTCTCAGCACAAAAAAACTCTCAACAACTCAAAAGGAAAGGAATTATGAAAAAGGATACTATCTTTGGTAGAGGTGGAGTTGAGATCTCTTGACTCTACTGGCATTGATTGCTGTAGCCCTGACGAGGCCCGGTAAGACCTTGTGATCAACGATTGCGCCGTCGAACAGTGGACCAAAAAACGGGACCTGCCGATAAGGGAAACAATAGTGGAGAAAATGGATATTAGATCACGTTCCGATTACGCTGGTTCTCTGTGTAATCAATCAATGTTCACCGTAAACCTTCCAAATCTGAGAAATGAAAGCAGTGAAAACAAATATATGACCATTGGGAATAATAGTGTAAGGACCCGGTCGTCACTGCGTGGTAATGACCTTGGTTTGTGGCTGGCCACTGTTAATGGACCGCCTCATGGTAATGACCTTGGTTTGTGGCTGGCCACTGTTAATGGACCGCCTCGTGGTAATGACCTTGGTTTGTGGCTGGCCACTGTTAATGGACCGCCTCGTGGTAATGACCTTGGTTTGTGGCTGGCCCCTGTTAATGGACTGCCTCGTGGTAATGACGTTGGTTTGTGGCTGGCCACTGTTAATGGACCGCCTCGTGGTAATGACCTTGGTTTGTGGCTGGCCACTGTTAATGGACCGCCTCGTGGTAATGACCTTGGTTTGTGGCTGGCCACTGTTAATGGACCGCCTCGTGGTAATGACCTTGGTTTGTGGCTGGCCCCTGTTAATGGACCGCCTCGTGGTAATGACGTTGGTTTGTGGCTGGCCACTGTTAATGGACCGCCTCGTGGTAATGACCTTGGTTTGTGGCTGGCCACTGTTAATGGACCGCCTCGTGGTAATGACCTTGGTTTGTGGCTGGCCACTGTTAATGGACCGCCTCGTGGTAATGACCTTGGTTTGTGGCTGGCCACTGTTAATGGACCGCCTCGTGGTAATGACCTTGGTTTGTGGCTGGCCACTGTTAATGGACCGCCTCGTGGTAATGACCTTGGTTTGTGGCTGGCCACTGTTAATGGACCGACTCGTGGTAATGACCTTGGTTGTTGGCCGGCTGGCCGCTGTTAATGGACTGATCCGTGGTAATGACCTTGGTTGGTGGCTGGCTTCTGTTAATGGACAGCGCCATGGTAATGCTCTTGGTTTGTAAGCAACTAATAAATTATAGTTTTGTTATGCTATCTTATTCTACAACCATGTGTTGAGCTCCCTTTGAGTAATAGAAGTTAAGAACCGTAACTTTTTGAGAAAAGGGAGCACAACAATTTTTTTCTGTCAGCCTCGGTTCGGTTGCACTGATGTGAAAGGAATAAAATCTAGATGGCTCCACCATAAAGCTTCATGTTTTAAAAGAAATACCAAAAAGCCAGTTAAACATATTTTCTTCACTTCTGTGCACACTTCCAACAGGAATCTGTGACAGCGCCCTCTTGTGGCTCAGAAAATACAGTTTATTGTTTTTGTGTACACTCTCTTAAAGACATTAAGTAAAAGGTTTATTTAATTTTTTAGACTGCGTGAGGGAGTGTGTGAACCAAATTTATATTTTGCAAACAATGCAAAACAAGCTCTTTTTTTTGGCATCTATCAAAATAGGTATTTAAAAGTCAAACCTAAATTTTCTAGTCAGACCGGCAAAAAATCAGACCCAGCATCTTTAAAAGTCTTTCACCATCAATAACAAAAATGTGAAGACGACGACAGTGAAACTGTGATTTCCTTTTTCTTACTTCATAGTAAGTCGATGCCTCGCCTGCTGGGAAATGAAGCCTGAATTATATCATAATAAATGCTTCCTGCATTCTCTACTAGTTCGTATTGTTCAAATTTGCTTTCCTTATTGTCCAGGGTTCTCCACAGGTTTTTTTTTAAACTGTGGGGCATTCTTGAACCAGATTTTGGAAGTTTGAACTGAAAAGAGGTCCTCAGAATGGTTTTTTTTTAATGCTTGGTGTTTATTTTTGGTTTTAAAAGCCCTACCATGCAATCTGGGGGCATTCTAAATGGTTTCTTTATGATTTTTTTGTGAATTTGATCTGAAGTATAACGTTTTTCTGCATCGGCCACAATTCACACGTATCGGCCCGCATTTTGTGCGTATAGGTCGGATACCCAAGCTTGTGCATGGGGAGGACACTGTTGTCGGTCAGTCCGTTACAGTGCAACTCACTCTGAAGGTTGTTACATTTTAAGGGATCATCGGTGGCAGCTGCTGCATAAAATCCCCTGCCATTTCCCAAGATGAGCACGGCTGTACACTAATGGACATTTAGAGTTATTAATGACAAATTGAACCAACAGTATTATGTAATAAGCTCCTCGACGTTCTACAGCACTCAGAAAGCCTTGAGTGTACAGTTCTTAACACACATCAGTGTAGTAAAGGTCGGGTCATCGTTTGGTTTTTGTCACCGATATGCTGATTTATAGGCAACGTTTTAAAGAAAGATACAATCAAAGTCACATGTGAAAGTTACAGCTGAATACAATGTCTATTCCGAGAAAACAGCAAATAAAATAATAATAATAATAATACACAGTTCTTTTATAGCGCATAACACATTACAGGATAGCATGTCCCTATGCGCTTTACATAGAAAGGACAAAATTACAAGAAAAAGTAATGCAGATAAGAAAATCCACTTAGATGCAAAAAAGTACACTGAGTGAAAATGTCACGGTATTTTCACAAGAATGTCAAATTCATACACATTTAGCGAGGTGACAGCAGGTACCAACCGCATCTCTGGCCGCAACATTCGCAACCAACAACAACCCTCCGAAATCTGACAAACGATTCATGCATAATTCAAATGTTTCTGGGTTAAAAACCAAATTATTTCGAAGGGAATCCTTTCTCAAAATAGTTTACAGTATCAACAGCTAGCTGTGCTTCTCACCGAGAAAGTTTTAATGGTCATTAATGTTTGGAGTAGTTACTAATCTATGACCCTACCTTTAAACAGGATCAATCCTGAACAATATTTCCTCATCCCTCAATGCAATTATTACATCTATTAAATTATTTGCCGTACCCGCTGCTAACGACAGGATTTGAACCACCTGCTTATCACAAGGTATGCTTGATTAAGACATCTGCTTTATGCAGGTTGTGGGTTCAAATCCCACTCAAAAAGACTGCAGATTTTTTTTCAGCAAGACTTGGAGACAACACATTGCCAATATCATACATAGGAGTAAGGGTAAAACCATGGGCCTTTGAGCTATTGCCTGGAATGACACAGAGGCCACAGGGGGCCCTGCTCTTGGCCTCGGTGCCCCTTCAAAAGTTCCCAATAGACTTTCCGATTTTCCAACGGAAGTGCTCTCTGCAAAACGAAAGCGGCCTTGCCCTCTCAAAAAAGAAAATTCCAGGCCTGCTATTGAAAACACTCTCTTGTCAATTTCCGAGCCTTATAAGAAACTTGTGAGAAGGTATTTCCAACACTCTCATAAAATCTATAACAAATGAAATACGTTTCGAAACGAAACGGCCGATCGATGTAGGAAAGTAACTCACATTCGGTTTCCTTTGTATCTGTATTCTGAAGAGTTGATTCTCCAAGGGATAGATGACGATGATGACATCACCAAACTCCGTAGCAACAATGCCCCGCCGGTAGTCTCTCGTATGTTCCGACCAGACGATGTGAACCTCATCGTTGCCGAGATGACGCATCTACAAAAAAATTGTGTAATGTAAGAAATGCGTACGCCTCCTTGCTTTAGAAGTAGACGCACGGGCATAGAACTTTTGTTTTTTCGCGCACACAAGAGGAAACTGAATACCACACAAAACTTTGTACAGATTTTCTATAACACTAAAGAAGGAGAAATGAGCCTAAACTGAGATGAAAGGTTACACGGTTGAGATAGTTATCTTATTGTCATCAAGGCCAGGCCTGGAATTACAAAGAGGCCACAGCCTTTGTTGCCCTGGTCTTGGCCTTAGTGCCCCTTCAAAAGTTTCCCCCTGGACTTTCAGATTTTCCAAATGGAAGTGCCCTTTGCAGAATGGAAAAATGGCCTTGCCCTCTAGAAGATGCAACTCACGGCCTGCTAGGGTAGGGCCAACTACCACAATGTACCCCAATGTCCCTGCATTCAATCCTGGACACACAACCTGTTATTATACAAAACACTGAGACAAACCATTTCTCACTACATCCTCCGACCAGTTTCTTTTCTTTAAAGTTCAAATAAACAGGAGAAAAAAAGATAACTGCACCATGAAAAGAAACACATTCTATATGCTTTCAATCACTTTTTATGTGCAAAGAATTTTTGTTTTTTAAATGTTAAATATATAACGATATTTGAGGGTATTTCATGACATTTCATGATATTTCATGATATTTATTGCCATCAAATGATATCAGACCCCCCTTACTTTTTGACCTAAATCCTACTGAGTGGTTGGCTATGGCAAGTTTTCTTTATACAACTTAAACAACAAATCTAACAAGCATAAAACAAAAAGAGGACCATTCGTCTTTCCCGTTGCCTTTCCAGGTGCTTTTTTTCACCCACAAGTATCGACCACCACTCTGTGTGGACAGTCATAAATCGACAACAATGTTTAACAAGCTGGAAATCATGCAGACCAAAACCCCAGAGCATTCATTCACTCATTTGCTAGTTCACAAAGTTGCGATATCCAGCCTTCACAATCAAGCACAGCATGGCTAAGTAAATCTCAAAATACACTGCGCCGTGTGCCAATTGGCTGACTGCAAAGTGGATGTTTGTGTCAGTGGTCACAATAGGACTAGCAGCTGACTGCCAGGTAGTAGCGGCAGTGATCATGTCTCCACCAAAGTAAGAAAGTTGCAACCCATTCCGTAGTTCTATCTCCATGCTCCAGCCATACCTTATGTAGATGATTGTTCTCTGAAGGCATTCTGGTAGACACATGGAATATAACCTCGACCGTGGATGTAGCGTAGTACGGTGCCGTATCACCGGTGCTCTTGTTTCGCTGAAGACCGCCAAGAAAGCCTTGGTGAGTTGAAAGGTCAACCTGTGACAAAGTATACACATTTAAATGATTAAATACACAGTAGATCGAAACAGCACATTGATAGATTGATATGCTGTTGAAATCTTGCCACAGCCCTAAGCTAACCCAAATCCTCCGTATCTGTCCCCTGGGCCAAATTACATGAAGCCACTCAGCGCTCAGAATCTCCTGGCCGGAGATTGTGGCCAACAGCGACCTTCCCACAAGGGTGGGGGGACAAAATAGCTGCACACCGGATGCAGCTGGCGGACACTGTCAGCGACACCCTGAGCTCGAGGCTCACCGGGGGGTTCTGGAAGGACGAGGCGTGTGGTAGGCAAGATATGTCCTCGACAGATGCTGAAGAAAGATACTGAGAGAAGGCCAGTGAGCTTGACACCTTTATGGCGGATCAGAGGGAATGGGTGAGTCGTATTGGAGCCGGCCTGTGGCCAACTTGATGATGACAATAATGGTAAGAACTCAAATCTGCTAAGCATACAAAAATCTTGCCTAGCATAGAATTTTTGTTTTGCTTAGCAGAAACAGGTGACAAGCCATGATGTCATGTCATTTTTACTTTTAGATCAGCAAACCAGCATTGTCTTACCTCCCAGGCCAGGCCAGCAATGAAGTTCTCAAATGCTTGACTTCCTCTGTTGTTGCCCAATACAGACATCTTGTCCTCTTGTCCCTCGGCAACGTAAAGAACAGCTATCTTATGCGTCTCACGACTGGAAAAAGAAAAATACAAATAAATTAATGATTAATTAAATTCCTATTTAAACTTGTTTTATAATGTTTTATCATTTAATTGTAAATTTGATATTTTTACACTTCTAAATTTTTCGTAATTATCGCTCAACAAATTAAGCCCCAGCCTCAATGTTTTTAAAATAGTGATATGATTTGTGGGATGTTGCTTGTTATTGCAACAAAGCGGCTGTATACAAAAAACGGAGCTCCCACAAATGACATAACATGAATGATGACGTAACAAGTTTTTTTTTGTGAATCTGTCTGAAAAGCACCAGAGGAGCTTTCTAAATCTAGCATTATTTCGTTGCCTTTTCCCTGCCCTGTGAGGTTGTATCCAAGTGCTAATGGAAGACAGATAATCCCTATTGCCTTTCTGCAAATCCGACTAGGCTATATAAAATTCAGGACCACAAGTGTTTAAATATTCACAACACAAATGTGTCAATGAAAAAATTAATTAAGCGCAAGAATGAGTACAGATATCATACCACTGTCTAGAGTCCAGATTCTTGAGTTCCCGAAGTAAACGATCATTTTTCTTCACAACGTCAATCTGAGATCTGGAGGGAAAATGAGAATAACTCGACAAAAAGTCCAAAGAGAAGGAAATGTGGGAACATGAAGCTCTCTAGAAAAGTTATACAACATTGACTCAATTGTATTTAATTCAAAGAAGAGACACCAGGGATAAAACTATTGCATTTGTCATCTCATAGTAAAAAAAAGTAAATTTGGGAGTGGACAAAGAAAAATTAACTAGAGCGGGATTTGACGATGCAACCTCTGGAAACGTGCCAGTATTCTACCCACTGAGCTATCTAGCCCTATATTGGGGGTCTACCTATTTTGTTGATATCTTCGTTCCAGGGAACCAGTGAGCAGTATACTGCCATACAGCCAAGTATCACGCCAACTTTCTTATACAACTTGGCAAGTGACATTGTAAAGGGACCACCTTAAAGAGACACGATGCCTTGGATTGACTAACACGGTCCGCCATTTAGTAGAACCAAATTTTTGACTCCACAAAATGACGGACTGTGTTAGTTCACGAAGTATAAGGAAAACCACACAATTTCGAGGCATATTTGTGTGGATCTTTATATTCTACTTTTAAAACATCTTTCAAACCATATTCATTTTATAACAAATGCTTTCAAATGCTTTTAAAGTGATGCAAAATTTTCTTTTAAACATTGTTTTGATAAGAACATAATTTATAAAATTGTTTAGTTTTTGACATGTTTATGTCATTGTTTTCAAACTAAATGAAAATTTAAATAATATTTTCCAAAAAAGGGGCTGGGACTTGTTCCTTCTCCTCCTTGGGTAAGTTACCTCGATTTGAAATGGAGAAATACAAAATATACGAACTCTGATAGCGGTAATGTGGGGAAATTGTTTCTTATTCAGTCCATCTTTACTGACTGATCAGAAAGCTTACCTCTTGTCCCATGTCATCACGCCGAGCTGGCTGAGTAGCTGTCGACAAATGTGAAATGGCGAGGTCGGCACAATGTGCGGGGTTTGGACCAGAGGATGGGCTACCATGCTAAACGAATTTCGGAGGGGGAAAAAAAAGAAGAAAGAATGAGATTCTAATGTATGTTTCATTCTCAGTTTGTTACAAAACGAGAAAGTATGTGCAAATCACAGACATGCAACTGCAGTTTGTCTACATCTGAGGAAAGTTCCAGGTACAGCAAAAAAAAATTAAGTGTTTTCCAATTTCCAATGGCACAGCTGAGATTCCAAAGCAAGGAAATAAGCTGGAAATTTGCAAGACTGAAATCAAGGTTTCGTTTGGCTATAAATAAACTGGACAATTTTTGATTGGAACAGTATTTTTGTGGCCTTAAAAGGGATGCTAGTGCTGTCTATTAACTCCAGCTATGAAATCAGTCCAGGGCCAAATTTCATGGCTGTTGGAATTCCGCTCTTAGAATCACACGTTAAGCACAGAATTCAGTGGGAAGCTGGGGTCGATTTCACAAAACTCTTCCTAACTTAGGACTAGTCCTAGGCAATGCTAAGAGATAGGACTAGTCCTTAGTACTGGTCCTAACTTAGGACTAGTCCTAACTTAGGACTATCTCTTAGCATTGCATTGCCTAGGACTAGTCCTAAGTCAGGAAGAGTTTTGTGAAATGGACCCCAGGTCCATGAAATTGAGCCCTGTACAGACCAATCTAATTCCCTTGAATAATCAAGGTAAGTTTACGCGAGGACCGTTGGTTAACTAGTGGTTGTTTAGTGACGCACGTAGGGCATGCGCACAGAAGTTGAAGTGCGAACAACTCTAGTCATGTCATGTAAACGTGACCAGCGGCTCCACATACTTTTATAAATATTCTGATAACTGGTCCACTCTGCTATGAAAACGGCTGTCGATAACCCGCAACGCAACCATGCCCGGTAGGCCTGTTCCAAATAGTCGACTAGGTACATGTAGTCCAACCATCATTGACTAGACTGAGCTCGATCTAACTCAATCGAACTATGGTCAATGACAGCTCTTGCCCGAACTTGGCCCAAGACACAAAATCACTAGAACTTCATTGAATCCCTTAAATCCCTTCAAAAATTATGAAAACAATTTTGAAAACATAATGAAAACGCTATAAATATAAACAGACAACATGCACACAAAAAAATGGCATGGATTTTTTAACAAAATTGTTTCTCTAATAGTACAGCCCTTAAGGTCTAGTACCTGTACTCCTCCCCGTGCTGTCTGACGTACACCTCTTCATTACTGCTCTGCATCTTCAAGGAGGCGATTGCACTATCCTCTAGCTCTGGTGAGATCTCCACAGGAGCCGGTGAGACAAGATTGAGGGGTACACCCGGGCTCAGCAGACACTCCGGACTGGTGAAACCTATGAATTGTTGAAGCTGTAGAAAAAAATATGCACCAAAGGACAAGTTACATAAAGTAGAAATTACATTACGCGCGAGTTTGAAATTGTTAAAACGTTGTATCTCGCTTCAAATAGCCCAGGGCTCGATTTAACAAAGAGTTCAGACTGATCGTAACTGCAAATCCATCACAGTTGCTTAGCAAAGAGTGATGTCACAATACAAATCACTATGGTAATACTGATAACTCATCTTAAGATGAATCTTAGTGATTTGTGAAATCGACCCCTGATGTACACACAAAACAAGCTACCGCCGAGATACAACATTTAAGCAAAATCGAGATACAGCATTTTTGCACTGACTTAACGATATTATCATAAGATCGTTACAAAACCTTGTACAGATGTATTTGTGGACATATCAACAAAGGTAAGAGGCTGTGGTGAGATCTTCACAGGGGCTGGTGAGACCAATAGAGGGGGCTGTCCACGCTCAGCCAACACTCAGGAATTGATGGAGAAAGACTTGGCAGAAGCCCCAAATTACATTTCATTGTATAAGTGCACAACTGTTGTAGGGATTCATTTGCACAAACTCCCAATAGGTAGACATTCGCAGTATGGTTAGCAGTATGGTTAGCACAATGAGTGTTTATTTTCCCAAAGGACATTTGCATCAAGTGTAAAACGAACATAGGGTGGCAGTGGGGGTTAAAATTCCCCAAAGAATGTCTTGGGCTGTTGGCGCCGTCTTCTTGAGAAAATACCCACCTCATCTAAGACGTCGAGTGACTCGTCACCGTCGATCCAGGAGGGCAGCCTGTTGACCAACTTGTTTAATATTCTGAACACGGGCGTTGAGACTTTGGATTGAGGGTTGCTCTGGAAAACGTTGTTGTTGAGGCTGGGTCTGCGTTGCGGTTCTGCGAACAGAGAGGGAAACCAAAGGATTAACACGTCCTTCTAATTTAATTTCATTTCATTTCACATTTATTAAAATCCAACCGGCAGCACAAGGCTGAATTATGTTGAATTGGCAAAAGGTAAAAATACTTCAAAATGGCACTAAGATAAAACAATTATAAACAACAGTATGAAATGAACGAAACAAATGAAAATAAAAACGAAAAAGAAAACATAAATTGCACAGTGCTAAAAAAGAATTATAAGACCTCCCTTGGTAATTTTACAAAAAAAGAAAAAAAACCCTATGTTTTGTGGCAAGCAAAATACAACTGTAAGATAAGGGGTCTTCAAATTCTATCAACTTAAAACCCAAGTGGATGGTATTGAATGATCAGACAGTTGGACAGTTGACTGCGTACTGTGTAGATGCATTCACCACATACAATATTGCAAGCTGGCATAGTTCATCTATTATTAAAAACAAACTTGAAACCCAAGTGGAGGATATTGAATGGTAGGAAAATCTACTGTGTACTGTGTAGATGCATTCACCATATGATGTCATATTGCAGGCTAGCATAGTTTATCTATCTTTCAAAACCAGACTGATCAGACAGTAGGAGGGTTAACTTTGTGTTGCGTAGATGCATTCAAATTCAATCAACTGGACATATTTCTCTTGAGGATTGGTACTGGTATGAAATTTCGGATCGGCGAGCTTTCAGATGAAAACTATTCAATTTTATATCGATTATCAATATTGTACATTGCATCAGCACACCTACCTGGTACCGTGTCCACTCTGCTTTCTCCAGGCCCGTACAGTATGCTGGTGTCCCACACAAACTTCCCGCCGATATTACGAACAACAATACGACCGTGGGAATTGGCCGACGTTAAGTTGCCGCTCAACTCTGGACTTGGCTGTTTCAAAATGCAAGATTTGGAAAGAAAAGATCAATTGCAATTGCAATTACATGTACTTGAATGCTTTAATTCCGAACTTCTTAACTTCAGGTGGCAGACCTGTCATTTTGGGGGGGTGGGGGTGGGGTGGGTTTGCTTTCACTGTTAATGTGATTTAATATCTAATGTACAATTAATTAATTGTTCTCAAAGATTAATAAATGTGTAAGGGGTGTGTCAACCAGTGACAGTGCCCCTTATGAGTAGGGGGAACACATGCCACTGTTTCTGGGTGACGCACTCCTCAGTCCAATGGTGTTAGGCCTATGTTGTTATCATTTGAAGAGAATTTACCATGCGAGTTTAGTCAATTATGCGTACAGTAAAATGATATGTAGTAATATATGCAGACCACCCGAAGGTTTAAACTGCGTGGGCACACCCCTGGGTAAAGAAATGTAATAAATAGCTAATAAATAAATAATCAAAGGCTAAGAAAGTACAGTCCTAGCCTGGGACTACATGAATACAAATCTTTTAATTTAGTTTTGTAGTGTAACATGAACATGGACAATTCACAGATAAGATCTTGTTACATTCATGTTTACTCAACATTCATGAATCAATACCATTCATCAAAGGAGGGACTGTCGTCATGATTATAGGAGGCCTGTGGCTGTACATGGGAATTATATACCTCTAACCCGGTTACTGCAGGCGCGCATACTGGCTGTCACAACACAAAGGGCGCCATCTTACCATTATACTGTAATGTGGCGGACAGCACGCGCGCATGCAGTAACCGGGTGAGAGTTTATAATTCCATGTACAGCCACAGGCCTGCTTCGATTATGACGACAGTCCCCCTTCAAGCACTTCAGAAAATCTTCAAAACTTTTGAGATTCTCACAACTTTATTTTGATGAATATACAACAACTTGAATCAAGACAAGAAATTGAAACAAAAGAAGCAAACAACAGGGCCCAATTTCATAAAGCCATTAAAGCAAAAAATGCTGCTTAGCAAATTTCTTTGCTAAGCAAACATTGAGGTGGGGACCATTGGCAACAATGTGATCTTTATGACATTTTGGCTGGTTACCTGTTTCAAATAAGCTATAACTTCTGTGCTTAGCATTTTGTTGTGCTTACTGGCTTCATGAAATTGGACCCAGGTGTTTTATTCAAGTCTAACCATTCAAGGGGGAAAAACATGTACGGTTTAGACAGTGCTTTTTTTTAGGAAGTTCCGATATTTTGGATTGACATCCATACCTTATCGTTGAGCTGCACGAACGAAATGAGTGAGGAATCATTAAAGATAAAAAATTGCACATTGGGAGCGTCGAAAAGCGCTGATGACATGTCGTCCGAGTCCACGTTGACCCCTAGGTCATCCAGCTCACTGACCAAGGAGGTGACCAGGGCGGGCCCACCCCCAAGGGGAAAATGATTCAGATGGTTGATCAGATGGCACATCACCTGGGCAGATTAGAAAAGGACAAAAATATGATGACAAAAATTATATGGCTAATCATCCCTACTCGCAGCTGAGAAGCTGAGTTACGAAGAATGCGGCTGTAACGTGTTAGAGCCGCAGGCATGTAAAGGAGCCTTTTTTGCAGCCAGCCACATCGACCTATGTAACCACAGAGCACAGCCAGAGATTGAAAGTGTTGGATTTTTCCGGAGGGAGGAAAACCAGAGTGCCCGGTAAAACACCCTCATAGCATAGGAGAGAACCAACGCATTACTCTACTCACATATGGCTTTAGCCAAGAATCAAACCAGGGCCACAGTGGTAAGAGGCGAACACTTTACGCACTAGCCAACCATACATAATATCTCCCTATTTTGTTGATATCTTTGTTCGAGGGTGCCAGTCAGAAGCCATACAACCGTTAGCTGCCATGTAGACAGGGATCACACCCAAGTTTACGATACAACCTGGGGAGCGTCAGCCACGGGATCACCTTAAGGGGGTGCAACTTAAAATTGGTTGGGAGCACATGACTCTAAATACATTTTTGAAAATCATTCATTCAAAATATTTCCCCTAATAAGGACTTTAGGGTACACAGCCAAAGCAACTGTGGTCAGCATTTGGTCCAGGCATCAACAACGTCAAATTATTGGGTTTAGGGTCTGGTTGATTCGAGAAGAACGACAAAGGAGTTAAAGGTATTTACCATCTTAGCTGCTAGCCTGACCACTCTTGATGCCGGCATGCTGAAATGAACCGACGATTGCACCTCGGCTGAAAATAAGAACAAACAAAATCGGTGAAAACAATAGAAACATCAACAGCAAGACAGCAAATCAGACTGACAGTAATAGTAACAATAATAACAAATCATTCATAAAGCATCTTACGTAGGGCCTTACAATAAAAAGCCAACACAATACATGTCCGAAATAACAGAAAAATCTCTCTCGCAATCACACTCTTATTTAAAACTAAGTCAAAACAACACACATAAAGTGAAAGAACAACAGAAATGTAGTAAAACAAATAATTGTAGAGTTCATGCAGTTCTGAAACAAACCCTGGGAGACTCACCATCCTCAAACACATGGTCCAGATGCTCTGGCTGGGAGGGGCTCCTACCACCATACATGTGGCCATCCTTCAAAGTGTCCAGGTTGATATGGGGGTCGTAGTCCGATGAGGCGAGGTCAGAGAAGTTGACGCTGGCCCGCTGGTTCGTCACGACTCCCTCTACGGCGTTTTGCAAAACCTGAGATCAAAGTTGGAGCTATGTCATTAAATTGCGTTCAATTCAATGCTATTCTACTGTTTCATCGATGTTAGCTTCCATGTTGTCTGTACATAACTCCACCTGCCCAGAGTGAATATCAGTGAGTGACTGACGAACAAAGCGTTTAAACCTCTCACGTTTGGTGTCGGAAATCAATGCAGTTCTGCCTTGATGTGCAGCCCGTGGTGAAAGTAGGCCTACAGGAGGACCCTCCGTTTCACTCAATGATTTTGTTCATTTTCTAGGCATGGCCGAGATGATACTCTTTTAAATTGACCACAGAGCAGGAGCAAAGTAGCCTTGACGTTTAGATGTAAAATTTCTTTTTTTACTCTGTATTTTTCACATTTTTTTACGTTTTTAAGCAACACATTCCCTTGAAAAACAACTTTGGTTGAGTGGGCTGCAATGTATAACAAGTTTAAATAAATAAATAAATAAATAGATAATTTAGCAGGTGCAAATGTTTGATTTTACTGTGAGGGTTGCCGAGTTGTCAGACCCCCCCCCCACCCCCCAGTCGTGTGTCTTGTTAATCAGTGGCCATTTCTATATTTTTAAAAAATTGTTGCCAACACAAGATCTACATAGAACACTCTGAGGGAGGTGGGGCTTGAACACATGCCTCTGAGGGAGGTCAGCCTTGAACACATGCATCTAACAGAGGTCAGCCTTGTACACATGTCTGTATGAATACAAACCTGGACAACCTGGCCTACGCTCAGGCTCTGACTCTACTGTTCTTGCCGAGCATAGAACTTTAAATTTCTGCTGGTGACAATACTTTCACTAACACAGCTCCCAGACTTAAGAATAAACTGCCATCTCAAGTCAGATTGTTAGACACTATTCAAATCATTTAGGAAGCACTTAAAGACACACTTATTTTTCAACTTTGTTTTTTGATGTTAGATTATCCTTTTTCTGGAATGTTACATCTTTCTGATGAGGTTTGATGCTTGTTACAGTGCTGTGGTCTATATGAAATAGCACTTTATAAGAATTACTTTTATTATTATTATTTACGACACTGACCTTAAAGACCGTTTCAAGTAGTACTTTGGCATCCTTCTTATTCCGTCCTTCACTGACCTCCAAGAGAGCGCTGAGGGGGACCGCCATGCACCATTCCAGAAGACAAAACAACATGGACACAACGAGCTGCAATCCAGACAGTCATAGAGATAATTCATACTGGACTATAACTTAATGATTCAGATATTGCCCTGCGGCAAACACTGCCTGCACAGTGCTGTACAATCAAACATTTGTGCCGGCTTAAGAAGTGTTCGCATTGGACTTTTATTGGGGTGAACTAACTGAGCAAATGAGTGACTTTTGGTATAAGCGATAAAGAAGAGATGATATTGAATGCCTTCCTTTGAGATCCCACATTTACAAATTAAGTATAACTAAGCAGTCTACATAATTCTTACAGCACACTTTATGTGACCCAACATATACATGAAACAAAAAACCTGTAAAAGTTTAAGCTCAATCAGTCATCGAAGTTACAAGAAAATAGTAGAAAGAAACCCTTGTTTATTTTCACTGTTTTCAAACATCAGGTTTTGGACTCTAAACTAATTGTTTTACTCATTTCTCAAAAACTAAAGCATTTCAATCAAAATCATTTCAAGGGAAGTTTTCAATTGTGACCATCGACATACCATGCAAGTTTTATGCAAATCTGTGAACATTTTTTTCTTACCAGTGTTGTGCACAACCTTCCAACAAGAAAAATGTGATGAATCAAATGATTGGATTGAAAAGAAACGACAAGAAGAAAAAATAAACTATTTTCAACTGGACTCCCTCGAGCACAGTGAATCGTGGATCTCACCTTTTTATTCTCTTCATTTTCAGCACACTCCGCACTCGACAGCAAACTGCTTACTGTCATTGCTATCACCTGGGTATCGAGAAACAAGACTCAAAGTTAGCTTTGTGGGCAATCAAATGGGGACCTGTTTATGTGATTGATGTAGCTTGGTGGGCTACATATTTGGCAGCACAGGCCGTATACCCCCCAGGGAGCTGAGATGGTTTAAGGAATGAAACAAAGGATCCAGTGACTGGGAATAATAGTGTTGGATCGCCAGCGTCACTGAGTGAGTGATTTGAGCACTATGTATAAAGAAACCACTATTATTATTAATAATATCGTTATTATTAAAACTCTCAACAGATCCCTTCACAAATGAATAAGAATGAGGTCATTTAGTCTGAAATGTGATGGTTCTGAAAAACTGTTGTGGTTCTGAAAAGAACTGGTGGTGTAACAACTTGATGTCTTTTTGATCAATGTGCTCTGATCATCTTCAGAAAAACTAATTATTTTCAGGTCCTTATTACTGAAAAGCTTTGCAATACTTTACATCCTCATTTTCCCCTTCCCCGCCCCCGCCATCCTAGCAATGTTTTTATCTGACCTCAATTATTTTCTTGGGAGCTTCAGGGTTGCTTCCTCTTAACATTTCAGCATGATCGGCCAGAAGTAAGAGCATATCACAGGCGACCTGAGCGACTGTCCGGTTATTGAACTACAAAATACAAGGTCAAGGTTTGCAGGGGGAAATTATAAATGAGTTAAAACAATTTTATATTTGAGTTTGTCAGACAGTAAAGAATCAAAGATGCAAAGATATAGATTTTAAGGAGTTTCTGGGAAAAGTATCTTTATACGGCATAAAAGGGTCGGCATAAAAGAAGAAAACCCAATTTGACAGGAATTTTAACCTTCATACTTAACTTTATTGAATTGCTTTTTTTTATACACGGTGAGAGAAAAAAGACTGTTAACAAATTGCAAGAAAAGTGTTATTATGCTAACTTGGAACATCAAGTCACCAAAATCACTTTTGTTTACATGTACATCTTTGTAAAATCTGGTGTTTTCGCAGCTCACAAATATTTAAAAAAAACAATTTAGTGACTTATATAAAACATTCCCATGGTATATAGAAAGGTAAAAACTTGTCATAGTATAATTCTAACTTATGCTTTGATGATCATTTTTTGAAGTGCAGTGATTTTTGTCAACAAATCAAACTGCGGAGCTCAGTCAAGCAGATGGAAAAAAGTTGTACATGGACAAACAGGTTTGCCGCCTGAAGTTAGTGAACTACCATATCTCAGAGACAAAAAGATGCATTTGCAATCATTTTTTTGGTCACTTGTGTTTAAAGGAAAGAAGGTGAAGATTCCTGCCAAAAGTGGGTTTCCTTCTTTTTGCACCACCCTGTAGAGATCAGAGAGCAGGATTTGTTTGTAACTTTTTTTTTTAAAGGCAGACATAAAAAAGTGTGAATTCAGATAAAAGTCTCCACTTCTCATTCGTGTTTCTAGGTTCAGAGAAAGCAAAGATTACCTTTAGACTGGCTAGGAGTACGCTGATAGCTTCTCTAGTTCTTGGATGGAAGGTTGCATGGGATACCTCCTCATAGAGGAAGATACCCAGACTGCACAGGGCTATACACCGAGCCTCACACATTGGCTCCTTACGACTGCACTTGAGTAACGCCTTGATAAGGTGGTCCTAGCCCGAGAAGATTCAAGAAAAGTAACTTTGTTTACTACATGTTTTTTTTATTGACCCGATTCACCTGACGTTGTCACATTGTGGCATATCATGCGCACCTGACTCAAGCTCTCTGGTGTTTCTGATCGGCAGAGTGTGGGTTCAAGTCCCTGTTATGACACTTTTGTCCTTAAACAAAGCACTTCGCCATTATTGCTTCAGCCTTTCGATGGGACGTAAAGCCGTTGTTTCTGTGTGTTGTGTAACGGTGTAAAAGATCCCAGAGCAAGTATCGTTAAGAGAAGGGATTCGCCCCGATGTGCTACATAAATCGGTCTAATAATTTATAAAAAAAACCTCAAAACCTACCTTTAAAAGGGTTTCTCTTTGTTCAAGCACCTTGAGCACCTTATTGGTGGATACATGCACTATGTAAGGCTCCAATATTATTGTTTTTATTATTATTTTCACAAAAATCTTGGTTGCGACATTTTTTAAGTCAATGTCCCTGTGTGTTTTTAACAGTGTAGTGCGAAATTTAGGCAACGTGGCATTTAAATGCTTACCAGTTGACTCTCAAAATGGTGAGCATGGCACAGTAGCATTTGTGCGACGTACGTGCAAGGGGTCAATTTGTAATGATTCAAAGAATACAAGGGAAAATGCCAGAAGAGCTTCTATTTTGATTATGAATTGCTATGTACAAAGAGGGACAGACAAATTTGGCGTGTTAACAACATCATCCGATGTGAACTGGTTAACGTACACTTAGCCATGGTAATTGAAATTATCACAAAAAAAATCAGGACATTTCAATACTACACGCGTCGCCTAAAATGATGATTGTACATACATACCTTGACATCTTTGCATTGCATTGTACTTATGTCCTTAGGAGAGGGTTGTAGCACGGTAATATTGCAGAAGAGGTTAGGAAAACACACTAAGGAACCGAGAAGGGACAAGGCCTCTATCCTTGGTGCCTGCCAAGAAAAGAAGAAGTAGGTTGAAAACTCTCCATGGTGGCGATACAATCAAGTAAGTTTTGCAGTAACACCATGTACATGAGTAGGATTTGAAACTCTGCATGGTGGAGATACAATCTAGTAAGGTTTGCTGTAACACCATGTACATGAGTAGGAGTTGAAACTTTGCATGGTGGAGAGGTTTGCGGTAACACCATGTACATGAGTATGGTTTGAAACTTTGCATGGTGGAGATACAATCTAGTAAGGTTTGCTGTAACACCATGTACATGAGTAGGAGTTGAAACTTTGCATGGTGGAGAGGTTTGCGGTAACACCATGTACATGAGTAGGGTTTGAAACTTTGCATGGTGGAGATACAATCTAGTAAGGTTTGCGGTAACACCATGTACATGAGTAGGATTTCAAACTTTGCATGGTGGAGAACCAATCTAGTAAGGTTTGCAGTCCAAACATTTGGGTGTGGAGTGACCACAGAGTGGAGGAACAGTGGAGGGTTAAGCTTGTCTGTGGGCAAGTGGACCTAGAAATACAACAATACACCCAAAAGTAAATTTTAGTTAGTGAGAACAAAAATTATAAATAAATCTTAAGTATTACATAAATGGATATGAAAAGTATTAATTGCTTACTTCCAAATTGTGGTGGTATGCGATCATATTGGCCGCTTGGATGAAATCTAAAATAAGTAACGTTGACCCTGGAAGGCCGCAGGAGAAGAAGTCCGGAGCGCTGTATTGGATGATGGTGTTAATAACCTCCTACAGCAACAAACAAACACAACAGTTTATAGTCATATTTTTAGCAGGCATCGAGTAAGGGGAAAAAATACAATATGAAAATGCTATTCTCAACAACAACAAATATTCCGGAAAATTATGGAAACTAATCCTGGGGGCGAGCTCGTGTTTCATGGTGTGAGTCTCTACAATGAGATATTTGGTCTACTACAAATGCAAACATGAACACCAATGGCATCAGCACTGACATCAGTGTCAATGGAAAACCACTGGAAAGTGTATCCAGGTTCAAGTACTTGGGCGCCATCGTCTCAGATGAAGGCTCTGAACCAAAACAAAATGATCCAGAACAGTGCAGACAACAGCAGAGCTCACTCAACTGATGCAAATTCAGAGTGACAAAAGCATTTGTCTTGGACCCGGAATGAGACTTATGTGCGCACTTGTCATGTCAGTACTTCCATAAACACATGTGAAAGTGGACTCTCACAGCGGAGCTTCAGAGACGAATCCAAGCCATGCAAATGAGATGCTATCCTGAACATCTCCTACTGAACATGTCACCAACAGAGAAGTCTGTCAGACAATCAACCAAGCCATCGCTCCCCACGATGACCTCACAGTCATCAGAAAGCCAAAGCTAAAGTGGTACAGGCACGTTATCAGATGAAACAGACTTGCAAAGACCATCCTGCAGGGCAAAGTACCAGAGAGCAAGAAAAGAGGCAGACAGGAGAAGAGATGGAGGACAACATCAGACTAATCACAGCATCAGTGAGTCTCAGAGAGCAGCAAGGACAGGATGGATGGAGAGAGCTGGTCCATCAATCTATGGTGCCCCAACGATAGATAAATATAGTGATAGGCCCTTTTTGAAACCACACCTTAGGCTTGGGCTTGGACTTAGGCTCCGTCTGTTATTTAGAAGATGTGCGCTTTCCTTACAGGGCTTTAATCAGGAGAAGGAGCCCAAGCCCAAGACCAAGACCAAGCCCAAGACCAAGCCCAAGACTAAGCCCAAGACCAAGCCAAGACCAAGCCCAAGACCAAGCCCAAGACCAAGCCCAAGACCAAGCCCAAGACCAAGCCCAAGACCAAGCCCAAGACCAAGCCCAAAACCAAGCCCAAGACCAAGCCCAAGACCAAGACCAAGCCAAGCCCAAGCCCAAGACCAAGCCCAAGACCAAGCCCAAGACCAAGACCAAGCCCAAGACCAAGACCAAGCCCAAGACCAAGCCCAAGACCAAGCCCAAGACCAAGCCCAAGACCAAGCCCAAGACCAAGACCAAGCCCAAGCCCAAGACCAAGACCAAACTGTGGTTTCAAAAAGGGTCATAGAATGCAAACCGACAGACACCCATCTTACTCACCTGATCCGTCCCTACCAGCCCATAGTGTAGCACTCTATAGAAGTGGGTCAGATGCTCCTTAGGGAGGGGGTGATCTTGTTTCCTCGTCGTCATCGTACAGAGGAGTTTGTAGGCTGAGAGTCTACCGTGCTGGTACCGCTCTGATAGGTACACGGCCTGTAAATATAATGGGTCAACACCGAGACTCAGAGAGTAGAACTGCTGTATAACCAGAGATCACATCCAAATTACGATTCAAACCTGGAAGTGGCAGCAGAGGGATCAGCTTCCCTGATGGATCGTAGACTTGAGTGTGATCCCTAGTTATATGGCTATATCATGATTGCTATGAATGTTGTGCCATACGCGCAACATTTTACACATGAAGTCAGTACAAAAAGCAGAGATGTAAATTTTATTTTATTTTCTAAAATAATGCCACCCAAGGATAAAACTAACAATTCTGAACCCAGCAGACGTGGGATTCTTGACATAAGGATAATGTAAGCAAAGCTTCAGCTTCCTCTATCAGGTATAAATATGAAAATATTTTGTTATAACATTTTTCGCAATGGTAGGAGACCTTTACACCCTGGACTCAGTTGCATCGTATGCAATGGAGGAGTCCTATGGGTACCCACTGCCACTTCACAAGCAGACTAGTGGTTGCTGCAGAGCGACATATGAACTTTTAAACCAAAAATTTAAAACTAAAAAAAAAAATTCAAACATATTTGTACACATTTAATAATAACAACAACAAAAAGATCTTACATAGTGCATTTAAAAAAAAAAATGCCCCGTCATTGGACCAATAAAATTCCTGTTATCTTTCTCAGCTCCCTGGGGAGTATACAGCCTGACCTATAGATCCCTTGCATGTGGCGTCACACTCTCAAACAGTGCCCTCACTGAGGCAAAAGGATGCAGATCCTTGAACGATAGCTGCTCTTGGTATGTAAAAACATGTGCATGACCTCGGCATATGCAAGGGGTCCATATCAACCTCTACCCTCCAAGGTACCCCCATTCACATCCCTGGGTGAAGTTTGGTGACAAAAATCAACAACAAAAAGAACAATGGAAGGTATTGAAGTGAGTAAGAGAGAAACTGGCGTTACCTTAAAGAGCCACGGAGAGAGAATCCTAAGAGGTGGAATGTATTCAGGCGGTGGTGGGGTGTTCTGGTTGTCTGAACTCACAGCCAGGTTGTCTCGGATCTGATCCAAAAAACAAGAAATCAATACAACAGACTTGAATTTATGGTTGTGAAGCTTGTTTTGAATTCTGGTTTGGCCCCAATGCCAAGCCTACAGGACTCTGGCCAGCAGTCCAGTGGGAAGCCCTAACCTACCTTTGCTGGCCCCAATGCTAAACCTATACAATTCTGGCCTGTGGTCCAGTGGGTAGTCCCAGCCCTGATCTACCTTTACTGGCCCCAATCCTAAACCTACAGTACTCTGGCCAGTGGTCCAGTGGGTAGTTCCAGCCCTGACCTACCTTTGCAAGCATCTGCCAGGTGCTCCATAGACACTCCATGACCATGGCATGAAGCCTGGCTATCTGGATGTCATTCACATCACCCAGAGCTCCTAGAATACGTCTCCATAAGACACAGGCTACATCCGGCTGCCATCCAGAGCGTGACCCTCCTGAGATGATGCTGACATCTGGGCTTTGGACGGAACCTGGAGGAGACGGCACAAGAAGATGGAAAAAGAATGGTACCACAATCAGTTAGAATTTTTTTTTTTTTACAAAAACAAAACCCCAACATATTACCCAACAGATTGCAGGCGGCCAACATTGGTAACTGTCAAAGACCAGCATTCGTACTTTATGTGATACGAGATATACATGAAGCATCGAACCTGTGAAACTTTGAAACTCAATTGGTCATCAGAGTCCCAAGAAAATGGTGGAATACCCCAATTACACGTTTTCACCATTTTCAAACATCAAATTTTGAACTCGCGAGATCAGAACTAATTGATTTTGATAATTTCTCAAAAATCTATAGCATTTCAGGCAAAAATCTGTAAACAAATCTATGAACATTTATGTCTTACCAATGTTGTACACACCCTTCAGGTAAAGGGTCAAATTCCAAGCACTGCTTAACAAAGATCTCTTCACTTACAGTGTACTGGTAAACTATTACTTCTATGGGCCATGTATAATACACACAAATAATGCACAATTCTTATAAGGCACTCTATCTTTGGGATATAGAGCTAGATGTGGTTTGAACAATGAGACCCATTCATACAGCACCTTGTAAAGGTTGACAAGGTACTATGGCGCAATCTGCAGCCAACCATGCCAGAAACGCCCGGGCAAACCCCCCCCCCCTTTCTCTTAAAATAATTGTACTAGTTTCTCCCGGCCAATCAGAGTCACTCACCAGCAGTCTCCGCCATGGCCTCTTCCAGCTTGACATGATCCTCTA
This sequence comes from Pycnopodia helianthoides, assembly GCA_032158295.1. Lineage (NCBI taxonomy): Eukaryota > Metazoa > Echinodermata > Asteroidea > Forcipulatida > Asteriidae > Pycnopodia > Pycnopodia helianthoides. The sequence goes on from CM063243.1 coordinate 20,802,608, forward strand.
ATCTGATTGGTTCATAGATCGGTGATCCCTTCATAGCGAGGGCGTCCCCGTTGACAGCCGTCCCCGGCGAGGGCGTACTGGACAGCGACTGGTTGTTTGGGGACGGGGTGATCATATCCTGGGTGATCAGGTCCGTCAGGCTGGTGGGGGTCAGACAATTATTGTCCAGTATTGTGTGCTGGGTGTCGGGGGTGGCTATTTCGGTGCTGTCTATACTCACAGTGTCCGTCTGCGAGAACCCCAGCTGATAATCGCTCAACTTCGGCTCCTCTGTAAACCAAAAACACCCAATTTTTGTTGGTTCTAAAATTTAATAACAGTTCTCGATGCAACATAACCTGTGACCTTGGGCTCCTTTGTTAACCAAAACAATTTTTTTTAAATTCTAACATTTTTTTAGGTGCAACATAATTTTGATTTCTTTGTTCTCCCTGAAAAAGATTTATTCCTTGTACAGCCTTTGAATCTTCTTTGAGACACAAAGGCCATGTCACACAGGGCAATTTTTTCAGGCAACTTGGAGGCAACACCATGTGTATATATCTACCATGCCCTGTAGATATTGTTCTTTGAGATGATGTCTTGCTATTTAATCTACTGCAGCGGAGTAGATTTCAGAATTCAGAAGACTAGTTAGTTCTGACAAGAACTGTCCTGCTTATTAACTACTACCTGGGCGGGAGGTAGGAAATCGGGCAGGACTACTACTTTTACTTATTGGATCGAGGGAACTTCTCATTATCACTGCTGCGGAGTGAGTGCTTGATTGGTCTCAACGTTTCGACTACTCTGCTCTAGTCATCATCAGTAGGCTGAAGAGTGTTTGAGATGCTGTACTCTTTTAGGGATTTAGAAGCTTCAGTGTAGAGTCAGTCGGATTTGTCGTTGACGGTAGGCAGAACCAGGAAAGACAACTCACCGTATCGATCGTCATCCTGCTTCAACGACTTCTCCTCCAGCGACATCTTATCCTCCAGAGAGATCTTGTCCTCCGTCAGCGTCTTGAACTCCATCACGTCGTTCTCGTCCGTCACGGATTTCACTTCGATGACGTCGTATTCCTCGGGGAGCGACGAGCACTTGTCGATGAGGGAGTCTCGATTCGAGTCCCTGTTTGGATGAGTCTCTGGTACCGAGGTCTGTCTGGTCACTACGAAGGGGAGGGAAAACGAGAATTATAGTTTCAACTGAGATTGACATGGTGTAGGGTACAAAGAACAGAGTAGATTTACACAGGTAATAAACATGTGCATTAAATCTCTTTTAGGAGAACCGTAGTTGAGGTAAAACAGAGTCTTGATGTTTTGAAAATTGCGCTCTGCTTGTCTTCGGGTTAAAGTTTTGTAATTAAACTTTCTTTTGTCCTTTCTCATGTTTATAGTGGAGATTGGTGACCATCATCAGAGCATTTAGCAATAAGTAGTGCCATGAATTTTGCCCTAGGTTTTGGCTATCTGTCTCTGGTTGGAAATTTGTGGAATAGTGAAAAATGATCTGAGGGCGACTACTTATGCCTGTATAAATTCTCTTTGGAACTAATTTGGATCATCTGATTTGGATCATCTGATTTGGATCATCTGATTTGGATCATCTGGATCATCTGATTTGGATCATCTGATTTGGATCATCTGATTTGGATCATCTGATTTGGATCATTTAATTTGGATCATCTAATTTGGAACATTTAATTTGGTTCATCTTTTGGATCATCTAATTTGGATCATTTAATTTCGATCATCTAATTTGGATCATCTTGTGGATCTAACTTGGATCATCTTTACATGAGTAGAATGGACTGTACCTTGGAATCTATGAACACCCTCGTTGAGTTTGCCTTCGCTGCTACTCCTGATTAAGCTACCAATCATGACATCAGTGGTTGGGCTGATCTGAAGAGGTTGCTGATGGTACAGTGATGGCTGTGAGGTGCTTAGAGGTACTGTCAAACAAACAATCCATGTCATTAGTACCAAATTCATCCTCCACAAATTATTTAGTTCATCAAAAGAAATCTACGAACTCCGGAATAACACGATAGGCTTCACTCACATTTATTGAGACTGGCAAGAACGTTGGTTGCCTCTTCTTTGGATGTCACATCCCTCATGAAGGACTTCTTGTATCTCAGCCGGTCCAGATCATCCCGGCTCCCTACAGTGTTGATCCGATCCCTCATCTTACCGTCGATCTCATCCGAACTCTTCGGTGAGCTGGAATCACAGCGGCTCCAGCCCCGGGAGAACGTGCGGTCGTGTTTGCCTCTGTCCTTGTCGGCATTGGGCGTACGGGGGCCGCGGAGACGCTTAGTGCGGTTGTCCTGGAGCTTCTCCAGGGGTAGGTTGTTCAGGTCCAGGCTGTAGACGCGCTTGGAGAGGACACGGGTCAACGTCTCCATGGTTTTCTAATCATACAGAATAAATTATGGCCAAGGTGATTGACAAATTTATATAGACCACTTGCATATGACGCCACACTCTCAAACAACGCCCTCACTGGGGAATACAAAATTTGAATCAATTGCAATAGATCATACCCAGGCACCAGATAGACCTTATGCATGGACATCCTCCTCCCGCCATCCTAGAGGTAAAACAATACTGAATCAACGGAAACGCACAACTAAGTACGCACGGAGCACAGGATGGGCCAATGAGCAACTTTCCTTTGACCATTTTTCTTACAGCGCCCCGCTCAAGGGACATCATATGCACGAGGTCCATCAAGATTCCAGCCACATCCCTGATTCAAACTGAAAAACAGACTCATTCTGAAAAGAGAAATCCTTCCACTTACCGACCACTCTATGATCAGTTCTGACCAATGAGTCAGCGAAGACAAGACATCCAGGAATCTATCCCACAGCTCCTTGGATACACGGATCTTCAGATTGGCCTTGATCCACGACACAATCAGCGTCTGAGATAATTTAAATATAATAACATAATCAACTTACACTTTGAAACAAACAAATCCTCACCCCCCTCCCCAAAAATCTTACCCCCTAAAAAATAATAATAATAATAATAATATTTAAAAAAAACAATTTTTAAATAAACTTTTAAAAATGTAAAATAAACATTGAACTAATAAACAAGGACAAGAAAACTTAATTAAGTATTTTGGAAGTGGAGGTAAAAAGCTCTTTTCAAAGCCTTTTGAATTTTTTCGTTTTTTGAAAAGGTTCTTTAAAAATATCCTGTGGAAGAATTATGTTAACTTTTTTCCCCAAAGATATAAAATAAATAAATAGATTGCTCCGCACATGTATCCTTAAAAAAAAAGTTTATTTAAAATCATTAATCAAACAGAAAAATTGTTCACAAACATTCTCAACTGAATCCACCATTATCTTGTATCCACCATCTTTGTCTTGTCCCCTGTCAACCATATCAATCATGACTACAGATTTTCATCATGTCAAAACGGGACCTGACTATTTTCCTTTCAAGCCTCATTTTGTTTACATTAGTTTGAATGGAAGAGAAGCAAGATGGCTGCACCATAAGAAAGGTGTTTTGAACCCAGTTTTACCATGAAAGATAAATGCAAGACAACAGACCATGGCAGTATGTATTGATCTGGTGCTAGGTGATGTGTGTAACCTTTGCTATGTCCACAGTGTCTTCGTGTGGCCATTGTTGTTAGGGTTACATTTGTTGCTGTCGGTGGATCATGTGATCTTAACTTTGGGGGTCTTCACAAGTCAAGACGTATTTTTACCACCATTTTTTTCCTGATGAAGGAACGACACTAGTTGCATCCTAACATACTCTCTCAAATTGGGCCTGTGGTCCTATTTTCTAGAGCTGGTCAGCACAAAATGCTGCTTAGCACTACTATGTTTTGCCTGAAAAGAAACTTATCAGCCCAAAAATATCTTGTGATGTGATAAGAGGAACGAGTCAAGTTTATGGTTTCTTCTCAAAACTTAATAATAAACTTAATATCACAAAAACCATTGTTGTACCTTAAACCTAAGCCAATATCAGACATCCCTTTCAAACACAGAACAGCTTTTGATCTGAATCACAGCATCACATGTACATACCTGGAACAAGATTTGCGCCAGCTGCTGGCCGAGATTTAATCTGGACCTTGAGGGCGCCCCACCCAAGACGCCCTCCGTCACACAAAGCAACACCCTGAGAAGCTGCTCCCATGTTCTCGTCTCCATGCCGACGTTCATCACGATGTGACGGTATAGTTTGAGAACACGCTTGCATATCTCAACCTGAACATAGAGGGAGGAGGTCAAAGGTCAAATGTCAAATATTGTCGTGTTGGTGCAACAAGGTCGTATCTCCTAAATTAGAGTTTACATGAAACACAAGTTTTAGAATATCAAAAGGTCGTATCTCGCTTAAAATAACCCGGATGTACACCCAAAGACAACAGACGCACAGATACTACCTTGTTGCAAGGAGCGTTTTGAGGCACGAATCAAGTTATGACATGGGCCCAATTTCATAGAGATGCTTAAGCAGAAAATATTGCTTAACAGTTTTCTGCTAAGCAGCAATGAGCAGCATACCAGTCACAAATTGTACATGTGACGTGGTATTTTGGCTGGTAACCTTATTCTGGTAAGCATAATTTTATTGTGCTCAGCTACTTTTTGTGCTTGAGCAGCTCTATAAAATTGGACCCTTGTTGCACTGACACAGTGATAGATTCTAAGTGAGGTAACAGACAAATCTTCTGCTAAAATATCGTTCAGTTTGTGGCCACTTGTACTTAAAAACAGGCCACACACTGCACTTGTTACATCTTTAGAAAATGTGCAATATTTTTGAGCCCAATTAAAGACACTTGAAATCATTCATAGACACTCTAAATGTGGAATGGACCAATTTCAACCTTGATGTACAAAAGGCTTCTTGGGAGAAGTTTTGTTTCAGAAAGACTAGTCACAAAAAATCACCACATGACAGCAGGAGTGTGGCTGCATTGGGGGACTCTTGGCAAGGGATGAGTGTGAGAAGAAGGAGGGTATGGAACTCTTCTACATGACAATCCTTACCTGGTCTTTGATGGCCTGCGAAGGGCTGTTGGGTGCCGGCTCAAGGAGCAAGACGTTGGCCGAGTTGGTGATGAACACCTGTATCGTGGCCTGTAGCCCCGCCTCCACGTTGCAGTTCTTCAATCCCTCCTTGATAGCGTCGTTGATGGCACCGAGGTACGTACTACTGCCCTGGGTCTTTAAGGTGGTAGGAGGTTGCACTGTGGGTTGAGTCTCGCTCGGCTTTATTAAGATGGAGACACGACACCCAAAACAAACTTGTTTAATCTCAAATCATCAGCTTTTCCCTCGCTACAACAATGATAAAGTTCTGGGACATGGTTTGGGTCATGTTTGTCAGGGCTCCATTATTTATTACACTGGACTACAGGCCCAAGGCCAGTAGTTTTAGTGTCGAGCCGGTAAACGCATGATCAGACAAGTCCGGCAGTCTTCTGTTTTTCAATTGAAAAATAAACAGTATGATGTTCACATGTTGACTTTGGGGTCTGGTAAACACCTTTCAATTCTATTGAGTAGTGAAGTATACTTAATACCCATGTATTTCATGTGTCAGGAAGTTTTTTCTCATTTTGATTCTGGTCTTGTACAAACAATTCTGGTCCAGTAAACATTTTGAGCAACAAGTCCTCTCGCCTTGTGGATTTTTCAACAATATTCAGGCCCTGTTTGTTGTGCTCTGACTTTGCTTGAACTGTTACAAGTCTTACTCCATGCGAATGCCCAGAGTTTCACAAGAGTGGAGCACATTTCAACTTGAGCGAATTGTTTACTGCAACTTTGTGACGCCAAATCCATATGTTGATTCAGAAAACTTGTACGAGTGTTTTTTTCTCTTCAGTAAAATTTGTTGTTCAATGAAAATAAAACGGACACAGAACAGATCCAAGATTGATAGCAAACTGAAAAGCTTATTAAATAAACTGAAATGATTCATGAGGTCATCTTGTGCATAAGGTCTATGAGAGGCGTTGAAACATGTTGACCCAATTTCATGGAGCTACTTAAAGCAGAAAATTAGCAAAACAAAAGAGGAAACCAGTCAAAGATGGTACATGTGGTATGGCATTTTGGCTGGTAACCTTATTCTGGTTAGCACAAATGTTTCGTGCTTAGCTACATGTTGTGCTTAGGCAGCTCTATGAAATGAGGCCAAGGTGGCAGGGACTTATCAGGTAAAAATTGTTGATATCAAAGTAATGTGTGCTTTAGTTAAATGATGGAAATGTATTTAAATAGATGTTAAATATGCACCAGGGATAAAGAATATTCTTTGGTTTTACCCTTTCAATGATGGGTGTAAAGCACTGTGTACTCAGTACCTCCCAGAGTTCTGTGAAAAAAAATCCACTCAGGTGGGATTCGAACCCACAGGGGGAAACGATGGAAATGTATCCGAAATGGGAGTCCTATGGATTTGTTCCTGTGTTGGTTTGGAGGAATTTAAGTGCCTAGCCTGTCACAGTAATCAGTGCCAATCCTCTGGATATGACCTACCTGGGTGATTTGATCTTCGAATGATCTGATATGTTCATAGGGCGGACTATCGACCTCACTGACTCCCCCCTGAGGTTCAGTGGCATCGTGGTATGAGGACACGGTGAAAGCGGATTCCCTGAGTGATGTGGGTTCCTCCATGAATATAGGCTTGGTACTGGTCAGCTGAGCCTGGAGGATGAGGCAATGGTAAATGGATGGGAGGATGGGATGCTGCAAATGAAATTCACGGTTTACAACCCTCCTACTCTAGGGGGAACCAGGCTTATTCTCACATTATATACACTCTAGCTTTGTCGAGATGTTGAACAAACAGCCATTTCAGCAGCTTTGTTCCATGTACAGCATCTCTTTGGAACTCCTTGTCTGGTGCATGTTTCCCTCCATCCTACAATCTAGACTGTTTTAAAAGGAACATCCATTCCTACCTTCAGCTTCCCTGAGTTATTTTTAATTCAATTCAACATCTTAAATGTTTTCTTCTTGTAGCCTTTTCCGAGAGTGGCTTTAAGCATTGTTTGGGACGAACTTGCAAATATATAAGAAATATTTACAAAATAATAAGCATTTTCCAGCGAGGTGCACATGTTGTGTGTGGTGGCACAACTATGCACTAGACCTACTGCGTACTATGTACTATGCATTCACACATGATATCACATTGCAGGCTGGCACAGTTTATCATTCAAACCATGATATTGAACGGTCAAACAGTAGGAGGGTTGACTGTGCACTGTGTAGATGCATTCATCACATGATATCACATTGCAGGTGGCACAGTTTATTACATCAAAACCATGATTTGGTATTGAATGGTCAGGCAGTAAGAGGGTTGACATTAACTTCTTTGTTTCACTGGCCAAGCGGGACCAGTAAGCGAACCTGCATTTTCACTGGTACCCTTTAACATCCATTCAAGGCGCCCTCGCATGCCTGCTTCTCGAACACGTTGTAGTCGCATCCTTCGTAATTCAGCTTCTCAGCTGCTAGTAAGGATGATTAGCCTCCCAAATTATTAAAACTAATTAGGATCCATGCCACCATGGAGGTAGAAAATACCATCATGATGCTACTTACTTTGCAAATGCAATGATTAATGTGAAAATGATACATGGTCCATAAGTTGATGCATCATTTAATACAATAAGTGCGAAAGCTTGAAATGGAAAAAACATAATTTAGCTTGAAAGGGTTAATCTGGTTGGTTGTAATGAAGGATTACATACTGAAACAATGAAATGGATATATATTTCACTGGAAACCGACCACTTTTGATTTCATTCTCATTTCATTTATTGATACTGGTTGTAAAGCCCAGGATTCTCAGATAAGCCAACTTAGGCCAGATCAAAATTGGCGCTATGGCTACGGCTAGGGCTGTCGCTAAGGATGTCTTGTACTTCAACGCATGATAATGCTCCGATCCAGCTGTAGCCGCCAATGGTGACACAGCCTTAGTCACTCTACTAGCCAAGAACCCCGTAGAGAGAAGACAAGGAAGTGAGATTCAATTTTAGATGTGGGAAAAAACCCAAGAGAATTATTCCAGGAGAAACCCACACAATCCGGTAGGCACTGGAAACCCAATCCACACGTTCAGCTTTTGATAGAGCGAAGCCATGTTCTGTTCCCTGTCTTTTTCAAAAAGGTCTGTAGAGGCCATATTGAGTTACTAATGAATGGATGTCAACATGAGGCTTGTCGGGAGTCTGAGATTTGTTTTCTGTGATGATCCGTTGAAGCAGTCAAGGAACCAGACTCATTGACGGGATGTAATATGGGTTTTACCTGATCCAGTCGTTTATATCGTAGAGCTTCCATGCTCGGGCTTCGGACATGGGCGAGGAATCCCTAAATGAAAAAAAACAAAAATACAATAACATAGTGTTACAGTTACTGGTTCCAGTTTCAACCACTGTTTCAAATCCGCTGCGTTAAAGGGTTTGAATGGCCTCTCAATCATCGAGCACACTCAGGGCTCATAGGGGTTAGACATCTGCCTCATTCAAGAATGCGGGGGTCATGGGTTCAAATTCAACCCAAATTAACAAGCCTGTAGATTTTTTCTACATGACGCGGGAAAGCAACGTAGTACACAGTTCTTATCAAACATTGGTGTTGGCAAAACCCAAAAAAACAATATTCTTTATCCCGATGCAATTATTACATCTATTGAAGATATTCTTTTAGTCCGCAGAAGCGCCCCTCTACACATTACAACTTTGTTGTGATTTATTTTATTGCTTTCAGTGGCCATCTTATTTCACCAATATTGCCACCTGTTCATCATACAGGTAATTTTAATGTCCTAATGTCCATTTTCCTTGACCTTTATCCAGGAACCATCTATTTCAAGGTGTCAAGCTTTATTTAATTTCCACAGTATCAAAATCAATCAATGACAAAAGCAGTTACAAATAGTACAGCATTCCACAATACTATTATAAGAAATTCATAAATACCCTGGACAGTTTAGGCACTTCCTATTGGTTGAAAGATGGTCACATGACCATGTTTAATGACCATGGTAACCAGACTAACTTGTCTGTTTGCAGACAATTCTTGCACCCTCTATGATGGGTCCATGGGTTTTGTACACCATCAGGGGGCACATGGCTGGCACCCAAGGCGAAAATGCCACCTCGGGTGTTCAAAACATCATAGACCCCATCACAGTGTGCAACAATTGTATATTGTACCATCCTGTGGCCTTCTTACCTGTCTCAGGACTTCATGCACAAAGTTGATGTTCCCTCTTGATGAGTAGAAGACCTTCTGGACTATCTGTCTGGCGATCTCCTGCAGCTCTTCCTCCTCCGGTGACATCACAGCGGGTACCAACCCGACGGCGCTGCCCACCCCCAGGAGGGAGTTCTGCTCCTTGTTGTTCAGTGTGGTGCTGGGGCTGACCGTTAACGTCTCGCCGTCCTTGATGAGGGCGGCGTCCAGCTTGCGCTCCAGCGAGTCTTTAAGATTCTCCTGCTTCTCCTCCATCAGGGCGCTGTCGAAAGTCAAGAAAATCGTTTTGATTAAGGCAAACCTTTGAATCGACCCAGTTCATCTACGTCATCACGCCCAAAATGGCCAGACTTACACAGTGTACGTGACTTGTGCATGTAACCGGAGAGGCACTCGTGCCTTGACTAAAGGCTATGAATGATTCATATGGCATGTCGCAATGCGCATTAATTGCATGATGGCATCTGGGGACCAGTACCTTAGCCTTTACAATAATATATAGTCTTATATATCGTACATATCCACCAATAAGGTACTCAAGGCACCTGAACAAACAGGAGCGTTTTAAGACAGATTTTTTTAATCTTTTGAATTATGAGACCGATTTATGTAGCACCTTCTAAGGGTTTACAAGGTGCTGCGGTGCACTCAGCAGCCACTGCCAGAAACACAGAGGCAAACCTCTTCTCTTAGCGATCAGTGTCACTGGGTTCTTTTACCTGCATTATACAACACAGGGGGCGTACGGCTTTACAAAGGAAGAAGCTATAATGGTCAAGTGCCTTGCTTGAGGACCAAGTGTCAAGACCGGGACTCGAACCCCCACTCTGCTGATCAGAAACACCAGAGCTTGAGTCCAGCCATGACACGCCCAAAATATCAGGGCACTGAACAGACAAATCTACCAACTCTGAACCAACCTGATCGTGTTGTTGTCTGCCTTCTTGACGGTGATGAAGGACACGACCCACTGCACCACACTGACCCTACACAGTAGCATGGGGTCATAGCTGCCAAACGTTGTGCTTAGTAGTGAGCCTGGAACACTCCTGGTGTTTGGAATCTCTGCAGGAAAAAAAAAAAAAAACAAGGACAGGGGTTGAATAAGAGGCTGTGAGGACACTACCATCTCCCTGGGAACCTTTATTTTAAAGATATATTATGTTTAATCCTTTAAAAACAAATTCCTAATAATATGTTTTTAGATTAGACTAGATAAAAGAATTGGTTGTTGCAAACTGTTTACTAACCAAAAAAACCTATGATATATATATATATATATATACAAACAAATTTAATGGCCTGACATTTCGACCTTAGCAGAGTCTTTCTCAAAAGCTAAATGACAATATAACACACACATATGAGTATACTCGTGTAACAAATAGATAAATGTAACCAAGTGGCAGGCAGCACAACAATAAATACCCTTGTTGCATAGAATTGTGTGCTTGAGAAGATTGAAATATTTTAGTGAGAAATTACCTCTTCTCAAAAACGACAAATTCCACTGTATGTATGCCAAGCCCATTTCACACAAGCTGGCTCATAGGAAATGCATTCAACTAGTGTTTTGTCTTAGGATTCATGTACACAAATTATACATATTTGGACTTGCCTTTCACACAGTTTTTGCAAAATCCTCAAGGTTTATCAGTTTCTGTCATAAGAAACGCCTTTAAATGAAGAAATCGGTTTGATTTTGTTTTTTTTGTGCGTGTGTGTGTGCAAAATTACACATAAATGTATGCCATTTTTGAAGCCGGAACTTGCCAAAACTTTGAGCGAGCACTAAATTAACTTGCGAGTGACATACTGACTTACCAACCCAGGCAAATTTGCCTGCCAGCCTATATTGGACACCAAGGTTAAGCTCAGGTAGCCAGCCTAAGACACACTGAGTACACCCATTCTATTTGTTACATCCCTGTGGAGACATCTTGTGTACTTTCCTTTGTCCCTGTAGTTAACATCCTCTCGTAGACTTTGTACACACATTTCCTTGTGGAGCACCCCGGTCATAAGAATTCCCGTATGGAGACCTTTTTTTTCTCTTTTTTTCTCGGTCTCCATTAGTCTCGGTCTGATATGCAATAACACAGTTGTAGGACTTACCTAGATTTGGCTGATACAGGCTGGTGTCAAAGGAGAAGCCAGGGAAGATGTGAGGCAGATAGTACTTGCGGAAGTTATCCAAGAGGAAGATGAAACCATCCTCGTATCTCCGCTGGTCCTTCCAGTGTACTTTCATCACCTGCGACAAAGAGGAGAAGATGACTATCCAATAAGAAGCTTACATTATGGAAACTTAAACTGGGTTCAAAACAGGGCTGAAGAGTTACGCTGATCTCTCACTGATTTGCTTTAGTTTCCAATGAGCCTGTTTCTTCTACTTTTTAAAGACCTTTGCCCAATTTTTCTAGATCCGCTTAAGCAGAAAATATTGCTTAAACGATTTCTGCTAAGCAAAAACAAGCAGGATACCAGTCACTACTCAAAGGTCCATTGGTTGGAACTGGCTGCCTGTGAATCGCCACCGGTGACATGATCCTAACAAATGCACTAATGAGCATAGCCGTGTAGAATTCACATTACTATTCATGGGAACTCTGTGCTTCCTTGTCCATATGCCCCGTTAAATTTTTTAACTAATAAATAATGAATCAACTGATATCATTAAAAATCTGTTTCGTTTTAAATAATGCTCTCTGGTAGAGCACTCCCAAACCTGCCCCCTCCCCCAACACAAAAAAAACAAAAAACAAAAAACACAGGCCTTATTCACCTTGTGACATCACTGGTGGAACAAGAAACGTGACCAAAACATTACAAATTTTATTGCATTTCTTCACACTTCTCGTTCAACCAGTGACATCATGTAATACCCCATTGGCGATCGGGTTGGCGTAGGGATATCTTTCCTCGCCTTCCCCCTCTAGGAACCCCGTTCGAGTCCCGCCCGGGGTACTATGTGGATTGGGTTTTCAGTCCGGCATGGGTTTTCCCTTGAATAATTCTCTGCGGATTTCCTCCCACATCCAAAACTGAAACTTCCTTCTTTGTCTTCTCTCCACGGGTTATTGGCAAGTATAGTAACTAAGTTCACTTTTCTGAGAATCCTTGGCTTCACAACAAGAATTAGTAAATAGATAAACCACATAAGCGTGAGGCCACCAGGCTCGTTTTTGTGGGAATTCCCAGAGAGCATTACAATAAATGAAATCAATTGGAACAGAGGTATATTTTCAGCTGAATGGTTACTTATTAAACACAAACTTTTACATGGCATATGGACAAGGTAGCTCGGCACACAACCTTTAAGATGAGCAGACCCATAAATCACCAGATAGCATGGTTGCTACAACGGACTTACATTGTAAACACCAGTAATGTAATTCTGAAGCTAAGTGAATCATGTGGAATTTGATCATATTATTTGTAAGCATCGTGGACAGAGAGGGGGAGAGAGGGGGGGGGGAGGGGGGTTGGTAGATTCTACCTACCTGACAGACACTGTAATGAAGTACTGCCTCCAGCATTAATCTGGTCAGATTGTCTGGTACCTTGTCACCGGGCTGGCATGGGATGATGGGTAAGATCTCTGTGTCCTGAACGAGCACTGAATATCAAACAATGCAAGACGAATTTCTAATCAGTTAATCTACTCAAGTCAAGTTCATTTTTGAGGCACTCATTGTCTAATAGATTGAGTAATTAATATGACAGTGAGAACAATTTATTACAAGTCTCTAACCTCGAATAATAAACCGCAAGGAAACTGACTATGTCAATTTTAAATAATCTTGGGTTGAACAAAGAAAAATTGACTAGAGCGGGATTTGAACCAACGACCTCCGGATTTAACGTGCCCGCACTCTACTAACTGAGCTATCTAGCCCTATATGCTGGCGGTCTCCCTATTTTGTCAATATCTTTGTTTTGGGGTGCCAGTCAGAAGCCATGTTAACATGGTGTGAAATGTCATTATATTTTACAACCTTCCAGCGCAATATTTGTTAACATCCACGACCATCCAATGACATCACAGGTCAATATTATGTCCCTGCACATTTTGGTAGAAGTAGTTTTTAGTGCATTTCTGAATTTTCATGATATTCAATCAAAAAACAACATCTGATTTGACTGCCAAATAGCTCATGCGTGGAATGTACTGACCCATTTATTCTTGACATCAAATGACGTCATGTTTCAAATTTCACTCTAAAAAAGTACAAAATAAAACGGCATTTTACAAAATATAAACACAAGGCTAGAGACTTGTACATATTGGTTACACTTTCATGAAGACTTTCTATTGGAAAATGAGGACATCACAAAAAACAAAGTTACCTCAGAGCCCCTCTTTAACTTTCTGTTCAAATTTGATCTTACCCTTGACTTGTCACGGAGGCTGAAAACAAGTAACTATGGTTTATTGCATAAAGTATAGATCTAATAACAATATAAAACGTCAGACTCCCAACTGGGCACACTGCGTCCCTCTGCCAGACTTACACAGTGTACGTGACTTGTGCATGTAACCGGAGAGCCACTCGCGCCTTGACTAAAGGCTATGAATGATTCGTACGGCTTGTCGCAATGCGCATTAATTGCATGACGGCATCGGGGGACCAGCACCTTAGCCTTTACAATAATATATAGGTCTTATATATCGTACATATCCACCAATAAGGTATTCAAGGCGCCTGAACAGACAGAAGCGTTTTTAAGGCAGGTTTTTGAATCTTTTGATTTATGAGACCGATTTATGTAGCACCTTCTAATGCAACAGATTTTCAGCATCCACTGTCAAAAAACACTTGGGCAAACCCCCTTCTTTTAATTATACGTGTAACTGGGTTCTTTTACGTGTATTACACAGAACACGGGACCTATCTTTGGCTTAACGTCCCACCCGAAGGACGAAGCAATAATGGTTAAGTGTCTTGCTAAAGGACACAAGTGTCATGACTGGGACTCAAACCCACACTCTGCCGATCAAAAACACCAGAGCTTGAGTCCGGTGCGTGCTCTTAACAGCTCGGCCACAACATGCCATAAAACCTTTTAATACATTTTTTGGTTTATTATAGAGATTATTTGCTGTCGTCAAGGCGACTGCAAAGCACAAATTTGAGTCAGGGAGAACATACCAAGTTGAAGCTCCTCAAGTGGTATATTTTTTTAGTTATGCCTTGGCACACCAGCGGGTCTTGACAAATTTGAGCATTTCCAAATCTCCACAATATCTCTACCAATTGACGGGCAAGAGACAACAACACTATCGAAGAACACTTAATTATCTTGACACTCACTTACATTATCTACATTTATGATTCTGGTTTTGTTTTTTGGGGGGATGGTTTTGTTGCTGTTTTTTTCCCCCTTGTTGGGAAACATATCTCCTCTTCTTTTTTCATTTATTCTGGGTATGCATGCTGTTGATACTTCATATTTAATGATTTACATTCTTGTATTTGATTTCGTATTTGCTGGTTGTTTATAATCTGCTTTTCATATAGTTAAACATTTCACAATTCAGCCCTTGGTCGTCGCAATGAAATGTTTCCTAACAAAAAAAATCAATTTAATTCAACTTAATTTAAAACATGTGTTTACTTTGAAAAAACATTTCCAACATGTTCCAAAGTTCACCGAAAAACTATTCTCTAAGAAAAAAAGAAGCAAATGGAACGGAATTTGCCAGCTTTCATTATGAAATCGGAGCATAATTAATGCTGGGCATTTATAATTAAAAGTGTAAAGCACCGCATTTGTAAGACAATATAAACGTTTACGCACCTAAACAAATGAACGGCAGATTTCAAATTGTTTACAAAAACGCTGATAAAGTACAATTATTGAATGGGATACTGAGTCACATGACACGACCGTGATGACAGTTCTTGCTAAATTATACTTTACAAAATAATAAACACAACTTTGCTTTTACAAAATCAAACTGTCATATTTATTTGTTTTTAAAAAATAAAAAATAATAACAATAAAGTTAGCTGTTGCAAACTACATACCAAAATGACCTATGGTGTTAAAGTAACACGTTTCTGAGCCCCAAACCAAATTTGTGCATTTATTTTGTGTAAGTGATGTAGGTCACTAAATGCAAATTTCTAGTCATTCCTACTTCCACATCCATCCTAATTGTTCTCAGTTATTTGCTTTTATGTCTCTCTATATTTAATTTATGTTGTTTGGGGTTGAACAAAGAAAAATTGACTAGAGCGGGATTTGAACCAACGAACTCCGGATTAACGTGCCGGCGCTCTACCAACTGAGCTATCTAGCCCTATGTTGGTGGTCTCCCTATTTTGTCAATATCTTTGTTCGGGGTGCCAGTCAGAAGCCATGCAACCGTTAACTGCCATGTGGCCAGGGATCACACCCAATCTGATAATTTTTGTTGTCTGATTTCAATCTTTCTACGTTATCCTACCACACTCTAGTACCCACCGACCATGACATAAATGCTTTGTAATGCTCACTAGCATCACCAGGACTGGGATGCCATGTTTCTTCAAGGCATCGCTAAGTGTCTCTCTCTGTTTTTGATCAAAAATAGCACATGATGCAACATGTATAAAAATAGCTCCTTAAACTCTGGAACAGGAAGAGATTCATATCCTGTGATTGGCTGACAACACGTTGATGTATGGTTCACAGATGGATGCAAAGAAACAACCAGCCCTAGAAAAAAGTCTTGGTTTTGTTTGATTGGAAAGACCTACTGGAGATCTGAAAACCAAATTTTATAAGTTGTCACTGAGGGTTCAAGAAGGACACCTTGAAAAAGATGTCCGAGAAATGTTTTCATTGTTTTATTTTATACAATTGTATTACACATCCAACAGCACAATTAGCTCCAACAACCGGATCAAGTTTTGGATGTGGGGGGAAAACCCCAATGGAGAAAAAACCCACGCACTCAGGTAGGGACTGAAAAACCCAAATCCCAAGCAAGGCTCCGAGGTCTGAGGTGGGATTCAAACCAGAGTCCACAGAGGTGAAAGGCTGGGAAAGAAACCACTGAGCCAATCTAATCCCCTTATTGGAAGTAAATGGTTTCAAGCTGTTGATCAATTCAAAGCAACTGTAAGTGTTTATAACTTCACTTTGGGTTTAAAATACTATTTTTCCCTATACCGGTGTAGGATTTTTTCAGTCAAAAAGCAACTGTTATTTCTTGCCATTAATAATTTGTTCTGTCAATGAAACTCAATTTGGACACCCATACCAAGTCATCCTTTTCTCATTGACATAGATTTGATAAAATTCATAGATTTTAATTTTTAATGTTTTTTTACTGACTTTTTTTCTGAAGCACAATCAGATGTTATTGTGTCCTCCGAATTGAACTGGGTAAAACGATGTGCACAACCTTGGTAAGCGTGAAAATATAAATGTTTGCAGATTTTCACATTAACTTTATACATGGTATGAATATGGTTATGGTGAAAGACTTCACTTGAAATATTTTTTGCTTGAAAAGCTACAGTTTTTGAGAAATGAGTAAAAACAATTAGTGACATCGCGAGTCCAAAAGTCTATGTTTGAAAACCAGTGAAAACATATGAGGTTTTTTTTTTCTTCTTTTTCTCTCACTATTTTCTTGTGACTCTGATGACCGATTGAGCTTAAACTTTCAGTATCTTGCTATTTCATCTATATGTTGATTCACATAAAGTGTGGATACTGGTCTTTGACACTAAACAATGTTGTACACATGCTTCAAAAGTTAGATATTAATGCCCCCATTTGCCCATTCCAATCAACCAATTGTTCAGTTTTTACTATAAAAACAAAATCTGTGTACATGTACTACTTCATTAAATAAATCAGCAATTTCAATTTTCTGTTTTATGTTTCAATCTACTATACCGTCTACTCTATTCATGAAGATATCCATTTTTAGAGTCTTTGTTTCAAACATTGTCACTGACACTATTATTTCAAAATTTCATCACCTTTTTGATTTGTTTGTTTGTTTGATCATTTACTTATTTATTTTACACTTCTCTTTATATACTTCCGGGTGGGTTAACTTTACATTAATTTATTTATTTATTTTGTTGTTTATTTATTTTGTTGTGTAGCAATTTATATGTATGGGTAACTTTGCACTAATTATTCTTTTATTTTGCCTTTCTTTCCTTTGTTTTGGTTTGTGCTTGTTTATGCCTCTGACGAAGGACCGGTTTGGATCGAAAGCTAAGGACATCTCCCCTACTAGTTTAATATATATTTATACAAGTATATGTTTTGAGGGGGAGGGATTTTGTGCTTGTAATATTTCACTCTGCTTTTTGTTTTTGCTTTAGATTCACATCTTAAAAATGTATAATTGTTGTTGATTTGGTGTCCTTTTTTTTTTTTTAGAGGGATAAAGGGGGATTGGTTAGGGAGTTCTGATAATCAACGTTTGATCTAACAGGTGTACTCCACAGAGGAACCAAGACAGTAAAGAGACAAGCATGCTTACAGTCGCTGTTGATGACCGGCCTGGTCGTGTGCGTCATGATAGACTCTAAGGGATTGCCGCTGAGTGCCGGAGGTGTGGGGAACCCGTGAATAAGCGTTGCGTAGATGAGGTACGCCTCCTCCGTTGAGTTCTCTTGTAGAGTCATGAACCATACCAGGAACAGACGCAGGCCGTCCATGCGAATCTGTCAAAGAGGAAAGGAGGGGGGAAAAAAATTAAATAAAACAATTCAGTTGGGGGAACATTTTCTCAAGAAAATTGGTCACGGGCCGCAGGAGAAACAAGCTGTCCAGGCAGATCTGTTTACAAAATATTGTTTACCAATTCAAAGGGAGGTAAAGCCAATTTGTCAACACCTGCTAACAATATTAGTTTATAAACATATTACGGTAGTTCCAAGTTAAGTTGGTGAAAGAACAAACCCTTTGAAATGTTCCAACTCAGTGTATTTACCCAAAGAATAACAAGGATAAATCATATTCTCAACGAAGGGGAAAACGAGCACACATTTTTTTTTATATAAGTGGATAATTGTACGGCTTCTGACTGGCACCCAAGATATTGACTGGCACCCAAAATATTGACTGGCACCCAAGATATTGACTGGCACCCAAAATATTGACTGGCACCCAAATATTGACTGGCACCCAAGATATTGACAGGCACCCAAGATTATTGACTGGCACCCAAAATATTGACTGGCACCCAAGATATTGACTGGCACCCAAGATATTGACTGGCACCCAAGATATTGACTGACAAAATAGGAATACCACCAATAAAGGGGTAGATAGCTCAGTTGGTAGAGTGCTGGTGTGATAGGGAAATCTATCCCCTGGAGATTGTGTCCCCCATAATGGGAAGTTAACACAATAGCTCAGTTGGTAGAGTGCTGGTGTGATAGGGAAATCTATCCCCTGGAGATTGTGTCCCCCATAATGGGAAGTTAACACATGGGCTGGAGGAGATTGATTCAAAAGAGGGCGCTATCAGATGAAGTTTGTGCACAGTTGACTGTATGGGTGGGACACACCGGCACATTATCCCGGAGGTCGTACATGTTGTTCAAATCTCGCTTCAACCCCAAATTAAAAGTGGGTAACTGTAAAATGATGTCCCATGTGTTTGAAAACCATTAGATAATTTACTTCGAAACTTCCAGAATTAAGGCTTTGGAAATGTTTCTAATATTAGACAAAATGGTAAAAAATTATCCTTTTAGATTTGATGTTTAAACTGTAACAAAGAATAGCTTTTGAAAAGGTTTCTATCAGCATACTGTACTACTTCAATGTATTTTCTATAATACTGCTTTCAGCATGAAAACAAAATGTTCCTGTCATTTATTTGTTTTTCAAGTTTCTACTCCACAGCATTTCTGACTGACTCGTAAAGTTTTCGTACTGATGAAAGCACTTTGAGGGCAAGTCATAGGTAAAGGTGTATGTCAAGGGGTGAGTGTCATTGCTGACCGAAAAGGACTGAAACCAGGATCCAAATGTTAGGAGGCATGTTGAAATGATGGCACTCCCACCTTTTAGTAACCCCTGGAGTTTCGATGTTACAGAGCTTTTTAGGAACAGTGTCCATACAGATTTCTTTCTATTATGTGGACTGATTTTCTCCAAAAAGTCTAAATTCAGATTAAAAGTCTGAAATTTCTCATCCCTGGTCTGTACCGTCGATGAACGTCGACTGAGAATTTGACTACTTAGGCCCTTTTTGATACCAGAGCTTGGGCTTGGGGCTAGGCTAGGGAGGGTCGTTTCTCACAATGTTTACTAATATCAACAGCTCTCCGTTTTTATGGTCACTAACTTGTGGAGTAACTACCACAAGTATATCCCGCCTTTAAGTTACATCGGCTGAACTCTGTAGCGGGTTTAGTAGTCTGATGGTGTGACTGGTACTTCATTTGCATCCTTAATTACACACATGTACATGTACGTATTGAATACTAAATACACGTATGACGTTCGTATGTTGCATGTGTGCTGCGTATTTATTGTTTATGAGAGCGGAAAATCTGCTAGGATTAAGGACTTAGATGGTGATTCACTGGACATATTCAACCGCTGCTTGGCCGATTCTCAAATGGACATACTACTCCGGTTCAAAAACACTGGAAATTGTCTGTGTGTTTTACATTGCATACAAATGCACATCAAACAGCTCTATCTACACTTAATACCTATCATTAGAGAACCCAAATATCGTACATTAACAATGTACACATACCATGTTCTCTCCTGAATACTGTTTGCTGTACAAACACATGAATTGGCGTTGGATTTAAGTGCATTTATTGTGTGTACAACAAGAAATATCAACGAAAAAACAAATAGATCCTCCCTCGAACCCATTAAAGCTTACATGAAGATTGGAAAATTACAAAACACGGATGAGATTTGATGAATGTGAAAACAGCTCGGAGCCTGGATTCCCTGTTAGTCTAGACCCAGAACCTCCCTGAGGTTGCAATTCAGGAGGTTTATAGACGCTGCGCAACACCAGAACTGTAAAACTACAGCTTTTTACACAATGTGGACTATTTCTTTCTTTGGTGACTGCTTTACATTTTTCAAGAAATCTTGAAGGCTCACAGAGACTTTGGGAAAATCCTGAACAAAATCCTGAGAAATCGCTTGCCTGACAAAGAGTCCAGAGAACGGTTTTCAAATCATGCACACACACACGCTCTTGTTAAAGGTGTAAATGCATTTCCAACATTATCCACGTTCAAAGTCTAAAGGATTCAAAATGTCAGATGCAATGATGTCCGATAATGTTATGCAATGGACCACTGTTGGTCCACTTTAGTTGAAGTAAAAGGGACACATGGCAGACAGTGAGATTCCTTGATATTCATGTTTGTGCAGATGATCGCATTTGGGTGCATTTTATGTGCATCAGTCAGAGTTTCACCCCAGGTTTTCGCGCAAGTTTATTCTTCAGACGAAAGTGTGTCACTTATGGAATTTTGCAGAATATTAAACTTTCCTATTCTTGGTAACATTTTCCAGCAAGTTGACGAACCATTTGAACCATTCAGCTGCATGGGTTGTGCATGGTGGCACAGCTGTGCTTGTGTGTGTACATGTGTGTGCTTTGTAGAGGCATTTATCACATGATGTCTTTATTGCAGGCTGACATAGTTTATCTATTTTGTTGATGTATTGAACATTGGTCAGAGAGTAGGAGGGTTGACTACAGACTGTGTAGATGCATTCACCACATTATATCACATTGCAGGCTGGCATAGTATCTATCACTAAAACCACGATGATATTAAATGGTCAGACAGTAGGAGGGTTGACTGTGTACTACATAGATGCATTCACCGCATGATATCCTACTGGGCAGGCTGGCATCGTCCTTCAAAACCACAGTGGATGATATTGAATGGTTAGACAGTAGCACCATAGTAGGAGGGTTGACTGTGTACATGTACTGTGTAGATGCATTCACCACATTATATCACATTGCAGGCTGGCATAGTAGTATATCTACCACTAAAAACCATAGTGGACGATATTGAATGGTCAGACAGTAGGAGGGTTGACTGTGTACTACATAGATGCATTCACCGCATGATATCCTACTGGGCAGGCTGGCATCGTCCTTCAAAACCACAGTGGATGATATTGAATAGTCAGACAGTAGGAGGGTTAAAGTCAATTTTTTAGTAGACAGAACAGTACATGTCAAAATACCTTAAATCAAAGCCACACAAAAACACCTCAATGTCATGCCATGCAGCGTCTCCAGCACATACACCCAATACCTCAACGGCCAACTAGCCACAACTGGAGTCACTCGGAACTGATCACATGACCACAGGCTCAGGTCGCGACCGTGGGGATCACATGACCAGCCTCAAGTGACGACTGCACAGAAATGACTGATCACATGACACACTCTCTTACCTTTAGACAGTTTCCAACGTGGAGTAACGTCTTTAAGATCCGGCCTGTGTTACAAAATAGAAAATCAAATGGTCACAGTTGTGTTTTAGTGTAAACCTTGAAGTGAAATTAATATACACTTTTAGTTACTTGGTATGCATCATAATTAATAATTAATTTAGTGGAAAGTTGCCAATCACCAGGCCCTAAAACAGGCCAATTAAGGTGAGGGCTAAAAGTGGGATAAGAGAGGAGGAAATCAAAACGTAGAAAGATGACCATTGAGACGGGTTATAAGAGGCAGGGAAGCAGGATACAGGTGGCGAATTCCAAAGTGAGGCAGTACCTGGGTAAGAAGCTTGATGAGTACCACCATGGTAATGTCGAGTATTAGCTCTATTGATGCAACAAGCTAAAACTGTGCCTTCACCAAGGTACCAAGAATGTGAACATGTTCTCATGTCCATTGTTTAACTTGAAGATATCATACAGGATCGGTAAGGATAAAAAAACACCATTGTTTAATTTGAGTCTGATAGCTTACTGATTATGAAGTTCATACTAGTAAACCATTTTTTCTGTGAAATATTTCCCTCTGAAATGAAGTCATATTTGAGAGAACTGTATCTGAAACCTTTTTTAAAAAACACAACAGCTGATTTTGGTTGTTACAACAACAAAATAAGGATAATGTGTTTACATGCTGAAAATTCCACAACGGATTAAGCCCAAATTTTCATAGGTTTGTTATTTCAAGTATATGGTTGAACACACAAAACATGAACGCTGTCAGCGACTATTTTGTCAGCTCTACCAACCCTGTATAATACAAGCATGTAAGTTATTGTGCATTAACACATAGTGTTTATTCCAGCCATTGAATCCAAGAAATTCATCCAACAAATAGCAATCTTGTAAATGCTTAAAGTTTTGAACATACACAACAAGTTTTTCTTGTGATTTTACGACCACAGGCATTTATGCAGAGCGCTCAAACCAAACATGTCTGGCCCACAAAAGTTTCACTTCGCAGAAGCAGATTACCAGCCAAGATGCCATGTATCGTACAGTATACTGTTAACAAACTGGTTCCTTGCCGGATTCGTTAGCGCTTGTAATACAGTTGTTCCTTTTTTTAATTACTTTGCAGCGCTTTGAAATCGGACCCTCACTTCACGGGTTGAAATTGATTGTAGAATGGGTCTATACTTTTTTTTCTCCCAGCGGAGATTTCAGATCTTAACCTGACCTTTTCTAAACCAGGTCATCACCGATTTTGATACCTTCCCTCCAAGCAACAACTTAGCTTCCCAAACGGTGTGACATTTAGACGGCTACATGTTGCCGTATTTCTTAGTGTTAGTTGAGGATCTATGATTTTTCGGGAGCTCAGGCAAACAGCATGTTTACATTCGCTACACCGACTCACCCATTGCACACATGTATTAAAGAATGCCTCCCCCAGTTACTTTGTATTTCCTGGTCACACACATTCTACCGTGCATACGTCGTGTACATGGGTCACTTCCAAACCAAACAAAATCTAGGACAGCATAGTCGTGGATGGAAAAGTCCAGTTTAAGTTAAGGCCAGGCAGGAAAGATGTTTGGTCCTTGGGAAAAAAATAGGAACATTTGAATCGAGTACAAGGGCTGACCTACAAGCACACATGGTGTAGGCTTTAATAGAATTTTAAATCAGACTAAAGTAGGAAGAGTATCATGCCGGGTTAAAGCACGGAGATAAG
Organism: Pycnopodia helianthoides; assembly: GCA_032158295.1. Taxonomy (NCBI): domain Eukaryota; kingdom Metazoa; phylum Echinodermata; class Asteroidea; order Forcipulatida; family Asteriidae; genus Pycnopodia; species Pycnopodia helianthoides. The sequence goes on from CM063243.1 coordinate 20,826,013, forward strand.
AGCAAGACTCGCTCTATGATAACAGTTCACAGGGCTTGAATTTGACACTGGACCGCAGGCCCGAGGCCAGTGATTTTAGCAATGGGCCACTAAACTCATGACCGGACAAGTCCGGCGGTCTTGTGTTTTCAATTCAATAACAATTATTGTACCTCACTCTATAGTATCTTGAACAGAAACAATTTTATGTTTAAATGTTGACTTTGAGTAATAATTTGAAATATACCTAATACCTTTAAAGACAAATGAGGTAAATCTTCTCTTATATGTCTTAGTGCTTGTTCAATTAAATGCAAGTTAAAGTGTGCAAGGAAGTCTTTTCTCAGTTTGAATCTGGTCTTGTAAAATTATTTCTGGTCCAGTAAATATTTTGAGATACAAGTCCTGTGGTCTTGTGGATTTTCCCCAAAATTCGAGCCCTGGTTCACCATAAATCAATCACAACCATACAAAGTACATCGCCGGTCACAATTTTCAAACAAATTTACAATTATAGAAACTTGTATGTATTGGTGCTTTCTATTAGCCCCCCCCCCCCCCCCGACCGACCCTAATTTTACAACTGACCATAAAGTTTTTATTGAGCTTGAATTTTTTTTTAAACATTTAAAAAACAAACCAATGATTCCAGGGAGAAAATATCTGATTTTTACCATTTTAAAATGTTTTAAACAAAAGTGAAATAAAAACCAGAACAGTGATTTGAGTCTATTTTCTTATCCACCCGGCCGTGTAACCGATTATCTTACCAGCGAAAAATAACCCACATTTGATCTCACATTTGATCATAACAAAAACATTACTAGCTGTGAAAAAATAAACAGTAGATAATAACAAAGGATTTCTTTGTATCTCATTCAAGATGGCCGGGAGGGGGGGGGGGGTTATTTCACAAAGCAATAAGATTTATCTTAACATGACTGGTCACAGTCAGAATTACCATAGAAATTTGTATTGTGACATCACAATTAAGATTGATTTGCACTTCAGATCAGTCGGAGCTCTTTGTCAAATCGAGCCCCAGCCTATTAAACAAATATTATTGTTTCCTGTGACATGCTGGGAAAAAAGAGGGTTAGTAGGTGGAAGGTGGGGTATAAAATCTTGTAGGATTTGTTTTACAAATACACTGAAGGGGATAAGACAGGATTCTTAATATATTTATGCAATCAAATTTTTAAAAAATCTTTAGTTCCGTCTTGAATTCTGGTAGTAAAGTAGTTAAACACTCAGTCGGTCAGGAAACTAGTCGACGGGTTCCTGAACGGTCGGGCGGGTAACAGGAAACTTTTGTTGTTGTTAGGCCCCATTTGGCTTCCGAAGGAAACCTTCGTGTGATTGATAATAAGTTAGGAAGTAACTAGTGAATTCACAAAGCTTACTAATTGATCATAGTTGATGATTTTAGAAAACATGCTTTATTATTCAGCCAGAGATGAAAACATAATGAATAATAATTTCATTTTGTTTTAATCTTTCAGTAACAGAGTTTGTCAGTCTATTGGCCTTGAACTAACCTACAGTACCCACAGCAACTGCCATGGTGCCCTGTGCTATTGCTGTGGTGCCCTTTGCAAAGTTCTGATTCAAATTTATATTCTCCTCATAAGTTGCCCCTTACCAGAGGAAAATTGCCGCCCTCCTTCAGGAGCCGTACATGTAGCTCAAGGCCTGCTTTTATGTATTTACCAAGTATACTTTTTTTCTATATTTCTGTGTAAGGCACACTTTAAAGGGAGGGTATACCTGTGGTAATTACTCCAAAAATGAATTACCATAAAAACTTACTTGGCAAGAAGAACTGCAGCTGTTGATAATGTATACAATTTAGAGAAACTATTCCCTTCAAAAGGATTTTGGTTTTAGAGAGAGAGGGATTCAAAAACATTTCAATCTAAGAAACGTTTCTGCTTGAAAAGTTTTTTAGATTGTGTATTGCAATTACGGATTACTCTTCCTGCGTGGACATAACCGCTCCAGATTTTTTGGCAATATCTCAAAAACACTACTGCCTTTTTAAATAAAATTTGCACACGTTAGTTTTATTGTACGTACATTTATATAGGAATACCACAATCAAATGGTTCCAAAAACCAAAGGCATACTTTGCCTTTAACAAGGCTAATCGGGATCGAAGTGGGTTTTGCAACTTCGCCTGCAGGGATTATTATCTAGCATGGTTTGCAGTGAGACCATGAAAGTATAATCTCTCGTAATGTATTTATGGTCGGTTCTGAAAAAAAATGGCAAAATATCATCAGCAAAGTTCACCCCTATTTATTTTCTTTTTTATGTAAGCTTTTTAAAGACTGTAAACTTCAAGGCCGATCAAGCTAGTCGTGGATTGTTATGGGTATATTGAGGGAATCTTTAATTATTTAGAGTAGCTTCAACTGAAAAAAATGAACATTCTCGCTCATATAGTACGCTACATTCATGCTAATGGGCCATTCCGAATGACCAATGCTTTAAAGTTTCAACTTTTTTTTCGAAACTGTGGGTGAGTGGGTCAAAGGACATCACTGAAAAGCCAAATTCAATTTTCAATTAATATTTTTTTTTCAATGAAAACATTTGACTGCCTCCTTTACATCGTCTATGCTGTACCTATTGCAATTATTTGGGGGTGAACAAAGAAAAATTAACTAGAACGGGATATGAACCTATGGATTAACGTGCCGGCACTGTACCAACTGAGCTATCTAGCCCTTTTGATGGTGGTCTCCCTATTTTGTCAATATCTTGGTACCATTTTCATCAGTCAATGTCGTCTCTTTAGTACACCTCGTTCAAACAGTAGATAAACAAAAAAACATCAATCAAAGTTTTGTGTCCTTGTCAATTTCCTGAGCTGGTAGAACAGTGATCTGAAATATCAGAGCTTTTTATGCATCCTTCAGTCTGTAGGATATACTGAAATGAGTGGTCAAACTGTTTAATTATTAGTTAGTCTGATCATTGGCCCCTACGTTTGAAGTCTGCGATGGTCAAAGAACGCCGCGTACAAAGTGCAACTCTCACATCCTGCACACAAACCAATGAAGGTTTGTCTGGCTGTTGCATGGCCACTATACATGCAATATACATCAGTGTATTCTTCTGTGTGCATTATGGAACCAAATGACTGCACCATCAGTTTACTAATGCAAGCATGTACATTGTGCCTTTAAACACAAAACCCCAAGACCTTCACTTTGGAGGATTGCACTCTTCTGCACTAGTTAACCGTGTCCAAGGAGCGCAAAAAAAAGCACTGCTTAAAATGTATTCTTCCTCAAAAAAAAAATCAATCAAGTAATAAACCACAGAGAAAACTGTTAGAGTAAATTTTTTTAATGATTTGGGGTTGAACAAAGACAAATTTACTAGAGCAGGACTTGAACCTGCAAACTTTGGATTAACGTGCCAGCGCTCTACCAACTGAGCAATCTAGCCGTCTCCCTATATCTTTGTCCGAGGTATTTTTTTTGTGTGAAAAATAGAACAAAGTTATGTTTACAGCATGAAATGAACTACTGATGTGGCGTTTATTTGCTTTGCCTTGATCATGTAACAAAAACAACAATCTGCCCATCCAGTCCAGCAATCGGGTACATGCATATGAATCATCTGAGCTACACTATGTACTTGCACACTTAAATTAAACATTAAGCAATAAACCACAAGGGAAACTGACTGGGTAGATTTGAAATAATTTGGGGTTGAAAGAAAAATTGACAAAAGTGGGATTTGAACCAACCACCTCCCGACTAACGTGCCAGCGCTCTACCAACTGAGCTATCTAGCCCTATGTTGACGGTCTCCCTATTTTGTCAATATCTTTGTTCGGAAGTGCCAGTCAGAAGCCATACAACCGTTAACTGCCGTGTAGCCAGGGATCACACCCAAGTTTACGATACAACCTGGGAAGCAGCAGCCAGGGGATCACCTAAAAGGGATGCAACTGTTTCATATCAAATCTCAAGTAATAAACATCAAGGGAAAATGACTGGGTAGATATTTAAAAAAAAATTGGTTTGTTCAACCCAAAATTAAATTAAACATTATCAACAGTCAAATTGTACAAAATTGTGATTTTAATTCATTTTTTTAGACTAATATTTGAAGTTTGGTTCTGAAAGAGCTCTCCTCAATAATGTAAGGAGAGCAGGTGATACCTCTCCTCGTGTTTCTTAAAAAATAAAGGACTGAACCTTCCCGGTGGCTGTTGGTGCCAACTTTCTATCACGCACAGTCCACACCTTGGCAAACACCAGATAAACTTTGAGTGTTCTCTACAAAAACAGTCTCTTAATCTATAACAATAATCATAATTTGGGAGGCTAATCATTCTTACTTGCAGCTGACAACATGTTCGAGCTGCTGACATGCGAGAGTGCCTTTGGCAGCCAGCCACATCGACTTTTAATGAACTCGGAGCACAACCAGAGATCGAAAGTGTTTGATTTTTCCGGAGGGAGGAAAACCAGAGGGCCCTGAGAAAAACCCTCATGACATAGGAGAGAACCAATGCATATAACTCTACTCACATAATTATGGCCGTAGCAGGGAATCGAACCAGGGCCACATTGGTGAGCGGCGAGCGCTTCACACACTATGCCAAATCTGTGAAAATCCATCCTCAGTCACACATATGACTGTGCCCAGAACAGATTCAATGCCTTAGCATGTAGCGTGTTGGCATCAAAGTCAATGACAGGTGGGGCTCCTGGCTATGGTGATGATCCAATACCCCGACAGGTCAATTCTTTCAATTACAAACTTGTACTCACAAATACAGATGTTAGAACTACTAATCACCAATTGACTGTTTAATTTGTTTAAACTGGTTGACATTGATGTGTCAATAAGCAATTTGCAAGTTAGATTTGAATAATGTCTGGTACAATGACTTTGCTTATTTACAAGCGTCGGCTTAAATTTGAATTCCTCAGAGACAAGAGGCAGTTGCCATCAGTCGATGGTTTTGTAAGACGCGACAGACACCTGTACACAATTCTGAATGAATGTGTACAGATCAATTCTAAAATAATGTGTACAGCACAATTCTGAATGAATGTGTACAGCACATTTCTGAATGAATGTGTACAGCACATTTCTGAATGAATGTGTACAGCACATTTCTGAATGAATGCGTACAGCAAAATTCTGAATTAATGTGTACAACACACTCCAATTCTGAATGAATGTGTACAGATCAATTCTAAAATAATGTGTACAGCACATTTCTGAATTAATGTATACAGCACATTTCTGAATGAATGTGTACAACACACTCCAATTCTGAATGAATGTGTACAACACAATGTGAGACTTTTGTGGCAACAGCGGACATCCCACTCAGTGGTCCTTTTCCATTGCTCTCAGCAATGAGAACAATGGAAAACGACCAGAGGGTGGGACGCCCGCTATTGGCTCAACAGTCTCCCATTGCACCAGGCTTTGCCTATCTGGAGGTTGCTATACAAAGCTTTCCTCAAACCATGTGCCGTACGGACAACACTCTCTTTAGTCTGGAGAATCCAATTTTAGTGTACACTTGTGACCAATCAAGTCGTTGTACCAGACATTGTTCAAATCTAACTTGCAAATGACTTTATTGAAGTGGCTGGCATTACCCATATATATATTTTTTAATTTTTTTTTTTATATATTTTTTTTATGAAATATTGCCCCACTCACAAGGCCGGATGGGCAACTTCAAGGTGACGGCTACATTTAACTGATTTGGGCTGTCGACCCAAATCAACTATAACCAGTAGCACGTTGCCACCTACTCCTGGGGCTGAAACAGGGTTACCCCTTCACAGTCCGTAAGGATGTAGGCATGGGTTTTATCCACTAGGAGCCTGGCTGGTAGAGCAGAATGCACTACCTTCCCAACTTTATACAAAGCAATTATGGTTAAGTGCCTTGCTCAAGGGCACAAGTGTAATGACCGGGATTCGAACCCACACTCTGCTGCTGACAACACCAGAGCTTGGACCCGGTGTACACACTTACATTCATGCACATCTTACTGAGGTAAATCAAGTTGGCTACCCATTGTATAATACGAGTCAAGACATGTACAGTATTAGTCATGTTTTTGTGGCATATCGTGGCTGAGCGGGTAAGTGCACCGGAATCAAGCTCTGGGTGTTTTTGATCAGCAGAGTGTGGGTTCGAGTCTCGGTCTTGACACTTGTGTCCTTAAGCAAGACACTTAACCATTATACCCCGGTGTTTCTGGCAGTGGCTGCTGAATGCACCGCAACACATTGTATACTCTTATAAGGTTCTACATAAATTGGTCTCATGATAAAAAAAAAATTCAAAAACCTGTCTTAAAATGTTTCTGTTTGTTCAAGCACCTTCAGTACCTTATTGGTAGATACGTGTGCTCTATAAGACTATATATTATTATTATTATTGAATAAACATGACCAAGTGCTGGAGAAAAAGCAATCATAAAAAAAGGGTAAGTGATTTTGTTACTTTGTGTTGGAGGATTGCCAACATCCAGGAATCAAACTGGGAAATCTGGTCACTATGGCAACACATACAAATTCAAACACAACTCTGAGTGTGATGTGCTCATACGAGGGCTTTAACATTGAATTGACAATATATGCAAAGTACAGCGCCTCCCATTATAATCCATTGATATCACTCATGTCGCAGAGCTGCCAACATTTGCATCTTGCAATCCCTGGAGGTATTGCCCAACAATCAGGGAGATATTCAGACTTACACTTTACAGTGTACATTCAACATAATAGATGATAAATTCGCATCGGGGAAGAAAGAATATTAATTGGTTTTTACCCTTATACCAATGTGTTTACCCTTATACCAATAAGCACTGTGTACTCTGTGGAAAAAAAATCCACCGGCATGTTACTCGGGTGGGATTCGAACCCACGACCTTGGCCATTCTAGGGCAAATGTCTTACCGACTAGACCACTGAGATTGTCCCGGTAGCTAGAGGCAGTACGATTGTGGGTTCAGGCCAATTTCTTGCTAATGGTAAGCAGTACCATGAAATTGGGCCCTGACTAGGGACCACTTACAAACCCTTTCAGTCCATGAAGCACAAGCTTCACAGAGTGCCCTTTTTTTTTGAAAAATTGTTTTGATCCACCCACCCACCCCAAATTTAGATTTTTAAATATTGACCGACTATTAAATACCCCCTACACACTGAGGCACAAAGTAGGCTAATGCCTCAAATGAAGCAGACATTTCTAAACATATGTTCTCCAAGCTCGGGAGTTTGTCAATGGTTTTTCCAGTGGCTTCCAGCATGCATCTTTCTAGTTGAAACAGAAGAGGAAATTCTTGCCGACTCCCAATCAGGCGAGGAGGTCAGCTATCTCAACAAGGTTGACCGATATCGACGGAACTGCACAGACATGACAGACAATCTGAAAGAGGCCTCTGTGTATTTTATTTTTTTCCTTTAATTTGAATTTAAATTTTCAGTTAATTCTTTTGACCCACCCCCACAATTTCAAAAAAAAGATCAACATTTGTAAACATTGATTATTTTGAATGGCCCCCCAAGTGAAGAATTCCTTGGTAATTGGTATTAAAGCAGGACCAAGAAATTGGGCCCTGGCCACAAGGAACCTGGGCAGGGTCACTTGTGTCCCAACAGAAGGACATCGCAATCACAGTTAACAAACCTTCGAGTTACACAGACAAACATGAAAGCATTTCAACGTAATTAATTCACTCAAGATGAAGATGTCATTGGATTACCCCTGGGCCCATCTTTATAGAGCAGGATACCAGTCATGTGGAAGGTATTTTGGCTGGTAACCGTATCCTGGTAAGCATAAATTTGTTGTGCTTAAGCAGCTTTATGAAATTGGGCCAAACATGTACGGTAGCTAGGCAGGGCTCCACTTCTTTTGATAGACTTATCAAGCGCACCAATCAAACAGTCATATAACCAATGCACTTTTTCCTTCCAATTCCGGTTTGATTGCAATAGAATTAAGATTCTAAAATCACTTTTCAAATTACTGGTCACTTAGCCAATTTGGATACCAATCTACCAAGTCGCTGCCTAATTTCAACCACTTAAGGTTCTTGGAACACCATTTTATAACCAGGAAATCTGATCCTAAATGTCAGCCAAGGTAAAAGCCCAACATGACATTGCAGCATCAAGGTTAAAGGTATTGATACAGGATTGGTCGAGCTGACAAAACAGCTGCAGGCAGTTTTCATGTTTGGTGTGAAAATTTGTGCTTAATCTGTTGTGTGAGTCAGGAGAAAATAGTGAAAAACCATGCACGTTTCAGCACGCAAACAACACTGTCCTAAATGTTGGTTGTAACAACCACAATCAGCTGTTGCCTTTTGTTTTAAGTTTTCAGATACAATTTTCTTGAATATGACTTCATTTCAGAGGGAAATATTTCACAGAAAAAAATGGTTCCAGTATGAACTTTAATAATCAGTAAGCTATCAGACTAAAATTAAACAATGATGTTGTTTTTTATCCTGTATAATACCTTTAATGCTATTCATGTAATGATAAAAAGACTGAAACCATTTCAGAGTGGTTTCATTCAAGTATTACTCGGTTAGTTTCATCCGCACTGGTACACGATGGGACCGTTACCTACTGAAGGATGGCCACCAGTCAACCAGGGGGAAAACGTAAACATGAGCCTAGATGATGATGTGAAACTCATTATAGTTAGTTTTGAAATCAGTTATGAGGAAAGGAAATTTTTGCCTACTAACAGGAAGTGTTGAGCGTGAATGTGAAATGTGTACAGTGAGTCTTTGTATGGAATCCACATACAGGCTGCATTGTACAGTCATTACAAATCTTACTATAAAACTAAAATTGTGCTACATGTAATTTTGTATTCATTTTGTAATATTTCCAATAGTAATTGTTCATTATTTTGTGACATTTCCAATACTAAACTTTTAATGATGTAAAATACGGTAATAAAAAAAGAGTTTTGGTCAATTATTTTTACAGTGTATGCTGATAAACCTTGCCAATATATGCAAACCAAACAACAACACTGCACATTAGATGCGATTTACTTACTACAACTAAGCAGTGTCCTTGCAGGAATATGGATTTTTAATCTTAAATAATTAAAGAAATATTTTGATACAGTACTGACCTACATGTACACGTGCTATATTGACAGTGCCTGTATCTATATGTAACTTTCAAAATATTACAATTTTATTTTGAACAATTAGGGGGGGGGGTAAACAGATATCTTCAGTGACTGATTTCCCTTGTACAGCATACCCAAATGCCACACAAAATGTACCAGTTGTTGCACCTCAAAAATCATCATTTGCTACTCAATATTAGCATTCAGTGTGCATACAATAAAAATGTTCTGTCTAAATTTTTTTGCTCTGCAACATTTCTGAAAATAAATGGTTCCCCGTCTCACCCAATGGAAACTACATATAATTTTTAAAAAGTTTAACGCCATGAAGACAGTTATCTCCCTCGAGGTCTCGGGCAAGACTTGTGTCGTACTCTTTCCACACACGAGTGTATTTGTGCATGGTTTTATCAGTGGCAATCTACAGCATTACACATAATGTACACAGCGCCGCGTTTTACCGATGGACTGTATAATGAAGGAAGGAAATAATTACTACTGGTGTAAAAGCTTTGACATTTCCATTAGCTACCATTAGTCTGGTGCACAGATAACCCGACTGTGTGACCCGTTACATCCTAAAACCTAACCACTTTCTAATAACCAAAACTAAATTTTAGGGAGAGTGGGGGATTAAGGTTTTTTATTGTTGCAATTTTTGATGAACAGAAGTCTGCATATTTCACATTTCATTAAGTCTATGTGCCCCCTTATAAGTCATGGGGAGTGTTAAGGGTGGGGGATATTTGGGGCACAGGATTTTTACAGTAGCTCTATAATTCAACTCAATTAGAGGTTGTTGGATTGGGGGGGGGTGAGAAGAAAAAAAACATTTTGGCAGAAGGGTTGAAGTCAGCTACTTACATGATGATTAATTCTCAAAACCTGCACGTACCAGGGTTCTCCCCAGGATTTATCAAAACTGTGGGGCAATCTGGACCCAAATTTTGGGAAGTTTGGCCAAAGCACGCTGAATTGGAACGAGGTCCTCGCAATGTTTTCTACTTGGTGTTTATCTTGGTTTTAAAAGCCCTGCTGTGCAATCTGGAACATTTTAAATGCTTTTATCTTGATGATTTCTGTGAATTTGATCCGAAGTCTTTAAATGTTTTACTTTTAACTATTTTTTTGACATTTTCAATGTCTGGGACATTGAGACTGGCCATGTAAAATTACATGTCCTGGCCGAGCGGTCAAGCACACTGGCCTAAAGCTAGGCTGTTTCTGATCAGCAGAGTGTGGGTTCAAGTCCCGGTCTTGACACTTGTGTCCTTAAGCAAGACACTTAACCATTATTGCTTCATCCTTCGGATGGTACGTAAAGATGTTGGTCCCGTGTGCTGTGTAATGCACGTTAAAGAACCCATTTACATTTAAGTGAAGGGGTTTGCTCCGGTGTGTCTGACAGTGGCTGCTGAATGTGTCGCAGCACCTTGTAAACCCTTACAAGGTGTTACATCAGTGGATCTCATAATTCAAAAACTTCAAATAAATAATGGTAAGCGCTTTGAGACGCCCAAAGATAAAGCGCTACATAAAAACTACTTTATTAATACTGTTATTATTATTAGGAGCAGACTTCAAAACCGGCCGACAATTTCTGTGTGACCCCTCGGCCATCTCCTTGCACGTCTTAGCAAGGATGGTAGGCAAAAGTCAAACATTGCTTTTGGTTGTCGCACAATCCTGACAAACATGCTTCAGTTGTCAAGCTGTATCAGTGAAACAACCCCTCATCAGTAAGTGCAATGTACACAAGCTGAGAAAGAGCCCAATTTCATTGAGCCGCTCAAGCAGAAAAATAGTGCTTAACAACGTTCTGCTAAGCCAAGATGAGCAGGAACCAGTCACAGATACATGTGGAATGGTATTTTGGCTGGTAACCTTATTCTGGTAAGTATTAATTTGTTGTGCTTAGCTACTTTTTGTGCTTAAGCAGCTCTATGAAATTGGGCCCAGCTGATCTGTACCTGCTGTATACCTACATGTAGGACAAATAAAGTGCAATAACTGTGCTTTTTAAGAAAGTGTTTCAAATGAAAGGTGGGGGGAAGTCTTTGAGGACCTGAATCCCCAAATCACCCAAACATTCTAGAGATAACTGGAGCAAACTGATCGAAACCCAAAGCTGTAAAAACCATTTACTCTTCTTGGAAACCAACACAACAGAACTCATAAGAGATGTCTCTATGGCATTACTATTAACATTCTTTCATGTACGATGCAGTGTGCAATGGGTAATCCCCCCATGCAGTGTTTCATCCAGGACCCAAGACAAAATTTCCTTCACAATTTTCTGCTTAGCAGAAATAAATAGGATACCAGTCACAGACTGTACACGTGATATGGTACTTCGGTTGGTAATCTTATTCTTGCGAGCATGGTTTTGTTGTGCTTGGCTCCTTCTTGTGCTTTAAAAGCAGCTCTGTGAGTTGTGTATCCTGAGACGACCACCTATCAGTCAGGTGTCCAGATATGTACTAGTAATTAAGTACTTCTGCAATATTTCTTCGCTGTCAAACTGCTTGTTCTTTCGATAAATCTTCTGTTAAATCATTGACAAAGTTCCAAAGTCCATTTTGGCAGGGAGGATGAAAGTCAATACTTTAATCTCATGCCAGATACCTTGCAAAGGAAAGTGTTGAACATGCCGTCAACTTTCATTTTCAAATTATTTTTAGCATTAAGCCTGTTGGGGTGGACGGGCTCAAGTTCTGGTGTTGTCATGAATGTAGCTTCAGGCTTCTGATTGCAGCACTTTAAGACCTTGAGCAATACCTTAAACCCGAATTGCTTTGTCTTAATGGGACATAAAGTTGTACGTTCTATGTGTTGTGTAATGCAGTAAAAGAACCCAGTACACTTATGGTTAAGAGAAGGGATTTACCTCAGCGTTTCTGCCGTGGTTGGCAGCAGATTTCGCCACATCACCATGTCAAATCCTTACAAGGTGCTAACATTTTTATTATTATTTAGATTGAAAACATTTGATATTTGCTTACTGAAGCTGTTCTTGCAATTACGTTTATTAGGCTCCTATGTCAATTAATGCTATTATTGTATCTGGAATTTTCAGACTTTCATTCGAGCTTCTTTTCAGCTTCCTACTTTCATTTTTTTCTGGAGCCTGCTGGATCAAAAAACAAAACTACAAGCCTCTTTACAGGAAGTCAAACTCAAGATTACGCGCATTACGACATCTGCTCTAGAATGCGGAGAAGGTCATGGTGTTTTCCCGCAGTACTTGGAAAGCACCGAGATGTGAAGTGCCTGGTTTTCAGTTTGGTTTAGTTTCGCTTAGTTTCTTGAAGTCTGGATTCGACAGGAATAGTTCTACATTGCATTCTTCCCCAAATCAGTCTCATTTCATCTCTCGCAAATGTTTTTTTCAGAATTCGGCCCCGCCCAGTGGCGTATTACTCATTATACAACCAGTCTTTACTTCATTCAATATTTAGGGAATAACAGTGCGATGAGCCGGTCTTCACTGCGTGGTAATGACCGGGCTGGTGGCTGGCCGCTGTTAATGGACCGAGCCGAAGGAGAGGTCCATTAACAGCGGCCAGCCAACAACCAAGGTCATTATCACGCAGCGAAGACCGGCTCATCGCACTGTTATTCCCATTAATAAATGCCTTATAACGAAAAAACTGTAAAAATCGTCAGAATTTGTGATTTTTCTTTCGCCGTTTTTAAAAAAAAATGTTCTACTCATGTTCAAGGGCCAATCCTTTGGCTGTTCAACTTTTGTGTGGTACCTAATCTCTTACACATAATTAACTGTTTATACATATTTTCAAGAACCAGACTATGACTTTGCATTATGTTGGTTTCATGCGCGTACAAGCTACCCTAAATTGATACATTGTCTGCGCGTTCACGCCTACGCGTGGAATGTTTCCACACGCGGCACCATCTGTCCTGCTCAAAAAATTAAAAATAAATACGCACAAAGAAATGAGTTGATTTGAAACCGGTAGTTTGCCGTGCAACAAGCACATAGTGCATAGGATTTTACACAACAATGTGCTTGTTAAGGGGCCATTTATTCGCTAGTTCACTTGGCCGGTCTTTATATCACATGTTAATACACCCCCACGTGATCAGTCTTTGACCAATCAGAGTGCATAAACTCTCCAAGGTGTTTATTAATATCTTTTACAGACTCTTAACCATCCCTTTTTTTAAAGAAAGGCATTCCTTTAAAAACATCTTTGGCTTTTCTTGAATGTCAACCGTTTTCGGGGGTCATCAATTTTAACTCACCTATGCTTTGGTACTGCCATCTTGCATGGACTAAATCTGGAACATACAGAAGGATTTTCTGTTGAGAACAAAACAATTCAATGTGGTTTATTAAATGAAACAATGACGTCAAACTCTTTATAGCAGGGCTTGAATCTCAAGAAAATCTCCACTAGAACAGGGGGTCCCGGAGCTTATAAAACTTCACTGGACCAGAGATTTGTTTTACGAGACTTGAAGTATGTCTTTCTCTTTTACATCTCCTGAAATTTTATGAGGTTTGGAATTGAACAGCTTACATAAATTAGTCTTCAAAAGTATATTGTTTGGAAAACATGAATTGTTTGGTTGTGGAAATAAATGTACTGGCCAAGGGCTAAAAAATTTATGAACTTTATCAGTTGGCTGTGGGTAGTTCAAACTAGTATAATGAATGAGTTTTATTTTATATTTTAAATGCACTAAAATGATGTCCTGCAACTACTGTAAAAACATTTCCCCAAATGTTGTATCCCCAAATGTTGTATTAATGCAACAATATATGCGTTAGCTGTTTTTAGAAAGATAAATTCCGTAAACAAGTGTACATTGTCTCTGAATATTTGACACACACAAATTACAGTAATTATTCTTCAACAAAGACTCTGCTGGGGTCGAAGCGTCAGGCGTTAACTGTTTTTTGAATTTGTACCATTGGTCCTTTTGGTTGATAAGCAGTTTGCAACAGTTAAGGCAAAAAAAAAAAAGGGTTCCGTTTCCAGTTACCCGACCGACCCTAGTTTTTAAAAAACGGGGAGAACAGAACAAAACCGGGGGAAAAAAAAAAATATTTTACCTAGAAGAAAATGTCTGACTTTACCTTTAACATGTTTTAGGCAACATTTAAATAAAAACCAAATTTGCCTAATTCGTTGTGCAAATCCGTTGATTGCGATCGACACATTAACGATCGTCAATCGAATCAGAATAATAAAAAAAACGCAAAATAAACAAACTTTCCGACCTACCGACCCTATTTTTAAATGACATGTAACCGGAAACAGAACCTTTTTTTTGGGGGGGGCCTAATTCTATTTTCTAAACTATACAGAGTAGCAAAAGGGTTGAGAGGCACAGCTGACAACAAGTCTGCAACTGGGATCCAGACCTTAGGAGGTACATTGAAATGATGGCATGCCACCTTTTGGTAACCCCTGGGTTATAGATTCCAAAGAGCTTTTGGAAACAGTATCCTCAGTGCCAGAGTATTACATCAAAGAGCCAGACTTATTTAATGTGGGAAAAATACAGTGTTTATTTTACCAGGCAGACTTTTAAAAGTCTGAATTCGGATAAAAGTGTAAAATTTCTCCTCCCTGACAAGTAAGACCATTATTTTTGGTTGTACACACAACTTGTCAAACCAGTAACCCTCTATTTTACCCCCACATTTGTTCCTAACATTTCCATCTGAGAGGGCCAGGCATGGTCAAAAATAGTGCGTGCTGTGATATTTGAGCCGGGTTCTTTCATTTCCAATGTTTTTAAACTAGACCTAAATATGCTACTGGTGTTTTCTTAGCCGTACATGTAATTCATCATAATTTGTAATTTTACGCTTGAGTTGTTTACATTTTGTCGCTATGATTTTTATGTTGACCCTTATATTTCTGAGCGCTGTAAATACTATTTTAGTATTATTTTCACAATTTGCTGGTACCTAATACTAATGTCTATGTGCGATTAAATTACATTGTACCTTTTTCTTAGACTTCTAATACAGGGCCCTTTAAGATTGAAAAAATAGAGGAGGTTACAGTATTTAAGAAAGAAGTAAAATAGGAAAAGAGTCAATATTAAGAAGTGAGTCTTGAGACATCCTTGTCCGTCTTGAAATGTTGATACAGAAATGAGTTCCTTACCTCAAATATTGCTACGATACCATCCAGCTCTTCTCTCTGTGCCTTGTGCACCCTCTGTTTCAAACTGGCCTCGACCGCAACAAAGTTCTCATAGAATACATAGAAGACGTGGGAATAGTACTGCTCAAAGAAGCTACGCGCATCTAATTGGTCCAAGTTATCTGAAACAAAAAAAACAATGTCACTAGTAAGAAAAGGCACATTCAGTATTATTTACTCTTTTAGAGTCTGATAACATTCCAAAGGTTTTTAGGTGTTACTAGGTGTTTGGGGCTCTATAGTAATAATGATAATATAGGCATTTATCAGTCACGTTCAACCTTTGTATCAAAGCCCCATACACTATTACTACATACGGTTTATTGAGCCTTAACATTCCTGAAACCATCTCAACTTCTTTGGAATAAGCAGCACCGGCAGCCAAAGTGTTGCACAGATTGCTAATTATTCACATCAACAATCTCTAACCTCACAGGTACCCATTCACTCCCGGGTGGTGAGAAGCAATTATAGTTGGGTGTCTTGCCCAAGAACACAACTGTCACAACCGGGATTCGAACCCACACCCTGATGACTCGGCCACCAGAACTTGAGTTTGATGCTCTGAACCACTAAAGCCACGACACGCGATGCCTATAGTACATGAAAATTTGTACCGCGTGTGTTTTTGAGAATTGATCTTAGATTCCCAACTCCCTGGAGTGATTTACAGGAAATCTTTGCGATTCTAACAAAATCTTGATGTGGTAAATCAGCACCTAAATTTTAGATGATAGTGTTATGCCTGGTCCCATGTACATGTAAAGCGTAATCAGTTTGCCAGTGGTATTGCAGTCATCAGTCCAACAGAATCAGCCAAAACCAGAGTTGGATTTGGAAGGGTTGGAGATGTAAGCGGGTTTTTTTTTAAAGGATGCTAATTTTGTGCACAAGTGAGCCAGGTAAAATCAGTTCAAACAGTGAAAGAAGCAGTTCAGGTGAACAATTCACCCACATTCAGCACATCATACACGTAAATGCGCCTGTGGACAAAATTCAAAACCATCAACCTCAAATTTCCCTCCTGTGAATCAATGTTTGACAGTCCGCCTGCTTGAAGCAAACAGCCTGCCCTTAACTATCTTTTGTGTTTAAGTGCAGATGTTTGAGTGCTGCACTTACAACATTTACCTATAATGAGGAGGGCAAAAAATCAAAGTCGATCCAGTCAATGGCTGATTCAAGTCCTTACAGAGAGCTCGGCAAATGGCCCCTGGCCTCTGTTGCCCCACTCTTGGCCTCTGCGCTCCAACAGACATTCTCATTCACTGAAAGTAATTGCCCTTTGATCAGGGAGAGTGCCTTGCCCTTACCACAAACGATATTCCAGGCCTGCTTATTTACTCTGCAGGGCACAGCAACACAAATACCTATGAATCATTGAAAAAACAAAAAGCACCCAGTATCCTATCACTGTGATTAATGTACATGTACAAAATCAACTTGGCATAGCATAAGCACTTTCCAGTCATAACACCCCAGTGATGCCCACCCCCCCCCAAAAAAAAAAGAAAAGAAAAGAAGAAAAACCCCTGCGCCTGGATATTGCCACTGTATACCGAAGGAGAAATGATGCAGAGGAATTTCAGGGCAGCTGGACTACTGTTGGACGGTTTCAAGCCGAAGTCAGGCGGAGTAAATGGAAAGCACCGTCGCCCAGACAAATTAACATTAGATATCATGTTGTGGAAGTGTAACACATGATGATTCATTATGAGTGGGTTTTGTTATTGCTTTCCTGAGCCCTCTCAAGATAATGGGTTGAAAAGAGTTGTCTTCATTCGTCTCATTCAATGTACACGTACAGTCAGATTACATGTGTTTGACTTCCGGACTATGCATACATCAGTACAACATTGTACAATATATTAACTTGTACAAATTTTCATACACACCATGTTGTGTTTTCAAGCACAAACTGTGCTGAAGCTCGAGCCATTCTGAAATGCGTGTAAAACACCTGCCTGTGTACAAAATACAGTACAACCTCCAGTACATGTATATCTTACTAAATCCAAGACAAATCAATGATTTCGAGGGTTAATATTAACTGCATCCCCTGTGCAAACAAACTCTGGAGCCAGCCTGAGTGCGGCCCCTGTGGTGTTCATATTGCATGATTAAATTAATATTGTATTGAATTTCGTGACTAAATATTGTAGGACTGTTCATGTAGATTATGTGGGTCACCTAGATAAGATGTACGGACTATTTCCTCACCTGGGCCCAATCCAGTGGCCCTGCTTACCGCGGACTTCTGTGCTTACAGCCCATAGAAGCACATAGTTTTTTCAAGGCGCTGTAAGCGCAGAGTTCTGTGGTAAACGGTTCAAATTCAAAGGCTAGCTGTTAAACCAAATACTATCAATGTAAAATACAATATATCCGGATATGAAAAACCAACCCATCACAGGCTAAGTACAACTTCATAGGCTGGTAAAATTTGTATTATTTCTCAAGTAGAATCATCTGAGGAATCACAAAAAGTGTTGTGTGGGGAGGTTGGTTACTGAAAACTAAATACAGCACTAGCAGGCAGTCTTACTGATGCTGTTGGTGGGAGTGGGTACTTTGAGTATGATGCACACTGATACTGACATGCACAACACATTGATGATTTTATAAGTAACTACTTTTGGGGAAGGAGAAGATCTTAAGAGTACCGGTAGTACATGTACTTGCTGTACGACCTAAAAAATGCTGAAAACTCTGGACATGTAAGAAGGTTAGAACATTCTTACTCAATTCTCAATTCAACATTACATGAGTGAGTAGCTTAGTGAGTTGAAGATATTATCTTCTGTTGAAGTTTTTCAACAATTCAAAACTCATGCTCTTTTGTTTTTCAGAATTGTATTTAGTACAGTTCATTGTATGATTCATGTTTATCTGTCCTTAAAGAGGGGCTCTCAGGTCAAATTCAGTTTGTGTGATGCACTTATTTTTTCCAATAAAGTCCTCGTGAAAGTGGGGAAAAATTTACAAGTCTCCAATCTCATGTTTTAAAAATTGGTGTGAAATGTCATTTTACTTTATCTTCTCTTAGTAACCCAGTTTAAAACATGATGTCATTGGAACATTCCAAAGAGGAATTTCTTGCAAGAACAGTCAAAAGGTCAAATTCAATGCCTTTTTGATTGAATATCATCAAAATTCAGGAATATAATAAACTACATGTAAACGTTTGCTAGGATGCAAAAATCTACAGACCCATATATATTTGAAATGTGACATCGTTTTTGGATGTTGACAAAATTCGCACTCGAAGGGTATCAAATACAAAGGCATTGTACGCCATTTTAAACATGAGGTTAGGTACTTGTAATGTTTTCCACTTTTACTCAAAACCTCTATCTATTGGAAAATGAGTGCATCGCACAACTGAATTTGACATTGGAGCCCCTCTTTAAGTTCTGTGTGACTAGGCTCCGAATCTGGGTTAGAGGCGG
The DNA here is from genome assembly GCA_032158295.1 of Pycnopodia helianthoides. NCBI lineage: Eukaryota > Metazoa > Echinodermata > Asteroidea > Forcipulatida > Asteriidae > Pycnopodia > Pycnopodia helianthoides. Next base: position 20,844,785 of record CM063243.1, read on the forward strand.
GTATACTTTTGGTAAGTACTCTACAGGTTAATTACCATAAAAACTTACTTGGTAAGGAGCACTGGAGAGCTGTTGAAAGTATAAAACATTGTGAGAAACGACTCCCTTTGAAGTAAAAGAGGTAATTTTCACCCCTAAAAAAATTGAATCTGAGAATGAAGCCTCTCCTCTAAAGCCACAATTCTATACGACAAGGGTGTTTATTTCTTTCAATATTTTCTTGCAACTTCAATGACTAATTGAGTGCAAATTTTCACAGGTTTGTTATTTTATGCATATGTTGGGATACACCAAGTGAGGATACTTGTCAGATACTTGTCTTTGACAAGTACCAAAAGTGTACCTTGCCTTTAAAGGCCCTGTACACTATTGGTAAGATCAAAAAACACAATGTTCACAGATTCACACATAACTTACATGATTTAAAGTAAGTAATGGTAGAAAGGGTTCCTTCAAATATTTCTGCCTAAAATGCTATCGTTTCTGAGAAACGAGTAAAACAATAGTAATTATCGCGCGCGATAATTTGAAAAAACAGAAAACACATAAGTTCTCTTTTCACTATTTTCTTGTGACCTTGATGACCAATTGTGCTCAAACTTTCACAGGTTTGTTTATTCATGCATATGTTTAATCACACAAATGTGGACACTGATTTTGAGCTGTTACCAAAAGTGTACAATACCTTTAAAGAGCCCCTATAACTCATCTTACATGGATTGTGCATACAAACACAATTTGAATCAGTTATACCGACTGCGCGACCAATGTTTAGTACAGTGTATGTCATCACGTGACTTACAGTGGGTACTTTGTCATATCAGCAGAAAGACGTGCAAAGACTATGTGACAGAGCGAGTACACTGACAGTCGGCTTTATTTTTGTGAATAATAACACAGTTTACTAAGCCCTTTTAATTAAAATAATATGTTGTGAAATCGATTTAAATCACATTACTGTTTCATAAATTACCAGTATTCTACTACAAAAGAGGTTTATTTTAGTTATGCACTACTGGCATTGGATGACAGTGTAGCCACCCAGTCTTTTGCTTGTAATGTAAATCACTGTAATAAAAGAAAACGAGCATTGGAAAAGTGAACATTTAGCCTTGCAGAATTTCAAATAGACAAAAGAATCACACAGTTTTTGAATGCCTTTTCCCTTTGGATGATTTCAGCTTCAAAATTGCAACATTCTTGTGTTGAAAAGTGTGTGAACCCGATCGTCCGTGTGAGCACGATATCATGAACATAACGTTCTTTGTAGAATATCCAAGACTTGCTTTAACTGTCCTTACTGGCTTTATTCAGCCATTCCGGTTAAGGTCTCTGGTACAAACTCTGGATTATTCTCCACAGATTTTGAAAAAGAAAATCCTCGATCGAATAAACAAATTATGCAACACCATCATGTACTTTACAACAATGGCACTTCCTACTTACATATCCAATGGAGGATGCCTTGTTTGTTGATGTTTGATACCCACTCTAGGTCACGTGACTTGGAGAGCGCAATCGGTCTATTAGTCATTTAGAATTTAAGTGTCCATGGACAATACTGCCAACGAATATAAATAAATTAAATACCTATCTACATGTATTGTACATGTACCTGTAAAATCTTCTCACTCCTATTCTGATAATGCTTTGATAACGCCAAATTAAGTCTCATATTGCCGGTGGTTTGACACCTGATACTTCATTCTAGTAAGGGCAAGGCAATATTCCTTAGTAAAGGGCACCTCTATGAGAGAAATGAATTATCTCATACTAGAACAATTCAAGGGGCACCGAGGCAATGACCAGAGGCATAGAGTCAATGGCCTCCAAGAATCAGACCATGGGTTCTATCATCACTGTGACCAATTGTTTTCACACAAACAGGCTTCAAAAACACTTACTGTGTAGTGTGTAGTAGTACTCTTTTAGCATTAATAATGCATTTTCACATTGTATTTTTAAAGAGTTGTAATGTCGGAGCAAGAGATCTACAAAAACAGATTATGTCATTACAACTTTTCGACCATGCATTTAAATTGCATGTAAAAGTTCATACGTTTTCATTAACAAACATTTGCTATTTAAACAAGGTTGGAAGTCCATAATGAGTTTTATACACATGAGTTTTTCACATGCTTCTGAAAAAACGAATTTACAATTTGGAGAGCTCTCGGCACAGAAGATCTTCATCAATCGTGAAATATACAACACTTTTTTTAAACCCCGGAAGTTACTTGATCATATATTGTGGACAATTCACTCATACACATTGTACAAAGTAAACACAACTTTCAAAAAAGCAAGCTCTAAACAAATTTACTTTTTTAACTTTAGCCAAAGTTCAAGCATGTACACATGTACAAACAACGCCTATAAACTATGCAGTTTCAATATACCAAGATCTGCGGTCCTCCCTCAGTGATTTGACCCAGTTATCTGGATTCCCATTTCGGCGCCATTCAAAATTATCAATGTTTAAACTAGGCTAATTTAAACACAATTAGTTTTTTCCCCAAAATTGTTGGCAGGTTCATCATTTATTGGAATAACTTCGTAATTTGATTTGTAATTTTGAATAATGAAAACAACAGGAAACACACCGGAAAAGCATTTTGAAATCAAACACATTTTGAAAAAAAAAATTGAAATTTAAAATCATAATTTCTAAATGGTCCCTGAGATTTCCAGCTGAAGCCTCAAAGCCCTCAATGTCGGATCTTATGTAGTAGGCCTATGTACATGTACGTGTAGTACTAATCAAAGTTCAGTGACAGTTTTACATGCACAGTCATACCATGTCATATTTTAGAGTGACATCACCTCCTGTACAGTGATTTTCAGTTTTCTATGGCATTAATGTTCAACAAACTCAATCAGCTGATTGGGGCCCAATTTCATGGCTCTGCCTACCGTAAGCAAAGCAGGGAATTCCCCTCTTACGTCACTTGCGTATTTCACAGGTAAACAGGGAACTTTTGCTTAGTGAGCATGCCTACTCTATGTTACTAGCGGGCCTTAGCGGCATTTTTCCCGCTTACACAACTGGGGCAGAAATTTGGTGCTTGTCCTGTAAGCTAAATCGCAATGAGCAGAGTTTGGCGGTAAGTAGAGCCAGAATGGAAGTGGAGCACTTCTAAAGGGCACCAAGGCCAAGACCTTGGCAGCATATTCTCATCGATCCTTTACTCTGTAGGCCAGTACAGTGAGACATTCTGCTTGCTTTTCCCTCGTACTGCTGCACTTCAGGATTCCCAACCTGTATACTTGCTTTTCACCATCTTACAATCTACTCCGGTTAAAGAAAAATATGAACAGAATTTCTTCTCTTCCTTTAAATTTTCCTTGAAGCCCTCACCTAAAGTGGCTATGGTCTTGTGTCGGGTGATTTTTTAGAAAACAGAAGACATTGGTCTGCTAGTCTTTTGTGTTTTAACCCTCAATACCATTCAAGTGGTTTTGAATGATAGATAAACTATGCCAGCCTGAAATATGATACCATGAGGGAATGCATGTACACAGTACACAGTTAGTTCTGTGCACAGTTGTGCCACCGTACACAACCTTGGCAGTCAAATGGTTTCAAATGGTTGGTCAACTCACTGGAAAATGCTGCCAAGAATCACTGACAGTAGGAGGGTTAACAGGCTTGAGAAATGCACTGAGCCTTGCATGACAATCGCAGCTCAAGGGAGAACATTGTGAAACAACAGCGAGACTGAATCTGGAGGTTGCACTCTGCAGATTGGGCAAAATTTTGCAATCTGCAGATAAGTTCAAGCCCGTGGCAGTCACATGCGGTCCATTTTTGACATTAGTTCAGATTTTAGTCAAACATCCGTTTTTAAAGCAGAGTATCTGTCACAATCGCACCACCATCTGCAACATCTCCTACGTACATCAGAGTTGAAAATTGAGGTCTTTGATCATGGGATTTTGAAGTTGTTGGTTTTGTGGTCACTCTGTTTGGGGTTTTGAATCTTTTAGGGCATTTGTACACAGGTACCAACAAACAAATGAGCATTCAGTCCGACCCTACATACTGTTCATATGTTAAAAAAGCATTGTTGGGTCCAGTAACTCAGACTAAATACCGCTTACCAGATTGGTCTAAACATTCATCATTAGTCCACGGAGGCAAGGCAAGGTGGATTTCTAATCCTCCATGGTTAGTCAGATTATGAATAATAAATTAAATATTATGATTGATACCCAAAAGTGCAAAATAACTACCGTTATCACTGAATCATGAATGATACTGAAAATTTATAACTTAACATTAATATCTGACAATATTGATGATTTGGCATTGGGATTGTATTCGTGTAACAAAAAGGGGGAAAAAGGCAAAATTTGACTTGTGTAATAAAACAAAATTCACACTACAATATTAAAATGTTATCATTGATGAACAGCCAATAGGTGACTTATCGCTGTTTATTTGATAAAACAGCACATACATGTAACTTGGTGCACACAAATGTACCCCTCCCCAAAATGGCAGGTTTATCACGAAACTGGTTAAGCTATTCTCTATAGGGGTTCCTGATGATAGATTCCTTTACTCGAGCCCAAAACAACCACTTACCGAGTACGACTCGGAGATGTTTTAACCGTGTGACGGCATCTTTCTTTGGGTCTAGAAGCTTCTGAGAGGATTTCTTAACATCTCCGTGAGCTTTTTTGCTGAACATGACCGATCCCCTTAGCAGACAGCACGTTCGGAGGCGTACAGTCCCGATGCTCTTCGTAAACAATCCATTCCTATCCAGTCGACTTCCATCGGAAAATGGCGATAACGCGCATGCGTACCTGCGTCGACCCGTGCCAGGCATGGACGCGTACTTTAGCATTCAACAAATTTAGTTCTGGAAATTAAAAATTCATGAGAATATGCTAAATTTAAAACAGGTTTTTTTAGAAAGTTTAATTTGAATAAAATCGGCTGGGCACGTATACAAAACAACAGAACAACGTGTTCGTGCTACTTGTCATTTATCTTTCACAAAATTGACCAAGCCACCTGTCAGTTGATGGAGGTAGCTACCTCCATGATAGATTAGTAGCCACATGACGATCACGGGGCCAGCATGCAGCAGCCGGCAGCGGACTTACACAAAGTTAGGACCCTGGATATCCCCGCCCTCCTTGAGCCTTCTTGAGGAGTCAGGGTCAGTTCTTAGCAGCCATTGGGTTGTTTTAACACAATACAAGGGTCAATTCCCACACACGCATCTTAATCCCTTCCTTACCAAATGTTTCAGAATTATGCAAAATACCTACATTGTTGTGTGCGGTTTTCGACTCACTTCGAAGCGGTAGTAAAATGTTAAAGGAATATTACAGAATTGGTTTTTGCTAACAAAACAGTTGCTGGCAGTGTAAGCACTCTATGTAATCCACCATATACATAAACTGACAAACCTGTGGAAGTTTGAGATCGATCGGCCATCTGGGTCACGAGAAAATAGTGAAAAACCGATTACACATTTGCATGAAATCATATAGATTAAACAAATGAATAAAACGCTCACGCTGAGCGATAAACTCCATCCAATCGGAAAATTAGTTTATTCATTTCTCATCAAATATGGCATTTCAGACATAAATATTTCAAGGGACGTTTTCTACCATCATCATCATTAGACTGTGTAAGTTTTATGTAAATCTGTGATCAAAAAGTATATTTTACAAGTTTTTTTCTTACCAATTCTGTAACGTTCCTTTAAATCAATGATAAATTCATCCCATGTACACAACCATGAAAAGGGGCAAATTCATTAGAGTTTAAATTCAACAATGTCACGGGGGAAAACGGACAGTCAGGGCGGCTGACTCGGAGTCTCATTACAAAAATGACCATGCACAAAAACCTTTTGAATATTTTAAAATCATTATTACAATTAATGCTCGCCACAAAATTGAAAATGATAATACCCGCCGCTATTTTTGTTACAATGAGCAGAAATAGCATGGCCAAAATGTACACATTTTTTATATCAGATTTTTTTGTGCTTGATGCGGACGCACCACAAGGCAAAGGAGGGACGCCACACTGCTAGGCCTATATAATCATTAAGGAAAATAACAGATTTTTGTTTTCATTTTTCCTAGTTCAGTGTCTTCATTTGCAAACCACTGAGAGAAAAACAACTTTTGCACTTGTAGGGCCAATAAAGCATAACAAACAAACTACTTTTCTGTAAGTTTTGTACTAGACATCTTCGTGGGTATTCCCTTTTAATTTGTTTTCTAATGCCATTTTTCTTAAAATCTTGTCAGAAACATTTAGGGTTTTAAACCCCCATAATTAAAGAAACAACAACAACAACAACAACACAAATACCTACAGTTCCTCATACAAGACTAAAACACAAACCAGCTCTCGCTATAGCCTGCGGTTCGGTACGTTTAGGCCTAAATTGGTATAGGGTATAAATACACAAAACAATTCTTAAACCCCAATGAAGTATCACATCTTTTTTATTGTGGGCTGTGGTTTGTCTAGTTTGGGTTTTTTGTTTTCTATGGTACCGTAGCAAAGAATTCCGTGAAAAGCGCCATGAATCTGTTGCCCCTGTACGTTCTAATTAAGTTGCCATCAGCTGCATACATGTGGAAGTGGCAACAAATCCTCTGTCAGAAAGTTTGAGCACTCAGTATGGAAACTGTCAAAACCCAAATCCCCCTTCTAGTAGGCCTACGACGCCACTCAGCGTCCCCATACCCCCTCCCCCTTACTGCAGCCAAATCCTGAAGCATTTGTCCCCCTGGGGATAAACGATATTATTCAAACAAATACGGCGATGGAGTGAAGCTTTCTGATACTCACCGTATTGTCGGTCAACTTCCAAGACGTATTTCCTTAGTGTTGAGTGCAAGCTCAGACACCTATAGCAAACTTTTTTTCGTGTGGATAAGTTCCGCTGGGGCGAAAAATGATGTTTACTGGATGGAGCGATGTTTTGAAAAAGAAAATTACAGGTATAAATATGCCAGGTAGAAGCGCCACTTACTCTTCTGACAGTTTACTGACATTTGTATTTACCGTAAAACGTGGCAATAAAATGTCCGCGAACGGAAGCAAACACAGTCTGCCACACAAAGTTTAGTAAACCGATTCGCACGATGAATCATCCTTCCATGGCTTTGCTCGTTTCCCCTAACCCCTCAAAACTTCCCCGAACCCCCGGCCCATCTCGGCATGGCAAAAAATGTACACGATTTAGGTTTATTACACGGTGACTCAGTACAGTTCGCCAACACACAACAGGTCGCCTGAACCGTCAGCAATCTCATCAGTGCCCACTTCTTACACGGACTTTTAGGGTAAGTACAAAAAAGTGATTCATTCATCATTGAGGTCATCTGGGTATAGCTGAAAGCCAAGGAAAATACTTTCGTTTTCTGATATGCAAGTGTCCTTATTAAAACGTTGACTGCAAACCCTTAATCAGATAAATTCCGTTTGGCTTTGGTGGGATAGACAAAATGTTTGAAACCAAACTTATTGTTGTTCTTTTTCCTTTTCAATTTGACAGGGCCAAGTGAATGGCAAATGGCACGATCGTGGCGTCTCAAGTTATTTATGGCGCCCAAGAGCCGTTGCAACGAGGTGCGACTTAAAAAAATGTTATCTTTACCCCCGGTGCAAATTTAACATCTATTAAATTGTTGCGGTATACCCGCTGCTAAAATAAAGGATTCGAACTGCCTCTAGCTATACCGGACGATCTCGGTGGTCTATAGTTGGTAAGACATCTGCTCTAGAATGGCAAAGGTAGTAGGTTAAAATCCAACCCAAGTTAAAACCCTGTGGGTGTTTTTATTCACAGAACTCGGGGAAGTACTCAGTATACAGTGCTTTACACACACCGGTGAAAGGGCAAAACCAAATATTTTTTTTGAAAAAATGTTGTCTTGCTCCCCTGGGGTTATCCTTTCTCCAATATTCTTTCCTCTCCTCTCACAGGATAGTGACATTGCTTCCATTTGCCGCACCCACATCATAACCCAAACTATCTCACGTTCAGAGAGAAAACAACGAGATAGAACAATGGTCGATCATCATAACAACCTCAATAGCTTGTTTAGCTTATTCATGAATACCGAAAAGTCTCACTATAATATGGCCAAAAAGCGGAGAGTGCAAATGCTGTCACCCCAAAATACAGATACGTGGTTATATCATCCTGCGTGTTTTAGCATTTTTTTGCTGATGGGTGACTGAGCCATAAGTGTCATGGGGCTGTATTCTCGTAATCCATTTTGCCAGTGATACGATCAGGTGCGGAAAGTGCTCTACCGAATGTAGGGCCGGGGTGGGGGCCCTCGCACCCTACCGCATCTAGAAATCTACGGGATCCGGAAATATATTGACAGACTGTTGTGGAGGTCATCAGGGTCATCAATTTATTAGAATGGACATGACTCTTGCAACATATAAACTTATCATGCCCCAGTGTACCTTTTGATGCATCTCCTTTACGCACCCGACCAAATTCAAAATTGAGTCACTATATAGTTATCTTGATCGCGTAAAAGGATAAACTCTTAGTTTGCAGGCGTTTCAGTGCAACACAACGCCCCCTCCTCGAAATACATTTTATTATTACAGAATTCTTTTTCTGTGAGCCGTATGGACGCTGGCCATCCTAGCATAATTTCATCTTTTCAGAAGAATTTGGAACGCAATTAAACTGAACAAAACCATTAATGTCTCGCCGTAATCTTAAGAATGTTTTCAATAACTAATTCCATCAATGAAGCCTGGACGAAAAAAAGGAAATGTTACGGTTCTTGACACCCAGGGCCCTTTCCAAAACCACGGCTTTGGCTTTGGCTGCGTCAGCCTGTCTGAATCCCGTATCAAAAGCACGCGGGTTTTCAAGCTGACCAATGGAGCCTAAACTTGAGCCCAAGCCAGAGCCTAAATCCGAGTCGTGGTTTCGAAAAGGCCATTAATATTGTCAAAACCATCAAAACACTGTGCAGTGAAATACTGCCCTCAATAAATTGGCTCTAAAATATTGAATAAATTTGTTCAATATTGTTCAAACTGAACACACTGAATATCGAGCTAAATTTGCCATAAAATCAACAAATGATGCAGATGACATTGACTGTTTACAAATGTTTTATTCTTCTTTCTACATTCTGTTTGTAGTACAATTCATAAACTACTTACTTGCACAAAACCACAGTTTCATAAAATTATTTGAAATCTCACATGATTCAAGAACGATTTAAAAAGGACTGATTTATCACGGTACAAAATAGAATATTATCTTCTTACACACAAAATCTTCTTATGCAGAAAAAACATAAGAAAACATCTTTCTGGTTGTAAATATTGGAATAATGTTTTTGCATTTTCAAGACAACTGGACCTATCTATTCTCCATACAGCTATGTTCTTTGGCTATCAAACAAACCAGACCGATACTGGAGTGAAAAATAAAATTTATGTCATTTTTGTAAAAAGGTCTTTGATTGCCAGCTAACAGAATAGATGCCTAAGGCATTAGGAACATTGAGAAGGCCCCAATGATAACCACTGTTAGACGGATTTATTGTGACAAACAAAAAAAGACTCATGAATTTAGGGACTAACTTGTCTGACTTAATATTAAAAGGGCTGATAATTTTTTCGTGATTGTCTATTTATGTTTATTAGTTGGAAAATGTATCAATCTTGAAAACAAAAATACGCCTTTGGTAAAATGTTGAATACTCAGTTTTACAATAAGAAATATGTACAAGGACTCAGCAAAAAAATGCCTCGTAAAGTAAATACTTTTTGTTGAGAATCACCATCGATTTTACAACATGCAAATTAATTTTGTACAAATCTAAAGCAAAGTTTCTTTTAGCCTCTGTACTGACTACAAGAAGTATAGTCTAACACATCACAACTGCTTAACAACTAACTTAACACCTAAATAAGGATAGATTTTTACATCTTTTTGGCTTTATATTACACTACTGAGGAAAATCAGCAATAAACAGAATTATACAGTTGCACTTTCACATAATATACACGATTTATCTATATACAAAACTACTTGAAATGAAAAATAAAGTAAATTGTATATCTCTACAGTAAAACACTTCAGAATTTGCAATGTGGCAAACTTCAATGAAACAATGCTCAGTTAACAACTTATTCCACCGTTTTCTGTTGACAGAGTGACATTGTTACTTGCCTCCATCAAATCAGGATTTGAAATCCTAAAGGAATACATAATCTGAACATACTGTAGCTTAAAAAATTGTAAGATCATTTTCTAAAATACTTCTCCGTTTTTCGAGATAAAATAAACGTACTGAAGAACTGAAACTTGATTTCAAAATGTGTTTGGGACAGATTTTTAAAATGATTTTTACCCTGTTTATTAATGCCTTCTACTTAAAGGTCATTCGAACAAAGTCACCTGAATTTATATTTCTGTACCCAAACTAAAAATACTTCACAAGAGAAACTGTTTGGAGACATTTAACAAATTCAGCAACAGATTTTGATTTGTTCAGTAGCTTTTGATGAAGCTCTTTGTTTTTATTTCAGTTAATCAAAGGAGATATCCTAGGTCTAGTACACCTCAGGTTGATGCTTCCTGCGTCGTGTCGGGGATACTGATCTGGGTCGTGCCTGTCTTGTTGTTCCGATCAAGGCCGAGGCTTCCTGATAACCCTGTCTGAATCCCCTCTCCATGTTCTGCAGGCTCTCGTCGAGGCCGTAAGCTGTGATGGCGTGTGAGTGGTGAGCCTGGATCAGCTTCTCCAGCCTGGAGATGATCTCGTAGTCTGGGACGGCCAGGGTGGTGATATCCATGCCCAGCATGCGGGCTATGACCTGCCTGAAGTCCACCAGCTGCCTCTCCCGCCGCTGCACCTCGATCAGCAGGGCCTTGGTGGCCTGGAGGTCCTCGCTGAGGGCCTTGACTGAATGCTCCGCCCGTTGGTGCAGCTCGCTGGCCTCGTGCTCTGTGAATTCTAGCTCTTGTTTCATGCCGGCGATCTTTCTGGCTTGTTTGTCCTTTGTCTTCTCCATCTTATCCAGGGCCTTTTCAAGATCGTCAATGCTGTTGTATTGGTGCATTGAGGTCAACTATGGGACAGAAAACAAAAATTGAAATCAATTAACCATCCACAAAATAACTCAGACTAAAAAGGTGTTCGAGTTTACCACTCACAACACATGATGAGGTAAAGCTGGGGATGGGGAAAATTCCTTTAATCATTCAGAGTCATGGTGAAAGGTGCATTTGAATGGGCTGTACTTGTGCAGACGTGAACGAAAAAAACAAAAAAACTGTATTATCCTGGATGTGGATGATGGCTTTCCTTAAAAAAGAAGATGATGAGCTCAGTCTTCTTTTTTGACCAACCTTGAGGTTGCTGACATCCAACATCTGAGCCTTCATGTCAATGATCAGCCTCTTGGCAGTGCTCAGCTCCCCCTTCAGCCTCTCGTTCTCCTTATGTATCTTACGCCGGCTCCACTCCGTGTCGTCTCGCTCCTTCTGGAGGGATGACCGCCCCGCCAGGCTCTCCTCCAGCTGAGTGATCTTCTTCCTCAGCAGATCCAGGTGGAGATCTTTGCTCTCCAGTTGCTGCTTCATGGTCTTCACCTTGCGCTGGAGGCTGTAGACGTGGGTGGTCTTGTCCGCCAGGCCATCTCCTTCGTTGCGCATCAGCTGCTCAGCACGGGCGATGATGGCATCACCGTTCAGATCAAATCCAAGGTCGAGAGCAATGGTTTCTAGTTTCATCACAGATGCTACCCTCTCCAGGAATGCCATGTACTACACAAAAGAAGTAGAAAGCAGTCGACAAATACTTGGTTAGTGACAGGCAGAGCACGTCATTTGCATTTCCAGGTAAAACAACACCATCTCTGACACTATGAGAATGTCTCATAGTTCCAAAAGATGTTCTTTAAATCGCCAGAGTGTTTGAAAGCTTCAGTCAATTGCAAGCAAATTACAAAAAAGTATTTAAAAATTTTAAACCATTCTCACAGGGAACATGACTAGAATGAGAGTGCTATAATGAAGGTCTATCATCTGCTCTCAATCTCACCTTTTGCCTCTCTGCTCGTAAGTTGTCCAAGAGGATTCCGTCATTTGTCAGGCTACTCTCAACCTGCTTGAGGCGGGCCCTTTGGTCTACGAAGTCTTCCTGAGCTTCTTTGGCACGTTGGATGGCAGCCTGGTGCAGGTTGGCTTGGCTGTTCAGCTGTTCTGTCAAGCTCTTGATCTTTGTCTCCATGAGACCAACATGCTATTTAATAGAAAAGAACAAATGAAAATTGTTTTACATATGCATTCAGACAGTTACAGAAAGTCACAGTGTCGGACCCTCAAATTTCTTAAACTTGCTGGGACATCAATACAATTGTTGAACATAAATGTTAATGGAGCATCAAAAGGTTTTTCAAAAGACCTGGGCACAAACAGGGAAATATGACTTTCATTTTTTAAGACAGATCTTCTCTAAATTTTTTTCGAAGTTCTGTTTGTGCTAATCCAGTATAGCTACAAAATAGCAGTGTTGGGTAGTTTTCCACAAACTTTGTTTTCTATTTTTGAATTTTCTCCAGCTTAATAATTCAAACCAACAGATAGAAAACGTGACTTTCAAAGCCTACTCTATACAGTACAGGTTTTGAAGCATTGAGTGGTGAGGTATCAACGTATATTTTGTTGCGGTAACACAATGAGATAATATCTACATAGTTGTGTAGATTGTTCTTGTTAGAACTTGTCCTGCTATTCTTCTACTACCACACAGTTGATTTTGGAATTCAGGGGGCGGAGGGGAGGGGGGGACTTTTTAGTATTGACAAGAACTGCCCTGCTAATTAGGTACTAGGGGGGGGGGGAGGGGTAGGAAATTGGTCTGGACTACTTACTTAGTCAGTGGATCAAGGGACTTCTCATGCTTTACTTCACTGCGTGAAGTGAGTAATTATAGGTCCAACTTTCATGCTGCTACTTTATTATCAATTTTTTAAATTCTTACCCGGTAGAATTTTCATAGCATCAATCTTGCACTGCTTGATTCTTCTCCTTTTATTGAATCTTCCATCTACTCACACACTGACTCAGACTATTTGCCTCTCGACAGCAGCAAAAGCCAGCGACTCCTTGAAGGATTTCAACTCCGACTTGGCCACATCCGACTCGTACCTCATCTCCTTGGCCTCCTTCCCCAGGCTGGTCATCTTATTCTCGTGGTCGTTCAGCTCGTGCTGGGTGGTGTCCCAGGCTCGTCGGCTGGCGTTCATGCGTTCCTTGAGAAGAGAGTTCTCTCGCTCCAGCTCGTTGCGGATCTGAAGGGCAGCGTCTCGTTCCTGCAGATTGATTCGGGTTAAAGTTCATTTACAATAGACCTTATGCATTGACGCCATCAAGCCGCCATTTTAGAGGTAAAACGATGACGAAACAATGGAAAATGCACATCTTGTACGCACGGAGCAGAGGATGAGCCAATGAGCAATCTTCTTTTGACCCGTAGCCAAGGGCGCCCTACTCAAATGACATCATGTGCATAAGGTCTATAGCTGGAGTTGACCCAATGCCAATGTTATGGATAAATTGATAAATAATGTGTCAAGTGCACTACCCTTGCACCGTCTATGCTGAAACAACTTCAGAAAATTTGCAAACTTTTTTGTTCTGATTGAAATAAATGAAACCGTGTAGTCTTTCTTTTCTGCTTTAGCTTTGAATTAAAACAAAAACTTCTATTGATTCCTTGCATCAATGACACATTCTGTCACGCTAACACTGCACATCACATAAGGACATTGACTTCCAAGATTATTGTGATGATGACGGCAGGTGAATTGGGTCAATTGCCTTTTATTCTTTCTTCCCATTCACATCGATGTAACAATTGAGGTTGGAAAGAAATATTTTTGCTCCATCTTGAGAAATAATAATAATCACACTATTTGGTTTTGCCCCTTACATCGATGTGTATTAAGCACTGTATATTAGTAGCCTACTTTAATGAGTTCAGTGAAACAAATCCACAGGCATATCACTCGGGTGGGATTCGAACTCATGACCATCCATTAAATAAAAATCTATTAAATCTACTAAATCTACAACATTTATTAAATAATAACCATCATCATCATAACGGATGATCACTCGTAGATTCAGAAAAAAACAATGTACTGGTCATCTTGTCTTTTACCCCTACTCACCAATCTAAATTTCTCCACCATTTTGTTAGTGTCCATATTGTTCCTCTGGTCCCTGTTCATCTCGGCCACCAGGCGTTGGATTGTCTCACGGCTTGCCTTGGATTCCAACTCACTGCCCTTGATGTTCTCATCCAGGGTCGCCAACTTGCCTCGCAGGGTCAGGTTCTCTTGGACGAGCCCCGACACCTATCAGGGAAAATCAAGTAAGATTTGAAACGAATGAGTTCACAACATACATGCGTAGACGAGTACCTTTCTCATCTTTACAATTCGTTATATACATTACCACTGAAAAGTTATCAGTGAGGAAAATACAGTAGAGAAAACAAAATTGAGATTGGAGTTTAGATCCACAGATAATAATTACCAATCTCAGACTTTTTAAAATTACACAAAAACAAAAACCACGAAAACTCAGCACCAACCTTGTTAGCGATCTCCTCCGGGGCGTGATCCTCTGTGCTGATGATTCCCTGCAGGTTCAGGAACACATCGTTGTACTTCCTCTCCCACGTCTGGGTCCGCCTCTCCGAGTTCTCTCTCTCCTGGAGCAGCTTCCTCACCCTGGCCTCCAGCTCCAGCACCTTGTCCTGCTGGTGTTTGGCGTCGTGCTGGAGGGTCTCGATGGTGTACTGCCCTCTGGCTTGGACCTCCTCCACGCTTCCCGTCTCCAGCTGCATGTCACCGATGCGGGCCCTCAGGGATAGGATGAGAGAAGACTGGCGAGAGTTCTCGCCGTTGAGTCGCTCTATTTCTCCACTCAGCTCCTTTAACTGAATGTCCCGGGAGAGAACTTTGGTCTGAGAGTCATTTAGCTGAAGGGGAAAAACAAAAAATAAACAACTTCAATTATTACTTGAAAATGCGAGTCCCACTAAAACATTGCTCTGATGTGCATGCAAGATTTTTGCACTTTATTTTCTTTTGAACTATTTCACTAATTACAAAAACAATCATACACAAAAATTCTCAGAAATGAAGATAGAAAAAAAGTATAAACATACATTTTTAAATTTTTTATTTTAGAAGGGTGTCAGTACCCAATGTGGACACGTTCTATTGCCAATTTTGCAGATCACACTCAAAGTCTTTGTTGAGGTTTGTTAATTGTTTGGTGGAAAAAGAAGATGATTAGTTTTTTTGACTCTGATTTAATTTTAGTGACTTACATCTTCGACCAGTTGCTCATTTCTCAGTTGCATCTTTGCGAGTGATGTAGATTCATAAGAGGACCTCAAGATGGATTCTCTTGGATGGATCATATCATACTGAAACCAATCAAAGACGTTTAACAAATTAATCTTTAAACCTAGCCATCAATCCCAGACCATTCAAAATCCAACTGCATGTTTTGTTTGGTTCTGTTGGACAGAGAGCTGCGTTAGTAAGGCCAAGTGAAAAAACACCAATTGATCATCCCTGCCCTCAAACTTTTTTGGAGGCCGCATCCTGTTTTTAAATATTTTCAAAAGTATTTTTGTTCCCCAAAAGACTGAATTGTTCATGCATTTTCACTTCATCTCGGCACCATTCTTTTGATGATTGATTTCCCATATTCCAGACTTTTAAGTTCTACAATGCGAGCAAATTTTAAGTCTGGCTCTTTCCTCCCTGAAAAAAATAACGACAATTAAAATTTAAAAAGGCCCTCAAAAGTTTAGCTTTTAAGTTTAAATATAAAAACTTATGAAGAATATTTTTTTTAAATGTCTTGCCTAGCTACTGAATACACAGTATTGGATTTTTTTTATTGGAAAGATATTTACCTGTTCATCGAAGGAAACTTGTTTCCTGTGTTTTGGGGTACTCAGATCAGCTCTGAAATATCAAAACAAATTTACAACTCGTTAGTTTTATCAAATCTCAACAGTAACAGAAACATAGTTATATTTATGAGCTGAAGCTTATTATGTGTGTTGAAATCTCTTTTCTCAAAATACTGCCATAAATGAAACAAATAAGGAGATCACCAACCAAGTAACTTAGTATTTCTGCTTGTTTATAGCCCCCCCCCCCGATCAAGAATAATATATTAGAATAATAATTAATCTAGCCCCCTTAAAAATATAATTCAATTTTAGGGGACAATAAGAATTATCAATGTTTTTGTTTTTTTATTCTCCCAAATGTTTGACACACTTTCTACCCAAAATGTTGAAATCAACATGTTTTGTTGTGTCTTTGTCCCTAATTTAAAAAAATGAATATCAAACTTAAATTGTCAAAAATTTTCTTTGAGCCACCAACATTTTTAAGTAAAAACAAAAAATTCTAAAAACATGGATAGTTCTGAATCAGCCCGTAGTATGAAGATAACATTTCAAATAAATTTACCTTGATAAATCCTGGATTAATTTGTCCTTTTTCTCCAGTTCACTTTTAAACAACTTCACCTGGTCATTCAACTGCATTGAAATCAAAACATAAAATAATCAGTCGTCAAAGAATTTAATGTGCACTACATAAAAATATAATATATATGACTATAATAACTTTCGATTTATATAGCGCATAATATTTAATACTTAATTCTTTACAAATAACATTCAATATTTTCCTGCAAGGTATTGTGGAGCTATGTTTTTGAAGTATTAGACCTCCTTTACATAGCACCATGTAATGGTTTACAATATAGGCCTACTGCAAGCGCATCTTCCAATACAATGCTTATTGCGTACAAAATCATAAGAAAAACACAACAACAATAACCCTGACCTAAATGATCAATATGACCAAACAACACAGATGCATGCCCCCAAGGTCTCCTATATGGGAAATGATAATATGCCTTGTTGCTAAGGAACCGTGCACGAACAATCAGAGTAACTGACACTCGTAGCTTTTAATTTTCCAGCAACGGTACCGTGTGCAGGTTATGTGCATTGTGTATAGCACAGCTAAATACTCTTTCGCACACAGAGTGCAACGCATTTGAGGTTATTAGCATTTGCTACATATGGCTGATTAAATATTAGTGAAGTTATGAATTGGCTTATCTATACATCACATGATCAGATAATGGTGTTGATTTGGGGGATGCAACAATATCAATTCATTCCCAACAACAGTGGATAGTCGTTTCAGACTTAATATTTAGGGCATTATGTTTGGTATGCGTGCAGAATGACATTTGTTTTGTGAATACACTTGTTCCATAAAGTAAACTTCTTCCTCCAGGCTATTAAGCAAGTAAAATTAGCCCCAACCACTAGTAATATTAGTTACATGTACCAAGCTGGGGACAATTGCATTGTATTTTGGTTGGTGGTAAATTCCAAGACAATTTCTCTGTACAATTTGACAAAAATTAGCAAGGTTTAAACTTTTTTAGTCCACATTCACAGACATATATTTTGGGCAAGTAAGCATTGACTTAAATCAGTTATTGTGCTTAAACAATCTAAATTAAGGAGGTATAATTTTCTTCTGAAAAAGCTGCTTGGGGAGTTACTGCTCTCAACCATTGAGATGTATCTACTTCCATTCAGTATGAACCCATGAAATGATTTTTTTTTAAATTAGAGTAAAGTTTGGCATTTTGCTTTATTCATGCATTCTAAATAACTGTTTATGTTTCGGTGCTGATTTGTTCCAGTTTGTCTGCCTGTGTATCCTTGTTCATATTCCTGTTCTGTGTCTATTTGTCTATTACTAGTATTAGGCATCTTGCCACAAGCTTGGGGTTCAAGGCAGCGCCTCCTTACTATTTTCCCTCTGGTATATTTTTATCACTGATTTGTTTATAATTAATTGTCTGTTCTTGCATTGTTTACTCTTCTTTATTTGTTATGGAAATATTAAATGTTAATTTTTAAATGAATTATAAAACGTTAAAAAAATTATTTAGGATTGCCACCATCCTTAAAATGTTTTTCTTACAAGAACATATACCGTATATCAACAATAATTTTATCTAATATAGTAAAGGTCAGGTCATATATTGGTAACTACTCCAACAATTAATGACCATCAAATTAAAGACCATAAAAACAGTTGCAGCTGTTGATAAACTTATCATGAGAAAGGATTCCCTTCGAGGTAATATGATTTGATAAGTTTTCACCCCAAAACAATTGAATCTGAGAAACAATTAAAGCATAAATCATAATTAAAGCATGAATTGTAATTAAAGCATGAATCATTTCTCCGATTTCTGAGGGTTGGTGTCTATTTCGTGAATGCTGTGGCCAGAGATGCGGTTGGTACCCGCTGTCACCTCGCTAAACAGGGAAAGATTTGGCGTTCTTGTGAAATTAATACTGTGACTCCTTTTTGCTGTTTTCTCAGCAAGTAGACACTGTATTCAGCTCGTAAAACTGTTACATGTGACTTTAACTGTATTTTTCTTTATAATTTTGCCTATAATATTGATTAAATCAGCATTACATTGACAAAAACAATCCATGAGGCATGACCCTGCCTTTAACACTCAGGAAAAATTACCTTCAATTATTTTGTAGCTTTAAACCATACATTAGTATCAACTACTAGCAATGCTTCGTTAAGAACACTGTAGCTTGGTGATTTGTAAATATTTGTTTTCCCTACAATTTTTATTTTTAAATGTTAGTTTTATTTTAAATTTAATTTTACTTTATTTATTTTATTTTTTGAGGGGGGATGGTGAAAGGGTTAGGAGAATTTTGACATGTTACACAAATTACAATTTTCATTTTTGATGTTAGTTTTATTTTTAATTTAATTTTAGTTTATTTATTTTATACTTTGAGGGGGATGGTGAAGGGGTTTGGTGAATTTTGGCATTACACAGATTGCAAGTAAAATAAAAACAATGTTATTTAGAGGAAAATTAAACTTGCAAGAATTTTTTAATTTTTTTTTATTGCACAATAATTAATTTATTGTCAATGGTTGTAAATGAAAACCAGCAATAAAATCTTAAAATATATCTCACGAAGTGCTGATCAAAAATCAGTGATGCATGCCATTTACGTAAAATTGTCAACATTTTCTGTTTAACATTAAAAATACTTTACGAGAAACTTACATCTTGAAGAATCTTCTTGGTTGGAGGTGGAGATGGTGAAAAACCACCGACGTGTGATGCCCCAGCAGGCGGTGCCGACCTGTTGTGTCTCAGGCGCTCGATCTCCTCATCAAGCAGCAGCAATCCCCGGTCCAGAGGCCGACCTGCGGACGAAATCCTCGGCAGGCCAGTCGGGGATTTACGACCGTAAAGAGACATTTCAGCCGTATTTTCTGCTCTATAGTGTGCTTCAGAAGTCGACCAAGTCAATGTTTAAGAGTGTTGTGACATGTATAACGTGTCGAGTGCAGCGTGCGATTTGTAAATAGTTATTCCTCAACCACCATTCATTGAAGCTTTTTTGCCCATGGTATGCTGCTGTTGATATGGGCAACTACATCAACACAACAATCTCAACTCGTCTCCATCGTTTAGCATAAAACGGCACCTGTAATAACACTGGTACCCGCGATGTGTGATAAACGAATGTGAGGTTGCTGAACACCAGCGTTTTTTTTTACACAGTGACGTCACGCATAATTGATTGGCACGGCAAAACCAAGGAGGTGCAAAACTATGCAATCTGCGGATGGCACAAGTCCATGTTGGACCACTGCGTTCGTGATGTACAAATGGAGGACAATTTAGCTGTCGAGCGATCGTGTATATTTGCATTGAGAAAGGAAAGGGTATTTGTAATGCACAAATTATCATATTTTGAGTTCATTTCATTCGTGAAACAGCCACACAGTGAAAATGACCTACAAAATGCGTCTAATTAGCCCCTCCCATGTAAAATGAAAAACCAGAAAATAAATTTATAGATAAATAAATAAATAAAATGTAAAAAAAAATAAAAAATATCAGAAAAGAATAAAACATTAAATTTTTAATAGCATACAAAAACACAATTTTCCCCTCGTCTTGAATAGCCCGATTTTGCAGAAATACTTATTTATTTTTTAAAACAATATTTTCTCCCATTGAATTTTGACAGAGGATGCCGTTTTGTATATGACACAGACAATGCACATGCAACATGCAAAATTGTTTGTACATGGCTGATGAACTTGGCTTAATGTCTGGACCCCGACATTAATTCATTTTTAGTTTTCAATTAACTACCCCTAATCATTGGCGGATTGTTTTCGTGCAATGCCTAAATTAAAGCTTGTAACCGGCCTTCTCGAATCTATAAAAAAATTGCTATTTAAAATTCAAAACCAAATTATCGGGTCAACTCGGCCAAAAATTGGACAACTAGTAATTCCTTGTCAGAATTGTAATCAATATTTTAAAACAAAGAGGAAGAAAATAAAGTCAATATAAAGGCACTTTAACAAATTAACAACATGTGTGGCTCCTCAAAATTGTTCACTTCAAATTGATGCTTTAATTACCATCAATTCAATCAATCTAACAAACAGATTCAAAACAGTTATTAATCGAGTTTGGTTAATAAAACTTAACAATCAGCAACTCATAACATAAGTATTTTGTTTAAATCCATGATGGTCTGGATGGAAAGATTTGTTATTGTATGTTGCTAGCATGGAATAGAGATACTGTTCAAGATGCACAAGAAGTCCTTGGCCACAAAAAAAAATGCACAAAAAACTTTTAAGTACATAGGAACATAATTATTTAACTGCCATATTTATGGATGTATGCAAACACGTTTACACGTAGGATAATCTTTTTTTCGAACACACGTCCATCTGCTGTATGTATGATATAACCTTGCATTTGATGTTCAAACCGCAAACTGCACCCTCACATACCAAAAGTACTCACTGCTTAGCGTGTACAAACTTGTCCCTCTTAATTGGTTAACCTCTGCAATTGCTACTTTTAGTTCAGCGGTTTTTCTGATATTTGTTTGAACGACATAAAACACTCTCTGAATCATTATTGCTATGTGAATAAATATTTTTTATAATGTATCTTGTCAGCGCAAACCTGAGACATTGTTTGATTGCAACTTGCCAATGTTAGTTCAAAACAAGAAGAGAACAATGTACAAGTTTGCTGTTCTTGCAGTTGATTTTTCCCCTGTCCAAAACCCTTTACCCTCCCAATCCTATTTGCTGAAGTGAAGGATTCAGAAGGACTGAAGGCTGTCGGCCCAAATAACAATGGGGCACTTTTGAGCGCTAGATGGCAGCAGACTTACCAGGTAAAATTCCATCGCTTTTGTAGTTCTAAGCATGCGCACATTGCCGAGAACAATGGATTTACCTGGTAAATCTGCTGCCACCTAGCATCCAAAAAGTCTCCCCCTCACTGGGCCTGGCATTCCAATCTCATCCAAAGTCCAAACATGTATAGTATGAAGTGACATAGGAGAGAAGGATATTAGAAGATTGAGGTCACCTGGGTCCAATATCATGGCACTGCTTCCAGCAGAATTCTACGCTTACGGCCCATAGAATCTGGCACTTTGAAGGGCCCCCCTAAGCACAGAATTCTACAGTAAGCAGTACCATGAATTTGGGCCCTGTAAGCTAGTAGACCTAGGGAATAAGGGTTTTAATGTAATACTGTCTTTGTCACATCAACTCTCCGCTGTTTCTATTTCACATGCATTGTGGCTGCTTCTATTAATAACTCAACAAATACCCTAACAATTCATTCATTCATGTCTCTATATTCACACCAGGTTAAAAATGCACAGTAGTATTTATATAATAGAATCCTAGTGTTTTCGAAGGGGGGTCACTTTTTGGGCTGTGAATATTGGTAGAGAGATACACAGGTCCAGATCGTCCCCCAACGGTCAACGCCATGATGAGGCCGAAACTGACTCTATCCGTGAAACCTTTCTTCAGATGGATTGGTATCCCGCCGGGACTCTGAAGATCAAACAAAAAAAGGGATGTTGGTTTAAACTGACAGTAAAGTAGTGGCATTCACCAGACCTGGAATATCATCGTTGAGAGGGCAAGGCAAGTTTCATTTTTAAAAGGGCACTTCCACTGGAATTTGGAAATCTGAAAAAGTTCATGGGAAACATTTGATGGGGCACCAAGGCCAAGACTAGGTCCTCTGTGGCCATGGTGAATTCCAGGCCTGCTTGACAGAGAGTATCAGTGATATAATACTGTAGCAGGCCTGGTGCTTTCTTCTTGGAAGGGCAAGATAGTTTTTCCTTTGTACAGGGAACCTCAAAGAGGGAAATACAAATTTGTACTAGAACATTTAAAAAGGCACCAAGGCAATGACTAAGGGCATGGTGGCATTAGCCATTCATGAGGTATCAGGCCTGCTACGGTGGCTTTACATTAATTAGACAAATGAACTTCAATGAGAGTATTGCTTTTGCTCACCACTCTTCTCACTCCCAGAGTAACTTTTGAATTTGTTCAAAGGCAATCTACATATTGTATAAATTCTCTACAGTGCAGGAAATGGCTGGTTTCTAATAACCCTATTAGTACTATCGATGCACTATTCTGCCCAACTGGCTCTTTCAACAAAATACCACAAGAAACTTTGGTAGACAAAGTCCACAGTACACAAGCCATGGGGTTTCCAGTCCACATAATACCAGCTGTACTTGAACAGAAGAAAAACATATCCACCCAATGCTAGCAAAGAAGGTATGGTACTTTGTGGCAGTCTGTGGTAACACCAGTGTATAGTGCATGTTTCTGGACTACAGCATGAAGGTAAAGTATTATGTTTAACCTTTTTTAGAACAGATAAATGCATAACAAAAAGTGTAGCTGTTTCTCAGCAGCTAGATTGAAAATAAAGTAGACCATGGCTTGTTTAAATTTGTCTTCAAATAAATTAAACCCTCCTACTATTTGACAATTCAATCACTGTCAATGTCATGTACTGTGGTTTGGTCTGACAGATTAATTAACTTAGCCTGCAAAATGATATCATGTGGTGAACAGTAACATAGTCAACCATCCTACTGACTGAGCATTCAATATCATTCACTGTGGTTTTGAATGATATGTCAGCATGCAACATATCATCTGGTGAATATATCTATAGAGCATAAAGTACACCCATGTTCACAGTTAGTTTTTTGCACAGTAGTGCCACCTTACACAACCTGTGAAGTTAAATGGTTTGAAACGGTTGGCCATCGCGCTGAAGAAAAGCAAGAATAGGAGGTTTAAACTAGATAGCTGAAATATTGGAATAAAAAGAAGTGTACAAAACCAAATAGATAACGCAAGACAGTAAGTTTGCCTGCACTCACCTGAAATAGCTTTTGGTTCTCATAAACTCTATTTCTGACAAGTTTGCCCAAAGCACCGTCCCCTCCCATCGGACTACTGTAAATGGCAACTGGCTTAGGCTTTTGCTCCCAAACAAGCTTACTGGGCTCAACTTTAACTGGCGGCTGCAATCCCTGTTTGAACAAAAACCAAACATATTATTTCAACAAATTGTTAATTGTGTTATTATAATGCTCGTTGTTTTAGAGTACATAATCCAACTAGTTTCATTGTGTTGTGTTATCTGTGCTTTAGGGTTTTGGGGATGTTTATCAGTTTTCTCTTGTTGTTCAACCTGTCTTTCGTCAATTGATATATTTTGAACTTATTTTGGGAATTTATTAAACCTAAACTAACCTAGGGCACAAATAATTTAAATGAGGGGGGGGGGTATACTCCAAAAGCTTTGCTTTTTGTAAACTCCCTGGACATCTTTGATGATGTTATGTTCTAAGCTACCATAACCAATTCCTAGGAAGTTTTTAAAAAGGGGGAAAAAAGTCTAACTTTGATTAAAAAATCTTTGAAAAAATCACATGAAAAGTGTGGGACGGGTACAGTAATTTTTGACATCAACAGAACAGCGGCTTTTTCAAGTTTTTTCTTCATTAAACACTTGTATTTGTAAGAGATCAGGGAAGATCAACCTTGGCTAATAAATGCTAGAGTCAATACTACTACTAGTGTACTAGCCCAGGTTGGACTCCTCCACTGCATACAATGCGTCTGACGGGACCGACGGGTACCGGTCAACTCGGTCTGATGTCAACTCGGTCCCAAGTTATCTCGGTCCCAAGTCATCTCAGTCCCAAGTTATCTCAGATCTCGGTCCCAACAAAGTCAACTCGGTCTCAAGTCATCTTGGTCCCGACCCAAGTCATCTCGGTCATGTCGGTCCCAAGTCAACTCAATCTCAAGTCATCTCAGATCTCGGTCTCAAGTCATCTCGGTCCCAAGTCAACTCGGACTGAACAGTTAAATGATTTTTTCTTTTGTTGTCCTACATTAATTTTTTCATTATTGATTTCGTACTATTGATTAGTTCATGAACTTGAGCTTGAGGACATGAGTTGACTTGAAAGTTGAACTGATCTGATGTTAACATGAGATTTAATACTGTAGTACAATTTTTATCACAAAACTAACTTACTGCTGGGGAGTATGCCATTTCTGGAGTTGCAGGTCCAACTCGACCACCCATCGGCCTGAACTTGTAGGCCATTTATACAGTGAATTATTCAGTCTTTAAGCCAAAGAAAGCAATAATATAATCTCGTAACGCTACGGACTTATGTAATGAGCAAATGAAGTTAGTTCGTGTAGAATAATTGAAAGAACATTTCCAAAAAGTGAGGGCGCTATTCTTTACGATTTATTTCGTGCGGTACCCAGAACCCTTTCTGTTATTTTGACTTGTTTATTTGCATGGAACCAGTTCATATATGCGAAACGCACTAATAGAGGCCACCCAAGGTATTTTGTGTGGAAGAATAAAACTAAAACGCTTGCATTTCACCGTATAATTAGACAATGAATAGGGTATTGGTAAGTGAATTAAGTTTATTTACACCTTAACAGTTACTTAAAGCTTATTTTGGGAATATATGTAAACAAAAGTAATGGTTATTTTGTCGTAAATAAAAGCATAAAAGTAAGCCATTTCACGACTGGAAGGAGTCGATCGTGTGCGTATTTTGGCCGTACGTAAGGGCGCCCTCCCAAATGGAGGATCAGATATCGCTTGAAGTTGCACTTCTTTACATTGTCCATTTTTACTACAGGCCCCATTCATTCAAATTCATTCTTTTTGTGCCTTAGTTTAGAGCATGGAGTTAATTAAGAAGTAGTTAATAATAAATATGACGTGTAGTCCTGAAATGAAGACTATAAATAAAAGTTAAAACATTATTTATAATAAATTGTTAAAAAAACAAAAACAAAAACATTTTTGTACATTTCGGTAATCATCATGGTAATTAAATTGTATTATTTACTGTCTACAGCCTACAGGCCCCTCAACTTCATTTATTTATTAAAAGTTACTTCCACTTGTGGTTTAAAACTGTAAAAGAGCTACTTCACCTGGTTATGAATTAACCTTGCCCTACCAACCATAGGCATCTTTTTAGTTGTTTGCACTTTCTTCAACCAAGCTTACCCACGAAAAATATGACGTGTAGTCCCCAAGCTTACCCACGAAAAAGCTAAACCTAAAAAAGTCAAGAAAGGGCAGCACTAACCTAAGACAATTCAAAATATTCCACATCTCCTCCAGAATCTATGAACAATTCTTTTTAACAATCTACAAACAGTCACTTGTTGTTGACTCCAAAACGCATTTCAAGGATAATTGTAGAAAATTGTCAGGCCACACTTTCTGAACCTCCTTGACAAGTTTCCTCGCTGAAGTTTTAGGAGGATATTAATTATCATTCAAGTTCCAAATACCAAGTATGCCAAATTACACATAGCCTGGCATGCCTATAGCAATAGTGGTATTTTGACCTTAAGATTAAACTCTGAAATGAACTTGTTTCAATATTTTAAATAGGGCTTGAATTTGGGGGAATATCCACAAGACCGCTTATTTTTTTTAAACTAGACTAGAAAATTTGAGACCAGACCAGAATCAAAATGACGAGATAAAAAATCTAAAATGTAGTCCAGTGTAAATTACGAGCTTTGTTAATAGTTTTGGAGTGCCTCTAATCATTTAAACTTCATTCTTTAAATTACAAGCTATTTTTTGGTGTATTTTTGTTGTTGAGAATTGTTGACAAAGTTGCTAACAGCATGTAGTACATGTACTATCACCACTCTTTACTATAGAAAGGATTTGAATTGTCCGAAGACATGAGCCCATTTGTGAAACTGTATTTGTTATTTTAAATAACTCAAAATATTTTGTACATTTTTTTTCTTTATTTAATTTAACAGATGTTGAGGTCCCTGGTGCCCCAGGCCAGGTCAAACTTCTCTACTAATGTTAAGTCAAAGCTTCAAAACAAAATCAAGGATGGCCAAACCAAGTTTCAGGTGAGTTAAAAATGCTGTCATTAAGTTTTAGAACAAACAAATCAAACAGAAAAAACATGTTTTGGAGTTCATCCTTGAGTAGGGTCAGAGAATAATTTTTTTCATTCGTCATAAAAAATATCAAAACAAGTTTTGGAAGTGTTACCTGACACCAAGGCAAAATCTAGGTTCATGTTGTTGACCATGATTATCAAAACTGAGTCATCTAGTCTACATGTAAGCCTACCATGGCATTTGGGAAATAAACTACATTAAGTGGAGTACAAACAAATTGAAATTTTGGCTACCACCAGTCTAATTCTATTTTCATATAAGCTATTGTTGCCCGCAAACCAGTTACACATATTCTTGACTAAGTAAGGCTGTATCCGAAGGAATGGCTTCAGCCAGTGGCTATGGCTGGAACGCCATAAAAATCCTATTCTTCAACATTGCTGTTGCAGCCAATGGCCATAGCCGTAGTCGATGTCGCCTCATTCAGACACGGCCCTTACTGTATTAGCTTGGCTAAATGCCTCCATCTCCAACAAAAGCCGTTTTTAACACACAGAAAATAAAAGAATTGCATTGCTAGATTGTACAAGCACTTTGAAGTGAATCCAGCTAGCGGCCCGTTCTTTATATCTGTTGACAGACTGATAACGGAGTTCCAGTTCATCTTAAAGGCGGCGTCGTAGACACATTCACCTATGCCACTATCATGGGATTGACGGTGGTCGGCACGGCATGGACCTGCTACTCCCTGTATGATCTCTCAATGCCCAAGAAGTAGCTGGCTCCTCTTCGTGTAAAAAAAAGCCCCACATTGCTTTGAAGCGGCTCCCTCAACATGTCCCTTTTTTCCTCTCCCCCCCTCCTCCTCCGTGTTTCTGTAGACCACTGATTGGCAGAAAGAAGCAGTCAAAGCTGGAAGGAATGTCGATCCCAGAGTTCGGATGGCCTACAATGCAGCCATGAGTATTGCTGGAGTCTGTTTTGCCTTCCTGGGCTACGCTTTCTATCTTGCTGCTGGTAAAGCCGAGGAAGCGAGAAAGACTTGAACAATTTTAGGACAAATAAACCATACCAGATTACATCTAGCATTTATAATGATTCGATCTGCTATTTTTGTAACTATGACATCAATGCTGTCGACAGTGATCATGAAAACTTGAAAACTTGAAACGGTTATCCTTTGCATCACGTACAGATAAAGGTTTCAAATGCGCAGTTTCACACAGCAAACGACAAAATGAAGGGTCGGCCAGTCCCTTGCACAATAAATCTGTCTTCATTACTGCATTGTGACTATTCGTAGAGCAATGGCCCTAGGTGGAGTCTATTTACTTTTACCATTGATTAAAAACCACCAAATACTGTTAAATGTTTGCAGTGCGGAAAGGTAAACCATCCCTGCATTTCTGTTTGAGAGAAATATAAAAATCACAAAGTAATCAATGCATATAGACAAATGCTGTCACATCACTGTCTATTTTTCTGCCTATTTTTGGTCAAGATGTTTTGAGGAGCCTTATTTCATTGCAATTTAGTATTACAAAAATTTAGTTTCAGGGGATTTTAAATTGTGTTCGCATGTTACTGTATAAAGAAAGATCTTTGTGTTTGAATATAAAATAGATACAATATTGATGTGAATCAATCACAAATCGTCAATTCAACTTCGTTTATTTATTTGCCAATATTTCTATGTCCTTCATTAATTAAAAGGAATAGTCAATTTGTATGACAGTATGATTTTATAGAACTGTTCGGGAATGATACGTTTATTCATATTCAGTAACATTGATATGGAATCATTGGTTTTCTACACCATTATCATAAAACTGCTAAGTTCATCAACTTGCTTAAGGGATTAAGCAGCTCTGTCCAAAACGGCGGAAACAGGGGTGCATTCATTGGCAACAAAACAACTGCAGTACAGTGATGCTGAATCTGTTCCATATATTGTATTGCTCTTAAACATGATCAGTTTGTATGACCATCCATTAATAATACTTGACTGGCTCTGGCAAACCAATAAACTTTGACCTAATAAAAAAAAAAGGGGTTTGGGTTGAACAAAGAGCGGGACTCGAACCTACTACCGGATTAAAGTGCTGGCGCTCTACCTAGTGTTACCCAGTCAGTTTCTTTATTACCAATTTTCAAAAGTGAGATACTGGTGTATATCGTGAAAATTAAGAATGTTCATCAGAATCTAAAGAAAATGTTCCATATCGTTACACATTAGGGAAAATACTGAAATGTTTCAGGTTATGCCAGAGTGGGTCTCATTCCAGGTTACTTTTTCTAATTTGACATAAATTTGACATGATTTGCAACTGTAAATTTGTTCTTGAAGCAGAAGGAATACACAGATTGGATGATACTTAATTTGTTTGTAATTCCTGATTGATGGGACAGTTTGAGAGTGTGTGTTAGTAAATTGGAATAAAGTTTCAACTTATTATATTGGCATTTTTTGTTTTGTCTTTTTCTTTCTTTTCTGTTTTCTCCTGGTGTGTGTTGTAGTCCAGTGAAACAAAACAAAACAAATGAAGACCTAGCTATTGCAAACTTGAAACAAAAATGAGAGAACGTTGTTGTGAAAATCTTTTTAAAAATATGCTGCAGTCATTATCCTTCTGTCTCTAACCTAACATTTTACAATTTAACCTCACTTGATAATTGTAATCCTATTGGGAAGTCATTGCGTCACACATGTACATATCTTCTGCATGCCAAAAGTGTTTGTTACTTCCGGCTCCTAAGCTGCCATGTTTGTGTGTAGTTTTACCCAAAATCACGCATTTCATCGTTTAAAGGCATTTCTTAATGAAACTTTCAATTCTGAGAAGACCTCAAGTCTTTGACAGACATGTCAAAGAAAAGGCTAATTATTGAAATTTTCTTGCATAAATTATCAAAGGAAAAACTAACTGAATGCAACTATGGGCTTCTGGCATTCAGTGGAGCCAGTTTGTGTGAAGTGGACGTGGCTCAAAGTGGAATTAAGTGCGATGAGGATACTTGTTTACTCGCAGGAAATCCAAGAAGTAGAATGACTTCAAGCCAACTGAAACTAATGTCATTTGCCTCGGATAAAGAAAGTTTGATGTTAAAACTTGAGTGCTCAAGAAATATTATAATTTTGAATGTGTCAGAAGTATGTATCGAGTTGGAACCTTTAAAAAGAAAATGACATGCATTTTTACTTATCAATATTTTATGCCCAATGTAAAAAAATGTAAGGCCGATACATCAGCCTTGATATCAAGTAGAGAAACCCTTACATGATAGTCCCTAGTGAGATGTCATTTGAAAGCTCTTCTTCTCATCTATTTGATGGGTAAATAAACCCAATTTTGAGTGTGGGTGCCTGGTGTTGGCAAGAAGCGCCATGTCTTATTTAAAAATAATATTTGAAATAATAAATTTGTGATATTTATGATGCAAGGTTTTGTATGAAATTATCTTTAACTAATAATTCTTTTTAGAAAGTCCTGCCAAAAAAGTATTTACTTCATTGCCTGATGCAGCAATATAAATAATGATTATTGATTTCAATGTATACTCAAACCATCACACATTTTTCCTCAAAAAAGTTTTTAATTTGGTGTCCTATCCCTTTCATGGAACATTGTGCTCTATACAGAGACGGGATGGAGCTGTTGTGTTTCCACTTTTTTTCGCAAATTATTCCATCAAAAATCAAGCAGATTCGAAACCCATTATCTCGATGCCATTACTTACAAACATCAAGTGATCAAATTGCTGCTTTTAAAACAATTTTGTTTTTGATAAATCGACCAACACAAGGGCAGAGGGGCCATGTGGGGGTGAGGGCTACAAAGGAAGATATAGAGAATATAAAAATGGTCAGGGAAGATACTTGTTCACTTTTTAAAGATGGAATATCACCTAACTCACAAGGCCAGACGGCCACTTCAAGGTGAGGGCTACACTTAAAGGAACATTACAGAATTGGTAAGAAAAAAACTTGTAAAATAAACTTTTTGATCACAGATTTACACAAAACTTACACGCCTAATGATGATGGTAGTAGAAAACATCCCTTGAAATATGTCTGTTTGAAATGCCATATTTGATGAGAAATGAATAAACTAATTTTCCGATTGGAGTTTATCGCTCAGTGAGTGTTTTATTCATTTGTTGAACCTATATGATTTCATGCAAATGTGTAATCGATTTTTCACTATTTTCTCGTGACCCAGATGGCCGATCGATCTCAAACTTCTACAGGTTTGTCAGTTTATGTATATGGTGGATTACATAAAGTGCTTACACTGCCAGCAACTGTTTTGTTAGCAAAAACCAATTCTGTAACGTTCCTTTAACTGATTTGGGCTTGTTGACCCAAATCAATTGTCACCAGTGGCACGTTGCCACCTACTCCTAGGGCTGAAACAGGGTTACCCCCTTCACAGTCTGTAAGGATGTAGGCATGGCTATCATCCACAAGGAGCCTGGCTGGTAGAGCAGAATGCACTACCTTCCCAACTTCTTACAAGCAAATATGATAAAGTGCTTTAATGTCATTACCGGGATTCGAACCCACTATCTGCCTTTGGTCCAGTGAGACCGCTCGGTCACGACACACCACTTTTCCCTTTAACTGGAACAGATTATAAGATAATGGAAAACAAAATACATGTAGGGAGTTTCTACTTGCAGCAGTAAAAGGGAACTGGCCTGTGTTCTTATCATATAGCAAGTAGGGTGACTGTTTGTAATAGTCAGCTGCAACTGCTTAAATACAACGGTCATTTATTTACTCAAACATCTGAATTATTCATGCACAACCCTCCCCCACTTCAAACAAGCTTCTTTGATAGGGAAATGAGTGAAAATGAATTATTCATTATTCGTTGACCGCATTTTATCAGCACTAAGAGATCTGTCCCCGTATTGAAAGGTAAACATCACAGCGGTGGTGCAACCATGACAACCAGCTGATTGTATGGTTGTGTATATTGTGCACGATTTATGATTGTGCATGTGTGGGAGTACGTACCGAGGGGAAACCAGGTCCAGTCTGGTCGCGAATGTACCGAATTTGTCCGTTCTTCAAGAAATCTACGTACATTTACTCTGAAAAGGTATCCTTCTGTGATATGAAGACCCACTAAGACCCACCGTCTGCCTGAGAAAGTATGGAACGTTAATTGATACACGGGATCTTAAAAAGTGGACACCTGTTCCTGTGTAATTAAGTGGACGTCCGTCTGAACTCCGTGGAAACTTTTCACAGCGCAGGTGTCCAAGGATACTCGCGGTACCAATTTAAATCGTCCAGTTTCGTGTTTTCGATCGGATTTCTTATTGTGAAATTTAGGGTTTCGTCTGAGTCCACCGAAACATTTGCACGGTTCCCACCGTTTAACATACGATCCGTCTAAGTTGAAGCATCAGCCGAGCAAATACTGATCAAAGTTGATCCCGGATTTCGATAAACTCGAATTTTATTAGTTTACTCAACGATGTGTCCATAATAAAAAATGATAACACCGGCAAGCAGTCTACTTCTTTTCTAACATGCTCTCACATTTATAATTTTAAAAATCTTACCACTGGAGAGGTAAACATTTTCCCAAAATGCCGATCGCACAGACACGACTGGAGATCCTCCAGATTCACAAATTCCTGCAGTGCGTTCGCAACCAGGACAAGGAACAAATTGAGAAACTCTGCTCACACGGAGTGCCGCACTTGATCAACTACAGCGAGCCGAACGATGGGGAGACGGGGCTTCACCTGGCCGCCCGAGTCAACGACGAGGACATGGTCAAGTTCCTGCTTGAGCTCGGAGCTCACCCGAACGTGGTCGACCTGAAGGGGAGGACAGCGGCCATGAGAGCCGCCGAGTTCGGACACGTGCAGACTTTGGAGGTGCTTGCCACTGCTGGATCGGACATGAAAATCAAAGATGCCGAAGGAAAAGGTATGACTTTGTGACTTGACGATGAGAACTGAGACTAGATGCTTTGCCAACTTTATGATTCAGATTCAGATATGTACCATTGGACATTGGTTTGCTTTGAAAATTATGGATTAAAACATATTCTTCTTCTTCTTTCATATGAATCTCAATCTGTTATTCATTTTAAAACATCAGGGCATCTCAGTTGTAGCAAACAAATAATATAATAAAAAACAAAAAATTATGAAGGACCCTTAGTAATTCACCTTGAACATTAGACAGATACGTATGGACTTAAGGATTACAAACAAAGAATTGGTGTGTGGGGGGGATTTTTTCTTCTTCTCCTACTTGACAAACAATTATTCAATTCCATCAGACTGGAGATGTATTCCAAATTACAAAGTAACTGCAATAGATGAATGGGTAAAATAAGCTTTTTATTGAACTTGGATTTAACAAGTAAGACATGTATGCTAGATGAAGATTTGTTTGTTTTCAAACAATTTCCATTCAAAAAGAAGGAAACGATTACAAAGTGAGACTTTTTATTACTTTGTTTATGGTAATTTTGGTTAAACTTGCTTATTTTGCTTTTTTCCCTCTTTTTCGCCAGGCATCCTTTTCTACTGCATCTTGCCAACCAGTCGCCATGCCAAATGCACACAGATAGTCTTGGAGTGCAATGCGGAGTGCAACAACGTAGCCAACGATGGCATGCCACTCCTAGTCCTAGCGTGCATGGATTCGGTGGAAAACGAGAAGATATGCCTCCAGTTTCTGGAGAACAGTGCCGATCCCAATGGTGTCCAACCGGTAGGTTACCCCATATGGTGCTCTTGAGCAGGATTTTATGGGAGTTATGGTTCCAGTTGCTAGAGGGCTATCTTGAGATTGGGTGCAGGAAGGCGTCCCAGGTCATCTCTCAATGGCTAGACCCGATTAGTGAGCGTTCTCTTTTTAGTTGTTGTTCACACGGCAGTAAAGCAGGTCTTGTCTTCCGTTTCACCTGTTGATTTTCATTGATCCGGCATATGATATACTTTCTACTTTAATCTGATTTTCGATTTGTTTGCCATCAGATACATAAGAAAAAACCTTCAAAAGTAACAGAGCTAAATTTCTGTTGGCACTTAAATGGACATTCAAATGAGTTCCAAGATGGCCTCCTATAATATGTTCATAACTTTTTCAACAATTCGGATTACCTCTGTGAAAATACTGATACATAAAAAGGATCCCACCTCAATAGTTATCCTCGTCTCTCTTCACACAGTCCTCCAGCAAGACACCCTTAATTGAAGCAGCACGAAGTGGAAGCCTAGCCGTCGTCAGAGCAGTCTTGACCAGAGGAGGTCAAGTTAACGCCATGGATAAGAACAAGAGGACAGCCATCCACCATGCGGCGATGAACGGCCATTTTGATGTATTGCGCCTTCTGTGCAGCTATGGCGCGGACCTCAACATGCAAGATGTTATTGGAAACAACATGATCCACTATGCAGCTGAAGGGGGCTTCGCCAATTGCTTGAAGTATTTGTCACAAAGAGGTAGGTTTCAGTAACAGCATGTTGAACAGCTAATTGAGCGAACATTTTAAAATGGTATTTAAACTTTTTTATAATGTGCTATAATAGTCGCTACTGCTAAACAACATATTGTCCAGAAATGCATACTTTTTGATCTTGCAGGCTTTCGAAAATGTACATTCTGTGTTTCCCAAATCTTTTGTCGAACGCATATACTTCATAGCAAGGAAAAATATTTATAACTACAACTTTCAAATGTATATTTTCACAGGGTGCAAAGCAAACCTTAAGAATGATGATGGCCTCCTTCCCAAAGTTATTGCCAAAAACAAGGGCTTCAAAGACGTCATGAAGGAGTGTCGCAAGGCAGAACGGCTCTCCAAGAAACTCCAGGGTGGCGGAAAAGCACCAGCAGACGCCTGGGCCGTCAAAGTTTACGACTGGAGCTTCGAACATCAGACCAAGCTTCTAGAGAGATTCCAGGGTATTGACACGGATGGTAACGAGGTGATTTCAAAAGACGATTTTTACGACTCGCTGGTGACCCTCGAAGCACCCGTAGATGAGGACAGTTTCAAGACGCTCTTCCAGCTGCACGACAAGACAAAGGAAGGAGTAATCAACTATCACGAGTTCCTAGCCGGGAAGAAGTACGTCCACAAAACTTACCTCATGTCGGCATTCGAGAAGAAGGAGAAGAAGAAAAAGGGTAAGAAGGGAAAGAAGAAGAAAGGCAAGACGAAGGTCCCGATGCCGATATGCGTCGGCGTTGAGGGCGCTAGAACTGAGTACGGCGAGCCCCCAGAGCACCTTATACACAGACACGTGCCGTTCACAGATACAGGACGATTTGATCGCGATCACCCGCCAGACCACCCGATACAGGATGACTCAGCGTGGTACCTCCACTTCCCAGAAAAGACGTATATTAATATCACAGATGCAACTAAGATGACAGACATTGACTCTCTGAGGCAAGCTTATACACACGGCCGATCGGTCAACACCCAGGACAAGTACTACAAGACGGCACTGATGGTCGCTTGTGCACACGGCAACGTGGAGATGATGAAGTATCTTTTAGATAACGGGTGAGTGGATAGACTGCTAAATTTGGGCAAAACAAGTTGGGAAAATTTGGGCACAGCAAGAAGAAAAAAAATAGACAGAGAAAGCAAAAATTACTTTTGGTTGAAATTGGTATCTGTGTAAATTTCAGGCAAATCTACAGGCAAATTAACCCCTCTGCCCCTTAACCAAAGAATCCCCATACGCCCATGCGTGTGCAAACCATCTCCTTTAAATATTGTACCAGAGGTCATCCAAAAATGGTTTCAAACCGCATTTTGTTTGTTTTTCGTCCCGCAGTGCCAACGTCAATTGCCAAGATAACTTCAGATGGACGCCATTACATCACGCCTGCCTCTCCGGCCAGCTGGACGCCGTCCAGCTTTTGGTGGTACACCAGGCTGACATCAACGCCCAAGCCATGAATGGCGGAACACCCTTGATGAGAGCGATACAGACTTCCTCACCGGACATTGTGTCGTTCCTCATCGAGAAAGGATGTAACGTCACATTGGAGAATAGGAAAGGTCAGTACTGATCGGGCTCATAGCAACGGGGGGGCCGGCTGGCCATGGCCACCCCCACTTTTTGCTCATGTTTGGCACTTTCAAGAATTCAGATAAAATGAAAATTTTTAACTAAAATAGCCCAAACCAAGTGGCAGTGAGTCTGGATCTTCTTAAGTCTTCTTTGAAAATATGTTTTAGGCTATGAGATCTTCATTAGTTTCATTCGTTTTGTAAGCCTACAGTGGAATTCTTATGCTTCTTGTATACAGCACCTGCACATGACACAATATTTATACCAACAATTCAAACTAATATTGTAAAAAAAAATATAAAAAAAATCTTGAGAAGGGGTGATTAACCCTTACCCCTCC
The DNA here is from genome assembly GCA_032158295.1 of Pycnopodia helianthoides. NCBI lineage: Eukaryota > Metazoa > Echinodermata > Asteroidea > Forcipulatida > Asteriidae > Pycnopodia > Pycnopodia helianthoides. The sequence goes on from CM063243.1 coordinate 20,880,655, forward strand.
TTAACCACTGTCACAGTTAATGGATACTGTTGTCAAGATTTTTATACGGATTAGCGCAACTACTCGCAGGGATTGTAACTAAATGGCCGCCCCACTTTTAAACACCTTGCTACGTGCCTCCTACAGATATGAGTTTAATCAATATATAAATTCTTAAAAAACTTTTGTTGGTTTGCATTTTTTTAATAACTGAACTGCCTGGCTTGGCTTGAAAAAGAGACATCCCTCCTGGGGGATGGTTTGTTTGGTCTTTTATTGTCCAAGTGGCTTTGAGAACCAAATGGTCAGCCACTTTGGCAGTGGCTTTCTCTGAAAGGTTTCTTTGTTTTGGGGGGTTCTGTTTCTAATAGTTTTGGTTTGAACTCATGGTGCTAAATAGATGGGTCGCAAAAAACATGGCAATAAAAAAAAAGATAGACTAATTGATTTTCTATTTAATGTCCATTTGTCAGGTGATAATGCTCTTGATGTTGCCAAGTGGTGGGCGGACCCAAGAGTCCTGGAGGTCGTCAAAGCCAAGTTCGACACGATTCCTCAGCCGAAGGAAGGAAAGAAGGGGAAAGGCAAGAAAGGACGAGGGAAGAGTGGTCAGAAGAAGGCGCCAGCGAGGGCCCAGTCTGTGCCACCTATACCACAGGGTGGGATGACAACGCAAGTGGTAAGGATCCTTCACAAGTTTTTAAAGCAGTTATGGTTTACAAAATAAAGTACTCTTTAAAAATAAAAATTGAATTCGGGGTGGCATGGTTGGCTAGAGCATAAAGCGTTCAGCTCTCACCGATGTGGACCTGGTTCGATTCCTACCTAAGGCCATATCTCAGAAGAGTTGTGCATTGGTTCCCTCCTATGCCACAAGGGTTTTTCTCCGGCCCTCTGGTTTTCCTCCCTCCAGAAAAATCAAACACTTTCGATCTCAGGCTGTGCTCCGTAGTCATATATGGGTCGATGTGGCTGACTGCCAATGGCACCCTTGCATGCCTGCGCATCCTTCTCAATTCAGCTTCTCAGCTGTGAGTAAGGATAATTAGCCTCCCAAACTTGTATATTGTTATTATTTCTTTTGACGTTCATCACCAACAAAATACATACTAGACAACAAAACAATAGAAAAAAGGATAGCACACTAAAGTCCTATGACTTCTTTCTGTTGTGGTCCTTCAAAGATTAACAATAAATAGGTACAACACATGAAAGCAAAGGCCAAGTACAAAGGTCGTGTCTAACTTCAAAAACAAAGATACTGTTTTTGCTTACGTTTTGCAAAGTAATAAATTACATATTATTTGAAACAGTGCAGTGGTTAATTACAAAAATGCTGAATTTAATTTTTGCTTTTGTGAAAAAGTGTTCATATAAAAAAAAGAAAAAAAGATTGTTGAAAATTTTGAAGAATTATTTTCATTTTGATATAAGGATTTACTGATGATTTATCGGTTTATCCCACAGCAGTCTGATTCTCCAACTGTCACCCCGCGTGAGAGAAAGGGGTCAGTCTTAAGAGCTGCATCGGCCATGGCTGGAGGTATTGAACATCCTGAAGACATCACCTACATCCCGTTTGTTGCCTGGAGCAACGTACCAAACACTAGAGAGCTCATCGTCAAGAAAGAGCAACGACGGATGCGATTTGGTGACGGGATCGACTTCCCCGACTTCAAGATGCCCTTCAAGGAGCACTTCATGAAGAAGTCTGAGGCATTGGGCGGGGTCGATTCAGATGATGAGGATTGAGACGGAGGAGGGTCTGTTCTGATTGGAAGCTTAGAACAGTCACCATGGTGATGCTATCATTCAATCAAGCATCCAATATGCCGTACAACATTCACAGTTTCAGCATCAAAACATTGTGATAGACTTATAACTATGCTATGGGCATTAGTGTCAGGTGTCCTGCCTGCACAGGGAAAATGATAGTTTTTAGCAAGTGTGCACGCAGTGCACTCTATTTGGGTAGTCAAGCAGCATTGTTGTTCAGTGCTTCCCTTCCAGGGGTTAGTGGCAAGAGGTATCGATACAGCGCACTGCCCATGGTAGCAAGGCTGGGCTACACTAAGACCGTGTCTGGATTAGCGTTGCTATGGCTGTTGCTATGGGCCTCATATGCTTCAACGCATGTTCACTTGACGATTAAGCCACAACCTTGGGTTGTGTCCAAATTGGCGGCTATGGCTAAGCTATGGCTGGAACTGCATCAACATGCACTGAAGTGTAGGACATCCTAAGCGACAGCTGCAGCTGTAGCCAACAATTTTGGACACTGCCTAAGTTTCAAAGCAGCAAAATAAAACCGTTCGTCACAATGCTATTAAAAAAAACCCAGAAAATCTGGATTTCGTTAAAGTTCAAAAACTCTGCCACAGCCAAAAGAAAATTCCAATGGCATGAGTTGTACAGGGTGAAATTCACACACTGTTGCACCTTTAAAATATATCTACGAGGTGCATTTAAGGGGGAAATGCAGAATTAACAATGCAGTGACACGAGGTTGAATCTCGGATAACCTCGGAATACCTTGAGATTAACCTTGAGTTACTGCCTGTTTAATTTTGCATTCCTCCCTAATGCCACTTAAGGATTTCATTTACCATTTTACTTTTGTATCAAAGTAAGACGCTTTTAGAAAGTTTACCCGCATGATGGGAAAGTTAGGGCTTCAAGAACAACTTACAAACAAAACTGGGTCCATGTTTAGACCATGTAACCCTTGTTTAAAGAAAGAGGGACTCTGTACATTTCTGACGGGCGAGATACTGACATTGGTCATATGGGAAAATTGTACATATTGTGTCATAATCTCCTTATAGATTCAAAAGTTATAAAAGTAACAGCCGAACAAGTTTTGAGATGTTCCCGCCTTTTCTTCATATCAAAAGTTGATACAAATCAGACAGTGCAATCTCCATGAAATGTAAGATTTATTGTGTTCTGCCATGGAGCTGTGAACAGATCATGTCTTCAGGTCAGGTCCAGGCTCTGTGGCTCTTTTTTACGCACGTGATGTCTTTAGAAACGCTTAAAAAATTAGTAAATAGTTTCAGAACTTAAGTTTTTGGGTACAGGTAGATGGTTTCAAGCTTTTTTAGAGGGTAAGACTTTTGTAATTTATTTTATACTGTACACAGAAAGGCACATATTTCAGTGCAACAAATGATTTTTGTATAACCATGAATAAGTTATTTCTGTATCATGTCCAGGTGTACAAGCTTTTTGAAATGATTGATCAATAAAAAATGTTGTGGGTTTTATTGGGTTAATAAAAACTTGGAAGTGAAGTATTGTTTACTTGAGTAATTTATTGGTGGTTGGGGATGGGTTCAAGCTTCATGTGAGGCCAAAAAGCAATTGATATTTCCAGTAAAGGTAGGCTTGATTGGCGTTGCTAGTTGTTTGTACTAGTCGCTAGTAGAGGGCGCAACATTGACTGGCTCGGAGGGACTGGGCAAGCTTTCAAATCTGGTTCAAAACTATGTGTGTTTGACACGATATCTCTTCTCCAGTAATTCGTGTTGTGCTATAGGCGACTGCGTTAACAAAACCCTTGCAGGTACCCGTTCTCTGGGTGATGATACGCAATAATGGTTAAGTGTCTTGCTCAAGGACACTAGCGATGCGACAGGGACTCGAACCCAGACTCGGATGACTCGGCCACCAGAACACGGAGTTTAATAGCGCTAGACTGCTTGGCCACGAACTGCTGAAAATCACCATGTTTGTCATTCCAGCCAATCTGTCGGAGCAAGTTTTGATGGTCCTCTCACCAACAAATGACAACCACGAACAGGATGGATGCATGGGTTACTTGCTACACTATGTGAGCAAGAAACGCCAGTGTAAAAGGTTTAGTGCAAGTGCGCTTGACCGCTCGGCCACAAGTAATGTTGATATCCCTGTACACAAAATTTACATATGATAAGGAAACAATACCTGACATCAAAAACAAAAAGTTAGAAGAATAATTTTTTTGTAATGGTAGATACTGTTTATTTCTCCAAGCTCTGTCGCACAATACATGGTTTAAAATACAGATTAGTTTGTGTTTTTTTCTTTAAATCAATTGCACAGACAGCTAAAGTAGTAACCAGAAATGTTTAAACTTTACAACCTGGTTTTAAGAATGCATGAATATTAAAATTAAACCAAGGTTTAATTCAATTCTATAAATTTGGCTTTTTTTTTTTTCAAGATTGAAAATATTCAGTAAAAAGAAAGGAATCAAGAACAAAACGTTAAACATCAGAGACGTTTTCGGCACACAATTTTCTTTGTGTGTGCTTTACTTCTATTTCGTTGTTTTTTGTTTGTTGTTTTTGTTTGTCTGTTTATTTTTTTATTTAGGGGGGGGGGCATTTTTTTCACACAGTAGAACAAAGTTCAGAACTTAATGTGTAGAAGATTTTAGAATACTTTATTTTAGTAGACTTTACAATATTATTAATTTTCGAAATATTTTGCTCTTGCATTCTCTGGCTAATCACTGGTTTCAGTTCTGGCCTGAACCATACTTTTGTAAAAAAAAAAAATAAATAAAAAAAAATATATAGTTTCACGAAAGGTCACAAAAATGTCTAAATTTAATTCTTTTATCCCTTCTTTCACTTAAATCACGTATATTTATGTTTCTTGGCCATTTCTAATAAATACCTCCCTACCTTGTACATTTACAATATTATTTGAAATTCTCGAATACTTAACAAATAACTGCACAAATTTACAGTATTTTGAGCACAACCGACACATTTATAAAGCCGTTGAAAATATTTTACCCTTTGACTTCTCAACAAGAAAACTTTCAATTTTCAACCTGGCATTATTTTTAAACAAGATCTCAATACGTTTTGTATTTGGTTTTTCACTTCATATTAATCCTTCACTTTCTGAACTTTGTATTTGTTTTTGATATAATTTTTTAGAATATTTTTGCCAGGAAAGAAAGAAGAAAATCCACTACAACTGTCTAAAATTGTAACATAGTATCTCAGTGAATCTCAATTCCATGGTAAGACTATGAAGGCACTAGCTGAAAATTTAAATAATCATGTTTTTAAACAATGAGGGCGCTATCCATTTAGTCCCATTACAGCTGACAGCTGGAACATCCCAAGAGCTAGTATAGTAGAGATAACCAAGTCTGGTGCCAACCACGTACTGAAAAACAGCCACTTATTTTTGCACTATACTGCCAATATTGTTGACAACCATGATTTGTAATTTCATTAAAGAACGCAGGCTAAAAATCACCAACAATTTGGTGCTAAACAAAACAGCAACTCTCAATATAAGGCCATGTCCAAATAGCAACAGCAGCAGCCATAGCAACAGCCGCAGCCATAGCAACAGCTGCAGCCATAGCAACAGCCGCAGTCATAGCAACAGCCACAGCCACAGTTGGAGCAGCCAAGTCAGACTTGCCTAAGGCTCCGACGGGCAATGCCTGGAAATCAATCTGATTTACTTGTACCACCGATAACCTTTTTACAAATGTAGGCATGACCAAGTGCCCAATTCATTAACATTTATCACTTAATCTGACTTTATCAAACTGATAGTGTGTGTAACAGCAATCCGCATGTGACTAATGACCTCATTTTTAATACTCAAAATACCCCTATGTCTGACAAACATTCCACCACCTAGCTCTAACACGATCATCTCATAGGTGTGCCAGACCACAGTAGTATTACAGTCAGTACATGGGAGTACACGTGAAGCTTTGACATGTACGCACACGCATACGTTAGTGTATTTTGACACTTCTGAGATCCGGGTAATTAACTCTTATTTTTACCATTAGTGCGGAGTGCTTCTGAGCTTATCAACATTTCCCTGGAGTTAATCATTTTGTATAAATCATTGTTCAACGAGCTGTCTTTAACGAACATCACAGACAAGCATCCATCTTAGATTCAATATGGCTGTTGAAGCCGGACGCAAAGCCAAAAGCCAGAGTCTTAAGGCCATGTCACACGGGGCAATTTACAGACCACTTTCAGTTAATCTCCATGAAGAGAAAAACATTCGCATGTCAATTTCAACACAATTGTCTTGAGGACAGTAAGGTACTAACAGAAAAATGTACTACAAAAGTGTTCCTTTTGCATAATTATAGTGCAGTTGGTTGCCTCCAAGTTGCCTGTAAGAATTGCCCTGTTTGACAAAGGCCTGTAGGGCAGTGTTGGACTCGAGCGACTTCAGCTATGGCTCTGGCTATGGCTACTGTTGTAACGTTACGGAATAGGCCTTTTAATGATCTACATCCATAGTCACTGCCAAGAGCTGTCAATTTGGACATGGCAATGTCAGAAAGTCTCACAGTCTTACCATAGGTCAATAAGCCATTTGCGAGTAAGATTTGAATAATGTCTGGTACACTGACTTGCTTAGTCTCAAATTACTACCTCAATTTGAATTCCACAGACTATAGAGACAGTTGCTATGTCACATGATTCGAGGCAAGCTGTTGCGTAGTCACATAAGAGTGCCGAACACCCATACACAACTTTGAATGAATGTGTACGACACAATGGTACCAGGGTTTGCTCATCTGGAGGTTGCTATACAAAAGCTTGCCCCCAAAACCATTTGACATAGCAACTGTCTCTACAGTCGACGGAATTCAAGTTTAAGCAGTAGCTTTTGACTAAGCAAGTCATTGTACCAGACATTATTCAAATCTAACTCACAAATGGCTTATTCACATACATAATGTAGGTTCACATTTTGTATTTATGCTATATATACATCAACACTTATCAACACTTCCTCTATGAGGCATGAATCAACACACAAAAGCAAAACAAAAGAATGCAAGAAAAACAAATATGAACAGAAAAAAAGGAGCATGCTTAGAGCACGAAAACACAAACATAATAAACACACCTTTCTGACTCTAAAAAGATGAATATTAAAATACATTTTTTCTCCAGTAAATTTACATAATTATTGTACACGTACTTACTGGCAGCTGCAAAATGTCTAGGCACGGATGAACTTTATGCATCAACCAAAATAAAACCTAAAGAAAAGAAAACCTCCCCCCTAAAAAAAACCCAATGATCTGTCTACTATTGCTCTTTGATATAATCTATATGAGACACAAAACCGGGGAGACTTTCTCTCAATAATCCAGCAAGGAATATTTGTAACTGGGAAAGTTCAAATCGTATTATGTGCCCGAATTAAACATTCCCTAAAATGTGTTATGGTCCAAACACTGAAATACTTTTGTAGGACCTTCAGGCGAAACAAATATTATATTAAATTCACTTTTCATCAATGTTATCGTTTCAACATTCAAGGCTATAAACAAATTCATTTTGAGGACAACTTTACAATGATAATTGTTAATAAATAGACCTTCTTTGTTTTCATATTGACATAATGATTGATAGTTAACACCCCCCCCAACAAAAAAAACTCCCAAACAAATATATGCTTTTAAGCCCTTTTCATATTACTCTACGGATCTTTCCTTTTTTTTTGTGTGTTAATGCAGGCAGCAATTGATGCACTCATTTATTTCACCATGCAGGCATGATGTTTGGTCCTTGGAAAAAAAAGTAGGAACATTTTACCGGATGCAGGGGCTGATCGACCTAGCCTACATGTACACATGGTGTAGGCTCTAAAATCAGGGCTTACAAATTGTTGTTGTTCTTTTTTTTTGCAAGGGCAAAACAATCGGAAACCAGACTGAAGTAGGAAGAATATCATGCCTGCCATGCAGAAATCAAACAAATTCCAGACCTTTCACAACTTATTTATCTGTCTACATTTTTTTTAAACGTAAACACTTGAACAATGAGTAACAAAGTAACAGGATTTTATGAATTAAAATCACAACAGTTTTAATGTTACTGGGAAAATTCAATTGAACAAATAACCCCATTTCACTCTGCCTGACTTAAACACAAAATGACATGCCATTTGGAGCGTATAGCTGAACACATTGTCATTGGAGTGACATTGTCATCGGGGTGACATTGTCATTGGAGTGACATTGTCATGAAGTGACATTGTCATTGGAGTGACATTGTCATTGGAGTGACATTGTCATTGGAGTGACATTGTCATCAGTATGACATTGTCATCAGTGTGACATTGACCCAAGTGTGACATAAGCCACATTATCGGCATCATGAAACAGGGCTATTTGTCACATACTTTACATAAAACCAGTCCGATCCTGCTCACACCTTACATGTACAAATGCAGTCCAAATCCTGGCCTAGTAGAATACACACAACTTCCGAAGAACAGTCACTATAAAAAAACTTGTACGTCGTACTTCTTTCAACACCATGAACAGTTCCATTGAAAACTCAAACATATCAAGTCAAGAAACAACCTCCATTATAAATCAATCCTCAATCTTGTACAAAATTTTGGTATCTAAAATAAACAATTCTGTAATATATATATACTGCTATACAACCTTTTTTTTTTTAACATTTTGCTAATTCTTGAAACAGGCACATCTTGAACACATCATGAACAATTTTGTTCTTAAAAAAAATGTCCACCTTTTTTCCCCCTCTCACCATCTTAAATTTATATTCGACATCGGAAGCCCTCAACAACACTACTTTCAAACAACGAACCTGTCAAACATCTCTACAAATGTTTCATCTTTCTTGCAAACTCTTAAATTGTTCGTGCAGATTAAAACTTTTTCTTCTTTCCTAAATCCCGTTGACAAAAATGTACATCTCACATTTAAAAAAATTGCATTCTGTTCTTTTTCGATTAATAGCATGCCTTCCAATATGTGACAAGAATGAATACATTCTGTGATTTCCCTTACAAATGTGACGTACGAAAAAACCAGAAAGATGCAATACGTAACACAGGTTTTCATAATTGGCCGAAAAACTTTTTTCTTTCTTTTTCTGAAGCAAGCTATATGAAAGCTTCTGTAGCAAGTTATACCAAGCAAACTTTCAAGATCCCCTCCATCAAAGACAACTTGTTATCACTATCAATGCAAACCATTCAAGATTTACTTTTGAACGCTTTTAGACAAGCAAACTATCCAAGAAAGAATTCAGGTCTTGAGCCATCCTCGCACCTCAAGATACCTTTTCCAAAAAAAAAAACAGGGGACTGATTTCACACAGAGTTAAGATAGGTTTGAAGACGTGTACCAGTCTTAATTGCTAAGCAAAGTGTAATGTCGCAATACAAATCACTATGGCCATATTGACAGCTCATCTTAAGATGAATCTTAGTGCTTTGTGAAATCAAACCCTGGTTACAAAAATCACCCCAAACGGAATCTTCGAACGCCACTTTCAACTGACTTCAAACTTTCCTTTTTCCATACATCAACAATTTAGAATGAAATCCCCTGGCACAAACAACAAACCCTTAAACCTGTCGTCTGTTCACATAACACTTTTATAAAAAACACACTTTCTTAATAGTGCTACTGATGTGCTCAATAAACAATTATTTGGGGGAATAAACCTATTAAGGATCAGTCAAGAAATTTCTTTTGTTGCCATATTAATTTTGGCAAATTTATTTTGGGATATTTTAAAAAAAAAAAAATAAATAAAAAATAAAAAAAATAAAAAATAAAATGTGCTTATGTTTTTCGAAGACCTTTTTCTCATGTAAGAATCTTGATTTTGTTTCTTCAATTTAATGTGGCCGAGGTTATCCAGGCACTCCATGCATGACACAAAAATTCTTCCACTATGACCAATTACAGATTCCTAATTCGTCATCCAAGAAACCAAGGTATTTGTTGTACGTGCAAATTTTAGCCTGCATTTCTTCAGTAAAATATAACTGGTTGTCCAATTATATGCAGTGACTGAAAACATTGTCATCTGGGCACTGATTACTACTTGGCAACATCGTGATGTTATGCATTGGGTGCCTGGCTAGTAATAGACCCTTTTCGAAATCTGGGCTTTGGGCTTGGGCTCCAGCTTAGGCTATGTCCACCTAATTCAAGGCCCAAATCAAAAGCGCACCTTTAACAAAATGACTGATGGAGCCTAAGCCCAAGCCCAAGCCATGGTTTGGAAAAGGGCCGTAAACCTAGCCTGAGGCCGAATCTAAATTGGCAGCTACAGCTAACACTGTTGCTAAGGGTGTTGCTAAGGATGTACTTTACTTCAATGCACAATGACACAGAAATCTAGCCATCGCCTTAGCTATAGACCTTTCCATTGTTGACAAACAAACCGCGCTGGTTGGCATGATGGACAGCCGAATGTTGGCCAAACATTCAATTGTGTTAACAGACAATGTGACAAAATTCATCACTTTTGCAAATTTATATTTGACATAAATACATCCCATGGTTAGTTGCTTTGTTTCCAACAAATTCAATAGTATTTTTGAATATTTGTGTAACACTGTTTAAACAAACTGTGGCTATCTGTTTTTGCTTTGCATTTATATCTTCCCATAGATTTTCCAACCATGGTTGGCAAAATTTGGGCTGTGTCGGTGCAATAGAAAGGTCTATAGCCGTCAGTTCAGACACTGCCTAAACAAACCAATGCTAAATAGTGAAAATAGTCTGGTCCTTTTCATCAAGAGTGAAACTTGAACTACAACTACTACTGTGTATACAGGGAATATGACAACAATAAACATCTACAATGGCAACTAGCAGAAAATACTCACATTTCCATGTAATAGTATTAAGATAAAACTAGGAATAAACAACTACTGTTGCACATGTGCCGCAATATATACTATTTAAACGGTCTAAAACAATACCTCTATACATGAGTTATTCCTTCAAAATGTTACTAACTAGGAGAAAAACACAAACAAAACACAAATATTTAAGCACAGATTAATGGAAAGTAGTAGGCATTACAAGGTCTTTTTTGTTTTGTTTTAAAAAGGTGGGATTTCACTATAGAATAGAAACTGAAGCATCTTTATTTAATTGCTAAAATAATAATACTCTCTGAAAAAATATATAACTGCCTTCTCTTTATAAAATGTGTACAAGTATTGTCCCAAGTCTTCTACATCACGTCACTTTATTTAATAAAAACATTCTACAACCCAGCAATGTGGTTTATTTAATTAGAGCCGGACTCAAAACTATTGTGCAAACTACCGGGCTTGCCATTCATCTTAAAAGCTTCCTTGTTCGGAGATTAAGATTTAGTATGGCTGACGTAAATAGTAACATTCTACTTAACATTTTGAGAGAAAAAAAAAAGAGAAAAAAAAAAGATAATTCCTATCCAGTAGCAAAAATGACAATTCCTATCCAGTATCCTGGCTGGCATGTACTTTTTTTTATATCCAGATATTTCCCAAGGTTGACTACGGGTCAATGAGGCTCAAGGATTTAGGGACGAGGTCATGTATCTCAATGATTAATGGCAACCCAACTCTGTACAAATACGTGTGGGCTTTAATATCACGGATTGGAGACAGAACGACTGGTCATGATCACGATGCGCTGAAACTGAGCAAAATGTGAAGTGAGCATCATGCTCTTCCAAGAGGCATGACGTGTAAAATTCCCCTTGCCCAATGCACCGATATCCCACCCCCCCCCCCCTTTATGAAGTATCTTAACAAATAAAGTCGGGTGTCAGAAAATTGCTCATCGCTGTTGTAAAACTGATGAGTTGAAAATCTGCATTTTGTTTATTGCCATGAAGTGCACAATGTTTTTGTTGTTTAGTTTCGCGCCTACTGTGTTTGATTTATTTTTTGTTTTTTCCCCCGACCTTTCAGAGATGTGCACATTATGAGAGTATATGATCCAAAACGGTGCTTATTATTTTGTCCACATGAGCGCAAACTTCATCATCACATGAGGGTTTGGATTCCATGATTATACAGAGCCGGATTATTTTCCCCTTTCCCGCCGAATTTAAAGACTTGAAGTCAGCCACCATTAGCACTCAAGCCTGTCCCCCCTGACAGTTTTTTAATATCCCGCTACTTACATGAGCAATTTGCTTTTTTGCACTTTTTTTGTTGTTGGTTTCATATTCACAATAGCACATAGCAGCACTGATACTAGGTTGTATTTATGCACAAGCTGTGAAGACCAGAGCCCTCACCCTGTGTAATTATTTCTCATTAAGACTTGCTGTTCACCATAAGCCACTGCATTTTGAGGAGTATTTTTCTACAATGGCTACGACCAATATAATTTATGCGATGTCATTTTTGGGGGGGTAATATACTGAGGTGATTTGTTGTAATCTAAGACAATTGATCCTTTCTCAATACATGGACAGGTCTGACGACATTTTACTGCCTTTTTAAAGTAAGAACCCAATGAAATAGTAAGAACCTTTCTAATGTTGGTAACTGTTGGCTTCTTTTTCCTAAGTAATCAGTTTGGAATTTTTTGTACAAATGCTGTTACATAGCTTTTTGTTTAAGCAGGCCTCGTTATTTTCTATAAGAGGGGCCGATTTCATTGAGCTGCTTAAGCAGAAAATTTTGCCTCACAATTTTCTGCTGGGCAAAAAGTACAGGAAACCAGCCACAGAAAGTACATGCAGAATAGTATTTCGGCCTGTAACCGTTTTCTGGTTGGCAAAATTGTTTCCTGCTTAGCTACTTTTCGTGCTTAAGCTGCTCTATCAAATTGGGCCCAGGAAAAGATTATTACCCTTTCATTTAAAAACAAAATGTAAATACCTGCACACTTTTCTTACGAGGTAACTCAAGCACAAAAATGGGAGTTCATGAATGCATACAAAAGACAACCCTGATTTGATTGTCGTATTTCTACCGTGGGAAATTTACCACTGTCCTTTGAGATGGCTACTATTTATCAAATCGAATGATGGCTACGTAATTTTGATAAAGTAATAGACACTGATATTTCATGCGTAAAATTGTTTTCGGCTTTTTAACAGAATTTCCCCTTTTTTTCACACGCATTGCTGTTTTGTACAAGCTTGTGAATAAATTAAGCCTTTAAAGGGGACATCTCATCGCAAATTTCCCAGACAAGTTAAACATCAAATTCTGACCTTAGCCCCATGGTAAAACAGACTGCATAAGCATTGAGCTCTGTAAATATCATCAAGTGCCCAACTGACCAGTGGTACATGTTAATTACATGCTCTTTGCCACCTACCTAGGCTTTCCATAATTTCAGCCACAAGCAGGTCAGAGGTCAACATTTAACGCATGAAATTGTTCCGAGTGCATGACATGACATCACCTTTATATTATAAGTATTCATGTGTTGAAAAAATTGAACGACCCAATTAGAGGGTAACAAATTGATCAGATAATCGCTTAAATAATTTGGCATAACTATCAACAGAGACAAATCATACAACTGGAAAACAAATAGGGCAAAGAATGAGTAAATCTTTACAATACTAAAATCCTGATACATTTTCAAAATAATTGTTTGACCTTGTCACTTAATTTGTTAGACCATGGTTTGTCTTTGGCATATGGTTTATAATATAATGTGAATTGAACTGAGGAAAAGATGGTAAAAACAAGAAACCAAAATGTGTCTTAAAAACCCCAAATGGGACACTTTTGTATGAATTGTCGACTACGCTAGTGACAGCTGCATTACATGGATTTTACATCAGCTGCTATCCAGCCCACTTGCCGAAAATATGTACATTCTTTTTTTCTTCCGACACCCCCCCCCCCCTAAAAAAAAACACCAGGAAATTTATATATTGTAAAATGCGTTAAAAACAATAAGAGTGGTTACCTAACCTTTAAAAATATTTTCCCTTAAATGGTTTAAAGTACAACTTTAAACCATTCCTAAACACATTTTGACAATGTGCGATGATTATTTTGATAAATTAATTAAATCTGAATTTTAAAAACCCAATATATCTATATGTATATATATTTGGACTAGTAAAAACCTACTCCAGGTATTTTCTTCTTGCAAAAAAAAGAAGAATGTATTTTGTACACATTATAATCAAATTTAACCATCTAACGGTGGGTGAATATTAATTTAGGAAAAACAAGAAGAAGAAAATAAAATAAAAATCAACAACAACAAAACCTTTAAAAAAAAAAAAAAAAAAAAAAAAAAATCAAACCTCAATAATAAATTCACCAGAAGAAGCTTAACACCACCTGTTTTCTTTTTCATTAAAATTGGTTAATTACCATGCCTGGCTGCTGGCTTGTCTCGTTTTTATGTTTTAAAAGTTTTTATAGTTCTTAAGAAATTCATACTTGTTTTCAAATGTTGCCAAATGTGATCACCTAATTGGTGACTATAGAAAAACGGGGGGGGGGGGGCAGGGGGGAATTAGGTTACACTTAAACCCTCGATTTTATCCCCCCCCCCCCAAAAAAAAAAAAAAAAAAAAAAAAACGACAGCAATAACATTGATGTTCTGTCTTTGGAGTGTGGAACAAAACACTTTTGGTCCACTTTGATCAAATATATCTTTTTGAACTCATCCTAACTAACGCTCAGTGATTTGAGAGCTTATTGGGGGGATCACATTTTGTTAATGGAAATTAAGACTTAGTACTGGTAAACAGTTACATGTACAGTAAGGTTCATTTAAAATTTGTCAATACTATTAAAAGAAGAAACAAAGCCCTAAGAATTCACATAACAGGTGGAAGAGATGCTCGTAGCATCATAAATCGCCTCCAAAAGAAAAAAAGACAAAAAAAAAGAAGGGATATTTCTAGCGAGAAAAGAGATATCATCAGCAAAGTCTACATTAGAATTAAATAAATGTGTTTAAAATCATGGATCAGAGTTTTGGCCACAAACCTTCCTTTGTTGTCCTTTTGTGACAACAAATCAATTCGAATTGGAATGTTACAAACTTACAAAAATATTTCTACAAAGACAAATCTTTTAAACAGATCATCAGAGAGAAGATATGTCTTCGAGATTTAGTCGAGAGAGTCTCTCTATAACAACAGATTGTACAGAAGAAATACCTGACATGTGCCCAATTTCATCAAGCTTGTTAAACACAAACAACTTGCTGAGCACAGAAAATTGTTAAGCACTAATAACTTGCTAAGCACAGAAAAATCATGCTCAGCAGAACCATTGCAACTGGTACCCAACTCATTTTTGTTTTTGCGTAGGAAACACACATTCTCTTAGCAGTGTTTTCTGCCCAACAGCTTTGTGAAATTGGGTCCATTGACTGAGGGCAAGCCCCATCCAAGGTTTATAGAGTGGTAAACTCATCAGTTTGAACAATTGTAATAATCTCCTTGGACAGGCCGCCATTGCCGAGGTCAAACAAAGGAAACGTGCACGTGCATACACACAACTCTCAGCAAAATGACAGATCTTCATTTGACCTCAGTGAGGGCGCTGTTTGAGCTTGCCATCGTCACGTGCAAGGAGTCTAGAATCATGACATGTCTTCAAAATAAAATTCCCCAATGTAGATCAATGCACGTACACTCACTAGGTACGTGTTTGGCAAAAAAGAAGAAGCTTCAAACATGAATTTAGATGGTAACTTTGGTCACAGCCTACATGAAGATCAAACTAACATTAGTGATCCTTAATTAAATTTACATGTACCTTGGCCAGCTGTCACAAAGCTGATTCACACACCAACACTTGCTGACAACATCGGTTCCCCAAGCGACGGGAACCAGTTATTGACAGCATATATACATCATACGTCTTTTCGGCTGGTAAATCGTACTTTCTAAGCGAAACTTTTCTGTAATCAGCAAATTTATGCGGTTGTACTGTATCTGGGCAATTCGGGTTGATTCAAGTTTCAGGACGGAGTGGCTGCGTGATTAATTTTTTCGATGTGGCACAAGTTGACAATGACCATCTTGTTTTGTTGACCATCAAGTGTCCAGGACTTAACCCTGTCAAATTCAAGACTGAGAACATACTGCAGTAAACATTTCTATTTTCTTTTACTTCGTCTAACCATTTGACTTCTTTGGTACAATGCAAAATGGCAACAATAGGGCTCAAACAGTACGCAACAATAGTATAATAGTTCAATTGCCAAAGAAAACACCTTTGACCTTTGTACACTCTTTGAGACTCACATGCATCATTTCAGTGTCAAAGCAAACCCGTTTTTTTTTCTCTCTTTGTTTTCGTCTTTTATTAATTCTTTCCATCGCGTCCTTCAAAAAAAAAGGTGTCACTCCCGTCTAGGGCGACGTCTTAAACTACCAAAGTCTTCGTATTCGCTGATTGAGCGTGGCCTTTTACTGACGTGCACCTGGGATTGAGCGGTCAGTTGAAGTTGGATTGCGGCCATGTTGAGCTTGCCCGAGGTGGTCAGTATGTCCTTCAGGGCGAGCATCTTGGCACTGTAGAGGATTATGTGAGCCACTGGGGGGCGCAAGATTGGCAGCCCCAAGCAACTCTCGTTGCTGGAGTTCAGACTGTCCTGGTTGTCCCCCAAGTCCCGGCACTCCTCATCCTCCGACATCTGCGTCTTCCATCTCCTGCTGAAGGACATCTCGGCGGGGCTCTCGGCCTTCATGACAGATTCCATCGTCATGCCAGGGAAGGCGCTCCCGTTGCTCCTCGTACTCAAGAAGTCATTGAAATCAGTCTCCGTGTTCAGCATAGTGTCGCTACAAGAGGGGTCCACTAGCGGGGCATTACTGGAGTCCACACTCTTGGCATCAGTTCTTGCTTGGCTTTCTGCCAGTACCTTTTTGCGGTTCTTCTTTTGCTTCTTACCTCTGACAATATTCTGGTTTATGTCTCCTCTTGTCTTGATGACCCTCCTCTCTTTCTTGATTTCTTCCTTAATCTCCTCCATTTCCTCCTTGATGTCACCCTCCTTGGACTCCCTATCGTCGTCCTCCTGTCCGTTCTCTTCGTCTTCCTCGTCCATCAGTTTATCATACCTACCCGACTCTACCTCCACGAGCTCCCGGATGTCAGCGTTGAACCGCGTCAACGAGGCGATGAAGCGCTTGGCCCACGTGATGTGCAGGACGGGGGTGGTGCTCCCTTCCTCCCAGAGGCAGATGCCGTCGTAAAAACGCAGAAAGTAGCCGTAGCACTCTGGATCGTTCACGACCCTCGTGGCTGCCTCTGAGCCACCTGCCGATCCTGTCTTCACAATGTAAGGGATGAGATCGTTCGCAATCTCCATGAACTCCTTGTAGACTTCCTCATCTTCTCTGTTGTAATTATACCTGATCAAGGAAATGGAAAGAAGCCATTAGAGACGTTAAACCAAGTGTTACAGATGAGTTTTGTGATCTGGTATGATCTTTATAACCAATTTTAGAAAAGATAAGCTACTCCTCGGCTAGACTACAGAAAGAAAAATTACTACTAACATTTTTACTAAAGAAAATTTAAGTAATAATTAAGATGAAACTACTTCTTCATACAATACACAAACATTAACACAATGTACAATCCACAGACAGATATTTATGATAAATTATTAAATTTTTCTATTTACTCGGGTTGAAAAAGTTTCACAACTTTTGTAATTCCTCTTCCAAACAATCCATTTTGATAGTCACAATTCACTTTCATGGAGTGTGAAGTGGCTGTAGCACATAACACACTAACTGATTACACCATAAAACGCTAAATTGGCACTTTTTAAGTTAATAACATTAAGTAATAAACCACAGGGAAAACTGACTGGGTAATTATAAATCAATTTTGGGCTGAACAAGTTGATAGCTAAGTTAATAAGCGCGCTGGCACTTAAACCAAGAGGAGCAGTTTAAAAACCTGTTTTAATTTAAAAAAAAACTGTCCATCCTAAAATATACTTTAATAATAACAATAATAGTAATATGCACTTCTTATACAGCACTTCATCACACCCGAGGGCGTCTCAAAAAGTTCATTAT
The DNA here is from genome assembly GCA_032158295.1 of Pycnopodia helianthoides. NCBI lineage: Eukaryota > Metazoa > Echinodermata > Asteroidea > Forcipulatida > Asteriidae > Pycnopodia > Pycnopodia helianthoides. Next base: position 20,898,442 of record CM063243.1, read on the forward strand.
TTTTTCTACAAGGTATACAAAGCTATGTGCAAAATATAAGATACATTTATATCCATAGCACCATGTAACGGTTTACAAGGTGCTGTGGTGAATCTGCAGCCAACCATACCAGAAAACACTGGGGCAATCCACTTCTCTTAAAAAGGCCCTGTACACTATTGGTAAGATCGAAAAACACAATGTTCACAGATTCACACATAACTTACATGATTTAAAGTAAGTAATGGTAGAAAGGGTTCCTTAAAATATTTCTGCCTAAAATGCTATCGTTTCTGAGAGACGAGTAAAACAATAGTAATTATCGCGCGCGATAATTTGAAAAAACAGAAAACACATAAGGTCTCTTTTCACTATTTTCTCTTGACCTCGATGACCAATTGAGCTCAAACTTTCACAGGTTTGTTTGTTCATGCATATGTTTAATCACACAAAATGTGGACACTGATTTTGAGCTGATACCAAAAGTGTACAATACCTTTAAGGATGATGGAATTGGGTTCTTTGATGTGCATTACACAACACACAGGAACTACATTTTTACGCCCCATTTGAAGGACGAAGCAATAATGGTTAAAGTGTCTCGCTTAAATGTCAAGATTGGGACTGGAACCAACGCTCTGATGATCAGAAATATAAGGGTGGCGTGTCGCGGCTGAGTAGTTAAGAGCACCTGACTCCGAGTCAAGCTCTGGTGTTTCTGATCAGCAGAGTGTTGGTTCGAGTCCCGGTCATAGCACTTGTGTCCCTGAGCAAGATACTTTGCCATAAATGTTTTGTCCTTCCTATGGGACATTAAGCCTTAAGTCCTGTGTACTAGGATAGGTAGTGCACGTAAAAGATCCAAAACACTTACTGTGGAAGAGTAGGGGTTAACCCTGGTGTTTCTGGTTTATACAGCAAGCACCCTTGTTTACAGGTTTAAGTTCACTTATGAGGCAACCTTGGTTTCATTACCAGAAATATATAATAATAATATAAAAAGAGCTTGACTCCAGTGCACTTGACTGCTTGACCACGACATGCCACTTTTATAACATTTTCTAACATGTATACAAGCTTTTTTAACTTATACCTAATTGTTTACATAACTAGATCTCCTAATTCCATTGTACCTTGTACCTACCTTTACCAAAATGCTATAGAACCTTGTGAAGGTGAAAGTGCTGTTGCACAATCTACAGCTGACTATGCTAGAATCACCAGGGCAAACCCCTTCTCTTAATGATAAATGTAATGGGTTCTTTAACATGTATTATACAACATACAGGACCTACAGTTTTACGTCCTTGTTGACGGATGAAGAAAATACGGCTAAATGTCTTTCATATGGACACAAGTACAGCGTTCTCCCTTAACAGTGGTCCGCTGGCCGAATGATAGTTAAAGCACCTCAGGATCAGTCAAAAATTATCTCAAAATGTTCCGGCTGGCTAGTTCAGGGTTGAAAAGCATCTCCATCTAATATAAAATATGGATTAGCGTAAACGCCGGCAGACCAGTAAAATGAAAAACCTAACTGGTCCTGCTGGCTGGTCACTGAAAAAAGTTAAGGACAAACCTGAAGTGCCACAAATGGGTTCCCAAACCCTGAACCCCTAGTCTTACATACCGACTGATAACGCCCAAATGGGTTCCCGAACCCTTAGTCTTACATACCGACTGATAACGCCCAAATGGGTTCCCGAACCCCTAGTCTTACATACCGACTGATAACGCCCAAATGGGTTCCCGAACCCCTAGTCTTACATACCGACTGATAACGCCCAAATGGGTTCCTGAACCCCATGTCTTAAATACCGACTGATAACGCCCAAATGGGTTCCCGAACCCCTAGTCTTACATACCGACTGATAACGCCCGATGCTTCAGCCCACTGCTCCATCGCCATCTTGTACTCAAAGTTTCTATACAGGTGACCCCCGAGGTAAGTGTAGGGATACACATGGTGGTTATCGTAATCGTTCTGGGCGGCGGTTATGGCTTCTTCAAATAGTTCAATGGTTGAGAGTTTTGATGGTGTCGGGTCTATACTCTCTAGATCTCCGAGGTTACCGAGAGCCATTGGGTATCTGAAAAATGTCAAGGAGGATTTTATGCTATTTGAAAAATCACACGACGTATTCACCAATAATAGGCAATTTTTAGGCAATTTCAAAGCAAGTGTTAAAGAGCTGTATGCTCCAGACACCAGATCAACTCCTTAGGAGTATGCAGCATATATTACTTGGCTTATTGTCATGAAGCAATTCAGCAGAATTTGATTTTAGAAAGAGCTACGAACGATCGTAAGATGTGTATCAATCGTTGTTATTTGGTATTCACCCTAACACCCCTTGTATGTAAAGCACTGTATACTCAGCACTTTCCCAAGTCCTGTGGGAAAAAAATCCACAGGCATGTTCTTCACAGGACTCGGGAAAGTACTGAGTATACAGCGCTTTACATTCATTGGTGTTAGGGTAGAAACAAATAATATTCTTTATCCCCGATGCAAATTAAACACGTATCAATCTTAATTGCTACACAAAGTGTGGTATCACAATACAAATCACTATGGCAATATTGACAGCTCATCTTAAGAAGAATCTTAGTGCTTTGTGAAATTGAGCCATGTTGACATTAACAAAATATTTCCTTAATGAATAGATTAAAATATAATATGTTACAGTACTGACGAGTCATGGTGGTTCTGATAAAAAATATGACGATGTGAGCAGAATCCAGGATTGTCCACAACACCGTGAAAAGTTTGAAAAGTTTGCACTAGCATTGTTCTATTTTTCATGATTGCTTATTCAACAACTTACTCAACTTGTGCCACAAGGTTGAAACTGAAACCAGTAAACATTCCAACTGAGAGCGAGTTTATCTTGTTTATTTTTTCTCAATCTCAGTTGGAACTCGAGGTCCACATATCAATATCAGTTTGGGATTCTCAGATACTGGACAACATTGGTACTTACAACACGCAGCTCTTATACAGAACTTTATCTCATCCGAATGGCCTCATTAATTCACTCATTATTTTTGTACAATAGGTATGCAGAGCTATGTTTTAATTATGAGACCCAATCATATAGCACCTTGTAAAGGTGTGCAAGGTGAGGTGGCACAATCTGCAGGCAATCATGCCGGAAAACACCCGGTCCAAACACCTTCTCTTCAAGAGGAAGGCAAATGACCAATTCAATTTTGTGATGCACTCATTTTTCCAATAGATGGAGTCCTCATGTGAGTGGGGGAAAAAAAAATACAAGTCTCTAAACTCACGTTAAAAATGGTGTAAATTGCCATTGTATTCGACGCCCGTCCAGTGCAAAATTTGATGACATTCTGAGAAAAATGGGTCTCCACATTTTTGTACGGGGATGTTTTGGTTCATAACTGGCTTTTTCAGAGCGAAATTTGAAACATGACGTCAATGGATTTCAACAACTAATGAATCTTTACACTCCAAAGTGGAATTTTTTTCGTCAGTGAACAGGTCAAATTCAAGGCTGGTTTGACTGAATATGATCAAAAGTCAGTGTACATTGTACTGCATTACACAACACAAGCAATTACGGTTAAGAGTCTTACTTATTAAAAGGAGGGTATACCTTTGGTAGTTACTCCAAAAACTAATGACCATAACAACTTACTTGGTATGAAGCACTGCAGTTGTAGAAATGTATAACAATTTTTGGGTTAACGATTCTCTTCAAAAGAATGTGGTTTTAGAGAGAGGGATTCAAAAACATTTCAATCTGAGAAACGTTTCTGAACGAAACGTTTCTCAGATTGTGTAGGCCTATTGCGGATTATTCTTCCTGCATGGACATAACCGCTCCAGATTTTTCGGCGATATCTCAAGAACACTACCACCTTTTGGAATGAAATTTTCACAGGTTAGTTTTATTGTAGATATCTACATTGAAATAGGATTAAAATAATTGAACTGTTCCAAAAAACCAAAGGTATACTTTGCCTTTAAGGACACATGTGCCATGACCAGTCCGACACTTAACACCAGCTTAAGTCCGGTGACAAGACCACTCGGCCATGACGCTACACACAAAATACTTTGTTTTAGCACTTGATGGAAAAATGTTCAGATTCATTAAAGCTTTATAAAAAAAAAATTTTTAAGAAAAAAATGAGAGAACGATCTTGACTTACTTTTTGAGATGACCAAGATCATACAATAACCACATCAGCTCCTGATGAAAGAAAAAACAAAGAAAAAATCATTAAAAATAAGAAAACAAGAGATAAATGAAGCGGGACTTGAACCCGAGTCCACAGAGGTGAACGGCAGGGAAAGGACCACAGAATCAATCAATCAATCATAATAAACACAGTGACAACCGGTGAATCACACCATTTCATGTGTCGTTCACTTTTGAAAAACTTGTACAATTGTATCCCAATCCCCAGTTAACTCTCCCCCCTAATAAAAAAAAATGATTAAAGTAGCAAAAAAACAACAACCCCAAACCAAAAACACCTTGGGGGAACCTTGATATAACACAAGATCAAAGATAGATAGATATAGGCATGGAAGCAGCCCCTCACCCTTCCCCCAAAAAATCCAACCCTAAACAAACAAACAAAGAACCCCCCTAAAAAACTAAACAACAAACAAACAAACAAACACCACAACCTCCCAACAAACAAACAATATATACACCAATAAATAAATTAACAAACAAATACATAAATTATAAACAAATAAAGAAATAAATTACACTTGACCATTGAATATAATGTGGGCCAATGGGGATCAGGTTGGCTCAGCGTTTTTTCCCCCTGCCTTTCACCTATGTGGACCCCGGTTTGAATCCCACCTCAGACTGGAGCCTTGCATATGGGTTGGGTTTTCAGTCCCTACCCGACTGTGTGGGTTTTCCCCCATTTGGAGTTTTCCTCCCACACTGTTAAAACCTTCTCGTTTCCTAATCAACAATCCGTTATTGGCGCTTGCGCTGTTGGATGTGTAATTAAATAATCAAAATATGTGGAGCACAAAAATGAAAACTGACAACTGTAATCATCGTAGTAGAGAAGTTATGTAAAACAAAAACCACCTGCAAAGAAAATTACATTTGATGCAAACAATTTGACAGTTATCAAAAGGTGACACATGCAAACCAAGTCACCGACCTCATTTGTTGCAGTGTAATTAGTTTACATGGAGATAATTGTTGTTGACTTAAGTTTACAATCGACTTATAATGACTTAAATTTATAAATTGACATGAACTATTGTGTCACTGTCATGCGAAAGAGGAAGACATGTTGTTGAAAGGCAAATGGAGGAAATGAAATCAACAAGAGCCTGTACGAAGATTTTGACCAGCAGCAAGGGCTTGATCTTTGTGAGGGTGTACTGAAACCGATAAGCTATTTGCGAGTTCATTAGGTCTAGACTGGTAACCATGGGCTGCGTACCGTATCGATATCTCTCACCATACAGGGAACCGACAAGGCTGACTGGCTCCCATGCTTGCGCGCTGGTTATAAAAAACTTTTAAATGCCAGCAGGGCACTTATGGGTGCTTAGCACCCGGGTGTCAAAATGCAAGTACTTTGCCCCGATCACACTTCAAGTAAATAATGCTCTATGCAAATCACCCTAAACTTCATACAGTTGAGCATAGATCAGAGAAGAATAAGTGGGGACCAGTTTGCCCTGTGACTTGATTCCTCTCTGCAGGCTACCATGGTTGAGCGGACAAAAAAAACCTTTCTGCTCAAAACTACATCAACACCTACTACAATCAAAAGTAGAATAGTATTTCACAAAATTGTGTACAATAGCTCTTCAAACAATGGCTAATTCAAAGGCAGGACTATCTCAATAAGCCATTTGCGAGTTGGATTTGAATAATGCCTGGTACTATGACTTGCTTGGTCACAACTTACCGCTTAAATTTAAATTCCTCGGACTACAGAGACAGTTGCTGTGTCAGTTGGTTTTGGGGCAAGCTTTTGTATAGCAACCTCCAGATGCGCAAACCATTGTGCCAATGTGCAATACACATTCATTTAAAACAATGTATGGGTGTTCGTTGTCTCCTACATCACTACGACATAGCAACTGTCGATATAGTCTGAGGAATTCAAATTAAAGTATGAACTTGTGACTAGACAAGTCATTGTACCAGACATAATTCAAATTTAACTTGCAAATGGCTTATTTGCCGGCTGGCATTTCCTTTCGGAGGGTGTATGGAAGCAAAATAAAAATGTCTGGTTATGCCGCTGCCTTATTGATCAGCTTGTGTAGACTTCTTAATAAAAATATACTATCTAAAAGTTTAGGTTGTCATCTTAAAAATGATTTTCACTGTCTTAAGGGGGGGGGGGGGGGAGAATTTTGTATTAAATTTGTTGGCGGGGTCATTGTGATCACAGTTTTCTCCCCAATGAGTTCAGGAATTGCATTGGACGATGCGTGAGGAATTCATTCGACTTGTTATTATGCTACCCAAAAAAGAAACAAGTTTTGCATTTTTGTTTCAGTGGTTTTGTACATCAGATGAAAGCAACATGTACAACCGGGCAGATGTTGATCTACACTTCGATTTCAGCTGAAGAAATTATCACGACAAAAATCAAGAGTATGCCTTTTTTTTTTTCTCTCTCTCGAGAAATCATGGCAAGCAGAAAACAGGGGGAAAAAAAAAATAAATAAATAAAAAAAAGTGTTGTTGAATACATCCAGCACCTTCTCCTTCCCTCATTCAAAAAATCAGGGTAAAAGAATATATCATCAGTTATTTATCCATTTGAAATACCGTGACTCAGCTTGACTCACTTTTCTATAAACTTCACACGCACCACAAACACCAGGGCCCAACGGGCGGCCATTGTATCCAAAAGGTTAATATATGGCAACAAGAAAAACACATCATACACTCACGCCACTGGGTAATTAATCCCTTGTTCAATGACTCATAATAAACAATCTTCCCACTCTGGCCATTTTTCCCTTTTCGTTATGATCGTCGATCTATTATTTTATTCAACAACTGAATGCATTTGCCATTACCTTGTCCAGCCACCCCCACACACACAATACATGACAGAGCCACTTTGACATGATGCAATTGACTACACAGATGATTCACAGAAGATGTCACGTTCCGACAAAAGATTGTGTCAATTTAGAAAAGAAGAAGAAAAAATTAGTTTTTCTTCTTCGGTAATTCTTGTAAGTAAGAGATCTGCGAACTTATCTATGTGGTTTTTGTTTGCCTCCAATTCCTTGGTGAATATAATTCTGTAAAAATCAGTTATAATCCAACATCCCATGGGCTGAGAGGGGAAAACAAATGTTGGTTTTGTCAATTATGTTTACGAGTGCAGGTTCACTTTATGGTTTTAAATAAAAATTTTAAATAAAATTGTATACACAGTGTAATGTCTTTTATGACGTTATATCGATCAACCCTGCATGCGGAATACATACATGGCACAGCTGCCGACATTTGCATCTTGCAATCAGGGAGATTTTTTGCACAAGATATTCAGAAAATACATTCAACACAATGGAGAACAAGATTCCATAACCAGTGAGATTTGTTTCAAGTTTGTTTCATCAGAACATGGAAAGATTGGTTTATTTCCAGGGCATTGTCTGCAGATTCAGGGAGAGTTGGCAGCTCTGAAGTGTTTTCATTTGCCAATTCGACTGCGACACAACCAAACACACTCTCTCAAACAGCATTAATACCTGTTATACTGTACACTGTTTGCTGACCCTATAACCAGAGCCCTACATTTGCTTTTGTTTTCATAAGAGCTGCCCAAATTTATTACCTCTTTTAAGTAATATTGACAATATTCGTTTTTGCCATTAGTTCATCTTTAAGTGCTACATGTACCACCACCGTTTATTGTTGTATATAGCAGACTAACACGGCTGTACCTCGTGTCTGTCATTATTTCCTTCATTAGAATGGACAAATGTATTACCTCCTTAAATGATATTTACAGAGGAAAATATTAGTCCGACAAAACTGATCATAAATATGACCTGCGAAATTGTCATCACAGTGGGTAAAGGCCTGAAATTGGATTCTTATAAGGGCAAGGTAGTTTTTCCTCGAAAAAGGGCAAGGTAGTTTTTTCCTCGATAAAGGGCAAGGCTGTGAGGGAACGGGCTCCAAGGTGATTTTCACAGGTATACAGGCAATTGGTCCCTGTCGCCTGTGTTGCAGAATCAGGTCTGTGGGTGCACCACCATTCTAGAAAACTGACCCCCATTGGCGTCATCATCACAATAATCTTGGTTGGGCCATTTTAGGCAATGTGGCAGTACAATAACTCTTACGTGCAATTTGACTCCCAAAATGGCAGACAGTAGCCGCGTGTGACCTTGGTGCAAGGGGTCAATTAAGTCCCTTTTTTGAAACCCCGACTTTGGCTCCAGTTTAAGGCTCCATTAGCTTTTTTGTTGTTGTAAATGTGCGCTTTTTGCAACCACAGCCTTAGCAGTGGTGTCAAAAAGGGGCATTAGAGCTTTCTCGTCAGGTGCAATCATCTTGTTTTTCTTCATGTAGCCAAAAGCGAGTCTGGAAGGGCAGAATAGTCGGACTGCTTTTTGAACTAATTAAATGTAGTACACAATATTGCATCTATACGCAGCAAACATGACACAAATTATGAAATCATTATCAAAGTTGTGCATAGGATTCCTTTAAACCCTAGGGCAATGAACCGTCTTAACATCAGCTGGTCCAGACAACGTGGTGCATTTTAAATACTTTGTTCATACATGTATATTTTGTGTTCTGTATAAACCTGTTGCCCTGATATAACTGTAATCTTTGTAATTTTAATTCTTGTTGCCTACTGTTTTAATTTGCCCTATATTTGTAATTATTCTCCTTGAACATGGGAAAACAATTTTTTTAAATTTTATCATGACAACAAATATTTTGAATCTTTGAATCTTGAATTTAATACATGTTACATGGTTTGTTGAGAATAAAACTCAAAAAGTTAACTCGCAGGCAACGTTTGTAATTTGGCATAATCAATCACACCATGCAGGACTCCCAGACAGGGGGAACACTCCAAGTGGAAAATATTTGTCTGACGGTGATTTGTCCTCATACCGACTTGACATTAAGTGTTAAATCCTTTAGTCATCTCTGCACTTGTGCGATGCGCTAGCTATTAACACTGCCACCGTCTCTTATGACATTAAATGTATCACACATGTCAAAGCGCTGGGCAAAATAGAGCTGCTTTAAGCAGACTAAAGTGCTTTTCAACCATTTATCCACTAAGCCAAAGTATGCCGAGAAACCAGCAGTTGCAAATGGAACATGATAAATGGCATTTTGGCCGGTAACCTTTTTTTGGTGTTTTATTGTTTTGTGCTTTGCTATTTTTTTGTGCTAAATAAGGCAGCTCGATGAACATGGGTTGTAAGTACAACTTCATAAAGCTTTTATGCAGAAAATGATGTACAATTTACCACTCACATTAACATGAACTACATGTTACCAGTAAAAGGTTGTTGGGGCTGGTAACCGGTTTCTGCTAAACAAGTTATTTTAATAATGCTAAAGAAAAGTTCTGTTTGTAAGATTATGATTTTCGGACCTGGGTCTAATTTCATCAAGCTATCATGCACAAAATAAATGCTTAGCCAGAAAAACTCACTTAACAAAACAGGTTACCAGCCAAAATACCACAAATGTATATTATTTGCCACAAGTTAAATGCTGATTCTCAGCAGAAAAATGTTCTAAGCACCACTTTCGGCTTTACTTTGTGAAATTAGTCCCTAATTGCACAACATAATGGTACATGGTAAATATACCTTCCAGCCATTGCCAGCACTGCAAGTGGCTATGTCTACATGTACTGTGCAATGAATTCTTTTTCTAAAAGTACTGAACACAAATTTTGAGGTTGGGATGTATAGGGCAGGGGGGGGGGGGGTTGAAAAGGAGACTCTACAAAATTGTAACATCATTTAGCTCAATCATAATGGAATTACTAGATGATACTTTTCCTTGACTTACAGTTATTGGGTAAGTTTACACCATGAAACCGTTGTTCACAAGAACAGTGACCTTGTACATTCCAGGGCCTTTCTGGCAGGCAAGATACTACACTGATCATATTTGAAACTTTACATTTCCTGTCATAATTTCCACATAAATTCAATTGAGTTTAAAAAAAACAGCTGAACAACTTTTGAGATTGGCCCCTTCATTTCATATCAAAAGTTTATAAAGATCAAACTGTGCAATCTCCGTAAAAATTAAAATCAAATGTTTTCTTCCATGGAGCTGTGTACAAATTTGTGACTACAGGAAGTCCAGGCTCTGTGGCTCTTTTGTAAACATGTGATGTCACAGGTCACATGGTCTATTATGCAACCTTCAAAATATTTTTAACTGAAAGACATGCACAAAAGAACTAATGATTGCTGAAGGTTCCAGATGTATAATTAAAACAAGTTGTTACAACTTAGATCGTTAATTAATTACCCCACAGCTTACGAATTAGAGCGTTAATTACCTTGTAAAAATTTAAACAACTAATTACCGCCATTAGTCCAAACTACGACATTCACACATGTCTCATCACTATGAGCCCAAACCAAACGAACATAAAGTACATGGGTCTAAAGCTGTATAGTCTAGCGTGTCGAGCTGCAGTGATGAAAAATTGATCAGCAATCAGGCTGGCCCAATGTCTACAAAAAGGTGCGTCTGTTGGCCAGTACACTCTTAATGATGTTGCGCTTGCCGTCATTAGCATGCATGTACAGGTGCAAGTAAATACCCAAGTAGGAGTTGCATCTCCTTTTACTGGATGCATAAATTTAGCCAATTTAAAGGGGTGTGTTCTGCTGATACAAGTTTTTATTTTTGTTTAAATTTTTATTTAAATTTTTAATTAATGTTGGGTTGAGCAATGAAAGATTTACTAGAGCGGTATTGAACCTGCAACCTCCAGATTAATGCGCACCACTCTACCAACTGAGCTACCTGGCCCTTTGTTGGTGGTCTCCCTATTTTGTCAATATCTTTGCTCGGGGGTCGCAGGTCCAAGACAACGATATCTTTAAAAGAAAAACGATTACTCAAGAAGCTCCAAAAAGTTCCGGAAAATAATATCGCAGGTGAGCACATAATTTGTTTAAATAAAATACCGACGTGAAGTGGTCAATTAGAGAATATTTGTTTACTAATTTCTGCCAAGCTCAATTTAGCAGGAATCCAGTCACAAATAGATCTTAGTTCCGTGGAGCAATTACTCCATGATTAGTACTGATGCCGTCACAGTTTGTTCACCACTTTGCAGAAAAATGGCAAACCATTGTGTCTCTGCTCAACTGTAGAAAATGCAGTACCCAGTCACAGCACTTTAAAGCAATGCAGTAAACAAACTGTGAGTGACGTCATCGGTACAGGGGTCTGCTGTGTGAAATGGTATTTTGTCACAGAACCCGTTTCTGGTAACCAAAACTGTTTTGTGCTTAGCCACTTTTTGCGCTAAAGCAGCTCTATGAAATTTGACCCAGCTGTGGTGTAGTGGAGATTTTCTTAAAACTCAAGACCTGCAGTCAAGTGTATAGAGCTAGTCACTTTCCACATGACAAACCCAAAAGGTTTTCAACATATATCCGTTGGAGCAAAACACAGCTGATAATTTCTGTTGAGGTCATTACCGGAAGACTTTAATGAAGTCAGACGCTAAATAAGAATAAACACTTTGACATCGACTGAGGATTTATCTCTCAATATTCACACCTTGAATCATACCTTAGTACCATCCAGGCAGGTTACTGATACATTGGACTGGCCCTCCCCGGGCTACCGATAGAAGTGAGTTTGACTGACCCGGAATAATGTTTGCACACAAGGCTAGTGACTAAAGCGACCCCTGGCTTAGATGTTCAAGTTTACTAATCAAAGGTGGTTCCAACACCCGAATTGTTCAGAGAAAAGAATCGTAATTTAAGTATCATTCTCTGGTTAGAGTTGAATGGATTCTCTGGTTAGAGTTTAATGGATTCTCTGGTTAGAGTTTAATGGATTCTCTGGTCAGAGTTGAATGGATTCTCGGGTTAGAGTTTAATGGATTCTCTGGTTAGAGTTTCATGGATTCTCTGGTTAGAGTTTAATGGACTGGCAACTTAAACATTAATTTGCCTAGTTAATCAGCCCTTCCTTCCGCTAACATCAGATCTATTCTCTGGTTAGAGTTCAATGGATTTTCTGGTTAGAGTTTAATGGATTCTCTGGTTAGAGTTTAATGGATTCTCTGGCCAGAGTTGAATGGATTCTCTGGTTAGAGTTGAATGGATTCTCTGGTTAGAGTTCAATGGATTCTCTGGTTAGAGTTTAATGGATTCTCTGGTTAGAGTTCAATAGATTCTCTGGTTAGAGTTTAATGGATTCTCTGGTTAGAGTTCAATGGATTCTCTGGTTAGAGTTTAATGGATTCTCTGGTTAGAGTTTAATGGATTCTAACTGGTTAGAGTTCAATGATTTTGCCTAGTTAATCAGCCCCTTCACTTCACTAACATCAGATCTATTCACAAGGAACGATCATTCTTGCAGAACACAAGACACGATTAAGTCCATGGACTATCATTTGCATCGTTCATGTTTATTCCATGAGCACTTACATCAATCTGGGGCCTGTTTTGCTTCAGACAATCACTCGTTCACAACAGAAACAAATCTCACCTATATATCATCATTTAAAGCCAAAATTGGTTTCTTAAGAGGAAATATCGCTTTGGGATGTGCATGGGGGAGGGGAGTGCAGGTGGAGGGAGAGGGGAGGGGAAAGGATCCAGGGACCACTTTAAAAGGATCTCCAAAGAAACAAAGTTCTGCGATGCACTGATTTTCTAATAGATAGAGTCCTTAATGAAAGTGGGAAAACAGATTTCAAGTAAAATGTCATTTTATTTTATGCTCTTTCAGAGCGAAATTTGAAACAAGATGACACAGGATATCAACAAATGGGGGTCTGAACATTCCAAAGTGGATTTTTCCATCAGTCAAATTCAATACCTGTTTGATCGAGTATCATCAAAATTCAAGAATGAACGAAACACTTTACTGTACACAAATGTACAGGCCCGTATGACTTGAAATGTGCAGTCATTGGATGTTTTAGGATATTGACAAAATATACATTGGAAGGGTATCAAATACAACTTGGCATTTTATACCGTTCCAACAATTAGGTTAGAGCAGACCTGGAATTCCAACTTTGAGAGGGCAAGGCCATTGTCATTTTACAAAGGGCACTTCCATTGGAAAATCTTACAGTCTGTGGGAAACTTTTGAAGGAGCACCAAGGCCAAGACCCGCAGCAACAGATGCCATGGCTTCTGTGTAATTCCAGGCCTTTTAGAGACTTGTAATCCCCCCTCATTTTCATGAGGACTCGTATCTATTGGAAAATGAGTGCAACACAAAACTGAATTTGACCCTGGAGCCCCTCCCTCTCTCAGTCAACCCCAAGGCCGGTGTACACAAAGGTCTTGACTTCCAAGACATTGCACGCATGTACGTATATAGTGTTACTGTTTTTACCTGCTTTAGTGACGCAAGTTCAATGCTATCCAGGGAAGAGTTTACGGAGGGGTTGATGGCAGAGACTAGAGCAGCCACCTCCATCTTTCGGTCACAAACAACTGGGTGATCATTCAAATATAACCAGCTACCCTCTGCGACACCTATAAAAAATACAAAGAAGTTCATAGGTTGTTCAGTCCCAAGAGAAGCCAAAATTACAAAAACAAATCAATAAGAAAGGAACACTTAATTTCTGCCAAAGGAATATTTTGTGTTAACTACATGTAGAATACATTTTGAGATTGAAGCAATTTGCAAGTTCCTTGACACCATCTTCCCCCTTCAACTGGCCTCAACTGTTAAAGGTAAAGCATACCTTTGGTTTTTAAATTCGATCGATTGTTTTAATCCTATATAAATATAGATATATACAATAAAACTAACCTGTAAAAATATCATTTCAAAAGGTGGTAGTGTTTTTGAGATATCGCCGAAATATAGGAGCGGTTATGTCCACGCAGGAAGAACAATCCGCCATTGGAATACACAATCTGAGAAACGTTTCTGACAGACACGCTTCTCAGATTCATTTTTTTCTCTGATAAAAACTGATATATTTTTCCCTAACCACATTACTCTGAAGTGAAATGATTCTCAAAATGCTTTATACTATCAAAAGTTGCTGTACTAACCAAATAAGTTTTATTGTCATTAATTTTAAGAGTGATAACCGAAAGTATACCTTCCCTTTAACACAGCAATTTGCTTTATAATAAACAAACAGATCGAGAAAAATTAACTACATGTAAACAAAGGGCGACAAAACATCTCCAGTGTCAAAGATAAAAGGCAAACTTGTATTGATTTGATTTATTATGGGAAAATAAAGAGGGACTGAACAAACAGATAAATAATGGATGGCACAAGGTTTGGTGTAAGTTAAAGGTAGAGTCATACATTGGTTTTTGTCAAGGCAATGCTTACTTAAAGGCAAAGTTATAAAGAAAGATACAATAAAATGCACACGTGTAAAGTTTTGGCTGAATACAGTGTCTACTTGCTGAGAAAACAGCAAAAAAACTCATTTTGTTCACAACAACGTTGAATCCATCCACATTTAGCTAGGTGACAGCGGGTACCAACCGCATCTCTGGATGCAGCATTCGCAAACGGACACCAACCCTCAGAAACAATTCATGCATGAATCGTTTCTCAGATTCAAATGCTTTTAAGTGAAAAATTTCCTTCCGCAAAGTAGTTTATACTATCAACAGCTGTAGTGCTTCTCACCTAGTAAGTTTTTATATGGTCATTTATTTTTGGAGTATTTACCAACCCATGACCCTACCTTTAATAGAAATACATATGTGCCAAATAATAAAACTGAAAAACTGAAAAACAAAAAAACAAAACAAAACAAAACCCCAAACCTCACCATTTGAATAAATGAAATGTAAACAATAATGCATCTTGAAAACCTTATGTCTGTTCAGTTGCCAAGCAACGCGCGTTAGTCAAAAGGTGGCTGGTGGAAAATTGAAAAGTGCTTTGTGCATTATGTCTGAAGCCAGATAAAGCCCTCCGCTAGCACAAGCCTTCGCTGGCAACATGTGTTCACACATTAGCCCTTCGTCTCAATCATGACTGTGAAGGCAATTACGCCTATTATCATTAAACTCCTACACCCAAGGCAACTAGCAAACAGAGCTCATGTGCTTCAGGACTCGTGCCGGGACAATTTTGTAGTTATATCCACGACGACAGTGAACCAGGTTGTTGTTAATGCTTTTTTCTTTTTCTTTTTCAATTGTGTCTTGGCTGCTGGCAGAGATCCTTGAAAAACAATGCTTTAGTTACTAGATTTGGCTGTGAGGATAACAATTGGTGACGCCAATTTTTCACTAGAGGCGATGTTTTTAAAGAACAAGATATCCATTTGACCTAAGCTGCTGTTAGTATTTTCAACTTTTGTTCTAAAGTTGCTTTTTTACAGCTGCTTTTGATAACTTGTTTCACGCATGCTCTAATCACTCCTACCTCCTGGGACATAAAGACCTTTCTATTGCAACGTCGCAGCCCGAGTTTTTGCCAACCAGGGTTGGAAAACTATGGAAAGCCATTAATGCACAGCAAAAACAGATAGCCACAGTTTGTAACAAATGTTACACAAATATTCAAAAATAGTGTTGAATTTGTTGGAAACAAAGCAACCAATCATGGATTGTATTTTTTCTAAATTGAAAGTTTGCGGTAATATTGAATTTGGTCACATTTTTTAACACGAATTAACGTTTTGCTAACATTCGGCCGTCCATGCCAACCAGCGCCATTTGTTAATCAACAGTAGAAAGGTCTATACTTAAAGAGAAGATAAAGTAGATCATGAAAGATTTTTTTTTTTTTACTTTAAGCTGTATAATTTGAATGCCTGTATTATAATGTCTAAAGCTTGTCTCTTTTATTGAAAAAATTGACTCAGTTTAGCCATTGGGCACAATTTTAATAAACCAGCAATGACGATAATATTAAAGTTGAATAGTGCATTTACATCAAGTAGAAGTGGCGCTCCTTGCCAACACCAGGCATCTCCTGCACAAACTCAAAACTGGGTTTATTTACTCATCAAATAGATGAGAAGAAGAGCTTTCAAATAACATCTAATTAGGGCCATTCATGTAAAGAGATTCTCTACTTGTAGATTGTTTCAGACATGACATACATTGCTATCAAGGCTGATATTTCAATTGTCTTCAAATTTAATGCCGTTTCACCATTTCTGATAACTGACTGATTCTGCCAGAAATCATCTCAACAAATCAAGGCAAAAAAAAATTAAAATTCATTCGTCTTGAAAGAAAGAAACAAATAAACATTCACAATAACAACCTTAAATGTTGTCTTATTTGAAATACAAATTGCAAGAGCTGTGTTAATGCAAAACGAAAAAAACAACAAAAAAAACCTGCTACAGTGCTGGCTGCTATTCCACAACACTTTGAACATGATGAAATGAGTCAACACAATTGACGCTGCTGTGTGTATATGATTAACTAGAACCTCTGAACATTAATTGCAATGTGGTCACAAGAACATGACTCAGACGGTATCATGTATTATGTCTGCCGCATGTTCAGGGTCGCGCGTCTGCAACAGTCAAGATGGCCGCCGTCTCATTGTCATACCCAGCTTAATGGATTGTCCTCTTTTATCCTCGTTCCCTTTGCCGTGCCACGTGACCTCGGCGGTGTCCGTGCCGTCTTCCCCGAACACCACCCAGGCGTGATCCTCCGACAGCGCCAGATGCACATCCTTGTAGCCCAGGATCTGGCAAGCTGCTACCACGGCGACGGCCACACCAAAACAATCCAACTTGTTTCCTGCACATGGATGGAGAGTAAGATGACACAATCAGTTAACTTCAATTCAACAGGCTTAGATTTTTTTTTTCAATGATGCAGTAAAAATCAAAACCACATACATAATGACAAGAGAATAAAAACACATTTACAAAATATTCAATTAGTTATAGATTTTAAAGTATCTTCAATTACATGTAAAAACATACAGGTTATTTTTAAACAAAATGTAAGCAAACTATCATTAAAGCACAAAAAGAAACAAAACAAGTAACTATTAGCTGTGTGGAAAAGGTAACAAAAATAAAAAAATAAATGGTTAATTTAACCAACCCCTACAAAAAGCTAAAAACAACTAAAGAACAACAACACAAAAGTACAACTGGACACAAAAGAATAACTGGACACAAAGATTCCCTTGTAATTTATACCCCGATTTGAAGAATTTCAATAAAAAAAATTTTACCATCCCATAAAAACACAAACCCTCTAAATAACAATCAATTTTTTTTATTATGTAAGAACCTATTGCAAAGAGAATTTCACAAACATTTTACAGCAAACATTTGTGTACATGTAAACAACAATCAGAAACATCGGTATCCATTGTGGGTATTTAAAAAAAAGAAAAAAAAAAAAAAAGTTGTACTATCACTTTACTAAGTCAAGAAACACTCCTTGGTAAGACGTACTTCCACTATACACCCCACCCGCTTCACACTACAGTCAGAGCTGCCAACATTTGCATCTTGCAATCAAGGAGATTTTGTACAACAATCAGGGAGATATTTAGAATGACGTTCAACAAAATGGGGAAAAAGTTTCCATAATCAGGGAGATGTTCAAATTTGTTCATCAGAACATGGAAAGATTGGTTTATTTTCAGGGAACTGTCTGCAGAATCAGTGAGAGTTGGTAGCTCTTCATTGTACTGGCTCATATCAGAAGTACCTACACAAGGAAATACATTAACCATTATGCAATATCATAATAATGCTGTGAGTTGTAAGAGGAACTTTAATCTTTGTTAGCTGCATACATATGACTAGCATGAAATTGACACCGAATTTGTTCTTTGTCTATTCCTATCAGCAGTTGGCTCGGCTGGATTCAAACCCACAACCTTGTGATTTCAAGTCCTGTAGTCTAACCACTTAACCACGGTGACAGTTATTGTGTATTATGTGACAATATTATGAAAAATATGTTCAAATACCTTTAGTTTAAAAGTATACTCAACCATAAGACAGATGAGATAAAAGTTCTCTTAGCGCTCGTTAAAATACAAACAGTTTATGGTAAACTTCATGTAGATAGCTTTGTTCTCGATTTGTTCCTGATCTTGTTGTAAAATGTCTGGCCCTGAAATTATTTTGAGCAACAAGCCCTGCGATTGTCTGGATACCCCCCAAAATGAAAAATAATAATAACTAAAATAAAAATTTTAAAAAAATTGAGCCTTGACATGTATGTTTACAAGAAAAGGATGCATAAATATATGAACATTTGAAATTGAAATAGATAAGTGTTCCTACATGGGATACTTGTATGTGTGTGGGTGTTGCATTGTCAATTAGCCTCTGAGAAAGTAAGCTGGAAAGGTCAAAATGCAAGGCCATGACCACTTTTTGCCAATTTGGTTGGTACTATTACAGCAGTTTGAAACCACTGTTTTTTTGGTTATTTTCCCAAATGAGATACAGCTGAAACAAAGGGTGTAATATTCCAATCGTTTTTTAGCTGATACAAAAATGTTAGGATAATAGATACATTTTTGTCAACGTAAATGCTTACTTGTACGCAAAAATACAAATAAAGC
The DNA here is from genome assembly GCA_032158295.1 of Pycnopodia helianthoides. Lineage (NCBI taxonomy): Eukaryota > Metazoa > Echinodermata > Asteroidea > Forcipulatida > Asteriidae > Pycnopodia > Pycnopodia helianthoides. Next base: position 20,917,164 of record CM063243.1, read on the forward strand.
TACAACAAAAGTCACATGTGAAAGTTTCAGCTGAATACAGTGTCTACTTGCTGAGAAAACAGCAAAAAAGTGTCATGGTATTTTCACAAGAACATCAAATCCATCCCAGTTAGCAAGGTGACAGCGGGTACCAACCACATCTCTGGCCACAGCATTCGCGAACGGACACTAACCCTCAGAAATCTGAGAAACAATTTATACATGAATTGTTTCTCAGAATCAAATGTTTTGGGGTGAAAATTATCTAAACCATATTACTTTGAATGGAATCTTTTATGCTTCTCACCAAGTAAGTTTTTATGGTCTTTAATTTTTGGAGTGGCGTGTCGTGGCCGAATGGATAAGAGCACCGGACTCAAGCTCTGGTGTTTTTGTTCAGCAGAGTGTGGGTTCGAGTCCCAGTCGTGACACTTGTGTCCTTAAGCAAGACACTTAACCATTATTGCTGCGTCCTTCGGATGGGACGTAAAGCCGTTAGTCCTGTGTGTTGTGTAATGCACGTAAAAGAACCCAGTGCACTTATCGAAAAGAGAAGGGGTTCGCCCCGGTGTTCCTGGTTTGATTGGCAGCATATTGCGCCAACGCACCTTGTAAACCATTACATTGTGCTATGTAAAGGAATAGGTCTCATACTCCAAAAAGAAGCTCTACATATATACCTTATAGGAAAATACGAACTGTTGAAGCGCCTTGAGCGTCACTGAGTGACGGATATGAGCGCTATATAAGAAGCCACTATTATTATTATCTATGACCCTACCATCAACCTAACCAAGATTTTTTCGAAACCACCCACAGGATAAATTTTTGAAAATTTTTATTCATTTTTCTCAATAACTTTTGTTGTTGAGAACATTGTTTTCAGAGCGTAACCATGATTTAAAGGCACAGTACACGTTTAGTAATGACTCTGAAAATTAATGGCAATAAAAACTTACTTGGTAAGAAGTACAGCAGCATTGGGTAGTATAATGAATTTTTGGAAACTTTTAACTTCAAAGTACTACGGTTATGGAAAATATATCACTTTTTATTCCCAAAAATTTTAATCTGTGAGAAGAGACGCTTCTCAGACTGTGTATTCCTATGGGGAATATTCTTCCCGCATGGAAATATTCACTGTAGTTTTTCGGTGATATCTCAAAAACGGACCACCTTTTGAAGTGAAATCTTCACAGGTTAGTTTTATTGTATGTACTACATTTATACAGGATTAACACAATCAGTAGGCTCCAATTACCAAACGTATGCAGCACCTTTAACCAAATAGTGACAACAAACATTCTCATAAAAAGAACCAGTATCTATTTTTCTGTTTGAGAATTTTGTATTTATTTTGTTTCACCATGACTAAGCCCTACCCACAGCCATGGCCTGCTGACATCTTGGATTTCTCACTTCCAAGGCTGAGAACAATGGGCAGAATCATGGCAGCCTATCGATCTCTCATAATCCCTCTTAATCCCGGTTCGTCAGGCAAAAAAAAACCTGAAGGTCTGAAATTGGGGATTACACAATAATCCCCTTGTAAAATGGAAGCATTTTCAAGACCTCACCAAGTGTTGAGAAGTAAATATTTGGTGGGGAAAAAAATGGTTAAAAGAACACCTTTTGGAGGCCAAATATTTGAAAAAAAAGAAGGAACAAAAATGCTTTCATGTTGACAAACATATAATAATCATATTAATTAAGCTAAAGACACACAACTTAAAGTTATTGAAGAATTTTCACTTCGGGTTTGTGTGTTCACTTTACCACTTTCCACCTGGGTGTATCTAAGATTCATTCCCATAGGCTTAAAAGATTTTCCAATGGAAGTGCTCTTTGCAAAAATAAATGACCTTGCCCCATCAAAGATGAAGTTCCAGGCCTGGTACATTATTTAGAAAAATGTTTCAATCTCAAAATTTATTCTACATGTAACTCCCACAAAATACTCCTTAGGCAGAAATTAAGTATTCTCCATTAAATCTTTATGACCCAGATTCGATTCACTGGCTTGATGGTTAACTAGGGCAAATAAACAGCGGTGAGGTAAATTGGCAATGTAGATCAGCAATTACCCCAATTTTATACCGGCCTGGCATTTCATCTTTGAGAGGGCAACGCCATTTTTGTTTTACAAAGAGCACTTCCATAGCAAAAGGGAAACTTTTGGAGGGGCACCAAGACCTCGGGCAACAGAGGCCAGGGCCTTCCAAGCCCCACTGTAATTCCAGGCATGTTTACATTTTTATGAAAGCTTACATCTGTGAGAATAAATGATGTATCAGGCCTGGCCTTGGTGCCCCTTCAAAACTTCCCCCATAGACTTTAAGATTTTCCAATGGAAGTGCCCTTTTTACAAAATGAAAATGGCCTTGCCCTCTCCAGGGTGAAACTCCAGGCCCGGATTGTACATGTGTAATGGTTTTGAAAAGGCATATTTTGCAAAGGCAAGTTGTAGAATGTGTACATGTGCACAGCCACAATCATGGGTACACTTTTTGTTACAAAGACACCAAATGAACAACACATCAAATTTTGAGTAACTCTTTGCAGATCTTGTATTCGACAAACTCAAGTACTTTCTACTCTTCATTCACACAGCGCTGGTTAATTATCTTACAAACAACATTGAAATAACTTTTACATCACTGGTTTTCAAACTGTTGTTCATAACATGGACACAACAAAAATGTGTACCCATGATTGTGGCTGTGCACACATACAAAACATCTGTCCCTGTGAATTACCAATAGACTTCTTACATATGATGTCAAAAGCTCAAAAAGTGCCCTCAGTATGGCGAGTAAAATGTGCACATTTCCAGTTTTTTACTTCAGCGATGGCAGCCCATGCCATGGGGTCTTTGCTGTGGAAAGTTCCACAGTAGAATGGCTAGAAAGAAATCCTAGAAAACTAAGAATGATAATGTGATATTCCTATTAGATGTTTCCACAACTTTGTTCCTTAAAAAAAGATTGTGGAAATAGGCCTACATGAACATTGTTTTGTAAATGAAATAGACTTATCAGGGATAATGAATATTATGTTTTCTTTCAGCAAATTGAAGGCATTGTGATTTGTGAAAAGAAAAAAGAAAAAAATCGGAAAGCAGGAAAAATCTTGACAAATCACAGGCTGAGTAAGGTGTGGTGATAACACTACAAACGATGCAATAAAACTTTAGTTGGTTTTAAAGCATAGAAGTGTGTAGTCAGATAACTGTCCAATGTGTTATCTATAAATCCCAATGAATCAAATCCTGGTCTAAATGGGTGGTTTACGTTTAGCATCCCCATTACCTGTAAACACAATGACAACCGGGATTGATAACAAAAAAAATGGAAGGCCATCACAATGGAGTTTTACCCAGAAAAGCTGATTGGGAATTTCCCCCTTCATTGGGCAACCGGGATCTGTCGCATTGAAAGTAAGAAGCCGTGATGGGTGTTAACATTGTGTGTAATTACTGAATGATTTCCTTCTGAACTGTCGGATCATGTAAACCATTATGATGGTTCCGAGCACTTACACGAGTACAATCACCTCGGCAATTTTGGATTGATGTTGGGGGAGGATCCATATTTTCATTTGATTGGGGGGGGGGGGAGGAGGGGGCTGTACCACAAATCTGGTATGACAGCAAGTCAAACAGGCAGTGGGTTAATCTTGCTTGGGGTGGGGGGTTCAGGGGACTTGGACAGGGGACTTTGACAGTGGACATACCACCAGATATACCATTATTTTTCAGATGCCTCTTCGATTAACACTGAATGTTTGCGTATTAGGAATTAGACTTGTCAGCCAGCTTGTGTATTCCACATGGGGAACAATACACTCTTCAGCGGTTGTTCTTGATGCTAATTCCTTTCGAAATCGGGCAAACAAACAAGCATTGACATGTAGCTCTCTCAAGGCCAGACATGTATGCTTGTACAATCAATAACCATTACCTTTGTAAACATAATTCAAAGTCAGCTTGATCATCAAAATATACATTAAAAAAAAAAAACCATTCCAAGGCATTTGCACTCTTTGGGTGAACTACTACCACCCACCAGTACCCCCCAGCTCTTAAAACAAAAGTTTGTTTCCATAAGACTGTTTGATTTTCTGGTTAACTTAAAGTCCTAGCAAGTCTTAATTTGTTCATGAACTGATAAGGATTTAATTCACTTCCACGTGTACAACAGGGTGTATGGTACGTTTTGTAGCTGCATTACTAAAGAGCAGACAATTTAATCAAAATCCTATTCCCTTGGAAACGATAAAAGAAGCGATCTGGTGACATGATTGCTAGCTTCGCTAAATACCTTCTGATCTTTCAGCAATTTATTTGTTAATGAAAAAAAAGGACTAATTCCCTTGTACTGCTCAGCACTGTCCCTAATTAAGAGGAGAGTACAAATAAAGCTAAGCGAAACCGAGATTGCCCAAGCGTTAAGCTAGCGCATCCGGCCAATACCCGCGAATTGCAGGCAGGTACGCACAAATTACGGCCGATGCGCACAAAATTAATCAACGGATTTAATTTTTGTAATTATTTTAATTTCAGATCAATTTACATTAAAACCATTAAGAATGTCCCAGATTGTCTGCTTAGGCCAATTTTCCAAAATGCCCCACAGTTTTGAAAAATCCAGGGGGAGAACCCTGATTACAACTAGAATACAGTGTTTTGAGTACTATTTGTGATTGGTTTCCCATAAGTTTCTGCTAAGCATTTAGATACACTAGATACATTTAGATAATCCAACCATAGGGAGTTTGACTTGGGCGTGATTTTGTTTTGTCAATTATTTTAGTTTAACATAGTTTATGATCATGAAAATTACATTAAGTTATTGGGAACATAACAATTAGTGGCAAACAATTTGAAAGTAAAATCAACTCTACAAAATAACAAAGAAAACCAAAGAAGACTTGACTAACGTTTCCGGTTACTTGTAAAATTTTTTTTTTTAATTTTGCCGAACTGATGGTCATGTTGTCATTAAACCTATGTGATGGACGCACAAAATGATCATCCTCGTCCCAAGTTTTAATTTTGTTTCAATGTTAATTTGAACAAATATTTGCATTATATACAAAAAAAATATGTTTTTTTAATTAACAACTTGCTACAGGTGTTCTTTTTAAAAAGAATTTTGTAAAGGTATAATTTTGAAAGAAGATTTTATTTCATAGGAAAATATAGTCTTCGTTTGACTTGCAGGTCTATAATGGGGGTTGATTTGTTTTGGTCACAGCAGAAGAAATTGTTATGACTGTCTTAAATTACCTTTTAAATATTTTGTTTTCCATCATAAATATTCAGAGGTACGTGTCAAATTGTTGTTGTTGTTGTCGTTGTTTTTAACCGGAGAGCATGTCTTACAGTCGTTATGACAAACACCCTTACAGTTCTTAGGTACAGAATGCAGTAGCCTGGCATGCATACCCTATACTGCGACAATTCAACGGCAGGGATGAGATGATCCCTGAAAAATACACACCGGGGGTTCCCCCTTCTTCTTATTCTTATTCTCAATCTTTACACTAGACCTAGAACCTCTCAGATGTTACAATTCAGGCTCCGTAATGTATAAAAAATACAGACCTGTCAACACAAGGTGGACTATTTCTTTCTCCCTTTTGTAACAGCTTTACTTCTTTCAAATAAAGGCTCAAGGTGGTTTGGGGAAAAGCTTTTATGGACTAATTCCAATGTTTTAAACTGCTTTTCTATGTACCCGCAGGCAAATGCTTTGTTTTTAATACCTGCATGTCAGATTACCTGATAAAGACAGTCAACGGCATAACAAGAGTGCTGTAAAAGGGGCCTAAGAAAAATGCAAACGAAAATGACACTTTAAATCGACCAGAATCGCCCCTCTGAAAAAAAAAGGTGCATCCTCCTTGAGCACTTCCTTAAAATTAACCTTAATTTCACCGCTGGGTGGGTCAAAGAAAAAAAAATTGAAAATCAAAACTTTACTTTCATAAACAGAAACACAAAACCCACTTCCTTGAATGAGGACCCTCTGCCTGATGCAAGGGGGATGGGAATAAAAAGGGAATTTTATGGAGTTATTTCTGTCTAGACTGAGTTGGGACAGCAGTGATCTTCTGTTTCAGTTAGAGCGGGTGGCGGTCATCTGATTACTTTATTGCCCTTTTCACACTACCGACCCAATTCCCAGGAAACGAAACCCCAGGAAATCCCTGGGTATTTCTTAACCCCACCGCCATCCACCCCTATTTACTTAATAAACAGTAGTAGTAATAATAATAACAATACTTAACTTTCTTTAAATACATGCACAGATTTACTTTTAGAAGCGTGGTTTGCCAATTGTGCCTCCCCTCTTCCACATCAATGGCAACAAAAGTAATGAGGTCAAACTATTTTTAGAATAAAGACACTAAACAGTGAAACCAAACTACACATAATTACCTAAGAAAGCCGCGACCCTAGAAACAAGCTGGTTTTCTTTCCTCATAGAGTTTCACAATGCCGGACACAATACGTTCAAATCCATGTGTGTGAAAAAACTAAATTTAGCACTTAGATATAAAAAAGCACACTGATTTCATTCGGTTGAGGGAATTTCCCGATATTTTTGTTGTAATGAATTGTTGTGACGACTGGATACTCACATGACTGGGCGTTATTAAAGGCATCACATTACGTTTATGGAAGAGTAATATTATATTTAGTTTTATCCTCTGAACATGAACCAACAAACCTCGGAAAACTTCATCAAATTCGGCGGGCAAATTTTAGTCCAATGAAAAAAACAGTTGGTTTGACAAGGATGTGCACATTCATTAGCAGGCTTATTTTGATTGCAGCAATAATAATAACAACAATAATAATATACATACTAACAACAATATTAATATGCAGTTCTTATATAGTGCTTTATCACACCCGAGGGGCATCTCTGCAAAGCGCTTATTATTTTGTCTACAAGGTACATGTAGATGCAGAGCTACATGTATGTTTGAAATATCAACCCACTTATTAGATAGCACCATGTAAAGGTTTATAAGGGGTTGTAGCCAACCATACCAGAAAACACTGGGGCGAACCCCTTCTCTTAACAATAAGTGTACTGGGCTCTTTTACATTTATAAGCATTATACAACAACCTACTGTACGGCTTAACATCCCATCCGAAGGACGAAGCAATAATGGTAAAATGTGTCTTGCTTTAAAAGGACACAGGTGTCACGACCGGGACTCGAACCCACACTCTCCTGATCAGAAACACCACAGCTTGTGTCCAGTGCGCTTGACCACTCGGCCACGACACCACTTAATAAGTACGCAATTGGTGATTTACGGTGCCTACAAAAAAATGCTGATTTCGCAACTTTGACAGTAAGAGATATTTCTCTGGAGGATTGGTAGTGGAATTAGTCAGCTTTCACACTGAAACTTGTAAAGGCTTTCCCCGATAACTAACACTCCCGCATTTGTTTTGTAAAATGGATATTCGACAATGAGAGAATTGATTTCAAGATGTGCCTGCCGTTGCCAATAGTACAATGAATGGTACATTATGATGACACAGTGTACAGACAATATGTACAAGATTCATCATCACTTACTACGAAATCTGTACATGAAGTGTCGTAATCTTACGGCCAAGATTTTAACACCTTATTTATATGCTTCATAAAATCGCAAACACTGTAGAAATCATAACACATCTAGTGCGATTAACAGTGTACACAAAAAAAGAGAAATGCACAATATGTTGTTTATCCCCCACCCCGCCCCCGTCTCCCCACCCACCCACCCACTACAATGCCTCGAACAAATAAACCCCATATCTACCACGTGTACATCTTGCAGCCATGACATTCACATACATCGGTGCAAACATATGTATCAATGCTTCTTACTAATGCAGTTAATGCATAAACCTGCACTATGTAAATTCAGCAGGTGAAACTGTTTGTATAATTAATCGACTCGGCGGCAGTGTACATTCCGACTCTACTCTGGATTTCTTTCCTTGTTGCTGAAAGAAAAATGCCGTCTGGAGTCTACCAAACATTCGTATGAATTTGAAGAATTCTTATGAAGTGTAATCAACGAACAGAAATTGTGAAGACACAATTTTTGTTGAGCCCGAAGTTTATTGTAGTTGAATGTACCGTATTATAAGGAAGGGGTCAGGTATAATTGTCGGCAGTATTACACAACCATATTGTGTTTGTCCTCCCTTAGTCATACATGTACGTTCGAATTCTGCGGGCTTGACCTAGTTCTAAGCATAACATGTAAACAACCATTTTGATAGCATGAAGTGTAGTCGTATCGCACGCACGTATATTATTAGCATTATCTCTATGGTAACGTCTACAATACAATCTGCTTAATTTCACCCTTTTAAACTGGACATCGTGCCAATTCTCATTAATACACATTTTCATTTTGCACTATTATTTCTTTTTCCAAGTAAGGTACTGTCATTATATCCCTAAGCACCAATGACTAAAACAAACCGCGACGGAAAACAAACCTAAACACAACATGATACGATGTGGTGTCCGATGAAATTTAAAAACTGTACTGGGATTGAAAGAAAAACTACGGAAGATACTCTTTTGTAAGCTGCATACAAAATAATCTTGTGAAATATCCAAGGTCCACTTTTCATACAAAGCAGGGTTCTCCCCAGGATTGTTCCTGTGGGGCATCCTGACCCCAAATTTTTGAAAAGGCCCTGTACACTATTGGTAAGATCGAAAAACACAATGTTCACAGATTTACACATAACTTACATGATTTAAAGTAAGTAATGGTAGAAAGGGTTCCTTAAAATATTTCTGCCTAAAATGCTATCGTTTCTGAGAAACGAGTAAAACAATAGTAATTATCGCGCGCGATAATTTGAAAAAACAGAAAACACACAAGATCTCTTTTCACTATTTTCTCGTGACCTCGATGACCAATTGAGCTCAAACTTTCACAGGTTTGTTTGTTCATGCATATGTTAAATCACACAAAATGTGGACACTGATTTTGAGCTGTTACCAAAAGTGTACAGTACCTTTAAGCACGCTGAATTGAAACGAGGTCCTCAGAATGTTTTTTTACTTGGTGTTTATCTTTGGTTTCTAAAAGCCCTAACTGTGCTATCTGGGTTATTCTCAATGGTTTTATCTTTATGGTTTTTGTGAATTTGATCTGAAGTCCCACCCCCCCCCAACAAAAAAGAGAAATTGAAACAAGAAATTGCCATTTCAGCTGCAATTTGCGCGCATCATCATGCCTTTCACCACACGTATAGGCCCCATACGCTAGCTTGTTCATGGGGAGAGAACAGTATGTGTCGCTGATGTAAGTGCAGAAATGTACATAAAACTAACGAAATAAAGTATTCTGTTTTTAAGCCCCCAAAACTAGAAAGATCAACCCTTGTTTAAACAGGTCAAATAGGTTCTGTGCATAGCTTATTTTATTTGTAAAAACAAAGCGCTGTCCTGTGTAATTATTAAGCCTGGATGATTATGACGATTATTCAAGTATTTACAACTAGTTATTGCCGCGATTACTGATTGCCGAGAGTACTACATGTACATGTATATGTACACTCTTGCTTTTGTAATAGACCTTTTTGCACAAGAAGTCATTTGAGTGGGTGCCACTGCCAAGAGGTAAAAAGGAGGTTGTTCATTGGCCAATCATGTGCGCCAAGCGTACAAATCTGTGCATTTCAATTGTTTCATCATGGGTTCACCTCTAAGATGGCGGCTTGATGACGTCAATGTATAAGGTGGATACTCGATTGAAATAGTCAATATTGAGGAAATAGCAATGGAAGAGACCGCCACAGGCACTGTTGTTTAGCTTACTTTGATTGCCCCAACCAAAATAAGCCTCGTACTGAATGTTCAGATAGCCTACGTCCCGACAAATCGTAAACCTTTTTTTGTTGTTTCCACACAAAAAAAACAGACCACCGAAGTCGATGAAAACATCGATGGTTGGTTTTAAGATGTGTTTAGAAGAATGTGAATTAATTTACTCTTCATGTTCATTACTTTCCCTTTGAGAATCTGTGTTTTCTTTTCTTAACGGTGTAATAATAACCGAAATGGCTTTAAATTGGAATCTGTTTTGCGTGATACTACCAGTGCACAAGGTCTGACACATATGGCAAGTTATCTCTTTCAGGTCTTGTAGTCTAAATTTAGGTCCAATCCCTTATGACTAATGTACAATACACATTGTACATCATTTCAACCCAGTCTGTCTTTGACTAATAATATACCATCGTGACCTTTTGACTTAATTCAGGAGGCTGACTAAATGAATAATAATGAAGGTTTCCACTTTCTTGTTAGCGGGAGTTTTTTTTTTTTTTTTTTAGGAAAACAGGTTTGGAAAAAGGAAACAATCCCTTATGTACATGGATGAAGATGCATTTTCGAGTGTCTAATGAATGAGGAATTGAAGATAAGAGTGGTAAAAAAATACCTGTTGTGTTACCCTTTTTTGACAAGAGCAGTGTTTCCCCTTTGCTGATGAACTTACAAAAATGGAAGGACTGTAGACTTGAAAATACAGGTTAGATTGTCAAAATATTTACGCAACTATGGCGCACAACACAAAACTTGACTGAGTCAACACATCTTAGTTTTGAGCTCAGATTACAAAGGGATGAGTCTCAGTCACCACACACACAAACAAAAAATATATCTGTTGCTTCTTGTTTCGCTAAGATATGTATGTAAATAGAAAGGTGGCAAAATGAATCGAGAATCAGCAAATACTCTGAATGAGAAATCGGCTGCCTTGCATTTGTATCCAGCATGGGGGAAAAACTGCTCTGGAGATTAAAAAAAAATACAAAATTTGCGTGTGTGTGCAAGTTTGCCCCAAACAAGGCTTAAGGCCACTTCAGTTAAGGGGCTACAAGAGGAAAACATTTAAGGTGAAAATAACTCAGGGGAGCTGAAGGTAGGATTCGATATTCCTCTTAAAACAGTCTCGATTGTAGGATGGAGGGAAACATGCACCAGGCAAGAAGTTCCAAAGAGATGCAGGATGTCGAATAAAGCTGCAGGAATGACTCTCTGTTCTACATCTCAGCAAAGCAAGAGTGCATTTAGGTGAACAGAAGCAGAAAGCCTGGTTTCACGCTAAAACATTCTGATAGTAGTAACCAGGTCGGACACACCGGTGGTTGATAATATTCCTCCAACCCCTTGTTGAATCCCCCTTACCAAAAAAAAGCCACCAAATTTCACCAACTTCAATGCCATTTCAAGAAACATCCATGTAGCACATACAACAGGCATTGCCACATAAAAGAACCTTCATGCTATGTGCATGGACGTAATTGCCCTATTACTGTGAAGGCATGTACATGCACAGTACATTAGATGCAAACAAACTGTCGCTATTTTTAGAAACTCTTCACCTCCACTGAGCAAGTCCCGCATGTATTCAAACATGTCGGTAACCTTCATTTCTTTGGTGTGGAAAGGAAACAAGATTGCACACTTTAACAGGTCAAAATGCCCCACTACCTGCAAGAGCTACATGGTCTAATACAATATGAAGAAAAGTGCCGTATCCTACGCACACTTTCTACAAGATTTTAATTACTTTTTATTGAATGTTGGATTTTATTTCCCCTTTAAAAAACAAAATCCTCTCTAGGAATTGGTAGCTAAAACAGTTGTTATTGACCTTTACATTTAAATGAACATTTCATCACATGGCCGGAACTCTCGCACACACATGCCCAAAGAAACTAAAATGGCGTTCAGCAAGTAGCATTGACAAGGCCACCGCAGATCCAAAAATGTATTTTTTTTCATGATTTTGAACCTTTGTAGTAATCAAAGTGCCTGTTCATCTCTGTACACATTCTGTAAATCTTTCTGTGCAGGTAGAACCGTTGAAAGATAAAGCGCTCATAAGAACTGCGTACTAATATTAAACTGTTGCAGTACCTGCTGCTAAAATATAGGATTCGAACTGCCACTGGCTACCGGGCAATCTCGGTGGTCTAGTGGTTAGACATCTGCTCTAGAATGGCAAAGGCTGTTGGTTCGAATCCCACCCGAGTAATATGCCGGTGATTTTTTTCACAGGACTCCAGAAAGTATACAGTGCTTTACAGGCATAAAAAAAAATGTTTTTAGTACAATGAACATGTACAAGATGTTCTCAAACTGACACTTTTGACGGACAGGGAAGAGTGGAGGGCTGCGACCAAGTCCCGAGTTGGTGTAGGGTAGACTACGCCCTCGCATCGCATCGCATCGCATTTGACGGTTAACATTTCTTTTCTTAGTGAAGGGCATCTCTTTAAGGGAAATGTATTTCTACAGCCTGAACATTTCAAGGGGCACCAAGGCAATTGCCTTCATGAAGTATCGGGCTTGCACATTGAAAGCGTAAATTTGGGCATTTGGATAAATCCCCCGAGAAAGAATTTCCAGCAACAATTCTGCCACCATTCTTACCTGTATATTTCTCTTGCATGCACTCATGCCCACCTAGAGAAACACATATCTACAAATTAAGATGGTAACCATTAACACTGACATTCACAAAAAAACTCCTTTTTTCAACGAAATTATTAGAAAAAAAATTTGAAGTCTCCTTTTAATAAATGTACTGTTTTCTTCAAAAACAAATGCTGCACCATAAATACTGTACCAACACAACCCCACAAACATCAGATGATGGAACAAATAATAATTTATAAACAAATGCATGTATGTTTGAAGAGGGGCTCTAAGGTCAAATTCAGTTTTGTGATGCAGTCACTCTCCAATAGATAGAGCCCTTCAAGCAAAAGTGGAAAAACATTACAAGTACCTAACCTCATGTTAAAATGGCGTTCAATGCCATTGTATCTGATACCCTTCCACTGCAAAGTTTGTCAACACCCAAACACATCCATTGACGTCACATTTTTTAGCGGTCTGTACAGGAAATGTTTTTAGTTCATTTCTGAATTTTGATGGTATTCAATCAAAACAGCATTGAATTCGACATTTTGACTGACGCAAAGATTCCTCTTTGGAATGTACAGACCCGTTTGTTGATGTGTCCAATGACGTCGTGTTTTAAATTTCGCTCTGAAAGAGTATTGAATAAAATTCAATTTCACATCATTTTAGCGTGAGGTTAGATACTTGTACTTTTGTATCCCACTTAAATAAGGAATCTGTCTGTTGGAAAATGGGCGCATCACAAAACTTAATTTGACCTTGTAGACCCTCTTTAATTGAGTCATGTAATATCAGCTTTTTGCCCGCGCTTCAAAAAAGAGAAAGTCTCCAAAAGAACTCAGTTCATCAATTTCAGCCATGATTTTTAACTTACGGAAAAAGGGTATCAAAATGCGATTTCTTATTTTCCACAATGAGGATGTTTTCATCAATTTGTAATGTATTTGGGCAGGCGTGGGTGTCGGGCAACTAGCCAAAGATACATCAAGATGGAAATGATTTTCATATTATATGCATAACTATGTATATTGCATTGTGGTTTCTTTTGATGTATGAATGACCAGGATGCATACTGGCAAAAGTTTGTCTTTGTATACGGCACAGTAACATGTAAATCATTCCTTGAAATGACTTGTGTGCGCATTTTAACGACCATGTGCATACGTTCCAACGACTGCAATCAGGGGTACACTTTCCTGCAAACACATTTTACGATTGTTATCGCAAGGAGAAGAGATTAACTTTCTTGTCAACGGCTGTTGCACTCGTACCACACAGGCAATGTAATCATGTCAACTGCGAAACACAAAAAGACGCTTTAAATAGATCTATAGGTTCCAATATGACGTAAATCCTTTACGGGCAATTTGGAACACATGGCCATGCTTTTGCGCGAGAACGCGTGCAGCACGCGCACATTTCACAAAACTCATGGCACGATTGGTTAGTGAACAACGCGGCTGCGTTTATAACTTGAGCACTTGATGCGGCTGCGATTATGATGTGAGCACTTGATGCGCCTGCAAGCCAAAATGCACTTTGTCCGAATTAGATGGGTCTATTGGCAACTATCTATACACAAGATCCATCCTAAAATGGTTAGCTCAATCCTCAGAAACCAAACTATAAAAAAATCAACACAGACTTTTTTTACTGGAGAAAAACCGGAAAACTTATACGCTGGTTGTTATTTTATCACAACTTTGGTTCTTCTCGTTTTGTATATAAAACTAAATAACAACAGTTAAAGTTAGGGTCATAGATTGGTTCTTGTCAACGTAATACTGATTCTATACTACAGGCAAATGTATCAAGAAAGGGAAAATAAAAGTCACCTGTGAAAGTTTCAGTTTCTAAACAACCAAGAATACTGTTCTTGCTCACAGCAGTTGCAAGAAGCAATTACCTTTTAAAGTTTTTTTGGCAGTTGAGGAGAAGGCCACCTTTACCACAATTACATCATAATACAAGTAGCTGCTTCATATTTACTGATCCCAAAACCACACACCATAAACCCATACCCATCTAATCCTGTGGTTTTGGGTTAGCGCTAATAGAAGCCACCACAGTGACCTCGTTTTGGGGGTGTGCACAGCCCTTCAACAACAGTCTACCGCTGCCAGGTCAAACAGGTCATGGGAGTGAACACGTGCTGCTGATGCTACTACACACATGTAAACGTGGGCATGAAGTCATGCCGCCTGATCAGTGGACATACATTGTACAAGTACCTGTGCACATGTTTAGTGTCTGGAGCATTTTTTGGCGGGCTCTAATCGGATATAACACATGGCAGCGGTGTGCTAATTATGGCTCCAAACTCATCATACTGAGTGTTGTAATAGGAAGCATAGACTTTATCATCAGAGCAAATATAGTGTAATAATTCAGAAGTTTCCTTTTCACAAAACCATCTATTTATTGGTCTTACCAATGTCTCATTTATAATGGTTGATACTGAAACCACTTCAGCTGAAATAGACAGAATAGATGTGACTATTTGGTAGTGTTGTACAACTCGTTGGTCGGACTCAGACTCGATCTAGAACTCGAGTTACTTTTCTGATAACTGACACTAAGACTTGAGTCACAAAATCAATGACTCAAACTTAGACTCAGACTTGACCGACTAGACTCAGAATTGGAATTCTGACTTAATTTTGGGGACACAAGACTCAGCAGCAAAATAATAAATATCTAAACATTCATTTCTTTCAAATAGTAGATACTGAATTAACATTTCAACCAGCAAGTCTTCATCAGAAAAAGAAAAAAAAGAAAAAAAGAAAAAAAACATTATGTTGGTGTTTAAACATTTAGTAACAATTGATGAGAAGGAAGCCCACAAATTCAGTATTGGTGTATTCTGTCAGGTTTTGGAGAAAAAAACAATTCAAAATACTGTTATACTTGAGTGGCTCCATGACTCTGATGCAACCCAGATGATTCAAACTCGGCCAAAATGACATGTGGCCTCGGACTTGACAGAAATGACTTGTGACTCAGATACTCACTCGACCCAGATGACTCAGGGTTTGGGCTCGGACAATACTGAGGACTTGAATACAATAGTGAGCAGGCCTCGAGTTTCGTTTTCAAAAGGGCACGGCAGTTTCCCCAAAATGAAGGGCACCCAATGAGGAAAATTTAAATCTGTATTGAAGGTTTTAAGAGGCACCCACAGCAATTACTGTGGTGCCGTGGCGAAATTCGAGGCCTGAGTGAGCATACCATTTGTTTTTTTGAAAATGAAAACTTAGGATTAGACCGGCTGCCATGGACTGAGCCACTAAAAGTCCTGTTAATGTTACATTAGTCTGTTTGATGGGCCTGTCTCTATGCTGGGTGGAAATTATCTCCAGAACCTGTCAATGCTTACGACATCAAGATCGGAACGATGTGGCACAAACATAGGTTTACTTGTATATATGTTTAATGTCTGGCTATTTGTCAGCCTGTTAAATATACGCTAGTAAACTTCATCTTCTAGCACCCTGTGGGCTACGGGACAGCCTCCCCCCACCCCCGGTAAAATCTTGATTTCAATCACTGCAAAGGAACATTTCAGGGGGACTCACTGCAATGATGGCAATCACACACGCACACGGTAGACCCTAGTTTTTATTGATGCTTCATTTATGGCTTGGGGGATAGACCCTGTCTATCCTATTGAAGCCTTCCTTCGCCTCCTCCCTCTCGCAGCCTGTCTGAAACGGTGCTCCCCCCACAGCGAGGTATTCTGTCCCGTTGTAACTAATCCAGTGGAGAAAAGCCTTGAGTAGTACTAGTAGTATGACAACAGAATGGCAAAAAGGAACACACTTTTAAAGGGCAGTGAGTATCCATCATGCTGGCAAACGGGGAAAATAAACAAGTTTGGTGTGTGTTTTATACATTGAATCTTCTTTTGTGCAACATCTCTGGCGCAGACCGATTGTCAACAAGAAAAATGTGACTGTTTTCTTCACAAATTTCTTTCTTTCATTCACTGGTGGTGTGGGGGTTGTTCACGTCTCATAGGGTAACTCTAGCGTTGTGCAGGCAGCTTAAGGTCTCTTGAGTATTGAGTTCCCACATCATCAGCTCTCGCAACCAGTATAAAGTGAGTTCCCACATCAACTGGACAGAATCATGCACACAGACTACTAAATAGTTTAACAGTAAAGGGAGTTCAACAAATTCAAATAAACTGAGAACTGTTCACACCATCATTAAAAAATGTGTAAGTACAAATACACAGATACACGTTTTTTTTGTACTTGGTCACTTTCACTTTCAAAGAATTATGCTGAAATATTTTGCAAATGGTGTATTCCCTAGTCATTTTAAAAAGAAAGTCAGAGAAATTCTTCCTGAAAATTATCCAGGTTCAGCAAACATATCAGTACTATAAAAAAAAGCAATCAGAAAATACATACATGTATTATGTAAATTGCATCAGTCGTAAAAACATTTTGCTTTTACCCATACAACGATAAAGTAATGTGTACTCAGTCCTTTCCTGAGTCCCGTGAAAATAATCCAAAACTAAACCACAACTTTTGTCATTTTAGAGCAGATGTCATACCACTACACCACCGAGCTTGCTTGCCCAGTACCTTGGCTAGGCGGTTTGAATCCTACATTTTAGCAGTGGGTATTGCAACGATTTGAAAGAGGATCTTTGATTTAAATCAAGTGGGTTGCTCTCAGATCTCCCTCGATGATTATTTCCCTAGGTGATTCCTGAAGAATGATGTTCCAGGTGAACAAATCTCGCGAACATCACATAAGACCCACACCTATCAAGTACACTTACACGTGTAATATCTGAAAGGCCAAGGTCACTTTTCTTGATGGCTGCTTCCATTGCAATATCAGAATGTCTTAAGGTAAACAGAGAATAATTCATAAGGGGGTTCAATGGCTATAACAGTGCCAGGGCACAAAACCTCTTGGTCTGCCGTGTAATTCAATGAAATAAGTCGAGTAAATAATCAAGAACTGTTAAAATTGTTAAAAAAAACAAACCACTAAATACACATTCAAATATGCACAATTCAAATTCCGCCTGATTTTTGTTTTCAAGAGAACACTGAAAAGGCAAATTTTGCTCTCCGTTCATTGACTTGCGATGAAACAAATAGAAAAGGTCTGTGCTCCGAGAGTCTTAGATCTAGCATGATAAATTTGAGCGTATTTGTTGTAGAGAAGATGCAGGTACATGAAAGAACACAGGGTTTCATCTTGTTTTAAAATGAACTCTTAACAAATGGTCCATTCATTGATTAACTTTCACTGTGACAGAGAGCAATGAACCCAAGTACCGACAACACTGTGCAGGCCGACAACACTGTGCAGACCGACAACACTGTGCAGACCGACAACACTGTGCAGACCGACAACACTGTGCAGACCGACAACACTGTGCAGACCGACAACACTGTGCAGACCGACAACACTGTGCAGACCGACAACACTGTGCAGACCGACAACACTGTGCAGACCGACAACACTGTGCAGACCGACAACACTGTGCAGACCGACAACACTGTGCAGACCGACAACACTGTGCAGACCGACAACACTGTGCAGACGACAACACTGTGCAGACCGACAACACTGTGCAGACCGACAACACTGTGCAGACCGACAACACTGTGCAGGGTTGTCAGGACTGCTTGACACCACAGGGCTCTCCCCATGCATAAGCATGCATATCAGGCTGATTTACACGAATTGGCAGACAGTTATAAGCAAAAAACTTGTTTAAACCAATAATTTTTATTTTGTTGAATTCAGATCAACACAAATATCATAAACACAGAACCATTTAGAAAGCCCCAGATTGCACAGTTGGGCTTTTAAAACCAAAGAGGTACACGAAGTTAAAAAATCCATTTCAGTTCAGCGTACTTAGGCCAAACTTTGAAAATTTTAAATCAAGAATGCCCCCCAGTTTTCCAAAAATCCTGACAGACACGCTCCCTTGTTACTCAAGCTGTGTCCATCACGAATTCTTAATTAATATGTACCAATGACATACTGTTTAATAAGACCTTAAGATTTGCATGGTGGAAAAGACAACAAGGTTAGGTTTTGTGTAAGTAATCTGTCTTTGGAGTGTATGGTTCCGATGGAACCGGTGGATGCCAACATACTGTTTGCTTTACTTCAAGTATCAATAACGATCGCTTACAGCATGGAGGTAGAAAGCAGTTCAAACACAAACGAGGTACTGAAGGGATGGGAGGTCTATTTTAAGATTGTGTTCTTAATGTCAGATGGCATATTTTGCTGTGTGACTTGGACTTTGGGACTCTACAGCAAAATGTTAAACATTATTAATTAATATTAACATCATTTGCATCATCTTGTACTTATCTCTGCTGTAACGTGTAAGTGATGTTCTTAATTTTATCAAATTTTGTATGCCAGTCTTTATTTCATTACAAAGCCTATTTTATGCAAAGTTTCAAATCCTAACTGTACACATTGTAATGTTTCTATAACATAGTCTCTGTGTTACAGCTGTTATTATCTTTTTTCTTTCTCTCATTTTGAACCTGGATATTCTGATTCTACTTTCTACGAGAACGTATTAGCGAATGCAGCTGTCCGAGTGTCGGGTGAAGATGGTGTAACCTGCAGTTGCTATATATTCTGTCTTGAATTAAAGTTTGGGATATTTAGTTACTGATTTGTTGATTCCCAAATCTGTGACGATAGGTTCCAATTTCCAATTATTTGAGGAAAGAATGAACACCTGTAGTTGTACATGTATGCTTCTGCTGCCAGCAGAGTGTTATTGATTGAACTGTGTCAGTGAGTTAGCGTTTTCACTGAAGGCTGGGGGGGGGGTCACTGGTCACTGTACACTGTACACATCAATGTGGTTGTTCTTTATTTTGTAGGTCAACTGAACATTTACTGAATCAACAGAAAGAGTTCAGAAATGTATTACAATGTAGTCTCTTCTACAGTATTATGACTTTGAAAAAAAAGTTACATGTACAGCTGAAGCAGATGACTGCATACATGTATGCACTTTGGTTGCGATAATCGTAAACACTCGATCCTCCTGATGGTTGTATTGAAGACAAGAAATTTCAACGAACCATAGGTTAGGTTGAAAGTTTACCTAATTTTAATATTGTACTTCCCAGTTGTTACATGTATGTAGACCTAAGTGACATGTCCAAGAGTTGAGATAACCACAGCTTAAATGTACAATATGCTTTTCCCTTTTTCAAGTTTGAAACTTTGTCTAACTCTCAAAACTACAAATGTAAAACATTTTTAAAAGGCTTTTTGAATTCTACTTGATGCTGCAATTTCATCATTTAATGTAGCTACAATCCGTTTTAGTTACCTGTGAAGTTACCTGTCTTCACTGGCTCTAATTTAAGACGTAGTCCTATAATGCCCACCTTATCTCATTCAAAATCTACTGCATTTTGTTTTGGATGCCCAAATATTTTCATCAATTTACCCCTGGTTATAAACTTTTCCCTTTTGCATAACATTGACAATTTGAAAAGAAGTTACAATCAATTGACGTTGATGTCCAATAGAGCAATGAAGGCAGACACAAAATTAAATACAATAGTTAGATCCTAGTTGAAAAATGTATCTCAAATTTGAAGGGTTTGTAATATTGATTTTATTGCTGTCTCTCAACCATTGCCAGGCACTCTTTTAGAATTAGTCTCACAATAAGTCATTTGAAAGTTAGAAAGTAAAAAAATAGTGGCAGTTCCCAAGCCCCAAGCCACCATGGTTCTAGAGTAGTTTGCGATAATCATAACCCTTGATCCTCCTGATGGTCAGGAATCATAATTCTATAACTTCTGTTTCTAAGGGACCCGAACGAAGATCTACAATTACTGCAGCAACTGAGCTAGTTAAGTAAGGTAGTTCTGGAGATAAATAAAAACAACAACACCCGAACAAAGATATTGACAAAATAGGGAGACCATCAACACATGGCTAGATATCTTTCAGGTTCAAATCCGGCTCTTGTAAATTTGTCTTTGAAGAACAAATAAGAAAAATCATTACGTATATAGGAATCGAAAATTTTAAAACATTAAACAAAGTAAACACATGTAAACATAAACTTGTGAAAGAGCACCAATCTTACACCCTAGCCAACCAAACCTAGTAGCAGTAGTACACTGTACTAAACATGCTAAAGTAGACACTAGTGCCCATCCCACCTCAACTCTCAAGTTGTTATGTTGGAATGTTATTGTTTATCGATGACTCACTTACCCGTGAGTAAACTGAAAAGCGACTGAAGATGCGCCTTCTCCTTGTAGTAAGATCTCGTCAGTGAGCTCCAAACAATGTCGGACACTTTCTTGATCAAACCCCGCGTGGCATATCCAGGTTTGTAGTCACTCAGGTCCACGGAGCCCTTGATTTGCGTCTCAAACTTACAGTACAGCGCCTCCACGTTGGGCAACTCGACCACGGGGAAGATGGGTTCGATGCCCACCGTATTGTTGACAGCGCCGACGGCCTCGGACGATGCGCGGTTGCTGGTCAGGACGCTCTCGATCATGCCGGCCACGATGGACAGCATGGCCAGGTTGGGTTCCGAGGTCTCGGTCAGCTCGCCTCGGAAAAGTGACACCACCGATTTTATCTCCTGTAAAGGGAAACATTGTTTTGCGGGATCGCGAATGCCCGCCATCGTATTCACCGTCAACACAACGTGGGTTTATTTCGCGCACTTTGGAGGGTATAGATGTACGTACAGTTATATTGCTGATCGAGTTTACATAATGTCTATGTGCATGTACATGTACATGTGGGTACAACACACAAAACACTATACCTTCACCACGCTGTACCTGTCACACGTACTGTCGACTGACGATGCCATTGGCAATGTCATCATCGCATAGTGTGGTACCCGATCTCCCCCGAAAGGCATCGACAATGGTTATTTTGTACATGTGACGCAGACTAAAATCATCATCGGGACAACACTTTGGAGAGAGCATGCGCGTGTTGTGTTGATGCATCACGACTGCATCATCTTCTCTCGATAGAATTCTATGAATCACCTTGAAGTTGTGTCCAAATGGATCATTTGTTAGTTAGGGCTATTAAGTGAAGCTAAAGATCAGAACCGATCAAGTGTTCACCAAACATGGTGTCCTTTTTAATATCACTATATAAAGGCATTATGAAATTAGAATGGCATGATGTGATTGGCTGTCCTTGCTCTATGTGTCCTTCCCCTTAAAGTCTATGCTCTAAGGTGCAAGGCTCCTCCGCAAGATTAAGTGAATGTTGACAATAAATTTACCATGACTCACCATGAGAAATAAGAAATAGAAAACATTTCAACTAGCGCTATTAATGGTTGAGGTCCCTAGCCTGCATGTGTCATTGAGTGAGGTTTCATCCGAAAACAATGTGAACACTCCCCCCCCCCCCCCCGCATAAATCATTATTCGGTAACCTCATATTACCTCAACAGGCTTATTCCAAAAAATTTGTGTATTTTCCTCCTTTCTGCTCTTTTGCCTTGTTATTGTTGGATTCCTGTTTCTCATTATAAAGTCGTCTTCGGTCCTCCATCCTTGCCTCCAGTACTTTGTTGTAACTTCTTGTGTGAAGACTCGATCAAGAGTTGCTGCTTAATCAAATTCTTCTAGAGAGACCTGTCATCCTTGGTACATTCCTCATTATCCACCTCTTCTACATAATCATTATAATAAAAAAAACTTGTGTTTGTGCCAAAATTGTCCCATCTTCTATCCCAGGCCTGGAATTACACAGAGGCCCTTAATTTTGCCTTGGTGCCCTTTCAAAAGTTTCACTAAGATTTTCCAATGTAAGTGCCCTTTGTAAAATGAAAATGGCTTTGCCCTCTCAAAGATGAAATTCCAGGCCTGCTATCCTCAAGCTCATCAAATCTCAAAGGAAAACATCTTATCACTATCATCGCATCTTCTGTATTGTCATTATCCCAACCATGTCCCAAATTAGTAATCAGTGTTCTCCCTTAGCAGTGGTCTGCTGGCCAAATGCCAGGTAAAACCCCTGAGGACAAGTCGGAATTCACTCCAAGTGGTCCTGCTGGCTAGTTCAGTGTTGAAAAGCATCCTTGTTTCTTAAAATACGGACGAGTGAAAAAGCTGATGGACTAGTGAAATGACAAGCTAACTGGTCTTCCTGGCCAGTCATTAAAAAGTTAAGGGCAGACCCTGGTAATCCTCAATCCATTTTCTGTAGCTGCATCTTGTGCTTAAATCCCAAATCCTAAGAAACTATAATATTATCATGATCTTCATTTCAATCACCTCTACTGAATACCTTTACATTCATTCACAGCAAGACCATCTTTGGTATATATTTTTCTTGATCCCTTTGGTAATCCCGTAATCTTCATCTTCTTTATGCACTGCTTATTTACACCGATTATAATTAACCAATGTTAATCTTGACCCTCCTCATCCGATCTGCAGATCTTAATCCTGATCTGCCTCTACTCCATCATCTGTCTGACAAAATATTCTCATCCTACCTCAATTCTTCATGTCATCTCATCCTCATAATCCCGTCTACTTTTCTTTCACCTTATCTTCCTCGTGAATGTTTAGATAACGTCTATGAAGAAAGTGGTATTGTTAAAGTTGTCTGTCCACTTGGCATTTCACAAGAACACGTAATTCCTTTTCCCCCTTTCCTGTAAACAAGTCATAATTGCAGCTGTAACTTATTTTATTTTGATGGCCCTTTTCGAAACCCTGACTCGGGCGTGGGCTCCCCCTGGTTGAAGCCCTGTAAAGGAAAGTGCTTTTTTTCCTAAATAGCTACTGTAGCCTGAACCCAAGACCAAGCTCAAGTTGTGGTTTCAAAAAGGGCCCATGAATCAGTTGATGTACATGTCTTAAAACAATCTTTGTAGGTCTTGTTTTAGTTTTCTTTTGCACTTGAAAACAAAAAATGAAATCGGGTGCACAGCTGAAGTTTCATACCAATCCTGAAAAATCACACACCTGTTATATTAACTGACACATTGAGACCTGCTATGCAAACTTTTTTTTGTATTTGTCCATACTGTTTAGAAAAAAAAGTACAAAATACATGTAGTGGTAAGAAAAAGTTAATTGCAACGCCCTATATTTTGTCACCTGAGAAAAGTTAAGATACTACAGTGTTCAAGGTCAACCTTCATGGAAGCGCTAAGCACTTCAAGTGGCGCTAAGCACAAAGAATCTTGCTTTGCAGGAAACGGGTTACCAGTCCAAATGCCATGCACCGAAAGAGTGGAGAAAAAAATGGAAATATACAGTTAAACTTATTGTTGAGCATTTGTATAAAAAAAACCTAAAATATTCACTACAGCCTCGGCAACAAAATTTTGTTCCGGCTTTAAGTAAATGAAAATTTGATAAACATCTTTGATTAAATCAAAATCTAATATTGAAAACAAATTTCCAAAGAAGTAGATTGTTTATGACTGGTCCCAAGCAAGGTTTTGCATAGTATATATATATTTGTTAAGCACTGTTTGCTGCTAAGCAGTTACCTGAAATTTGGTACAAGTCTAAAAGAGGGGCTCCAAGGTCAAAGTGATTCACTTATTTTTCAATAGACAGAGTCCTCCAGAAAGTTGGGGACAAAATTACATGTCTCTAACCTCATGTTAAAATGGTGTAAAATGTCATTGTATTTGATACTCTTTTAGACCCAAATTTGTAAACTTGACGTCATCGGACATGAAAACAAATGGGTCTGTACATTCCACAGGGGAAAATATAAAATTCACTGCCGTTTTGATTGAATACCATCAACATTCAGGAATAAACTAAAAATTCTCTGTGCAAAAATACACAGACCATTATCTAAAATGGTTTTTAATCAAACAATTTTTGGATTTTGGCAAAAATTTCTGGTACCAAACACAGTAGCATTTTATATCCTTTAAACCCGAGGTGAGATGCTTGCAATGTGTTTCTCCACTTTCATGAGGACTCTATCTATTGGAAAAATGACTGGATCAAAGAAGTAAATTTGACCTTGAAGCCCATCTTTAATAGAAATAACAAAATGTACACGATCAAAACTAATCTTGAACTAAAAACCTGCGGTGAACCAAAAGTGAAAGGAAAAGAAAACTACTACATACATCCTGAATCTCACTTCACTGACACAGGTCATCACAGGCAAATAAAAACAAAACTTATTTATACAACCAACTCATGTGGAAACAAACGATTAAATTTAGTGTTGATCGGTTAACAGCAAAAGTTAAATATTTAGAACGACCTCGGCAACAAGATTTCGGTCAGGCTTCAAGTAAACAAAAATTTTGATGAAACATCTCTGATTAAAAAACATATTAACGAAAACAAATTTAAAATTGTTTGAATCTTTCATTTCTAACTATACAAGGAACAAAATCATCAATGAATTTTACTATTTGTGGTTAGGTCTGAAAAACAATGGTAAACAGATTAAATATAAGAACCCGGACAATGTACATTAGTTAGAAAATAGCATGACTCACTTCAGTGTGTTAAAGGGGAATGAATCAATGTCAATATTCTTAGTGAAGGTTTTGACAACACTCTTTCAGTCGACACTACCTTGTTAAAGAAGGCTTTCCCAACTGGGAACAATTCGAAGTACAAATCCCCAATCAGGGTAAAGCTATATTCCGATTTTGGAAAAATTGAAAGATCAATATTACCAAATGGGCTTCTCAATTGGGGACCACTAGTATTCTCATTGGGAGATGAGGGTTCCAATCAGGGTTAAGATATGTCCCGATTGGGATTTCTGGATTGTAACTCACCCAAAGTTTCCAAAATAAGAGCACCGATAAATTTATTGAGAGGTCAAAATTGGGATAAAGTACATACCTCAATTGGGATACTTATATATTATGAGCCCATTTGATGCATTCAGCCCAAATATGGTCAAATAGTGTTGGGGATTTTCTAATCTGTAACCCATTTTTCTACTTCGAAAAGGAGAACAATTTTCAAAATTTCAGAATTGTTCTTCCCATAAAGAAATAACCCCTCCGAATTATAGTACATGATGTGATGATGGCTAAAATCTGCTGCAGAAATACAACAATCCTGTTGGGTCACACGTGTGGGTATCTGCTTCACGCTCAAAGTGTTTGCAGCTTCCCACTTCAAAGCTGGCCTACATTGGTGTGTAATTTGAAAAATCACACATTTCATCGTTCAAAAAGCATTTCTCATGACAGAAACTTTAAAGACTGAGAAGAGCTTAGTCTTTGAGAAACTATGTAAAAGACAATTTCAGGTAATTAAACTTTTTGTGCATAAATCGTCAAAGAAAAAGTAGCTCAATGCAACTCCTATGGGCTTCTGGTAATCAGTGGAGCCAGTTTGTGTGAAGTGGGCGTGGCTTACAGTGGAATTACATCACACTTACGAACGGGGCCCAAATTCATAAAGCTGTTTAGCAGAAAATAGTGCTCAACACATTTCTTTGCTAAGCAAAAAATGAGTGGAGTACCAGTCGCAACAATGTGAACTTTATGGAATGTTGGCTGGTGGCCAGTTTCTGGTAAGCAATATTTTTCTGTGCTTAGCATCTTTTTGTGTGCTTACAGGCTTTATAAAATTGGGCCCAGATAGACTGCACTGATGATTTGTTTGTTTACCCTTACACCAATGTGGTAAGCATTGTTTACTCGGTACTTTCCAAATCCTGTGGAAAAAAAAATCCATAAATTCGGAAAGAACAGTACTTGGTAAATAACCTGATCCATCGAGAATACAAAGATATGACTGGACTGTTCACAGGCAACGTAATCATTGCTACGCAAGCTCAAGTTTGAACGTCTTCAGCTTGTTGAAGAAGACTCCCTCGTTGTTTCCGCCGCCAAATATCATCAGTCTGTGTCTCCTGTCATCTTCTATCGTCTCATTCTCTTTGTCCTTGCCGTCCTCCTCTTCGGTTTGGCTGAACTTCTGATTGACAGAGATGAGGGTGTGGCCAGTCGTGGGCGTCATGGGGAGGGGAATGAAGACCTGTGTCCAGCTACTGGTGTCTGAGATAAATAATTACAAACACATTTTTTTTTAAATTTGAGCTATCAAAAAGATGATCTCCTCGAAAAATAACAACTTTCTTTTTCTGTCATTTCAAAAGCAAATCTTGCTCTTTGAGAAACCTGCCGCAAAATTAGTTTGATCCATAATGGTTAGTGCAGATGCTTCTCTGAAATTAGTCAAACCCTACCGGCCTTTGACGTATTTTATATGCAATTTCTAGATTATTTTGTAACTTGGGACTTGGGAGTACCTCTTTAAATGTTAAGCAAATGCAATTAGTTGTCAGGATTTATTTTTCAGGCATTAAGCAAAGTAAGGTAACACAAATGCTTACCGAGACAAAAAATGAAGGAGTCGGTCATTGCACTGTTGCCGTCAAAACCTCCATGGATAAAAATCCGGTTGCCAGGCAAAGCCGCCGAAGCATGCCAACTGTGACCATGGAAACATGTAAGTAATATCTATCAATCTTTGTGATAAAATAAATAATGTCCTGAAAAAAAAACAGTGTTAGAGGACACAAGCTTCAAAGTTGTGTGTTTCTGGATTTGTAGGCCAAGTCCGATTTAGCGGCTGTGACTGACTTGATGGTCACGTTATCATGCGTTGAAGAATAGGAGGCACATAGCAATAGCCATAGCCACAGTCACACATTTGAGTAAGATCAACAATTTGAATCCTGAACCCAATTTCATAGAGCTGCTTCAAAACAAAAATTAGCCAAGCACAAAAGCAAGTCTGTGTACTAAGATAAGATTACCAGCCAAACTACCATGTCACATACACTACACTGTTTGTGACCGCTTTCCTGCTTATTTTTGCTCAGCAGAAATTTGTTAAGCAATATTTTCTACTTTTAAGCGGCTCTATGAAATGGTGGGTTGACCATAATATGGTCATACGTGGAAACCAACAAGGTTTGGCTTGCATTGTGTGGCCTTGTTAGCTTCTGTTATGTGTTCATCTAAACTTTGTAGTGATAAACCAAATAATTTTTCTTCTGAACGAAATATAATATCTTTGCACACCTGCCAAAAAATATGCTGGCAATGAAAACCAAGTACACGTAGTTGTTTAACCTACCTCCGTGGTGAAGGTGGAGTTCCCATCACTAGAATATTCTCAAAATCAAACAGAGCTGGCAAACAAATGGAAAATAGTTAAGCTACAAACAATTATAACAAGGGTTTGGAATCATGAGCTTTATAGTTGGCTCTGAAACGGCAATGTACGTCAGTTATCACCGTCGTACCATAGAGAGAGAGGCTTGACAACAGTTTGCATTTCTGCAAACAAGAGTAAAGATTGGGTCTTTGGTAGCTAAGACTATTTTCTAAATGTTGACCCTTTCTTCTTTTTTTACCTTTGCGAAAAGGTGTAAAAAGAAACTTTTCAAAAAAGGAAAAGATGTACGTAGTCTGGTAGACCCTAAAAGAGGGAAGGATAATTATATAGGGAAAAAAAGAAATAAACAAAAAACAAAAACAAAAATTTACTGTCATTTAAAAAACTTGGACTTCTGATAAGATTTTAAGGTTAGCATTGTGGTTGGTCAATAAAGAATGGGTTTTTCGATGACACCATGTGAATAATCTCTTTTTGAATGTGTGGTTCTGAAAAAAATATTGCTTCTTTAGAGAACCACACATATTCAAATGGAAAACTTATTCCTTACATGAATTCTTGCAAAGATTGTTTTTAGTATTAATAGGGAGGTTAAATGAATGTTCATGGGGGTGGTTTGAATATTCATGGTAGGTTTGAATACTCACTGAGGTCGAGGCAGTGTACGTCATTAAAGCATTCCGGAGCATCCCAGCCGGCGAAGATCAGTAAACGGTCATCGAGGAGTGTGGCTGAATGCCTGTAAGAGGGTAATGTAAATGATTGGATGGGTTTATCGGTGTGAGAGGACAATCTCGGGTAGTTTTGCGTCTGCATGGACAAATCATGAGATATAGGTGCGTGGCTGTAATTACTGATTTGTCTTTTGTTAATTGGGCTTTTTTCGAAAGGACAGCTTCAACTTAAAGGTAGGGTCATTGTTTGGTTTTTGTTAACGTAACGCTGATTTATAGGCAAAGTTATAAAGGATGGTACAATAAAACTAACATGTGAAAGTTTTAGCTGAATACAGTGTCTACTTGCTGAGAAAACAGCAAAAAACTGTCACAGTATTTTCACAAGAAAATCAAATCCCTCCACGTTTAGCGAGGTGACAGCGGGTACCAACCAACCACATCTCTGGCCCCAGCTCTCGCGAACGGACACCAACCCTAAGAAATCTGAGAAACTATTCATGCATGAATCGTTTCTCAGACGGTTTTGTGGTGAAAAATTATCCAAACCATAATACTTCGAAGGGAACCCTTTCTCAAAAAAGTTTATATTATCAACAGCTGCAAGGCTCCTCACCGAGTTAGTTGCTATTGTCATTAATTGTTGGAGGCTTACCAATCTATGACCCTACCTTTAAGCTCTGTTGGTAATTGTAAAAAATGTGCTCTTTCGGTAAGGGGCTTTAGACAAGCAGATGAAGCCTAAGGTCATGCCAAAACTGTGTTTTCGCAAAGGGTCTAGTCACCACACACAATGACAAATATTGAATAAATTGGCTGATCTTGTATCGTAAATGTGAACTTGTTGTCAAATCATCGATGTTCAAGACATTAGGTAAAATCATGGAGCTATAGCTCCACGTAAGATTGCCTAGGTTTTTTATTGAACTTACCCCGATCGAGGTTTGGGTCTCTTTCCAGTAACCAACGGCTCATACCAACTCTCAGTGGCTGATGGAGCAAAACACACAAAAAAGGGGAAAACAAATCGTTAACTGAATACAGAATGTGCAATCTCCTCAATGATTATAAAAGAGGTGCTAAGGTCAAATTAAATTTTGTAATGCTCTCATTTTCCCAACAGAGTCCTTATGAAAGTGAGAAGTAAGTTACAATTCTCTTACCTCACATGAAAATAGTGTAAAATGCAATTTTATGAAAACAAGTGTGAAATTTGTTATCACCCAAAAACAATCAATGACATCACATTTCAATTATGTGGACCTGTGCACTTTTGTACGGGGAATATTTGTTGGCTCATTCCTGATTTAAAATAATTTTGGATTGAACAAAGAAAATTTGACTAAAGCGGAACCTCACGATTAATGTGCCGGCGCTCGCTCTACCAACTGAGCTATCTGGCACTAATAATGGCAGTCTCCCTTTTTTGTTAACATCTTTGTTTGGGGTGCCAGTCAGAAGCTCGTCACCCGAAACAGAGATATCAACAAAATTTATTTAAAAAAATTGTGTGGAATGTGAAGACCCATTTATTGTTGACATCCAATGACATCACGTTTCAAATTTCGCTCTGAAAGAGTACAAAATAAAATGGCATTTTACACCATGTCAATGTGAGGTTAAAAACCTTAATGTTACTCATTTCCGGCACAAAGACCCATCCATTGAACCCAAACACGACAAACTGATGTTCTTACCTGGGTTGAAGACATGCAATTGGTCACTGCAGCTGTCAGGTTCAGGGTCAGGGTTGGGGTAGACACCGCCGAAGATAAACATCTCATTGCGGTAGATGGTACTGGTGTGATAAGCCCTTGTGGGCGCCCGTCCCTGGGCCTGCAAAATGAAGGAACGGGTATTGCCAACAGCTATTTTTTATCCCGAAACTACTAATAAACAGTTTGAATTCAATTGAATGAATTTTATTACATTGCACAGACCTTTGATATGATTAAATCATAATAGAATCGGAACTTTGAAGAAGTAAGAGCAGTCAAGGATTGCAAGAATTGACGAGAGATAACATGGAGTACTGTGATTAAATGATTTGTTTTTACTACTATTATTATGTTATTATTATTATAATAATTTATTCAGCCAAGAATCAATAGGCATTTTAGTACACAACAATAGACCTTATGCACATGACGTCATTTCAGCAGGGCGCCCTCGCCTAGAGGTCAAAAGGAAGATGTTCGTTGGCCCATCCTGTGCGCCGCGCGTACAAATCTGTGTGTTTCCATTGTCTCATCATCGGTTTACCTCTAAGATGGCGGCGTGATGACGTCAATGCATAAGGTCCATTAACAATACAAGTTAATGGAAACAAGTGACATAATAAACATGCCCCCACTATACAAATACTAAAGTGAAAATGAAGCTGGAAGGATAGGCTGGGATGGGAAAGAGAAGGGAGAGGGAAGGGCTGAGGTTGATCAAAACGAGCAAGCACAGGGACAAAGACGGAGATTAAAAAAAGACAAGAAGAACATGACCGATTCAAGGCGGCCAGGATACACAAAAGAGTAGCCCAAAAAGCCCGTCTATCCAAGCTTAAATGGCAACATGAAATTTGCTTAAAAAGAAGTACAGCAAAAATTAAACATAGGTTCTCCCGGCAAATTTCAACACAAATTCCCCAAAAGCCTGTCTATCTAAGCTTAAATGGCAACATGAAATTTGCTTAAAAAGAAGTACAGCAAAAATTAAACATAGGTTCTCCCGGCAAATTTCAACACAAATTCATTCATTAAACACATGGCTCATTAAGTTATGTTTGAAGATGAGTAATCCGTTACATCAGCGTTTAACAGTGAAAATATGTCATTCAATTTCAACAAGTTTAGCATTTGCTGAACAAATAAGACCATTCAAATTTATTAGGTCGCAAAGATCATTCAAATTCGCAAAGCCAACAGCATTCTAATGGCTGGTCAACCATTCAATTTCATCAACTGTAAAATAGGTAGTGGAAATTTAACTGAAGAATCTAGTAAATCTAGTCTCGACCGTCTGTAAATGACTGATTGAAACGAACCTGAATGAGAAGAACAAAATCATGTGTGCACGAAAAACGAATTTGAATGCAATAGTAGCTAAAAAGAAACCCTAGTTTGAGTAAATCAGGGAAATATGCATGAACTTGAATGTGTGTGAATGAAACTGAAATAATTTTTGCTGAGGTTGACCGGGAAAACCTATAATAAAATCAGTTAACAATGTAGGTCGCTTAAAGGCCTTGTCACACAGGGCAACTTTTACAGGCAACTAAGAGGCAATCAATCGCACTGCATGCCAAAAGGAACACTTCGGTAGAACAGGAGTTATTTTTCTAACACTGTCTTACTTATTTCCAACAAAATAATATCAAGATGAAAGCATGAACGTTCTCCGTTTCGAGATTGCCTGGAACTGGTTGCCCGTAAATAGCCTCGCGTGACATGGCCCTGAGATCCCAATCGGATGGCTAAAAAAAACCTACCTCAACATGTGACCATCTCCAGGATTCAATGTCCAACACGTGGACATCATTGAACCATCTCAGATTCTTGGAGCCTCCAAACACATACACGCACTTGACTGTTGGATCGTAGACTGCAGTGTGGCCCATTCGATTCTGCGGCTTGGAAGTTTCCATCTTGGTCATGCCGGGTACACACCACGTCTTACTTTCTGTTTTTTTTAAGTGAGAGGGAGAGACAGAGAGGGAGAAAATCTCACCAAAGGATGGCATCAATCGGTAGAAATTTAAATGAAACTAGATGATCAATTCCATTCTTGTAAAAACTCTGGCTTCTCGAAATGAATAAGGGTCGTTAAGAAAAATCGATGTTTGAAAATTTCAAAGTTTTTTTTTTGAATATGTGGGTGGATGGGTCAAAAGATTTAACTGGAAATCGAAATTCAGTTTTCAATTCAAATAATAGATCAGAAGAACTGTCAACCTTGTTGAGATAGCTGACCTCCGTGCCGATGGGGAAATGGCAAAGATTTTTCTCTTCTGTTTCAACTAAAAAAGTTGCTGGAAGCTAGGAAAAGCCATTGAAAGCTTCTGAGCTCAGAGAACATTATTTAAAATATCTGCTTCAGTTGATGCGAGCGGTGAGATATCTGCTCCAGAATGACAAAGGTGGTCAGTAATATGCCTGTGGATTTTTATTTTAACACTTATTTGAATGTAAGCAGCCTTCAGAATGCAAATTGTTTTTTACGATGCAGGAAATC
This sequence comes from Pycnopodia helianthoides, assembly GCA_032158295.1. Taxonomy (NCBI): domain Eukaryota; kingdom Metazoa; phylum Echinodermata; class Asteroidea; order Forcipulatida; family Asteriidae; genus Pycnopodia; species Pycnopodia helianthoides. Next base: position 20,949,682 of record CM063243.1, read on the forward strand.
TACCTGGGCAAAATTTCATGGCTCTGCTTACCGCGGAGGTCCGTAAATGCAGAATTCTGCGGTAAACAGAGCCATGAAATTGGATCCCAGTTCTTACCGATGTCCAACAGCCAAACGCTGTCCTTACTCAGCACCTGTTGTTCCCCTTGACCTCCTATCACCAAGGCTTGCCTGTCGCTGATAGAACACATGGAATGACCCCATCTGGCACTGGGGACTGTGCACATTGACAGGTCATCAACGTAAAAAAGGAGAACAAAAAAGTCTTTCATGAACAGCAAATATTTGGATGCTAATATTAATACACAAAATTTCTATAGTGGAGCCTCTTTGTGCATCATTTTTTCTATCGGTACATGCGAAGCTGTTTGAATTATAGAAACCCGTTTATTTACATAGCACAGTGGAACGGTTTACAAGGTGCTTTGGCGTACTTTGGCGTAATCTGCAGGGAGAAAAACACATGTTGGGGCTGTGGGCTGATTACATTAGTTATTCCTTTACCTTGGTCGCAGTTTGCCTGACTGGGCGTCCTACAAGGGGAGGGGCTTTCTTTTTTAGCACTAAGTGACCTCCTTTTCAACTGTAATCGTTTTGCCCCGCCCCTGGGCGTCGACTGGTCTTCATTTGTCTTGCGTTTTTTCCTGCTGGACTGAGACATGACTGGTGCCTGAGATAGCTGTGGCGTTACCTGTGAGAAACATTAAATTTTCAGCTTTTTTTCTCCCTCTTTTTTTTTCCTCTGGAAGGGAACAGACCAATTTCATAGAGCTGCTTAAGCAGAAAATATTGCATACAAGTTTTTGGCTTAAACAAATATGAAACAGGACACTAGTCACAGATGGTTCATGCGGCAACGCCCTTAGGCTGCTGACCTTATTCTGGTAAGCGTAATTTGTTTGTGCGTAGCTACCTTTTATGCTTTAAGCAGCTCTATGTAATTGGGTCAAGCTCTAAACTGCCTTTAACCTCTGTGGACCCCAGTTCGAATCCCGCCTCTGACCAGAGCCTTGCATGTAGATTGGGTTTCCAGGTTAGGATTTTCTTGAGATGTCTTCAACATCTTCTTCACAGTAAACTCAAATACATTATTCTACACTTGATGGCACTCTGAAGGTGTTTGGCATTTCAAATAGTTCCGCTAACTCCATTTGAAGGGATTGCATAGTAGCGACCTCAAGGGTTAATTTTACAACACGTATGCAGCGCTATGTTTGAATTATAAAAAAAACCATACATAACTCATAGAGTTGTAATCTAAGATATCGATTCACATAAAGTATGAATTTATTGAACAAAATTAATTTAAAAAAACAAGAATGGTGTATTGACAAACACAAATGGCCCGCTGGGATTAATCTCATTCTTCTTGAGTTATCTCTCGGACAACATTCTATTTTAGCGGAGAGTCATATAAGGACCATGACATTTTACCTAAAGGGGACAAAAAACAAAAGGCTTCTGGGAGATCCCAAGACCAATCCAAACACCAAGTTTGGAGTTGATATGCCAAGTTTGACAAACATTTCTTCTGTTTTAGCCACAATGACCTTGACAGTTGACCAAAGGGGGTCAAAAACCAAGACTTCTGGGGTATCCCAAGACGAATCCAAACAACAAGTTTGGAGTTGATATGCCAAGTCCTTTTAAAGTTATTGCTTAGACACCGATTGCACACGCACGCACACACACACACACAGAAGTACGAGGCAAACACTATGAGCCCCTTTGAATTCGCTGTTGGGGCATAACAAAGAAAGTCACAAGCCATAAACAATACAATACCTCTGGGGTAACTTCTGCTTTCAGTTGTCTGAGTCTTCTCTTGGTTGTCGGGGTTTCACTTTTTCCTGCTTCGACGTTTTCTCTACTTCCCAGGGGGTTGACGTCCAAAGTCAAATCCATCACCTGAGATTCTGTCTGAGACGTCTCAAATTCACTCATCGGGTCGAAGGTGGTATCCTCGGGGAAGGTCTTTGAGGACAGGTCCATCATTTCTGAAGATTTTTATATAAACAGAAACACGAATATTAAATTACAAGATAATACTTTGAATACTTGTTATTGAAAATGACTTATAAATTTATAAATTAACAAGTATTCAATAATTTTTCTTTTAAACAATTCATCTCACCTCGATAACTGCTCACTGACTGTGCACTGTCTTTTTGCTCTAGACTGGGCGTGATCAGAAGAAGGCCGGGTTGTCCCTCATCTGACATGAGGATGCCTCGTACGTACAGATCATCCCTCCAAACACCTTGCCAACAGAGGGCTCTATTTCAGAAGAAAAATTATTTACAATTATCAGAACTAAACAGATCAAGTTCAATCAAGGACCAATTGGTTAACTAGTGGTAGGTTTGTGACATATTTAGCACATGCACACTGACGTTATTCTCTTTTCTTGAACACATCCTTTTCACTTTTTTATTACAATTATTGTGATGCCTTGGCCTGGGTTTAAGCTTGATGACCACCAACAGACCAATAAATGACAAGTTAGACGCAAGTGATGATGTCTCTAAACAATTACGGTTTTATTAAAGGAACATTACAGAACTGGTAAGAAAAAAACTTGTAAAATATACTTTTTGATCACAGATTTACATAAAACTTACAGTCTAATGATGATAGTAGAAAACATCCCTTGAAATATTTCTGTCTGAAATGCCATATTTGATGAGAAATGAATAAACTAATTTTCCGATTGGAGTTTATCGCTCAGTGAGTGTTTTATTCATTTGTTGAATCTATCTGAATGCATGCAAATTTGTAATCGGTTTTTTACTATTTTCTTGTGACCCAGATGGCCGATCGATCTCAAACTTCTACAGGTTTGTCAGTTTATGTACATGTATATGGTGGATTACATAAAGTGCTTACACTGCCAAAAACTGTTTTGTTAACAAAAACCAATTCTGTAATGTTCCAGAGCTCTGCTCTGTTCAAGTATCTTCCCCCAAGCTGACTTCTTATTCTTACATTCCTTTATTTTATTCCCATCTTTGTTATTAATCATCTTCTACCGATCGCGCTTAACAATTAGCTCGTGCTTAGCAATTAGCTCGCGCTTTGCGGTTGATTCCTTTACAGATCACTACAATATTCTTTTTCCCTTCCACTATTATTAGAGGATAAAAAGTTACCTGTTTTCTTTTGAAAGTGTGCCGAGGTGGAACGGGGTGAGATCTTTGCCCAGATGAATCTGAGCAGTCATCTCCTTGCAGTGATCTTCAGACGGCCAATCACCCACGGAAAAGATGAGCAGAAACTCAGGAAGCGGGAGAGGTATGCTACCTTCAAAATCATGCTGCACTCTGTTGACCAAAACAAAAACACTGAATGTATTTAGCTTACTATTCATTCAGTAGTGTATGAAACTGAAAGAATTTTTATAAAAGGTAATTGTTTTTTCTGATTAAAACCACTTTCCGTGGAATTTTGTTGAAACATTTTTTAAGTCAAGTACATGTTACAGTTATAGGATTACTTCTGTTGGGTAACTAAGATTTTATTTTGATCAATTGAATGAAAAGGTGGTGGTTGAGTTGGTATGACCATAGAGCAAGTGGTAAGACGAGTTTGTAACAGGCGTCATGACAGAAAACCACACTACAGCATGTTGGGTGCTTGGCTCTGGTGGTAATAAAGTTCTCTTCAATGCGCTCATTATTTTTTCTACAAAGTCAGACCAGCAATACACTGAGTTTGTAACAGGCGTCATGACAGAAAACCACACTACAGCATGTTGGGTGCTTGGCTCTGGTGGTAATAAAGTTCTCTTCAATGCGCTCATTATTTTTTCTACAAAGTCAGACCAGCAATACACTGAGTTTGTAACAGGCGTCATGACAGAAAACCACACTACAGCATGTTGGGTGCTTGGCTCTGGTGGTAATAAAGTTCTCTTCAATGCGCTCATTATTTTTTCTACAAAGTCAGACCAGCAATACACTGAGTTTGTAACAGGCGTCACGACAGAAAACCACACTACAGTATGTTGGGTGCTTGGCTCTGGTGGTAATAAAGTTCTCTTCAATGCGCTCATTATTTTTTCTACAAAGTCAGACCAGCAATACACTGACATGACTGACTTTCTTTATAAACGAAACATTGACATCTTTTCACTGGGATAGAGACAAGATTCTCCTTAGTTATAACTCCCTCCGAGTTTAGCTCAGATACCGTTTAACTACACGATTCAGAAAAACAATCATTAATTAATGACATGTATATTTAATTAATCTGAAAGCAGTTGGTATTGTAGAACAGGTCTAACGTCAGGATGGGTATAAAGCCTCAAAGTTTAATCCCTTTCTAAATATGTTCTATCAGTACACTAATCACACAACCACAACAATTAGTAATTACACTTACACATGACAATTCACTTTCATAATCAATTCTGAACCCAGCATAGCACTAGCACTGGGCATGGCATTGCATTACGGACACAATGATCATACATGAGAAAGAAGGTTCAGCTTCCTCCATCAGGTATAAATATGAAATATTTTGCTATAAACAAATTTCGCAATGGTACGGGACCTTTGCTCTATTCCCCCTGCAGTCAGGAGGAAATTCACCCTTGCCTTGACTCCGTCACGTTGTATGCAACCATAGAGTAAGGACAGTTATGATGCAACGGATCCGGAGGAGTTTGGGCTAGCTAGCTGGCTAGAGACTAAGCTTAAGAGAGACTGCACTGACGTCCGTTCCACCCCGTTCCAAAAGCAATCTTACCCTCTTAATGTTCCAGCATTACTGTCAGCAGTTGCTACGACGTCCTGAAGTTCCAGTGGTTTTTCACTTGTTGAAAAAAGTGCAAAGAATCTTAAGTTGTTCATCTTTGCTAAACATGACAAACAAACCCCAACAATCGAGCCAATTTGAGCCGCGCGCTAAATGTAATAATTCGACTTCCGCTAGCTAGCGCTTGGGGGCGCTATACTGAAGATCAGTGATGATAACAATTAGAGCCGTACGTATTGGCTCTGATCGGACCGCTCGCCCACCGCCACACCATGCTTAACTCATAAAGCGATACCAAAACAACCCAGTTTCCCTCGGTATCGAATACCTTTGGTCTTTTCAACACGCACTTTCTCCCAAACAAGATGGGAGGGAATTATAAGAATGAAAACAGAGAAGATTGACTGAAATCATGATTAGTCTCGAATCTCCACTTGCAATGTCAAAGCTCTCATATCCTGCTTCCCCCTCCCCCACCCCTGTTTCCCTCCCCCACCCCTGCTGCCCCCTCCCGTCCCCAACCACCCCCGGCTGCCGGTGTTTTGATCGTTTTCACATCGTAATAACATTTCCAGCAGAGGGACCGTGACCGTGTAGCTATAAACTTGTTCCTCCATGCTATAAAGAGCAAATTGCTCGGGACAATTACTGTAAGTAAAACGCAATGAACTTTGTCAGTTTCAAAACCTTTACCCCCCCCCCTCCCATCATTCATTTGAAGGAAAGAAAATATTGGGCATAAATATTATTGATAATATTGAGCCCTGGATCGGATGTAGAAACATAGAGCAACTGAACCATGAGACGAATACTCGATATCGATATACACAATGATCGATACTTATTATTCTGACCGGCAGCGCAGCGTGATAGCGGTCGTCCTGTGGTGGGTGGGGTGGCATGGTGTACATGTACATGTAACCAAAATATCACACACACCTTCTCTACAGCAGAGACAACGGAACAGTGATACAGGACACAGCACAACTTCATTTGGACTCCGAAAACAATTCACAAACCTCATCAACATGGGGAAAGTCAAGGTCTACGTCCTCTACTGGTGAGTATTGTGTAATCTGAGCAATATGAAGCAAAATGTGCGCTACTAAAATTCGTGTTTTATAGAAAGAATATCGTCAACTCGATCGAGGAAGGAGGGTTCGCTTGGCCTTGGTTTGCCTATAGACTCACTATAGGTTTGCCATGGTTTGTCAGGCATGCCAGGCGTTCGTACTTGTACATGATGATTGCCCATAAAGGCATAAATATGTATTGTTACTGGGTTTTAACAAACCGACTGCCAAGTATCACTAGAACTATGACCAGTTCCCTGCTTATATTAATTATACTTCTGCTTAGTAAAGAGAGTTTGCTGAGCACAACTATCTGCTTTCCCATAGGAATCAAGCCAAACAGATTTGTAGTTTATTTTCTAAGAATCTTCCTTTCTTTTGATTCATACACTGTGCATTGTTTTGTGCATTTATTTTGAATAACATTTAATTCTGATTTGTGTTCACCCTTTATTTATTCTAATGATATTTACTTTGATTTTTATCCTCTTTAACCTTAACCTTGTCTTTAGTCAATTGTTTTTCACTTAATTTATATTTATAAAATTACTAATTTCACACAAAAACTGAACATTTGCAATTTTGCCATTTGAGTCAGTGTGTGTTTTAAAAAATATGTCTGAAATATATTGTTCAACTTTGCTTTTTTTTTAAATGTTGACATTTTATACATTCCATACCACTAAACTTTGGCTTTTGAAACAATGTAAAATTTCACTTAATTTCAGTTAAATCGGTGCCAAACAAATTGTGTTGCTAAAATTGAGCACAGTCCGTGCTGTTTGTGCAACAGGGTTAGGGCTCAATCTTGAGATTGCACATGGGTTTTTTGCTCAACCATGACTCATGAGATTGAGCTACACAGTCTTGAGATTAAGCTGCTCAATGTCTCGAGATTGAGCAAACATTTGAGGTCCATACAATTATACACACTGAGTAATTATTCAATCATGACATTAATGTTAGCCCTATAACTATTAAACAAAACTGATAATATTTTGGTTCAATGGTAAAGAAATATAACTGTGCAGTTAATTCATGACATTAACCTTGGTTTTTTATTTCTATTTCAGCGGTGGGTGAGGGTACGGTTCCAAGGTAATTTGTCCAATTAATGTCACTCTCTGTTTTTAATTAATTTTAAAATAAACACATGAACTTTGAACACACAATGTACTTTATACACATAGTTTTTCATATTGTTTTCAACTCTTCCAAATCCCTCTTCCAAATTTAACTGTGAAAGATCCCTGTACAACTTTTTCAAAGTTAAATGCAGCCCTCCTGAAAAAAAACCCATTATGAAATAGTTTTTTAGCAAATGTGTGTTAGTTTTGTTTGATAAGAACATTTTAAGGAAGAAAAATAAAGTAAAACCATTTTGAGTTTTACAAAACCGTTTTCCGTGGTGGAACAGGAAGAAAAAATGTATACTTACACAACAGTGATAAACTTTAAACTTTAACCTACTGTAACTGCATCCCATTTGCAGTTCATCAATTTCTGTGCGGTTCAATTAACTCAGACTTTGATAATTTTGTCTTCCTGTGCACAGTTCCGACGCTTAAAGTCTGAGATTATTGATGAGCTCGGTGAGGATGACTTGGACTTTGTAAGTAGACAAACTAATGCATCGAATTAAAATGTTCTGATTAGCTTGCACCATTCAATATAACCCTTTAAAACCTAGCCTTGGTTGCAAGGCTGTCTTATTTTGTCAACGCAAGCGGAGTCCGTCCACGCACCGTCCACGTACACGCAGTACACTTATTCCACGCATGGAGTCCTGATACACAGTTTACTGCCCCCCCCCCAAAAACGGGTCTCGTGTCTGTGGTCCGGTGTTAATTTTGAGTTTTAGAAACCCTATTTGCGAATCACGCCTGAATTTGTGCAAACATTACATAGGTTTAATTATAACATAGACATCAGAAACCAGGAACGGAGGTCAAGTCTTTTTCTGTGGTTTTATTTGTTTATTTGTTAAAATTATTTTACTTTCATATCATTTCATTGCTTAGTTTAACTTTCGTAAACATTTGATATTATTTTTGTTTTCCATAAACTGTGCTAAACTTTAGTGTTTGAAGAAACAGAATCGCGCACATGTAAAACTCAATATGCTTGCTAAATCACAGGTGCAGTCATTGTGTGTGGCTGTGTAGCCTGGCACAGTCTATACATATGGCTATGTAAGACTGTCATAGTCTACCGTTTGTAGCACTTACTGTGTATGGCTTTGTAGACTTGTGCAGTCTATTGTTTGCAGAGTTCACTGTGTATAGCTGGGTAGTTAAAGGAACATTACAGAATTGGTTTTTGCTAACAAAACAGTTGCTGGCAGTGCAAGCACTTTATGTAATCCACCATATACATAAACTGACAAACCTGTTGAAGTTTGAGATCGATCGACCATCTGGGTCACGAGAAAATAGGGAAAAACCTATTACACATTTGCATGAAATCATATAGATTCAACAAAATGAATAAAACGCTCACTGAGCGATAAACTGCAATCGGAAAATTAGTTTATTCATTTCTCATCAAATATGACATTTCAGACAGAAATCATTCAAGGGATGTTTTCTACTATCATCATCATTACATTAGACCGTGTAAGTTATATGTAAATCTGTGATCAAAAAGTATAATTTACAAGTTTTTTTTTTACCAATTCTGTAATGTTCCTTTAAACATACTCAAACCAGGGACCTATAAGAAAAGAAGACAATAGGGTCCCCAGTATGGTGAAGGTCTCCAATTGGAGAGCGTGTACAAAACCAATGGGAGCTGTTGTTAACAAGTTAGTGTACAGACAAAGGAAGGACAATTAAATAGAGGTCCCAGATTGCATGGCTGTGTAGACTGGCACAGTCTTCTGATTGTAGCATTCAGTGTATGGCTGTGTAAACTTGCATAGTCTTCTGTTTGTAGCATTCATTGTGTATGGCTGTGTAGACTTGCATAGTCTTCTGTTTGTAGCATTCACTGTGTATGGCTGTGTAGACTTGCATAGTCTTCTGTCTGTAGCATTCACTGTGTATGGCTATGTGACTTGCATAGTCTTCTGTTTGTAGCATTCACTGTGTATTTCTACCTCCATGGTATGGCTGTGTATACTTGCACAGTCTTCTTTTTAGCAATCACTGAGTAGACTTGCAGAGTCAACTGTTTGTAGCATTCACTGTGTATTCACTGTGTATCTTTTCTTGGATGAGACTAGGTAGGGGAGTCAACCCCTGGTGTGAGCGGTTACTTTGAGGTCTCCGTCAACGACAAGTTGATCCATTCCAAGAAGGTGAGTTATTCCATCTTAATAGACCTTACTAGATTTTATCTCCACAGTGCAAAGATTCATATCCTACTCATGTGTTTGGTGTTACCACAAACCTCAGTAGATTTTATCTTCACCATGCAAAGCTTATTTGCTTGCATGCTCTGTTCTGGATTACAATGGATTATAATGTTAGTTTGATATGATTTTAATTTAAATTTTAATTGTCTCCAACCAACAGCGGTAAGTCACAAAAAAATTGTCCTGTTATCACAAATTGTCATTTCATCTTGTTGACATATTTTGTCACATCTTTTGTTTTACGTATTTCCATTTCACTGGAAATTGTTATACAAACCTCAAGTTCCCCCAGAATAGTGTGTGAGAACAAAGTCAAACTGTCCTGTTCTGTGTGTTTTTTGTAGAATGGAGACGGCTACGTTGACTCTGCACAAAAAAACAAGAAGATTATCGATGCGATCCAGGAAGCCCTCAAGGCTTAAGTGATGATTTGAAAACAAGTGTTAAAAGCAAAGGTGAGGACTAGTCTTCTATTTTATCTGGGCCCATGTTTACCACAGAATTCTGTGCTTCTGGCACCCCATGAAGCATCACATTCCATGTGTCAAACAAGTGCAAAATGCTGTGGTGAGCAGTGACATGATATACAATATTCCCATGTGGCATTCACATTTGCAGGCCTTTTGTTCTAAATGATGCAAAGTGGGGTAGGGGAAAGAATATAACAGGCTTCCCAAAGTCATGGAAAATCTTGGAATTTCAAGCCACCTGTGAAAGTCATGGAAAAGTCATGGAAAAAAATGTTTTGTTATCTAACAAGGAGTCATAGGAATTTTATTTCAAGAGACAAATCGTGGAATCTTGAAGAGCAGTCAATGATGATACATTGGTATATTAACAAATCTGGCATTTTGAAGCTCTCTTGGGAAAAATCCTGGAAAAAGTCAAGAAAATTTGTATTCTTAGAAAAAAAAATTAATGGAATCTTCTTGCTGACCCATACATGATTGATAATGTGTGATATCTCATGCCATGCAGAGTTCCATTTTGCATTCCAGTTGACCTTCCTTTTTCTTATGGTGCATGTACACCTTACTTGTTTCAATGCAATATAACGTTCCTTTCCTGGTGCTCAGTGGTTTGCGTCAAACTAAAAGTCTGTAAGGAAGGGACTAAACTGCCATTTTCAATGTGATAATTAGCCGGTAAAAGTGGTAATAGAAACCTAACTTTACAAAAAAATAACGGCGTATCAAGTGATCCTGGAAAATCCTTGTTTTGTCCTGGAAAAGTTATGGGAAAAGTCTTAGAATTTCTTTTGAAGATTTCTGTTATGAAGATCCTTGAAGTTAGCCGCCCATTTTTGATCCTTTCTTAAAATTGCTTTCCCTCATTTCTTCTCTATTTTTGTGTAGCCAAACGGACTCGACACAAGCGCCAGCTAACAAACCTTATTATGACAGAGCAAGCTGAAAAGTGGCACAACCCACAAGGCTTTCTCTCGATGCTTCACAAGGAACCGTCAGCTGTGATGTGTCGACTGGAGTTTGGTTTTGCCTCCCACGTAGTCCTTTAGACAAGGTATTTTTAGGGTCTTAAAAGGGTAATAAGTAGACACCTTTTGCCGTTTGTGAGTAGATGATTTTCTTTAAAATTTATTTTCTGACCTCAGTTTCGAGAAGCCACTAACTAAAGCATAGCTGTAATGGGTATACCATGTAAGCAAGTGAGGTTTGCACTTGATTGTATTCCCACCATGCAAAGTTTCAAATCCTACCTCATCATGCAAAATGCTTTTAAAATGTACACTGTGTGACTAGTTCTCCTCAGCCAGTACTGGTTGTTGAAAGTTGATCAAAGAGTTAAACAAATTCAAACAAAAAGTTTCCATAATAATACATTTATTTTTGACGTTTCCATTATAATACATTTTGTTTTGACGTTCCATTATAATACATTTTGTTTTTGACATTAAAATAGTCATTTCAGTCTATTTTTTTTTTTACATTTGTGGCACAATTTTCTTTCCATTAAAATTCACATCTGCCTTCCGTGTTTTTATTTAAATATGCATAATCTGTGTACTTGTTAAAGTTCTTAGTAGAATAAGTTAACGGCAATTGGTTTATACTTTTGTAGGTTTTACAACTTATAATCATTACCCAAGTGCATATTTAAAGTGCAGTGAGCCACACCTTCTGATTGTTGTAATATATTTTGGTGGCATTCAGTTACAAACAAGTGCAGTTGAGATCTAGGCTTTGGGTAAAATACTGTTTACCATTCTGTATTCACTTTAAAAACTTATGTTGCTCACAGGGACAGGGATTGTGCATGAAACATTTACACTGCATTGTTGTTTCCAGCAAAACTTATAATATATGTGGACCAAGACTAAATTAGTCATTGTTCACGTGTGTTTTGTGTTTGCTGCAAAAGGGTGTTGGACTTTGCCAAATTTGAATGGCAACCAACTTTTTCATAAGGTCGTTTAAATATGGAGTAATATGCAATAAAAGTGTAGTTATACCTGTGTGAAAATGATAATTTGCAAAATTGTTGATTTTTTTGTTTCCACATTTGTTTTGTTTATTTGTCTTTTTCCACTCAATCATTTTGTCATGTTGTTTGATGTTCAACACTGAATAGTTTGGCAACATTTGTCAATAAAGGCCTTGATAAAATAAATTACGAACATTTTAACAAGAAAATCTGAACTTTGTCTTTGTGTTGAGCTTGACTTCATGGAGCCTGTATCATGTTGCAAACTACCTTCTTGTTTAGTTGTCCATGTACTCCGCTGGGATCCAGATGATGCGGCCATCTTGGTTTACGTTCCCTGCACGCGATAACAAGCACATAACAACAAGTGTAAGCTCTCTGTAGGCAAGTTCTTGTTGGAACTTGTCTTGCTGTTATTCTACTATATTCCGCGGAGTAGAATTCAGGGGTTTTTCCGAAATCTACTCTGCATATTAGTAGAATAAAAACAGCAAGACAAGTTCTAACAAGAACAATCTACACGGCAAAGTAGATGATTATCCTATCATGGTGTTACCGCAAACCAAAAATACATTTATACCTCACCATGCAGTGCCTCAAACGGAAATTCCCTCAAACATACATAAGTAATAGTTCACAAAGGACAAAAATGGGGCCCATCCCTTCTGTCCTTGGGCTATTTTTTTGCTCGGTTTACCATAGTGCATCATGGATACTGATACAAATAAAATGTTTTAGTGGTACTTTCATTTGTTGTTATTCCTAGTTTAGAGCGAGTACAGAGGATATACATGTATTTTATGGCTTATCCAACAACCCAAAGTCTACCGTTGCAGACAATGTAGATTTGAAAAGGCATATAGTGCTTCACTGGTTTTGGAAGAGTTCTTTATTCATTTCCACCCTTGATATATCGCGTCATTGAACCATGGAGGTAGAATTGATTGAACCATGATTGAACCTTGATTTAAAGGAACATTACAGAATTGGTTTTTGCTAACAAAACAGTTGCTGGCAGTGTAAGCACTTTATGTAATCCACCATATACACAAACTGACAAACCTGTAGAAGTTTGAGATCGATCGGCCATCTGGGTCACAAGAAAGTAGTGAAAAACCGATTACACATTTGCATGAAATCATAAAGACTCAACAAATGAATAAAACGCTCACTGAGCGATGAACTCCAATCGGAAAATTAGTTTATTCATTTCTCACCAAACATGGTATTTCAGACAGAAATATTTCAAGGGATGTTTTCTACTATCATCATCATTAGACCGTGTAAGTTTTATGTAAATCTGTGATCAAAAGTATATTTCTTTTTACAAGTTTTTTTCTTACCAATTCTGTAATTTCCTTTAAACGCATTGTATTGTGAACATTCAGACGGTAGTATTTCTCTGGAGGGTTGGTACTGGTAATGTGAGCTTATAGTCAGCGAGCTTTCAGATTAAAACTGATCCAGTTTGTTTTCGATAAATATTACAAATCCATGACTTCGTTTTTAAATTTACTGGTTCACTGTGGATGGACGAATGTGAAATTCAATAGAAATGTATGTGTAACAGCCAGAATTTCCCCCTTTTTTGCGCGCGAGAGCAGCTACTCGCTCATTTTTGCACCGTCTACAGAGGGCGCGATTTTTAGTGTCACTATTCACCCTTGGTTTACTTTGTCAAGCCACATTGCGAAGTTTGCTTTGGCAACTCTTTCAGTCGTTAGTTTCTACAAATGCTCTGTCAGCTCAGCTAGGTGTCTGATTATTTTGTATTCGGGTTGTTGACTGTTGTGAGGTTGTTTTGGATCTATTTTTATAAAATGACTGATTGGAACTCACGTGGTCTTCAGGTTTAGGACTTGGAAGGTAATGTCCAAGACGTCTGTTGAGGAAAACGAAAAATATGTAAATGTTTTCTTCGTTGAAGGAGACTTTATTTAACTTTGACTTTAGTTGTTTTTCTTTCTTTTACGTACAATTGCTACCATTGAGCCCAAAGCCTATAAAATTGTCATACATGTAGGAAACATGTCGACACTGAAAATTTGTTACATTGATTTTCTTAAACGAGCAGAAGGGTCTAACAAGGTCATTTTTGCATTAATTTTTGATAGAAAGAGTTTATAGAAGTTGGGGTTGGGGGGGGGGGGGTACAAGCTTACATTAAATTTGTGTGGATGTCATTTAATTTGATAGGCCTACTCTTTCAGAGTGGAATTTGAATCATGACGTCATTGGATGTCGACAAGAAAATGGGTCTCAATTTTTGAACTTTTCACGTCAGTCAAAAGTTCACATTTTAACGACGTTTTGATTGGACATCATGGTTTATTCAGGACTTTGTAGAAAATTCCTCAAACAAAAAATGTACAGACCCAGTATTATTTGAATATTGGATGTTAAACATTTTTCGCACTGGACGGGTATCATTATAATACGATGGCATTTTATACACCACTTTAAAGGTTAGAGACTTCCCGCGTGTACGCGCTGCGTACAAACTCTCAGCCAATGATAGGTCTTCATTGACCTCAGTGAGGGCGCTGTTTGGGCTTGTGACGTCATTTGCAAGAGATCTACTGACAAAACAATACACACCTTCGGCAACTTTCACGGAACCTCACAACTAAAACAACGGCGATGACGACTGAAATGCTAGCGACGGAACCAACCACGGCCTTCATGGCCTTCATGTTGTCTCTGCCATAGGGTGCTTTGAGTTCTGTTGATTTGGGAAAAGGTACAGCTAGCAAACAACGAAGCAAACTTAAAGACTACAATTTGCACAAATGCACCATTCATAGCACATTTACGACTTTACGAACACCGATGTCCATGTACAGCGGAAAAACAGGTAGAAATAGAATGCATACCTGTTTTTCCGCTGTTGTCGTGTATTTTAAACGGAACTTTAAAAGGGCTGTTTCTGTTTGACCTCTTTACGGTTATCTCTTGGATTATGTCTTTTGATTATTCACAATTGCAAGAAAATGTAGTCTTATTTGGATTGTAATAATGATGATGTTGTATAAACATGATTATTGTATGCCTGGATTAACGTAGTTTTCACATTATTCACTAATCAAGTTAATAATTATATTAAAACACAACATTGCTTATTACCTGGTACGATTTCAAACGAAACAGTGGACAGCATTTTTGCGGTGGGTTCAGTTGACATTATCGTTGAAGTCATCGATACATGGATTTCCGTGGGTGTTGTTTCGTCGATGGATGTTTGCTCTTCCCAGGCGGGTGGAGGCCCTTGAGTGGAAGGCTTTTCCGTGATAGGTTCTTCTTCTTCCGTGGTAGAAGTGTCTTCCTCTGTAGTGGTCGTTATTTCTTTTTCAGGTTCTTCCAAGGCGATATTGAAATGTTCTGTCGTGGAAGAATATTCTGTGCTTGTAGACTTCAGTTCTGTCGACTTATCCGCCTCTGCAGTTTCCTCGTCAGAGGTTATTCCCGCCTCTTTAGACTCTTCCGACTGTTCCGTCAACTTATCCGCCTCTGCAGTTTCCTCGTCAGAAGTTATTCCCGCCTCTTTAGATTCTTCCGACTGTTCTGATGACTCTTTTGTTGGTGGAGCATTTTCTGTGATCATGGACGTGTCTGTGGTTGTGAATATTGTAGTTGTTGACTTTTCTGCGATCGTGAAAGGCTCTTCCGTTGTTGTTATCTTTTCGCTGTTTGTAGGCGTTTCTGTTGTATAGACTTCTGCGGTCGTCAGTGCTTCAGTAGTTTGACCGTTGTGCAACATTTGCCGTAAAAACGTTGGCAACAGAGCTTTAAATAAAGGAGGCCTGGTGCAATTGCAATCCAAGCGGGTTCGATCGCCGTACATTTCTGCGTAGTCGCCACTCTCTAATGAATCGACACAAGCATAGAGGACGAGTTTACCGTTCGTCAGACCGAGCAGGATCTAAAACAAATATTCATAATAAAGTATATATTATGGTTGTATAGGCTCATTCTTTTCTACTGATATAAGGGCAGAAGCCGACAGCACTCTGCAACGTGTTAATCAGTGTGACATTATAAGTCAAAGACAACATGATATTTTACCATCCGAATTAGACCTGTGTAGTTTTAATGTCGGACCATTTTGATGGCAAAATGTTTGTACCGTGTCCACCTTTAGTGAAAAACTAGCGTTCGAAACTTTAATACTCTCTAGATATGAGATTCGAAGTCAACACTGTTCATATGATAGTTTATCTCAATGGGTAGGCTACGGCAGCTAGACGTCTGCACATAGTTTGGGCGTAAGCCTATGGTGTTTTGAGCTATCCAGAAATGTCACCCTTTCACACGGGACATGATGTGCAGCAGATTGCCAACAGTGACGTCACTGAATCTGTCCAATTAGGAGGGGAATTAATTGAAGTGACCTTACGCATTGTAAGCGTTATATGATTGTTCTATGGTCTATACCTTTATGTTGTGTCCGCCATCTTTGTCTAGTCCCCTACCAACATATATGACTGCTGATATTCATTATGCCAAAAAGGGACTGTTTTCCTTCTAGCCTCGGTTTGGTAACATTAAGTTGAATGGGAGAATATAAAAAATCGTGTTTTTTTAAGTCTTATGAACCAGGGCCCAGTTTCATAGAGCTGCTTTTAAGCAGCTTAAAAGCACAAAAAGCAGCTAAGCACAGCAACATATGCTTACCAGATTAAGGTTACCAGCCAAAACACCATCTGTATAACATGTGCCAGTTTTGACTGGTATCCTGCACATTTGCTAAGCAGAAAACTGTCAAGCAATATTTTCTATGAAATTCGGCCCAGCTTTGCGATCCGCTATATCACGAACAAGCGGGAATGAATCAACTTTTTTAAAACTACGTTTTCATACTGTCCCTTTTGTTTATAAGTGTGAGTGGACGAAGTGCACATTTGGGCTACTACTTACGTGGACAATGGTGCTGATAAGTAGGCCGATGGTCGACGGCTTCGGCAACGACACCATTGCTAAAGCGGTAGTCTTAACAACAGCACTGAGAAACGAGAATAATTCCTGATTAATGCGGTTTTTCCTCCATGTTTGAAGACTCCCAAACAGCCATCAGGTGTACTGATGGTGGCTAAATGCCGTGGCCAGACGTGAGTCATCTTAAGGATTTCCTGCTGTCTTACAAGGATTAACACATCAGGAACCCACGCCTGCAAACGTCTGTAGTTATTGGGACTATGGAAAGACAACGTGAAGATGTTGTTGGACATTTTGACGTGCGCCGTCGACGGCAGAAATGTAGTTAGTTTTCAAGTTTGGGCCTCGTTTTTTGATTGACTATATTGCGAAAAATTCACAAGTGTTAAAGTAGGCCCCATCTACATTACCATTTATTATATAAACAAGTTCTACTTACCATTTTTGTGTTGACAACTTCACAGTCAAACACTGATTTAAAAATTCACGTTGTAGGGTAATCAGTAGTATTTTTGCTTGATTATCGGTAACAATAACATAAGCTCTTTGTGAAACCGGCCCCAGGATACGTAGTGCGCACCTTGGGCCACGTAGCGTCTATATATGCTTACCATGTGCAATTTGACTCCCAAGATGGCGGGCGTGTAAACGTATAGTACATGTATACGTGCTGCCGTGTGTGACGGGTCAATCCTATTCGTTAGCGTGTCTTAATTCCACTGTCAGCCACGCACACTTCACACATAGCTCCACTGATTACCGAAGCCTCCCAGGAGCCTTGCTTTGAACTTTTTTTGTACGAGGATTTCAAAATGCAACGGACAAGTTTAACAATTGGACTTGGCTTTTACATGCGTTCTTATTTATAAGGTCTTCTCAGAAATGCTTTTGAACGATGAAATTTGTGATTTTTGACAAAATTACACGTAAACGTGTGCCAGTTTTGGAGTCTGAAGTGGTGCAACTTTTGGGTGTGCAGCAGATACGCACGCGTGTGACGCAGTGACTTACCCACACGAGAACAAAATCATGATGATTAGCATTGAGGCTTAGTTTTACGCCATTATACAATGGGTCATTGTTGTGCTCGTTCGTGCAACAAAGCTGGGGATTGCTCTCTTTTTTCAGAATATAAAGAAAACGTATATTCATGTTAAACTCACTTATACCCCAGATAGATTTCGTGCGTATGGTCTAGAAAAATGACCGTAATTTGTAACCTTCAATTTGAGATGGTCCACATTCCACTCATTGGCATAAAACAAGATGGCGGCCCTCCCAACGTGTGACGTTGTGGGGAGCTACAATCAACGTTTTTCTGAATGTTTGTGTGTGATGCACATGTTGCAATCAACAACAATAAGTTTATTAGATTTAGCAAGGAACCACGGAGTAATTACCAAAAGTAAACAACCTGCCTTTAAAGGGGGAGGGGCTATGTAACGATTTGGGGTCCCCATGAGGTACATTTGCGATCTTGAACTCTTTGTCGTTATCCAAGAAGTTTTGGGGGAGGTTGCCTTTGATGATTTCTACAGACAGACAATTAGAAATAATGAGGAAATAGACTCGTTCAGTCGGAGGTTCAAATTCGTTAATTCATTCTTAAAGGAACATTACAGAATTGGTAAGAAAAAAACTTGTAAAATATACTTTTTGATCACAGATTTACATAAGACTTACACGGTCTAATGATGACGATAGTAGAAAACATCCCTTGAAATATTTTTGTCCGAAATGCCATATTTGATGAGAAATGAATAAACTAATTTTCCGATTGGAGTTTATCGCTCAGTGAGTGTTTTATTCTTTTGTTGAATCTATATGATTTCATGCAAAATGTGTAATCGGTTTTTCACTATTTTCTCGTGACCCAGATGGCCCGGCGATCGATCTCAAACTTCTACAGGTTTGTCAGTTTATGTATATGGTGGATTACATAAAGTGTTTACTAAGCCAGCAACTGTTTTGTTAGCAAAAAACAATTCTGTAATGTTCCTTTAAATTTTATTCATCAACCAATCAAACTGTACATATACCCTCTTGTATTAAACTCTTGGATAAACTCTGTATGGTCTTGGTATTCAAACCTTCAATCAGTCCGCTGAGGGGTCGAACGCAGCAGTTTTGGGTAGCCGTGCCTGAGTTTTTCTCTGTGGTCAAATAAAGTGTGAGTGACGTAATATAATGAGGGTTGTGTATTTCTTTCTCCATGGTATCCTGATGTGTCTAGGTATTTGGGTCTTAATAATTATATCTTGCAACGCCGAACTCGTCCGGAAGCCCTGAGCTTACTTCTCAACTCAATATGCCTAGAAGAAATGCGCGCCGCACGCAGATTGCCCGAATCATCAGTGAACTGATTGGTTATACACTGAAATAATAAGCCAACACCATAGATATAGAATACAATACCTGGCCAATACATGTAAAACTGATTAAATAGCTTGCGCATTTTCAGTTTGTCAGCGTGCAGTTTTTTTTTTTACTAATAGACATTATGCACATATCGTCATTTAAGGATGGCCATTGATCTCCATAGACTGTGCAAGTCTCGCGCGTACTGAAACGAGAAAACACGTTAAACCAAGAACATATTTTTTTCTGAAATTAAATCTTTGTTTTAAATATCTATATAGAGCTCTTTTATAAAGACTCGAGGTCTTCTCAGAATTAGAAGTTTCATCTTAAGAATAATGACGGCGCCCTTTAAAGCATCTGTTTGTGATGTAGGCCTAGTAACTGGGTGATAGTTCAAATATATCTTTTATTTTACTTAGTTGGGTAGGTACCTGCCCATACAATATTGCATTATTGATATATAAGGTATATATTATATAAGTGTTATGCAGAGTAGTAGATATTTACTTGCGAGACAGTCTTTAACTCTCCCAATGACACCAATGTTTTGGGATATCTTTAGAAGAATGTTCAAATGTTCATCGAAATGCACATTAAAAAAAACTTGGTATGATCAGCTTGCTTAACTTTTAAGCCATTAGAATAGATTTTAGATTTTAACTTCAGTTCTGTCATATATATTTTTTGTATTTGTACGAAAAAGTACGGAGCCCCTAAAGGGACAGGTAAAACAAATTGTTAAAAGGGTATTTAAAAAGTTGAAATTATTTTATTATCTCGAAACATTATTTCGTTCCCCGAATAATTTTTTCGAGGGACCGCATTCGAGGGAACGAAATAAACTTGATATTTTTTAAATAACTTGTTTAATTTCTTGTTACCTGTCCCTTTTCGGGGCTCCGTATAAAAAGGATAAACCTTTGTTTGTTTGTTTGTTTTTTAATTTGTTTTAAAATTTATTTAATGAAAGCATGTTAGCGGAAAACCGTTCTGACAAGTTAGTTAGAACTCTATCTGTGATGGTAACAGTGGTTTTGAGATCTGGATGACTAACAAACAAACTGGTATCATCTCCAAATAATGTTACGGAGGCACCGACTATGACCAACTTACTTAATATGTCCATTATATTATAAATAACAAAAGGAAAGAGGTCCCAGGATAGACCCCTGGGGACGTTTCTGGAATGTTCCACCGCTGTGCGTTACGGCACATAGCCCGACTTCCACAGGCGATGATTACTAGAGGTGTAGTTGTTTGGTTGAAGAGTGTCTGATGCTGGATGATCTGAAAAATTCAGGTTCTGATGAATTTAAAGAGAATGGGTATAAGTTTGAAATTGCTGGTATGCTTCGAGGTAGTAAGTTTCGGTTGGTAAAATCCAGGCCCGTAACCAGTAATTATTTTGTCTTGGGGTGCGAATACAAGTTTCAAGGCACACGGGTTTATAAACATCTAAATGTGTGGTACTATGCGTGCAGAAGCTGGCTTGACCAATCAAAATGTTGTTTGAAATGACACGGGAAAGTAAAGAACAACTCACGGTTTGCAAATTGCCACATGCTGCCAAAGGGTTCATTCTCTTTACAGTTTGTTTGGTTAACTCGGGTGTGATTTTACACAGTTGTGTCAAATCCCTAATAATATTCCAATACACTGAACTGCTGTGAGTAATTTGCAATGAGATAGCATCTTTAAAGTTGCACGACCCGATTTGTGCCGAACTAATTCTTGTTTTGAAAGATTTTTTTTCTCGGAACGAATTTTGACAGATGATACTGACAGTTTTCAGTTTTTAATGAACCACCACTTATCATTGTCGGTTTTGTTCGTGCAAAACGTGACATTAAAGCTTGTAACTTCCCCGAATCCATAAAAGTTAGCTAAAAGTTTAAATCAAAACTGTCTCAGGTTAAATCGGACAAAATCTGACCTAGCATCTTTAAATCACGATCAACAGTTGTGTTGATCATTGTTACAAGTGAGAAAGCATAAATACCTGAGAGGCTGACTTGGTGGTTGCCATTTTTGACGCGGCCCTGCAAAAAATAATAATAAACAAATACATAAAAACTCATTTTGAACATTAAGGCAGGTTACATTCTTAAAGGAACATTACAGAATTGGCAAGAAAAAAACTTGTAAAATATACTTTTTGATCACAGATTTACATAAAACTTACACGGTCTAATGATGATGATAGTAGAAAACATCACATGAAATGTTTCTGTCTGAAACGCCATATTTGATGAGAAATAAATAAACTAATTTTCCGATTGGAGTTTATCGCTCAGTGAGCGTTTTATTCATTTGTTGAACCTACATGATTTCATGCAAATGTGTAATCGGTTTTTCACTATTTTCTCGTGACCCAGATGGCCGATCGATCTCAAACTTCTACAGGTTTGTCAGTTTATGTATATTGTGGATTACATAATGTGCTTACTCTGCCAGCAACTGTTTTGTTAGCAACAACCAATTCTGTAATGTTCCTTTAAGCCGTTTGGAATGAAGTCATCCTTTGCCTTATTTGTCCAGTTAAACTTGATGGCCTCCACAAAATGGCCGGCCGTGTTAGTTCGCAAAGTTAAAGGAGTACCACGCAATTTCGAGGCATTTTTGTGTGGCTCATTGTATTCTACTTTTAAAACATCTTTCTAACCATATGCATTTTATAACAAACGGTTACAAACGCTTTTTATAGACCAACTCGCCCGATCCAAGGCAACGTGTACCTTTAATGTGGACTCTACAAAATATGTACAGATGCCAGGGCAGCCGAAGTGGATTTATTCTGTGATTCTTGGTGTATGTGGATTCCGTCATGATGTTACACATAATCGATGATGTAGTGGACTTGGTGGATTATATATTGGATATTTGAACGACGTGGATTCTGTCAGTGGATGATGCTACCCTGTTTGGGTGAGTGTGTTATATACACGTCAATTCATTTTAGTGGATTTGTGTATTTTTTACGTGGTGTCAGAAACGTTTGCTTACTCTTTCATAACAACAGCAATAGCTAGAGCTGCAGTCACTAGTACACAAACTACAGCAAATAAACCGGCTCCAACTGCGACTGCAACCAAGTCCACCATAACTACAGAAATAACAAGAAATAAAAAGAAAGTTATAAGTCACCATTGAGCCTTGCAGAAAATCGTAAGCGTTAAGTTGTTCTAATTAAAAACGAACCAATTTTGACTCCACAAAATGGCGGAGAGTAGGCCTTTGTCCTGCTGGTTGTATTTCCCGGGGCAAATTTATGTTTTTTTAATCACTACTCACTAATTACCTCACACTGCCTGGAGTTTTAGTGCATGATTGACTCTTAAAAGGATAAAGAATAACTCTAAACAGCAATAGATTGGACGGCAATGTGCCCCTGTAAATTCATATTTTGCACCCGTTGAACGCTATATCTAACACGTCTAAAAAACATAGAGGTTTATAGAACTAGTCGTCTGTGTACTCCATTATTTTCTGAACGTGGGTTCGCACCCAGATGGGCCGATTTCACATAGAGAAAAGATTGATCTTAGTGTGTGTCAATCTTAACTGCTAAGCAAAGTGTGATATCACAATAAAAACCCTTATGATGAATCTTTTAGTGCTTTGCGAAATCGAGCCGTGGTGTCCTTTTTTTATAGAGTTGCTCACGACACCAAACAATTTTTGCTGGTGGTCAGAAAAGGTTAACCAGCCCAAAATGACAACACTATGTACCGTTTTTTTTTATTGGTTCCTCAATAATTTTTTAGTTCGGCATTTTTTTCCCCTGCTTAAGCAGCACAATGGAAATGGACTGGGACAGTCTTGACGCAAGACTATAGTGCCGCTATTGTATCTTTCCAATGAAATGAAAAGCCGAATGTCCCGTATTGCCGGAAATAAACCCCCAGAACGCTTTGCATGGAAGTGCAAAAGTTTACAGCAAAAATAGTGGTCCTGATACACATAAATAAAACGCCAAATTATATACTTGTATCGCCCGAGCAGTTTGATGAGGTTGCAACACGAATAAACATATACTTTCGCCTATCATGTCACGCACAACGCACGGGGAACTTGTAACATGAGAATTGTACCTGGCTGCTACAATAGACCTTATGCATTGACGTCATCAAGCCGCCATCTTAGAGGTGAACCGATGATGAAGCAATAGAAACCGTACACGCCGCGCACAGGATTGGCCAACCTCCTTTTGACCTCTAGTAGACGAGGGCGTCATACTCAAATGACGTCTTGTGCATACGTTCTATATCCGTGTCCCCGCAATAACTTTTTTCCCTTTCAGTGTATCGAATGAAAGTGTATAATGTCTGAAGGACATTTAGCTATCTCTTAATTTTTTTCATGCAGTTTTCCACCTTAATTTTCAAAAACACTGACGACACATCTTTCGAAATATGCATTATTTTAACTTTTTCCAAAGGTGAGAAAATAGAATCAGCAGTTGCAAACTGCTTACCAATCAAAAGGACCTGAGGTATAAATGCAAAAAAGGTTAATAGTCTGACGTTTCGAGCCTAACAAAGACTTTTCGAAGGCTAAAATAAGGACAAAGCAGGAGGGGGGCGGGGGCGGGGGAGTCCATATCCCTAGATCACATAATACATACATCAAATCTTACCTGTTTCGTTTGATATCGTTGTTGTGAGATGATCTGTTGTGGGATCTGTTTCAGGAACTGTTGTGGGAACTGTTGTGGGAACTGTTGTGGGAACTGTTGTGGGAACTGTTGTAGGAACTGTAGTAAGAACTGTTGTGGGAACTGTTGTGGGAACTGTTGTGGGAACTGTTGTGGGAACTGTTGTAGAAACTGTTGTGGGAACTGTTGTGGGAACTGTTGTGGGAACTGTTGTAGAAACTGTTGTGGGAACTGTTATGGGAACTGTTGTAGGAACTGTTGTGGGAACTGTTGTGGGAACGGTTGTGGGAACTGTTGTGGGAACTGTTGTAGGAACTGTTGTAGGAACTGTAGTAAGAACTGTTGTGGGAACTGTTGTGGGAACTGTTGTAGAAACTGTTGTGGGAACTGTTGTGGGAACTGTTGTGGGAACTGTTGTGGGAACTGTTGTGGGAACTGTTGTAGGAACTGTAGTAAGAACTGTTGTGAGAACTGTTGTGGGAACTGTTGTAGAAACTGTTGTGGGAACTGTTGTGGGAACTGTTGCGGGAACTGTTGTGGGAACTGTTGTGGGAACTGTTGTGGGAACTGTTGTGGGAACTGTTGTAGGAACTGTTGTGGGAACTGTTGTGGGAACAGTTGTAGGAACTGTAGTAAGAACTGTTGTGGGAACTGTTGTGGGAACTGTTGTGGTAACTGTTGTGGGAACTGTTGTGGGAACTGTTGTGGGAACTGTTGTGGGAACTGTTGTGGGAACTGTTGTTGTAACAGTTGTGGGATCTGTTGTGGGAACTGTTGTGGTAACTGTTGTGGGATTTGTTGTAGGTTTTATCGTTGTCTCTTGCAATTTACAATTCGGCTTCAAAATTGCTGGCATATTATCCCTCGTGTTAGTATAAACTGGCAAAGCATACTCAATTGTACAGTTCCGAGTATAGTCAGTTCCATTGCGGTATATTAAGAGTGTGATACTGCCGCTGACAAGAATCTGAAGAAACAAAAAAGGATACACAATTAAGCTTGAGGCCTTCGATTTACATACTTGTTTATTATGTTTCTTTAACTTGGGTATGTCAAAAAGTGCATAATTTAATTTATGTAGATCTTTCTATTGTTGATTTAAAAAAAAAACGCGCTGGGTTGGCATAGACGCGTCCGAATGTCCAAACAGTTAATCGTGTTAAAGGAACACGTTGCTTTCGGGTTGGGCGCTGTTGGGCGCTTTTGGGCTATAACAAGCGTTTGATGTATAATGAGCACGGTCGGAAAGATGTTTAAAAAGTAGAATATAATGATCCACACAAACTTGCCTTAGAAATGCTTCGCTTTTGATAACTTTCGCGAAACAAAACGCTCCGCCATTTATGAGAGTCAAGATTTTGACTCCCATAAATGGCGGACAAATTCTATTAGTCTTATTTCCGGTCGCAGCTGTTGAACTACGACTGAGCAATTATTTTATTTAAAATGTTACGATTACCATCTGTTTATTGTATTCCGATAATATCCAGTTAATAAATGAATGAAAAAAGAAAGAAAAAACATAGGCCTACGTTAAATAATTAAGTAGCAAGTCCCCACGTCTCGGTCCGTCCGGGCGTCCAGGGATGTACCAGCAGCAGCAAAACCCCGCGGCCATACCACCCATAGACCTCCCCCTGCCTGCTGCAGTACAGTAGACGACGCGAAGACAGGGTTCTCGTACAATGTATGATTTTAGCGGGGCCAACCTAGTAACACCGATGCTTTGTGTGGTGTAGAAAGGTCTGGTACCCGTTACTGTTATTGCATCGACGATCGTATTGACGGCTTGAAAAACGTATACATTTCGCGGGACATGTCTCGGGGGCCAGAGGTCAATGTTTGTTTTTTTTAATTACCATTCACTAATTATAATACATTAAAGGTGTTTTATTGCAAGAACAACTCTTAATAAGTATAAGGAACACCTCCAAACAGTAAAATTGTATGATATTTGAAGGCAACGTTTCCTTTAAAGATGATGTGACAAAATTCAACATTTCTGCAAACTTTCATTTGAAAAAATGTTATCCCACAATTATTGGTTGCTTTGTTTCAAACAAATTCAACACTCAAAAACTCGGACTGTGACGTCTTAATGACGTGTGCATGAATTGGTGCAGTAAAATGGCCAGAGGGATTCAGGAATTTGTGGGTATGAAAAGGGGAACATCGATGATGCTTATTCAAGGGTGCCCGGTTTAAGTTGCGTCTAATGGAACATATATATCACGAGAGGCACCACTTCTTTGTAAATTAAAGCACGTGGACAGCATTGGTTTTTGCTTCAGACTAGACTTGATTTCAAGTCTGAGATCACGGTTATTTCTCTGATGAATCAGCCACGCAAAACGCCACCACAGATTAGCTATCAAACGCCCTAACTCGCAATCTCAGACTTGACCCTCTTGTGTGTACGGGATATTCATTTATTCACAACTTAAATTTACATAACAACACTGATACCAGAGAGATGACCAATCAGGAGGCCACAAAACCAATATAGGTCGCGTCTATTGCAAGTAGGTTAAAATCACATCAGCATTCGCTACAAAATCTCATTGGCCTCAACTTGGGTCTTAATTTTTTATAGTGCTTGGTACGTATGATATTAATAATTTATAGCTAAAATAGTACAAGATCTTAAACTGTTGAAAAAATAAACATAATATAATACCTGATTCCTACTAGACGAAAAACTGTTAACCTATGGTTTGAATGAAATCGTCCAGTAATTTTTCTCTAACATTTTTATTTATTTTGAATTTAGAAAAAAAGAAACGATTTGTGTTTTTTAAATTTTTATTCTGAACTCAATTTGAATCACTAAGCAGAGGCAGTTCAGTTACAATGTGCATCAATGTTGTATTTCTGTACTATATCCCGTGATATAAACGGTTGAATTTGAATATGCATTTTATTGCAGCCTTCTGCGATTCTGACCAATGAGAGCGTTCCGTCCACTTTTGGACTAATTCGCCATAGGGTGTGTACAAACCGATGAACAAGATTCCCAAGTCTGTGATCGTAGGCTAATGACGGAGGTTAATCCACAAGAGGGCGCTATTTCAGGCAATAATGTATTGGCTATCGGGTAGACTAAAAGCCACGATCGCAGACTTGGAACCAAGTCTAGCTTCAGACCAGTAGCCACACATTATGTGAACCAACATAGGCCTATACATGAATTAATAAACCTGTGAAAGTTTCAGCTCAATCGGTTATCGAAATCGCAAGAAAATAATGAACAAAAACCTTGTATACGTTTTCACCGTTTTCAAACATCGAGTTTTGGACTAGCGAGATCAAAAATTATTGTTTTACTCATTTCTCAAAAATTATAGCATTTCAAGCAAACATATTTAAGGGGAAGTTTCCACCATGACAATCTGTGTAGCGTGTAAGTTATCATTGCAAATCTGTGAACACTTGAGTTTTTTCCCTAACCAATGTTTTAAGAGTTTGTTTGACTTTGTTTGAAATTTACATTTCAGTGTAAGTTTTGCACAGCTGTTTATTCTACCATTGTAGAATGTAAATTGTTCACGTTAGTTCAATATTTTAAAAATTATCAAGGTGTGCACAACATTGGTAAAGTTAGAAAATATATAAATATTCAAAGATTCACATATAACTCACATAGCACAAAGATGGTCATGGTGGACAAATTTCCTTGAAAATACTTTTTGCTTGAAATGCTTTAGATTTTGGAGAAATGAGTAAAACCATTGGTTTTGATCTTACGAGTCCGAAACTGCGACGTTTGAAAACAGTAATGGGGTATTTCACTTTTTTTTCTCGTGACTCATTATAACCGATTGAGAGTAAACGTTCACAGGTTTGTTGATTCATTTATATGCCGGGTCACATAAAGCACAGATACTCAGTCTTGGATTACCAAGTCGGCCAAGTGCTTTAAAGACACTGGACACTATTGGTAATTGTCAAAGACCAGTCTCCTCACTTTGTGTATCTCAACATATGCACAAAATAACAAACCTGTGAAAATTTGAACTCAATTGGTCGTCGAAGTTGCGAGATAATAATGGAAGAAAAAAACACCCTTGTCACACGAAGTTGTGCGCTTTCAGATGCTTGATTGCTTGATTTCGAGACCTCACGCGTGAGGTCTCGAAATCAATTAAAATATTTTACTGAGAAATTACTTCTTTCTCAAAAACTACGTTACTTCAGAGGGAGCCGTTTCTCACAATGTTTTATTCTATCAACAGCTCTCCATTGCTCGTTACCAAGTAAGTTTTTATGCTAACAATTATTTTGAGTAAAGTGCCTTTAAAAGAGCTTTTTCAACTTTGCTGGCGATTCAGTTTAATGTGGACCCAAAGTATAAATGCGCTTACACCAGATTGTTTTACGAACATCGTTTGTTTCAAAAGTCAAAATGGTTTTTTTTAATAACGATTTAATTTATGTACACAAAGACATAATTAAAAATCCACATTCTGTACTTGTTTAACTTTTCATGTAACAATCTTGATTTCAAAACGTTATAGAAACCATTTTGAACATTAAATGCTGTGTTTTGTTGGGTTGGGCTTTAAAGAGTGTATACAGCTAGTTCCAGCCTATAATGATGTTTTCTCTAAAACGTTTGTACATCGTTTTGTAATGTGGGCAACATAGTATGGCAGGTAAGTGATGGAATGTGCCTTTGATGATACAACCATGGATTTGACACACAGTCAGAGTAGGCTATGTCATGAGAAAGATATTTGGCGATAGGGACATCACAGATTTGTCCTTTGAAAAATATAAAGATAAAGTATATACGGTAATTAACAAGCTATGGCATGCCACTTTTGCAAGTTGCGTTTTATCTACCCGTATATTTTTTTCAAAGGACAACTCTGCGATGGCCCTATAGCCAAATATCTTTCCCATGACATACCCTGACTGAGTGCCACATTCCAGGCTTGTAACACCAAAGCCACAATTCCCCCACTATACGATCCATCTGCCCCACTAAATACAAGGGCAATTCCACAGTTACTCGCGTTACGTTTTTGATGTACCTTTGAGATTCTTTTGACTGTAATTACCTTACTAAAAAGGTTTAGTAACTGTTATCCCCATAGAAGTTAGGGTAGACCTAGAACTACTTAAATAACAAAGATGACATCCAGAAAAATGTGTCATATATACAAGACACACAAAATTGGTTACTCATGTTACATTTTTTTTTACATTTTCGTAAGGTGAGTAACCAACTTTGTGTGTTTTGTATAATCATACATGACACATTTTTTTTCTGGATGTCATCTTTGGTGCTTAAGTAAGTCTTGGTCTATACTCTATCTACCATGGGGATAACAGTTGTTAAATCTTTTCAGTAAGGTAGTTACATCCCAAGGAATCTCAAAAGTACATCAAAAACGTAACGTGTGAGTAACCGTGGAACTGCACACAAGGTTATTTATGTACCTCATCATATCTCTGGCAGTGACTTTTTAAGACTTGACGTGTTGTAACCAGTCATTATCAATGTCCAAGTTTTAACTTTTAGGCCTACACAGAATCACACACAACAATTTTGTGGTCAACACAATTTAGTGGACAACATGCACATTCACACGTTATCATAGTTGAAAGTTACCTTCATACAAGCACTCGCTGACAACGTTTCATTAATGTTCAGTTAAACTAATAACCCATGGTACCGTTGATGAAATCCCACATCGCAACATGCACTGACAATACTCACCCCAGCAAGGTCGAGGAAGACTGCCAACGCGATCAGTCTGAAAATCCATACGGTGATCCAAGCCGTCAAACCGACCATAGAATCGACATTATTCCCGGACATGGTGTATTTCCGTCGATTTGAGTTGAAATAAACTGATATTGCCGAATAGTTTGTGCATCGTTTCCTTCTGAGCCCAAAACACGTATCGTTTTCCTTAACCACTTAAACACAAGCTTCAACGCAGTGAGGACCGTGTGCAGTCAACTGTTACTTTTAACCTTTATGTTCTTGATATGAAAAACTTGTTTTTTTTCAATGTTCACTTTATAACGGGGATAACAAATATTACTATACCTCATACATATTCATGACCGAGAGTCGAATTCTCACTGGTCCATTCAACATCACGTGCCAGACGCTATATTTGCTGTTTACCAAGCGCGCACGCGAGTATTCACGCACATGGTAAATGCGCATGACAAGTAGACTGTCGCCCGGACAGCCCGGGCGACAGTCTACTTGTCATGCGCTTTACGATCGTGGAAATGTTCACCGGGTGTTGTCCGCATGCGCGAACATCGCTCTAGCGACACCCAACACATGAAAAACTTATCCTGGATACAATTTATATTTTCACAGTCGTCATTTTCCCCTTGGTCCTAATATTGTACCGGTGACTGAATATGTATGAGGTATAGTAAAACAAATATAACATGGTTTATTTCGGTTGATCAGTCGATAATAGCTCCCTCGGTATTGGAAGTTGACAAACTAGTTCCCGACGAAGCCTCGGGAACTAGTTTGTCAACTTCCAATACCTCGGGGAGCTAATATCGACTGTTCACCCTCAAACCATGTTATATTTGTATAATATATTTTTTTCCAAGATGTCGGCCCTCCCAACGTGTGACGTTGTGGGGAGCTACAATCAACGTTTTTCTGAATGTTTGTGTGTGATGCACATGGTGCAATCAACAACAATAAGTTTACTAGATTTAGCAAGGAACCACGGAGTAAATACCAAAAGTATACACCCTGCCTTTAACGGGGGAGGGGCTATGTAACGATTTGGGGTCCCCATGAGGTATATTTGCGATCTTGAACTCTTTGTCGTTATCCAAGAAGTTTTGGGGGAGGTTGCCTTTGTTGATTTCTATAGACAGACAATTATAAATAATGAGGAAATAGACTCGTTCAGTCGGAGGTTCAAATTTGTTAATTCATTCTTAAAAGAACATTACATAATTGGTAAGAAAAAAACTTGTAAAATATACTTTTTGATCACAGATTTACATAAAACTTACACAATCTAATGATGACGATAGTAGGAAACATCCCTTGAAATATTTCTGTCCGAAATGCCATATTTGATGAGAAATGAATAAACTAATTTTCCGATTGGAGTTTATCGCTCAGTGAGCGTTTTATTCTTTTGTTGAATCTATATGATTTCATGCAAATGTGTAATCGGTTTTTCTCGTGACCCAGATGGCCCGGCGATCGATCTCAAACTTCTACAGGTTTGTCAGTTTATGTATATGGTGGATTACATAAAGTGTTTACTAAGCCAGCAACTGTTTTGTTAGCAAAAACCAATTCTGTAATTTTCCTTTAAATTTTATTCATCAACCAATCAAACTCTACTTATACCCTCTTGTATTAAACTCTTGGATTAACTCTGTATGGTCTTGGTATTCAAACCTTCAATCAGTCCGCTGAGGGGTCGAACGCAGCAGTTTTGGGTAGCCGTGCCTGAGTTTTTCTCTGTGGTCAAATAAAGTGTGAGTGACTTCAGTTCTGTCATATATATTTTTTGTATTTGTACGAAAAATACGGAGCCCCTAAAGGGACAGGTAAACAAATTGTTAAAAGGGTATTTAAAAAGTTGAAATTATTTCATTATCTCGAAACATTATTTCGTTCCCCCGAATAATTTTTTCGAGAGACCGCATTCGAGGGAACGAAATAATATTTCGAGTGAACGAAATATACTATATATTTTTTAAATAACTTGTTTAATTTCTTGTTACCTGTCCCTGTCCGTAAAAAAGGGATAAACCTTTGTTTGTTTGGTTTGTTTTTTAATTTGTTTTAAAATTTATTTAATGAAAGCATGTTAGCGGAAAACCGTTCTGACAAGTTAGTTAGAACTCTATCTGTGATGGTAACAGTGGTTTTGAGATCTGGATGACTAACAAACAAACTGGTATCATCTCCAAATAATGTTACGGAGGCACCGACTATGACCAACTTACTTAATATGTACATTATAATAATAAATAACAAAAGGAAAGAGGTCCCAGGATAGACCCCTGGGGACGTTTCTGGAATGTTCCACCGCTGTGCGTTACGGCACATAGCCCGACTTCCATAGGCGATGATCACTAGGGGTGTAGTTGTTTGGTTGAAGAGTGTCTGATGCTGGATGATTTGAAAAATTCAGGTTCTGATGAATTTAAAGAGAATGGGTAAAGCTTGAAATTGCTGGTATGCTCCGAGGTAGTAAGTTTCGGTTGGTAAAATCCAGGCCCGTCACCAGGACTTATTTTGTCTTGGGGTGCGAATACAAGTTTCAAGGCACACGGGTTTATAAACATCTAAATGTGTGGTACTATGCGTGCAGAAGCTGGCTTGACCAATCAAAATGTTGTTTGAAATGACACGGGAAAGTAAAGAACAACTCACGGTTTGCAAATTGCCTCATGCTGCCAAAGGGTTCATTCTCTTTACAGTTTGTTTGGTTAACTCGGGTGTGATTTTACACAGTTGTGTCAAATCCCTAATAATATTCCAATACACTGAACTGCTGTGAGTAATTTGCAATAAGATAGCATCTTTAAAGTTGCACGACCCGATTTGTGCCGAACTAATCTTGTTTTGAAAGATTTTTTTTCTCGGAACGAATTTTGACAGATGATACTGACAATAACTTATTTTCAGTTTTTAACAAACCACCACTTATCATTGTCGGTTGTTCGTGCAAAACGTGACATTAAAGCTCGTAACTTCCCCGAATCCATAAAGTTAGCTAAAAATTTAAATCAAAACTGTCTCAGGTTAAATCGGACAAAATCTGGCCTAGCATATTTAAATCACGACCAACAGTTGTGTTGATCATTGTTACAAGTGAGAGAGCATAAATACCTGAGAGGCTGAACTGGTGGTTGCCATTGTTGACGCGGCCCTGCAAAAAATAATAATAAACAAATACATAAAAACTCATTTTGAACATGAAGGCAGGTAACATTCCTATAAGCCGTTTGGAATGAAGTCATCCTTTGCCTTATTTGTCCAGTTAAACTTGATGGCAAAGTGTTTAATTTTGTATACTTATTTCTACACCTCAACATTTGTTGGTGTTAATGCTGTGTCCGAATCAGCGGCTATGGCTACGTCTACGGCTAGATCGCCGCGTCATCATGCGTTCAAGCAATAGGACGCCCTTAACAACAGTTGTAGCTGTAGCTGCAGCCTCCATTTCGGATACGGCCTATAACTAATAAAACAAGCAAAGATTAACGTTATTCTGAATTGACTGCGCAAGTCTCGCGCTATTTCAAACTCCCGGGCCTTGTCTTACGAGTTTTCGTGTGAAGGAATCAACATCTCGCACTTTTATCGCGTCAAAATGTTCAATACACGCGAGAGTTGCACAGTCTAGTATTATTAATAAATTACATTATGTTGTAGTATGCCAGCTACATATGCTTAAAGGTAAAGTATACCTTTGGTTTTTGGAACCGTTCAATTGTTTTAATCCTATATAAATGTCGATATGTACAATAAAACTAACCTGTGAAAATGTCATTTCAAAAAGTGGTAGCGTTTTGGAAACATTACCGAAAATACAGAGCGGTTATGTCCACGCAGGAAGAATAATCCGCAATTGGAATACACAATCTGAGAAACGTCTCAGATTCAATTTTTGTCTAATAAAAACTGATACATTTTTCCATAACCACATTACTCCAAAGTAAAATGATTCTCAAAATGCTTTATACTATCGAAAGCTGCTGTACTTCTAACCAACTAAGTTTTTTATTGCCATTAATTTTAGGAGTGATTACCAAACGTATACCTTCCCTTTAAACTGCATGTGCGCGCTTGTCCAACCCAAATATATTTGCATTGGTTAGAAAGATGTAGAAGTAGAATACAATGATCCACACAAATATTCCTCGAAATCGCATGGTTTTCTTTTAACATCGTGAACTAACACGGCAGGCCATTTTGCGGGACTCCACAACATGGCCGACCGTGTTAGTTCGCAAAGTTAAAGGAGTACCACGCAATTTCGAGGCATTTTTGTGTGGATCATTGTATTCTACTTTTAAAACATCTTTCTAACCATGTGCAATTTATAACAAACGGTTACAAACGCTTTTTATAGACCAACTCGCCCGATCCAAGGCAACGTGTACCTTTATTGTGGACTCTACAAAATTTGTACAGAATATGTAGGGAAGCC
Organism: Pycnopodia helianthoides; assembly: GCA_032158295.1. Classification (NCBI taxonomy): domain Eukaryota; kingdom Metazoa; phylum Echinodermata; class Asteroidea; order Forcipulatida; family Asteriidae; genus Pycnopodia; species Pycnopodia helianthoides. Next base: position 20,983,426 of record CM063243.1, read on the forward strand.
GAAGTGGATTTATTCTGTGATTCTTGGTGTATGTGGATTCCGTCATGATGTTACACATAATCGATGATGTAGTGGACTTGGTGGATTATATATTGGATATTTGAACGACGTGGATTCTGTCAGTGGATGATGCTACCCTGTTTGGGTGAGTGTGTTATATACACGTCAGTTCATTTGAGTGGATTTGTGTATTTTTTACGTGGTGTCAGAAACGTTTGCTTACTCTTTCATAACAACAGCAATAGCTAGAGCTGCAGTCACTAGTACACAAACTACAGCAAATAAACCGGCTCCAACTGCGACTGCAACCAAGTCCACCATAACTACAGAAATAACAAGAAATAAAAAGAAAGTTATAAGTCACCATTGAGCCTTGCAGAAAATCGTAAGCGTTAAGTTGTTCTAATTAAAAACGAACCAATTTTGACTCCACAAAATGGCGGAGAGTAGGCCTTTGTCCTGCTGGTTGTATTTCCCGGGGCAAATTTATGTTTTTTAATCACTGCTCAATAATTACCTCACACTGCCTGGAGTTTTAGTGCATGATTGACTCTTAAAAGGATAAAGAATAACTCTAAACAGCAAGAGATTAGACGACAATGTGCCCCTGTAAATTCATATGTTGCACCCGTTGAACGCTATATCTAACACGTCTAAAAACATAGAGGTTTATAGAACTAGTCGTCTGTGTACTCCATTATTTTCTGAACGTGGGTTCGCACCCAGATGGGCCGATTTCACATAGAGAAAAGATTGATCTTAGTGTGTGTCAATCTTAACTGCTAAGCAAAGTGTGATATCACAATAAAAACCCTTATGATGAATCTTTTAGTGCTTTGCGAAATCGAGCCGTGGTGTCCTTTTTTTATAGAGTTGCTCACGACACCAAACAGTTTTTGCTGGTGGTCAGAAAAGGTTAACCTGCCAAAAATGACAACATTATGTACTGTTTTTTTTTTATTGGTTCCTCAATCATTTTTTAGTTCGGCATTTTTTCCCCTGCTTAAGCAGCACAATGGAAATGGACTGGGACAGTCTTGACGCAAGACTATAGTGCTGCTATTGTATCTTTCCAATGAAATAAAACGCCAAACTATATACTTGTATCGCCCGAGTAGTTTGATGATGTTGCAAAAACAATAAACATATACTTTCGCCTATCATGTCACGCACAACGCACGGGGAACTTGTAACATGAGAATTGTACCTGGCTGCTACAATAGACCTTTTGCATTGACGTCATCAAGCCGCCATCTTAGAGGTGAACCAATGATGAAGCAATAGAAACCGTACACGCCGCGCACAGGATTGGCCAACCTCCTTTTGACCTCTAGTAGACGAGGGCGTCATACTCAAATGACGTCTTGTGCATAAGTTCTTTATCCGTGTCCCCGCAATAACTTTTTTCCCGTTCAGTGTATCGAATGAAAGTGTATAATGTCTGAAGGACATTTAGCTATCTCTTAATTTTTTTCATGCAGTTTTCCACCTTAATTTTCAAAAACACTGACGACACATCTTTCGAAATATGCATTATTTTAACTTTTTCCAAAGGTGAGAAAATAGAATCAGCAGTTGCAAACTGCTTACCAACCAAAAGGACCTGAGGTATAAATGCAAAAAAGGGTTAATAGTCTGACGTTTCGAGCCTAACAAAGACTTTTCAAAGGCTAAAATAAGGACAAAGCAAGAGAGGGGGGGGGGGGGCGGGGGAGTCCATATCCCTAGATCACATAAAACATACATCAAATCTTACCTGTTTCGTTTGATATCGTTGTTGTGAGATGATCTGTTGTGGGATCTGTTTCAGGAACTCTTTTAGGAACTAATGCGGGAACGGTTGTGGGAACTGTTGTAGGAACTGTAGTAATAACTGTTGTGGGAACTGTTGTGGGAACTGTTATGGGAACTGTTGTGGGAACTGTTGTGGGAACTGTTGTGGGAACTGTTGTAGGAACTGTTGTGGGAACAGTTGTAGGAACTGTAGTAAGAACTGTTGTAGAAACTGTTGTGAGAACTGTTGTGGGAACTGTTGTAGAAACTGTTGTGGGAACTGTTGTGGGAACTGTTGTAGGAACTGTTGTGGGAACTGTTGTGGGAACTGTTGTGGGAACTGTTGTGGGAACTGTTGTGGGAACTGTTGTGGGAACAGTTGTAGAAACTGTAGCAAGAACTGTTGTAGAAACTGTTGTGGGAACTGTTGTGGGAACTGTTGTGGAAACTGTTGTGGGAACTGTTGTGGAAACTGTTGTGGAACGTTGTGGAACTGTTGTGGAACTGTTGTGGAACTGTTGTGGGAACTGTTGTGGGAACTGTTGTGGGAACAGTTGTAGGAACTGTTAGTAGAACTGTTGTGGAACTGTTGTGGGAACTGTTGAATTTGTGGGAACTGTTGTGAAACTGTCTGTGTGGAACTGTTGTGGGAACTGTTGTGGGAACTGTTGTAGGAACTGTTGTGGGAACTGTTGTGGGAACGTTGTGGGAACTGTTGTGGAACTGTTTGTGGGAACTGTTGTGGGAACTGTTGTGGAACTGTTGTGGGAACTGTTGTAGGAACTGTAGTGGAACTGTTGTAGGAACTGTTGTGGGAACTGTTGTGGGAACAGTTGTAGAAACTGTTGTAGGAACTGTTGTGGGAACTGTTGTGAAGGAACTGTTGTGGGAACTGTTGTGGGAACGTTGTGGGAACTGTTTGTGGAACGGTTGTGGGAACTGTTGTGGGAACTGTTGTGGGAACTGTTGTGGGAACTGTTGTGGAACGGTTGTGGAACTGTGTAAGAACTGTTGTGGAACTGTTGTGGGAACTGTTGTGGGAACTGTTGTGGAACTGTTGTAGGAACTGTTGTGGGAACTGTTGTGGGAACTGTTGTGGGAACTGTTGTGGGAACTGTTGTGTAACTGTTGTGGGAACTGTTGTGGGAACTGTTGTGGGAACGGTTGTGGTGAACTGTTGTGGGAACTGTTGTGGGAACTGTTGTGGGAACTGTTGTAGGAACTGTTGTGGGAACTGTTGTGGGAACGTTGTAGAACTGTATGTAGAACTGTTGTGGGAACTGTTGTGGGAACTGTTGTAGAAACTGTTGTGGAACTGTTGTGGGAACTGTTGTGGGAACTGTTGTAGGAACTGTTGTGGGAACTTTTGTGAATGTGGGGAACTGTTGTAACGTTGTGGAACTGTTGTGGGAACTGTTGTGGGAACTGTTGTGGGAACTGTTGTGGAACTGTTGTGGGAACTGTTGTACGTGGAACTGTTGTAGGAACTGTTGTAGAACTGTTGTGGGAACTGTTGTGGGAACTGTTGTGGGAACGTTGTAGATGTAGAAACTGTTGTGGGAACTGTTGTAGGAACTGTTGTGGGAACTGTTGTGGGAACGGTTGTGGGAACTGTTGTGGGAACGGTTGTGGGAACTGTTGTGGGAACTGTTGTGGGAACTGTTGTGGGAACTGTTGTGGGAACGGTTGTAGGAACTGTAGTAAGAACTGTTGTGGGAACTGTTGTGGGAACTGTTGTGGGAACTGTTGTGGGAACTGTTGTAGGAACTGTAGTAAGAACTGTTGTGGGAACTGTTGTGGGAACTGTTGTGGGAACTGTTGTGGTAACTGTTGTGGGAACTGTTGTAGAAACTGTTGTGGGAACGGTTGTGGGAACTGTTGTGGGAACTGTTGTGGGAACTGTTGTGGGAACTGATGTAGGAACTGTTGTGGGAACTGTTGTGGGAACAGTTGTAGAAACTGTAGTAAGAACTGTTGTGGGAACTGTTGTGGGAACTGTAGTAAGAACTGTTGTGGGAACTGTTGTGGGAACTGTTGTAGGAACTGTTGTGGGAACTGTTGTAGGAACTGTAGTAAGAACTGTTGTGGGAACTGTTGTGGGAACAGTTGTAGAAACTGTAGTAAGAACTGTTGTGGGAACTGTTGTAGGAACTGTTGTGGGAACTGTTGTGGAAACAGTTGTAGGAACTGTAGTAAGAACTGTTGTAGGAACTGTTGTGGGAACTGTTGTGGGAACTGTTGTAGAAACTGTTGTGGGAACTGTTGTGGGAACTGTTGTAGGAACTGTTGTGGGAACTGTTGTGGGAACGGTTGTGGAACTGTTGTGGGAACTGTTGTGGGAACTGTTGTGGGAACTGTTGTGGTAACTGTTGTCGGAACTGTTGTAGGAACTGTAAAAAGAACTGTTGTGGGAACTGTTGTGGGAACTGTTGTAGAAACTGTTGTGGGAACGGTTGTGGGAACTGTTGTGGGAATTGTTGTGGGAACTGCTGTGGGAACTGTTGTGGGAACTGTTTTCGGAACTGTTGTGGGAACTGTTGTGGGAACTGTTGTAGGAACTGTTGTGGAAACTGTTGTGGGAACAGTTGTAGGAACTGTAGTAAGAACTGTTGTGGGAACTGTTGTGGGAACTGTTGTGGGAACTGTTGTGGGAACTGTTGTGGAACTGTTGTGGGAACTGTTGTAGGAACTGTTGTAGGAACTGTTGTGGTAACTGTTTGGTGACTGCTGTGGGAACTGTCATGGGAACTGTTGTGGGATCTGTTGTGAGAACTGTTGTGGTAACTGTTGTAGGATTTGTTGTAGGTTTTATCGTTGTCTCTTGCAAATTACAAATCGGCTTCAAAATTGCTGGCATATTATCCCTCGTGTTAGTATAAACTGGCAAAGCATACTCAATTGTACAGTTCCGAGTATAGTCAGTTCCATTGCGGTATATTAAGAGTGTGATACTGCCGCTGCTGCTGACTGTTGTGGTAACTGTTGTAGGATTTGTTGTAGGTTTTATCGTTGTCTCTTGCAAATTACAAATCGGCTTCAAAATTGCTGGCATATTATCCCTCGTGTTAGTATAAACCGGCAAAGCATTCTCAATTGTACAGTTCCGAGTATAGTCAGTTCCATTGCGGTATATTAAGAGTGTGATACTGCCGCTGCCGCTGACTGTTGTGGTAACTGTTGTAGGATTTGTTGTAGGTTTTATCGTTGTCTCTTGCAAATTACAAATCGGCTTCAAAATTGCTGGCATATTATCCATCGTGTTAGTATAAACTGGCAAAGCATACTCAATTGTACAGTTCCGAGAATAGTCAGTTCCATTGCGGTATATTAAGAGTGTGATACTGCCGCTGACAAGATTCTGAAGAAACAAAAAAGATAGATCTTTCTATTGTTGATTTAAAAATAAACAGTTAATCGTGTTAAAGGAACACGTTGCCTTCGGGTTGGGCGCTGTTGGGCGCTTTTGGGCTATAACAAGCGTTTGATGTATAATGAGCACGGTCGGAAAGATGTTTAAAAAGTAGAATATAATGATCCACACAAACTTGCCTTAGAAATGCTTCGCGAAACAAAACGCTCCGCCATTTATGAGAGTCAAGATTTTGACTCCCATAAATGGCGGACAAATTCTATTAGTCTTATTTCCAGTCGCAGCTGTTGAACTACGACTGAGCAATTATTTTATTAAAAATGTTACGATTACCATCTGTTTATTGTATTCCAATAATATCCAGTTAATAAATGAATGAAAAAAGAAAGAAAAAACACACATTAAATAATTAAGTAGCAAGTCCCCACGTCTCGGTCCGTCCGGGCGTCCAGGGATGTACTAGCAGCAGCAAAACCCCGCGGCCATACCACCCATAGACCTCCCCCTGTATGCTGCAGTACAGTAGACGACGCGAAGACAGGGTTCTCGTACAATGTATGATTTTAGCGGGGCCAACCTAGTGACACCGATGCTTTGTGTGGTGTAGGAAGGTCTGGTACCCGTTACTGTTATTGCATCGACGATCGTATTGACGGCTTGAAAAACGTATACATTTCGCGGGACATGTCTCGGGGGCCAGAGGTCAATGTTTTTTGTTTTTAATTACCATTCACTAACTATAACACATTAAAGGTGTTTTATTGCAAGAACAACTCTTAATAAGTATAAGGAACACCTCCAAACAGTAACATTGTATGGATTTGAAGGCAACGTGTTCCTTTAAAGATGATGTGACAAAATTCAACATTTCCGCAAACTTTCATTGGAAAAAATGTTATCCCACAATCATTGGTTGCTTTGTTTCAAACAAATTCAACACTCAAAAACTCGGACTGTGACGTCTTAATGACGTGTGCATAAATTGGTGCAGTAAAATGGCCAGAGGGATTCATGGATTTGTGGGTACTCGTGAAAAAGGGTACATCGATGATGCTTATTCAAGGGTGCCCGGTTTAAGTTGCGTCTTATGGAACATATATATCACGAGAGGCACCACTTCTTTGGAAATTAAAGCACGTGGACAGCATTGTTTTTTGCTTCAGACCAGTATCCACACATTATGTGAACCAACATAGGCCTATACATGAAATAATAAACCTGTGAAAGTTTCAGCTCAATCGGTTATCGAAATCGCAAGAAAATAATGAACAAAAACCTTGTATACGTTTTCACCGTTTTCAAACATCGAGTTTTGGACTAGCGAAATCAAAATTATTGTTTTACTCATTTCTCAAAAATTATAGCATTTCAAGCAAACATATTTAAGGGGAAGTTTCCACCATGACAATCTTTGTAGCGTGTAAGTTATCATTGCAAATCTGTGAACACTTGAGTTTTTTCCCTAACCAATGTTTTAAGAGTTTGTTTGACTTTGTTTGAAATTTACATTTCAGTGTAAGTTTTGCACAGCTGTTTATTCTACCATTGTAGAATGTAAATTGTTCACGTTAGTTCAATATTTAAAAAATTATCAAGGTGTGCACAACATTGGTAAAATTAGAAAATGTATAAATATTCAAAGATTCACATATAACTCACATAGTACAAAGATGGTCATGGTGGACAAATTTCCTTGAAAATACTTTTTGCTTGAAATGCTTTAGATTTTTGAGAAATGAGTAAAACCATTGGTTTTGATCTTACGAGTCCGAAACTGCGACGTTTGAAAACAGTCATGGGGTATTTCACTTTTTTTCTCGTGACTCATTATAACCGATTGAGAGTAAACGTTCACAGGTTTGTTGATTCATTTATATGCCGGGTCACATAAAGCACAGATACTCAGTCGTGGATTACCAAGTCGGCCAAGTGCTTTAAAGACACTGGACACCTTTGGTAATTGTCAAAGACCAGTCTTCTCACTTTGTGTATCTCAACATATGCACAAAATAACAAACCTGTGAAAATTTGAACTCAATTGGTCGTCGAAGTTGCGAGATAATAATGGAAGAAAAAACACCCTTGTCACACGAAGTTGTGTGCTTTCAGATGCTTGATTGCTTGATTTCGAGACCTCACGCGTGAGGTCCCGAAATCAATTCAAATATTTTACTGAGAAATTACTTCTTTCTCAAAAACTACGTTACTTCAGAGGGAGCCGTTTCTCACAATGTTTTATACTATCAACAGCTCTCCAATGCTCGTTACCAAGTAAGTTTTTATGCTAACAATTATTTTGAGTAATTACCAATAGTGTCCAGTGCCTTTAAAAGAGCTTTTTCAACTTTGCTGGCGATTCAGTTTAATGTGGACCCAAAGTATAAATGCGCTTACACCAGATTGTTTTACAAACATCGTTTGTTTCAAAAGTCAAAAGGTTTCTTTTAATAACGATTTAATTTATGTACACAAAGACATAATTAAAAATCCACATTCTGTACTTGTTTAACTTTTCATGTAACAATCTTGATTTCAAAATGTTATAGAAACCATTTTGAACATTAAATGCTGTGTTTTGTTGGGTTGGGCTTTAAAGAGTGTATACAGCTAGTTCCAGCCTATAATGATGTTTTCTCTAAAACGTTTGTACATTGTTTTATAATGTGGGCAACATAGTATGGCAGGTAGGTGATGGAATGTGCCTTTGATGATACAACCATGGATTTGACACACAGTCAGAGTAGGCTATGTCATGAGAAAGATATTTGGCGATAGGGACATCACAGATTTGTCCTTTGAAAAATATAAAGATAAAGTATATACGGTAATTAACAAGCTATGGCATGCCACTTTTGCAAGTTGCGTTTTATCTACCCGTATATTTTTTTCAAAGGACAACTCTGCGATGGCCCTATAGCCGAATATCTTTCCCATGACATACCCTGACTGAGTGCCACATTCCAGGCTTGTAACATCAAAGCCACAATTCCCCCACTATACGATCCATCTGCCCCACTAAATACAAGGGCAATTCCACAGTTACTCGCGTTACGTTTTTGATGTACCTTTGAGATTCTTTTGACTGTAATTACCTTACTAAAAAGGTTTAGTAACTGTTATCCCCATAGAAGTTAGGGTAGACCTAGAACTACTTAAACAATAAAGATGACATCCAGAAAAATGTGTCATTATTATATACAAGACAAACAAGATTGGTTACTCATGTTACATTTTTTTACATTTTCGTAAGGTGAGTAACCAACTTTGTTTGTTTTGTATAATCATACATGACACTTTTTTTCTGGATGTCATCTTTGGTGCTTAAGTAAGTCTTGGTCTATACTCTATCTACCATGGGGATAACAGTTGTTAAATCTTTTCAGTAAGGTAGTTACATCCCAAAGAATCTCAAAAGTACATCAAAAACGTAACGTGTGAGTAACCGTGGAACTGCACACAAGGTTATTTATGTACCTCATCATATCTCTGGCAGTGACTTTTTAAGACTTGACGTGTTGTAACCAGTCATTATCAATGTCCAAGTTTTAACTTTTAGGCCTACACAGAATCACACACAACAATTTAGTGGTCAACACAATTTAGTGGACAACATGCACATTCACACGTTATCATAGTTGAAAGTTACCTTCATACAAGCACTCGCTGACAAAGTTTCATTAATGTTCAGTTAAACAAACAACCCATGGTACCGTTGATGAAATCCCACATCGCAACAAGCACTGACAATACTCACCCCAGCAAGGTCGAGGAAGACTGCCAACGCGATCAGTCTGAAAATCCATACGGTGATCCAAGCCGTCAAACCCACCATAGAATCGACATTATTCCCGAACATGGTGTATTTCCGTCGATTTGAGTTTAAATAAACTGATATTGCCGAATAGTTTGTGCATCGTTTCCTTCTGAGCCCAAAACACGTATCGTTTTCCTTAACCACTTAAACACAAGCTTCAACGCAGTGAGGACCGTGTGCAGTCAGCTGTTACTTTTAACCTTTATGTTCTTGATATGAAAACTTTTTTTTCAATGTTCACTTTATAACGGGGATAACAAATAATATTTGTTTTGTTTTTTCCCTCACACCAATGTGTATTAAAGGAACATTACAGAATTGGTAAGAACAAATATACTTTTTGATCACAGATTTACATAAAACTTACACAGTCTAATGATGATGATAGTAGAAAACATCCCTTGAAATATTTCTGTCTGAAATGCCATATTTGATGAGAAATGAATAAACTAATTTTCCAATTGGAGTTTATCGCTGAGCGTTTTAATCATTTGTTGAATCTATATGATTTCCGTGCAAATGTGTAATCGGTTTTTCACTATTTTCTCGTGACCCAGATGGCCGATCGATCTCAAACTTCTACAGGTTTGTCAGTTTATGTATATGGTGGATTACATAAAGTGCTTACACTGCCAGCAACTGTTTTGTTAGCAAAAACCAATTCTGTAATGTTCCTTTAAACATTGTATATACTCAGTACTTTCCCGAGTCCTGTGAAAAAAAATCTACAGATTTAAACAAATATATATATCACTAAGGTGATATGCCTGAGTATTTTTTTCACAGGACTAAGAGAAAGTACCGAGCATACAGTGTTAAAGGCACAGTACACGTTTGAAAATTAATGACAATAAAAACTTACTTGGTAAGAAGTACAGCAGCCTTGGGTAGTATAATGAATTTTGAGAACATTTTAACTTCGAAGTACTACGGTTGTAGAAAATATATAATTTTTTATTCCCCCAAATTTGAATCTGAGAAGCGTTTCTGTCAGGAAAATTCGAAAAAACGAAGTTCCTTGGTTTATTTTTGACTAAGAATTTGTCTATACTTTTTTCACCTTAAGTATTCTTAACTTAACATCGCATGCGAAGAGTATTTGAGTATGAGCCACAGATCGCTGCATGAGCCCGGCGTCGACTCTTCTACCTCAATTGTGATGTTCGCGATATAAATAATATTGAACACATGTACATTTCACTGTTTTTGAATGTTGAAACTTGCTTAGAAAGTGGACTAAAAATACAAATCATTTGCTTTGTCATACATTGCATCAGTATACTCAAATAGAAACAAATGTGAATAAATATACCTTGGCCAGCCATATTTAGCATGGCGGCCATCTTGGATAAAATATATAAAAAATTGGAAAATAGTAAATAGTAACGCCCTGCCTCCTCCTCTTTTTGAAAAAGTCCAGACGAGAAACATGTTACTTTGTTTACCTGGCCTTATACGGTCTCCACTCTCTCTCTCTCTCTCACCACCCTCCCTCCCTCCATTCCGTCCATCCCCGGGCTTCCGGCGATTTTTTGCCCTTCCTTTCCCCCTCCCCGTTTTTTATAAAGAACTATACTTGACGCCTCAAATGTTTTTTAAAGCTTGCCTTTCAACACATGATTCTCACTCGTCACGGAGAGAATCTTCATAACTGACAAATTTGTATGCTTTTTGAACATTTTGAGTGCGTTCCGGTCCTATTTTTTCTGTGCTTGTCCATTAATAAAACCTCTCTATTATATGATTCTTATATCGAATACCATCAAAATATTTTTTGTGGCCACATGATCTCATCCTGACTTGATTGCACACGGCTACATATGATTTCACTCTTCCCTCTGTAAACACCCCATAATATTCTCAATCAAATTCGTTAAACCACTGCAAGCTTTTGTTCTGTCTACCGTTTTGGAGTCAAAATAATTTGCACGCAACTGCATCATGTGTTGTATGATTATTGTATCTTTCTACTTATTATGCGACAAATACATGAAAAATGCGCTGTCTATATGTTCCTTTTCGACTCCCAAAAAGAAATAGCAGAAGCGAAAGTTAGAGGGTGACGTCACGTGCAAAAGGTCTAACCCCCTAAAATTGTGGCTCTAGAACCGCGCCTGCCAGCAACTATTAACACTAGCATGATCAATTATAGCTACCATTGTATGTTTTTTTCTTTCCCACAGGTCCCCCGTCGGGTGAACAAAGGGGATTAAGTATACCATTTCAAAGCCATTGTGTCTTTGGTTGTAAAAATGTGCAGTCGGGAATGACATGTTTAGTCATATTATTTCCTTGAAATAAAAATACAGTAAAGCCACGGTATAATTTTTACCAAACTAGTATAACAATGATATTTTCCCGACAGATATGTTACATAAAACATAACACACACTATGTTGGCCCTTTTTATATCAAGGCATACTCAATAATATATATTATGTATACTTATGCCCACTGCATAGTTAGGATACCTTCAGTAGCTTATAATACGCCTGTACAAAAAGCAATACAAAATCAAAGTTGCTTCCATGGCCGACCCACATGTACGCCAATTGGTACCCTCTGGTCCTCGTCTCCAATAGATTTGACATCCATGGTTCAACTTCCTACTTCACCCGTGCACTCAGTGGCAATGCTGCTTGGACAAACAGGTCGCTCAGCAACAATATTATTTGAAGGCTTGATATACTTTTGGTAATTGCCAAAGACTAGTATCCCCACTTGGTGTATCCCAACATTTACATAAAATAACAAACCTGTGAAATTTTGGGTCAACTGGTTACCGGAGTTGCAAGGAAATAGTGAAAGAAAAAACACCCTTGTTGCATAGAATTGTGTGCTTTCAAATGCCTGAGAAAGACTTCATCATATGAAGCCTGTCTCAGTATCAAATATTTTAGCGAGAAATTATCTCTTTCTCAAAAACTACATTACTTCATAGGGAGTCATTTCTCACAATGTGTTATACTATCAGCAGCTCCGCAGGTGCTCCTAACCGCGTAAGTTTTTATGGTATTCTTGAGTAATTACCAAAAGTATCCACTGCCTTTAATGGGTGTGTCGAACAGTTATTATGTAGCACGTCATCAATGCAATAATGGTTATTTACTCCCACGAGACTCGCGCATGACTCAAGTCAATTTGAGCCTTCAAACTCGTCCCTATTGAATGTTCTATAACATTGTTTTGTTCAAGTTTATTAACCTATGGAAGAATCGCACTGGGCGTTGCCCCGTTCGGGTCACTGCCAAGGTGTGTGGCTGGCACACTACGGTACGAACCTTAAATCCCATCGTCATATTTAAACCCCGTGTGGCTAATGTAGAGTGACTTCACGTTCACTTTTAGTAAAGTTTGGGACACCCAATTGTTTGCCCCTCACTCCCCCAAAATGAAAGTACCTGGAAGGCCAAAACAAAAGGAAGAATTCTGTCTACGTCACGGAATCCACAGCCGTTTCCGTGTGTTGTTTTTGACAAAATACCTAAATAGGCCTTCAGCAGAAGAACAAAATAAAATTCGCGAGTGGGCAGTTTTTTTTCGCAGTGACAAATCTATTAGCCTTTTTTGAGATAAGGTGGACACTATAGGTAGGCCTATGCAGTGTTTGGTTTGAATGTATGCAGACAAAATAAACCCAGGCTCAACCTAACAGTATCATAGTATTGTGTCCGCCATATCTCGAAATGGCTTATTGAAAATTTTACAAAGAAAAAACACGACGTCATCGCTGCCGGAAAAGCAACGGTAGTTCCCCGGAAAATAAAGCGCTTTTGTGTTGCCACCCATATTTTGCAAACCCATTGTTACCCCCATGGCCTTGTATAATAGAGAGGGAAATAGTGGATCTAAACACTGTTATTTCATGGCATTCTAGAATTGGGTTATTGTGTTTTTTTTTTTTTAAGCCGTGCTTTTGAACTTTGAAGCAAAAAGAGACGGAAATAGATGGGAATCCCCTTTAAGCTTACACCATCTACCATAATGACAGACTCTGTGAACAAAAAGGTCAAATTCTTTGTACTAGTTATTTACACTGGTGCGTTATTCTGATTCGCAACTTTGATTTTGCAAAACAAGATGAAATGAGTAAGCAAACAAGACTTTGTAAATTTTTGTTTAGTTTTCTGCGGCAATCCTTTTATACAAAAAAACAAACACAGGGAATCAGACGATCAGCTGAAAGGTTGCAGGCTTGCTATTTCATCTAAGAAGGACGATTTTATTCATTTTTTCTTCATCACAATAAGGAAGAACTTTTCAAATACTAATTATGGAATTAATATCCACGAGTCAACCATTGTTTCCAAGTGAACTTCCTTTACACAATAATTGTTGTAACTTTATGCTAAAATATCATTAAATGAACAGCAAGGCATTGTGACTGTGGGTAAATACGGAGGTAACAGGTTCAAATCGCTTTCCAACAAATTTGTCTTTGTTCTCTCAAAATAAATTGATAATTTGGACATCTCTTGAAAAATGAAATTTACCGTATGTAATAATATTTGGTGTAAATACATAATAAAATGTGGACGGTTGTAACAAGTGCTACAAACAGTCAAAAGTATTTACTTGAATAAACAAAGAGAGTGTACATGTATACATATTTAGATTGTTACCCTAACAAAATGTGCAATATGCACTGAATAGCAAGTGCTTTACGAGTCCATTGAAAAAAATGAAGAAAAAAAATCCACAGGCTGCTTATATGGGATTCGAACCCACTACCGCCGCAATCGAGAGCAGATGCCTTAACCACTAGACACCAAGCGTTACTGGGATTGGGAATGACAGGCTGCTTATAGGGGATTCGAACCCACTACCGCCGCAATCGAGAGCAGATGCCTTAACCACTAGACACCAAGCGTTACTGGGATTGGGAATGACAGGCTGCTTATAGGGGATTCGAACCCACTACCGCCGCAATCGAGAGCAGATGCCTTAACCACTAGACACCAAGCGTTACTGGGATTGGGAATGACAGGCTGCTTATAGGGGATTCGAACCCACTACCGCCGCAATCGAGAGCAGATGCCTTAACCACTAGACACCAAGCGTTACTGGGATTGGGAATGACAGGTCAGTTTGAGTCCTGTAACTAGCAGAGGGCACCACAAACAATTACAATTGATTATAATTTAGCTTACACACGCCTATCCCGTCCGCCATTTTGGGAGTCAAAACACACACCAATGCAGTGGAAATGGTCGATGCACATTGTGCGGAGGTGCGTTTCACGTTGCGCAAGGGGGCTATACAGAGAAAATAAATCCAAAAGAATCTGCATTTTCTTTTGTGATACACTTTAATACAATCAACCAATTAACTTGAATGGATCCACAATACTGGTTTGTAAAGGATTTATGCACTTTGTAATTTTTGAACAAATCGGACGGAAACTTTTTAAAGGAAGATTTCATTGGACGGAAATTTTGTTTTTTGGTTAACAATTATGTTAGTGAATATTAATAAACTTGTCAAATATTTTGTATAATATTTACAATTGACACAAAAAAATCAGGCTTTATATTTAAGTATGGGTGAGGCTTTTAGTTAAGAATAAGCTTAAAACAAACTTCTGTGAAACAAAAAAACAAAAAAAATCAGAGAATGTACTCAATTTACAAAATTATAAAATTCCATGGAAATACTATTTACATCTTATACAAGTGATAATGTAATGAGACAACTGCACTAATTTACACTGATCCTTGAAGCCCCACCCATCATAGCAACTGTCAATCAACAGAGCCCTCAGTGTCTTGCTCAGCCATGTGCAGCTGCCAAAGACATGTTGCTGACTCACAGCAGCCCAAACTGTAGTGCGTTTTCGCGGTCGTAACCAACAACTGTTTCGGTTGACTTGGCCGTTGGTTAATCACTGGGCAATGACCGAAACGGTCATTGGTTACCGCTGCAAAAACACACCCCTGTGGAAACTTGTTTTTCCTCCTGCGATGGAATTTTAACTTGTGGTGTGTGTTCTATGGTTGTGATTGGTGCTCTTGTCAAAAGAAGGAACCAATCAAACTGGGGTTTGAAGCACGCAGACAGCATTGGTCATTGTCACAGACCAGTTTCAGCACTTAGTGTGTGACGTAACATATACATGTACATGAATTAAACTGTGACAGTTTAAACCACAGTAGGTCATTGGAGTCGGGAGAAAGTAGTGGAAAACTCCATCACTGTTTTCAAACATCAGAGTTACGGACTCGCGATATATCAAAACTAATTGTTTTACTCATTTCTCAAAAACTAAAGCATTTCAGGCAAAAATATATTTAAAGGGAACTTTTCCACCATGACCATCTTTATACCATGTATGTCATGTGCAAATCCAGGAATGTTTATATTTCCAATCTTACTGATGTTATGCGCATCCTTTAAAGACCCCAAATTGTAAAACGTAAAACCTGAGAGTGCACTGCTCTCTGGAATAAATCCTGTCAAGTATAAACGTTACACTGCTAAGCATGACAAAAATGTGCTTACCAAATTAATATTCTGGGGGTTGAACAAAGAAAAATTAACTAGAGCGGGATTTGAACCAACGACCTCCGGATTATTGTACCGGCGCTCTACTAACTGAGCTATCTAGCCCTATATTGGTGGTCTCCCTATTTTGTCAATATCTTTGTTCAAATTAATATTCTGCGCAAAAATTAGGAGGGAACCAGTCACAAACAATGTACAACGCGTGCTTATTTTGGCTGGTAAAAGTCAAGAGTAAGGGTAAGAGACAATGGGAATCTCTGGGATGCTAGGTGGCCACAGACATACGGTAAAGCTGCTAAAGTCCAAAAAGTAACTAAGCGCTTAACAACTATGCTTACTAGATTAGGGTTACCAGCTAAAATACCATGTCACATGTGCCATCTGTTACTTGCATCCTGCTTATTTTAGCTTAACAGAAAATTGTGAAGCACCATTTTTTGCTTTTTAAAAGCAGCTCTATGAAATTGCGCAAAGGTAATTTTCCAAGAATGAAGGATGTATCCGGTAAAAGTCTGGTACCTAGTGTCCCCAAAAGTCTCACATTGCCTCCAAGAAATTTCTGAAATCAGTCACAGGAGTGAAAAGACCTTAATACTGATGACGTCACAGTTTGTGTACCACTTTACAGAACAATGGGAAACCACTGCGTCTCTGCTCAACTGTTTGATTGTGTCTGGTGTAATCATTGTTTCAATTAAACATGTCTGTATTCTTAATGACAGTTGGTTTTGTAACTTCTTTTTTGTTGGTACCCTGTGAAATAATAAATGAAATGAAATGAAATGCAGTACACCAGTTACACACGTATTAAGCAATGCAGTAAACAAACCGTTCAGTCATCAGTATACATGGGTCTATTTAGAACTGTGGGTTGCCGAAGCCAACCTGCTCTTGGACGGCTTGGATTTCCTTCAGGAGTTCGCCGTCCTTCAGGTTGACCTTAACGGCGTACTTGTAGGCCTGCTCCGCCTCTAGCTGTCTCCCCGTCTGGAGACAGACCAAGGACAGGTAGCCCCAGACCTCCGGGTCGCTGTTATTCAGAATGTTGGCCTCGCACAGTGCATCCTCTGCTTCGGACATCTCTCCCAACTGGTTACAAAAAAAAAAGATATCGGGAAGAAATACAGTGAACAAAGTGTCAACACGGTCAGCTCTGCATCAAGTGATAGAACACCTAGCTGGCATCAGCCTTCTCCCTCCCAAACAAACACTAGTTCTTCATCAATTAAACTGTGTAAATGCCCATTTGTGGTTCAGCAGTGGGTTGAAACTCTTCTTCATATCAGACAGAATTTATATATATGTATGCTGTGTGGCTTGCAGCCACGTGAAGCATTTGTGTTTATCTTTATGCAGCGACAAAACCAGGGTAAAATTTTAGAGGAGCACAAGGGGTGCATAATTTTTTTCTAGGGGGGGGGGAGATTTGCCACGGACATTAATATATGGAAACATGCCCCTTAGATACGCCACTGCCTCTAAGCCTGTGATAAAATTTGCATTTGGTGCAATGGGTTAGGGTCGTTGGGTCAGATTTTAAAATAAAGTTATAAACGTTGATGGCTTTTGTCGAAAAAAAGATAGCATTTTACCACCAACAAGAAAGTTTCCTGATGTGGATATTAAAATGATACTCACTCTGTAGCAAGCGATGCCGACGCCGAGCCAAGAGATACAAGATGGCGAATGCTTACAAGCAAGAAGAAACGTGTCCTTGGCTCTCTGAAACTGATCACACAGACATCCGCAAAAGACATGCATCAATAATAGATATTGCGTTTATTTGTTTATTTAAAGGTATTAAACAGGATCTGTAAGGATAAACAACATCATTGTTGAATACAAGTCTGAAAGCTCACTTGAATATGAAGTGCATACAAGGACCATTTTTTTTCCCTGTGAAATATTACCCTCTGGAAATGAAGTAAAATACAAGAAAACTGTATCTGAAATTCTATACAAAAAACGTACCAACAGAATGTGGGTTTGAGTCCCAGTCTTGACACTTGTGTCCTTAAGCAAGACACTTTACCATTATTGCTTCATCCTTCGGATGGGGCGAAAAATCCTTAGTTCCCACGTGTTGTGTAATGTAGGGAAAAGAAGTAGTATGGGTTGAACAAAGAAAAATTGACTAGAGCGGATTTGAACCAACGACCTCCGGATTAACGTACCGGCGCTCGTAGGTAAAAGAACTCAGAACACTTGTTTTTAGAGAAGGGGGTTTACCCGATGTTTTCTGGTATGCTTGGCTGCAGATTGCACCACAGCACCTTGTAAGTCGTTACATGGTGTTTTGTCAATAAAGGGGTCTTATATTTCAAACATAGCTCTGAACACCTTGTAGAGAAACTAATGAGCGCTTTGAGACGCCCTCGGACGTGATAAATCGCTATACATAAACTGCGTATCATTATTATCATTACCTCTCCATTCTGTAGGTAGATCGATGCCAGACGAAGATAGATTGCATGCATCTCTCTGGCATCGGCAACAAATGACAGCGTTCTCTCGTAGCAGTCTTTAGCCTCGGGCATGTTGCCTTGCAGGTAACGAAGATGCCCCATGATGGACCATGCATTGGGATCCTTTATAAATAACACAAAAACAGATATTCAAGATGAGTAACAGTTGGCTTTCCCTCTTTGGAAAAAAACTAAACAAATTGTATTGCAAGTTCGCCCCAAACAAGGCTTAAAGCCACTCTTGGTGAGGGGCTACAAGAGGAAAACATCTAAGATGAAAATAACTCAGGGGAGCTGAAGGTGGGAATTGATATTCCTCTTAAAACAGTCTAGATTGTAGGATGGTGGGAAACATGCACCAGACAAGGAGTTCCAAAGAGATGCAGAAGTGCAGAACGTGGAATAAAGCTGTTGGAATGGCTCTTTGTTCTGCATAGCTAGAGTGTATGGGTGTGAAGAAACAGAAAGCCTGCTGGTTTCACACTCAAACACCCTGATAGGAGGAACCAGGTCAGACACACTGATGGCACATTTCTCGATCAATGGATCTCCTATAGCCTCAGTCACACAACCAATCTCTGCTCTCCTGCCCTACAGGTCCCAACCTCCTACCAGTGCTCAGTCTCGACTGACACAGTTCAGAGAGCAGACAGACACTTCCACTGATTCTGTGTTTTCCAAGTTTGGCATATTTAAGCGACCTTGAGTCGACCAGAAACAAGTTAAAACTCAAGGAACAAAACCATTTCTGAGAGCTACGTGGAAACAAGCCGGTAACCAGCTGGGGTAGGTTCATCACTTGAAAATTAATTTTCTCAGAATATACAGCCTTTTAAATGTTTTACTAGAATGTACTAGAACTTATTCTTTATAATTTTTTTTTTAAATACGATGTGGTTGGTTTGTTTATTTAAGAAATATATTCAGTAGACACTAATTTCTTTAGTTTGTAAAATGGTCAATCTTGAAACCAAGGTTAACCTAGCCAATAACTTGCCTACGGTTTGGCCTGAGCAGCTACAGCACCGCGGCAAAACCCATTGGTTCTTGTACAGTGGTTTATTATCGATCTTTAGTGCTAAATTAATTTTTTAGGTCTTTGTAAAATTTATTTTAATCTTTGATGAATTTCTGCTTGTGTTATTCAGGCTTGCTTTTAATTTGCATAAATGTGTAATCTTAAAGATGCTAAGTCTGATTTGGGACAATTTGACATGAAAATTTAGATTTAAATTTTTAATAGCTATTTTTGTATAGATTAAAGAAAGTTATCAGCTTTCATGTTAGGTATTGCACGAAGAAAGTTAAAAATAAATTATCGTTGGAATCCCGACATTCTCTCGTGTCCATCAGCCATGTACAAATAATGTTTTGTTAATTGTCCGTGGCACATGCCAAAGTTGTTGCATGTTTGTTGTTTTGAAACAGCATCACCTGTCAGAATTCGTTTGGAAAAAAATAGAATAAATAATTTTTTTCGGCAAAAATTGAGCCATGCAAAATAAAAGAAATAAAAAAAAAAATACATAAAAAAAACTCACAAAAACAATACAAAAAATACTAATAAATAAATGGTTGAATGGAAAGAAAGCCATTCTAGATAAAGGTTCAGTTGATGCTAAAGCGCTTACCTGGTAATTGAGAAGCAGTGCTTGATTCAGACTGTCCTGTGCTTCCTGCAGCTCTTTCCGTTGCAGCTTGAGTCTAGCGAGAGCCACGTAGTACCCTGCAGTAGGACCACCCCTTGGAATCAATAACTCATGGGCCAAAGCACGCTCACAGAACTAATGGCAAACAAAAAAATTAACGCCCCAAAACACATAAAAAACATATACACAATGAATTTTCAAATTTTCGGGAATATACTGAAAGATTTTAAACGCTCCTGGGGACCTTAATCAACCTTGGGTGCCGGTTCCACAGCTCCAGGCTTCCACATAGTCCAATTTCAAAGTTCGCTGATAAAATAGTCACAGTAAGAATTTCCTTTTTGCTCAGCAAAAGAACTAGGAGACTAATTCACAAATTTAACGGGCTAGTTTTTAGGACACTAGGTGGCAGCAGACTTACCAGGTAAATACGTGCATGCTCATGAAATGAATACCCGGTTTGTCTGCTGCCACCTGGAGTTCAAAATCTCCTGTTAATGAGTACTACTTTCAGTTTCAATCGTAGGCCTATGATTAATGCCATTCCCGACCTAGCAATCATTAACAACAGCCATAGTCGCCAATTTGAACTTGGCCCAATTATCCCCAATTTGATAGAGGAGCGGTTTACCCAACCCACCTGGGTCGCTTTGACCTCCAAGAGGAACTCCACAGCGATCATGAAGATGCTGGACTCGGGGACGGGTATTTGCTCTTTCTGCTGTTCCTCCTGTTCGGCCGAGCCAGGCCGACTGCCCATCTTGCTCCCCTGCATGTTACTGGTGGCACTGCGGACACGGTTGTCTTGACTTAAGGCTGTCAAAAAGAAAATCAATCACACGGGATGGAATTGAAATCAGAACCAAAAAACCTTTACAATTTTTGCTGTTGTTGTCTTGACAGAGTATCAAACCCAAGGTCTATTGCATCATTGCTACGACCGGCAAACTGTATTAACCTTTTGGGGCACCCAATGATTAGGTCTTAAAGTTGATTAATAATGCAGCAATGTTACGCCGTGACCAAATGTGTTAAAAAGTACAGTTATTATATTAATGGTTAGTTTTACAAAACCCAAAATTATTCGTTAAAACGAGTTTAAGAGTGTTATTCCCATTAATGATTAAAATTTGAGTAAAAAAACAAAAAAAAACTAAAATTATCAAACTTCCTGCTAAAAGCTGTTACCACTCATAAAGTTTTTAATTAAATGCAACACAGCAAAGTTAATTCTAGTACAGCAATGTTTATGAAAATACCGTCCTCTCACTTTACCTTTTTGAGACGTTTCTGTGCCTGTAAGGGGTGCAGTGCATTGCAGTAAATGAAAACCAAGTCTAGTTAATTGGCTATTCTAAAGGAGCACATCGCCTGGATTGGGCGCTTTGGGCTACAAAAAAGCATTTGTTATGAAATGAATATGGTTGGAAAGATGTTTTAAAAAGTAGAACAATAATTCGAACAAACATCCCTCAATATTGTGCAGTTTTTCCTTTTACTTTGTGATCTATCACGGTGCATAATTTTGTGGAGTCAATTCGGTTCTTCAAAACGGCGGACTGTGTTAGTTCACGAAGTAAAAGGAAAACCAA
The DNA here is from genome assembly GCA_032158295.1 of Pycnopodia helianthoides. Classification (NCBI taxonomy): domain Eukaryota; kingdom Metazoa; phylum Echinodermata; class Asteroidea; order Forcipulatida; family Asteriidae; genus Pycnopodia; species Pycnopodia helianthoides. The sequence continues at coordinate 21,004,590 of CM063243.1, forward strand.
ACAATTTTGAGGGATATTTGTGTCAATCATTACATTCTACTTTTAAAACATCTTTCCAACCTTATTCATTTCATAACAAACGCTTTTATAGACCAAAGCGCCCAAAGCCGAAGGCAATGTGCTCCTTCAAAGTCGATTTTTGCAAAAAGAATATAATACTTTGAGATTCATTCTTTAAACTGAGCTCATTACAACATTTTGGAGTGACAAACAGGTTCACAGTCTGAAGCAACTCCTTTACATGGCATTGCCATGCCCAGGATGTTAAAAGAGGTGTACAGTTTAGCCTACAGAGCCAATTCCTAGCAAATAAAACCCCCCAAAATTCCTGGAGAAGTTAAAGCCGACGGCCAACCCATAATCGTTTCACACGCACTTGAGGCGATTTTCCTAGCCCTGGAGTTCTCTCGATTTAGCTCTACTCTAAGGCACTTTGCCTGGGTAAGAAATTCAAGCATGAAAAGATCAACCCATTTGTTTTCTCTGGGAATTTCTCAAAACTTTTTCAAAGTGTGAAAGGGGCTTTTGTAAATGCATATTTCCTAAGATTCCGAACATATGGATATAAAAAAACATATATTCAATGAATCCTTAATAATAAAAGCTGTATGAGTTATTTTGGTGGTGATATTCAAAAAGTTTTGTGGATATTCCAACACTATAAATGGACCATCATCCAGTGAGACTGTACACTCTTTATACAGAAACTTTTTTTTGAAAAAATTGCAGACTGCTTTTGTAATTGTACCTTTCATTCAAGTAAACTTTTAGTTGATAGTTCACTGGAATAAAAACTTTCCAGTAAATCACCAGCAATACTTTGTTTATTTTTTCAATTTTGGGCTGAACAAAGACAATTTGACTTGGTTAGGATTTGGTCCTGTGACCTCCGGATTAAACGTGCCCACACTCTACCAACTGGGCTATCTCGCCCTAATGTTGGTGGTCTCCCTATTTTGTCAATATCTTTGTTCGGGTGCCAGTCAGAAGCCATTCAACCTGAAACTGCTGTGTTACCAGGGATCACACCCAAGTTTATGATACAACCTGGGAAGCAGCAGCACAGGGATCACCTTAAAGGGATGCGACTTTATATTTAAAATATCCAGTAATACGCCATGAGGGAAACTGACTTTTTAATTTTTTTTATTTCAATTTTGGTTTGACTGGAAAAATGTGCCGGCACTCTATTGACTGAGCTATCTAGCCCTGTTTTTTTTTTTTTCAAAGGTATTTCACTTCCAGATACAAGGCTGTGTGTGGTTTTTTGTTAACGTAACTTTCAACATAACAGAATCATTCTTCCTTAATGTAACAAGTCAATATGTGCCACTCTGTGCTTCAATTCTTAAGTGCAGTTTTTATTTCCTTTGAAAACGGACCAGATGCAGGGATGACTGTGTAATTCGTCAACTTCTTTAAGGGTTGTCATCTGCTTTTTTTTTTTTACCTTTAGCAAAATCGCTTTCATGGCTCCCTGATGGAATTCCGTCTAGCATGACAATGTAAAATGAGACAATGTAAAAAACACATGTACACATCACACACACCCAACCATGAATTCCCCACTCTGGCCTCCAGGTGGAGCCTTTTGATTTCTTCAACCTTCTAGTGTGCCCACATACACACACACACATCGCTTATTATCATTGCCCAATGTGGGACACCATTGCACTATGTAACACCACCGGGTCATGTATCCTCGTTGCTTTGGTATTACTGAAGTAATTTCTTAAAGGCACAAGGTATAAAACATTGTGAGAAACGGCTCCCTCTGAAGTAATGTAGTTTTTGAGAAAGAGGTAATTTCTCACTCAAATAATAAAAGACTTCAGCTGAAGCCTTTTATTATGCATCTGAAAGCACACAAAGTAATGCAACAAGGGTGTTTTTTCTTTCACTATTCTCTTGCAAATTTGATGACCAATTGAGCCCAAATTTTCACAAGTTTGTTATTTTATGCATATATTGGGATACACCAAGTGAGAATACTGGTCTTTGACAAGTACCAAACGTGTCCAGTGCCTTTAATGGATGGTTGCAAGTGAAGGGAAGCAGTTCCCAGGGAGGTTGAGGCTTGAAATACTAGAGAGGCCACACGGCCTCCACTGCCCTGGTCTTGACCTCTGTGCCCTTTCACAAGTGTTCCATAGACTTTAAGATTCAAAAGTGTTTTGCTTTCAAAAGTGGTGCATATAATGTCCTCACTGACCTGGAAAATTCATGTACGGCTATACATACTATCCAAACACTTTGCCTCACAGAAAGTCGGTGTTTACATTTCCAGCAACTATATGAATGCAACCTCCAAATTAACATCCTTGGAACCCACAGTTTGGTTTTAAACGGGCTGTTTATACACCATCTTTTGTGAATTGTGGATAGGGCTAGGTTTCCGCATTAGTCAGTGAGGTCACACAAAAGGTTTGTTATTGAGACTAGGTATGTGGAAGAGCTACGCCTTGTTTTAAACCAAGCTGTGGTTTCTATGAACTTTTGAGACTGCTAAGAACTCTACTGTTAAATGTTGTATTTTGTTTGGCACTTGTTGTTGTTTTTGGTACACCTTTTGATTAAAAACAGGTTAATTTTTCTTTTGAAAATTCAAGTGTCACACCTCAATGATGTGAGCAGTTTTGTCCATGCCATGCAAGTTACTCACTGCTCACAGGCTTTGTGCTTGTTCAGGGGCCACTTCCATAGAGATTCTGCTTCATGGTTTGATTTGAATTGCCCAAAGAGGTTACCAGCCAAACTGCTATAAGTGAAGTACGCACAGCTTGCAACTGGTTCCCCCCTGGTATTTGCTTGAAAAGTTCACCATTGTGGGTGTCAACTTGTAAACATGTAAACGCTGCATCGCCTAAAATGTGCACTACACTGTATAACACATCGGGACATTGACGATCCCAAAATGGTGGAATCAAGATTATTTTGATGATGACATCAGATGAATTGGGTTAAATAGTTTCAACTGAAACCTGGGGATGATTTTCATTCAGTAACAAGTAATTGTGAATCTCGGAAACGACAGACGTCTCAATCAAATTACAATTTGCGGTATTTTTGACCACATGAGGGCGTGTGTGAACCAAATTTACCTGATGCAAAAACAGTAAAACAAACTTTAAAAAAATTATTACTATTATTACTATTACTATTATCTATGTAGCCATTGATACAAGTAACCAACATAAAGGCAGTCAAAATAAGGTCAAACTGTAATTGTGAGGAAATGCAAGGAAATTCGCCGTTGGAAGAGTCCTCACTCGGTCAAAGATACGATCAATTGATGAGAACGATTTCCTTATGCTACTCAACCCACTCACCAGACTTGGAAGAAACGGACATCCGCTTTTTGTGTCCTGGGGTTTTATCCTTGGATTGTGGGCGGAGTGGTATCTTAGCATCTGTGGGTGTGGCGGGGGTCTTGGTGAATTGAGGCAGCGATGGACCCTTCTCACTCTCGGCTAGGATGGAATGCAACAAGGAGAAGGAGGGGGGAGGGGGGAGTAGGGAGTGAAGCAAAGCAAGCAGAAGCGATGAAGTTTGTTAAAAAAGACGCAAGCAGCAAGATAATGAGAAAAACAACGACAACAACAACAACAAGCCAAGTTATCACAACAGCAAAACCGCAACAAATAAAAGACACACACAAACAGTGAATGTAAAAAACTACAAAACAACACTTCACAAAACACCCACAATAAGCAGGTTAAAAAACCAGCTGGTAAGTGGAGCATTAAACAGACAACACAAAAACCCTGAAACCAACACAGAAATACACAAAGAACCATTAGTAACATATCACTATGCTCAACAGCAACCTTGAGCAACCAGTTAGCGGTAAATCAATCATTATTCATTGGTCATTCAGCCTTGACGAACCTCCATGTATGGCAACTCTGAGGGATGACTTTTTAACCTATTAGTGAATTATTTTTAAATAATTCCACGCCCATTTTACACCAGTTTGGCTCCAACAATAATGAAAAGCCCACAGGAATCGCATTGAGCAATATAGGTTTTGAGGCATTGCATGTTGAGGTATTAATTTATATTTGGTTTATTATTTGGTTTTACCCATACACCGTATTTAAAGCACTGTATACTCAGTACTTTCCCTGAGTCCTGTGAAAAGAATTCCACTGGCATATTACTTGGGTGGGATTCTAACCCAGACCTCTGCCATTCTAGAGCAGATGTCTTACCAACTAGACCACAGAGATCGCCCGGTAGCTAGAGGCAGTTCGAATCCTGTATTTTAGCAGCGGGTACCACAACAACTGAATAGATGTTAAATTTGCATCGCGGACAAATAATGTTATTTGGTTTCACTCACACACCAATGTGTGTTAAGCACTGTATACTCAGTACTTTCCCAGAGTTCTGTGAAAGAAATACACTGGCAAATTACTCGGGTGGGATTCAAACCCACAACCTTTGCTGCTCTAGAGCAGATGTCTTTCCAATGAGACCACCAAGATTGCCTGGTCGCTAGAGGCAGTTCGAATCCCATATTTTAGCAGTGGGTACTGCAACAATATTTGGTTTAACATAGATGCCATCTTTACTAGCGACTTGGGTTTTCGAACAGGGAACATGACAAAACTGGTGGTGACATTATAAAGGTCTTGTGATTCAGATTTGAACTATCATTTTAATCCAATAACTCTGCAAAACAAAACTAAAGTTTTAATAAAAATATTTCAGAAGAGTTCTATTAGACACAAAACACGCCTTTGTGTTATGAAGTTTTTTGCAGATGAAATGAAACTTGAACATTTTTATTTTCCAGTGGAAAGAAACAAACAATGGTTAGCCAACTTTTAAAATAACATCAACAAAATATTTGACACATTTAGATGTCAATGAAATTTATAGTAACTGATTTCTGTTTAAAAGCTTGCAAAGTTCACGGTCTGCATTTTTTATTAGTATTTGAAAAAACCCAATATGAGCATTGTTGTAATAATGTTTAAGTGCTGTAAAAATTTACCTGTGTTCATAATCATAGCGAGATAACAACTGTTTTTGTTTATTGGAAGTCGAAAAACTGTAGTCACCAGGCTAACCATTTGACCATGATTTGACTAACTTTCCCCTTTGACCCAAATGGTCGGTAACCCATGGCCATGCATAATTTGTATTATAATGTAGGAGCACCAGCTATGTTATGATCATTCCACTGGTGTGCTGTTTATAATCAACCAATGAAATGCAGCGTACCAAGTAGGCAGAGATTTTCTTTATATGTAGAAAGGAACAGGGCGCAATTCTATAGGACTGTTTAAAAACAGAAAAATATTGCAATTCAATTTTGTTGGATGAACTCACATGAGCAGGACATCCACAAACAGTATATGCCACATTGCCCACCACCCCCCCCCAAAAAAAAATGACCCCAAAATAACTAAATGCGTTATCTGTTGTGCATAATGTTTGTGTGTCATGGCCGAGTGGAGTGGTCTAGCGCATCAAACTCAAGTTTTGATTTGAGCCGAGTGATCGGAGTGTAGGCTCGAATCCCGGTAATGACACATGTGTCCTTACGTAAATCACCCAACCATAAATTGCTCCTCTTAACCCAGGGAACTTGTCAGGGTTGAGACGGTATTATGATGATGATGGTTATTATTATTGTTAGCACTAATATCAGCAGCTTGAGGTTGTATGCTACCCAGGGAGATGAGAGTGGTTGTTTGTGGATTGATTAAAGTATACCTAATGAACAGGGACGATGATGTTGTAAAGCACCTTGATCTAGCTACTGGGATATATATGCACTAGTGCACAGCCACAATCATGGGTACACTTTTTGTTACAAAGACACCAAATGAACGACACATAAATATTGAATAACTCCTTGAAGATCTTGTTTTCGACAAACTCAAGTACTTTCTACTCTTCATTCACACACCGCTGGTTAATCAATTTACAAAAAACATCGAAATAACTGTTACATCACTGGTTTTCAAAGTGTTGTTCATAACATGGACTCGAAAAAAATGTGTACCCATGATTGTGGCTGTGCACACTAGCATACAAGAACCCTTATTACTAGTTAGTATTTTCTCAACTAGCAGCTATGCCGATGTCTTGACACATTCTCCAGTTCACAACTCACCTTTTTCGCTGGCAGGTTCCTCAGTGATCTTAGCTTCGTTCCAGCCGGGCGCCTGAGAGGCGTTGGCCTGCTGCTCCATGGCCTGCTGCTGCTTCATCTTGGCCACGGCGTTGGCTTGGTTAATCTTCTGTGCCTGCATGAAGGCATACTCCGCTTGGATGTCGTTGTTTATCCCGTCGTAAAATAGCCCTGGAAATTGGAAGTGAGAAGGCTTCGTTCAATTTAGTTCAAGTGTTTTTTTTGGGACTGTCGTGGCAGAGGGGTGTAGTGCATCAGACTCACGTTCTGACGCCTGAATCATCGGAGTGTGGGTTTAATTCCCGGTCATGAAACTTGTGTCCTTGAGCAAGGCACTTAATCATAAGTTACTTCTCTTAACCCAGGTGTATACCTGAGAAAATTGATACAGTATTGTGTTGGATGAACCCCTCAGTGCTAATAAGCAGCTTGGGGGTTGTATGCTCCCCAGGGAGTTGAGAAAACTAGAGGAATGGTCTAAGTATGCCTTATGAACAGGGATAATAATGTTGGAAAGCGCCTCGATCGGGCTATTATAGTGCACTATATAAGAACCACATATTATTAATATTAGGGCTTCACAGTTTATGGAGGCTCATGAAAGTTGGCATGACATTGCATAAAAAGTCCCATAAAAAGATGGCACATCATTTGCTCAGGGAAAATAAAAGCCCGTTACTTCACAGAGGCCTTCGTGCCCCCCTGGTCATTGCCCTGGTGCCCCTTGAAATGTCCCAGTCGAAATTTGTATTTTCCTCATAGAGGTGCCCTAGTACTAAGAAAATAGCATGCATTACTGTTACAAGAACAAACTATCGGGCCTGAAAATATATTTATGTCATTTGGCCGCTAGGTTCAAGAAGAAGAAAAAAAAAACTCATCCTAAAACTCACTTATAAACAACAAAGTGATGATGGATTAATAATTTTGCCCTATCTATGAACTGGTCGATGAGCCAGTCAAATGCAATGATCGGGAAAGAGTCCTTCTTTATTTGTTAAAAATGGTGTCTTTGTAACAAAAGGTGTACCCATAATGGGAGTCAATATGGCGAGAAAAACTAACTGCCCTAATTGGACGCTTTTATTGTCATCTATTTAATTAGCAGTTAAACCCAATTTTGAATGCTGGCAGGAAGTGCCTGGTTTTGGCATGAAGCATCACAAACGAGTAAGAAAAGATCGATGATACGATGAAGTCCCCAATAGTGCGCAAAAGGCTTTAGGAAACACACCTAGCATGGTCCAGGCTAGTACACTGTCTTGATCCACACAAGTAGCCGTCTCAAAGAACGTCTCTGCAACTTCGTTCCTCTCCTCAACGGAACAGATCACTCCGTAGAGAAGGAGACCGTAAAGATGCTGTGCGTTGATGGAAACCGTCTCCTTAAAGCACTCCTCAGCCTGAAATTTGTTTTTTAAAAAGCAAGACGTTTTAGAGCTAGAATACCTTATAAATTATAATCAATAACAAGTTTTTATACAGGCGCCTTGAAGCGCTTATCATTGTTTATTTCCAGACAGGTTTGTGAAGGTTTTGAATTATGAGACCTCTTTATGTAACACCTTGTAAGGGTTTACAAGGTGCTGCGGTGCATTCTGCTGCCACTGCCAGAAACACTGGGGCAAACCCCTTCTCTTAGCGATAAGTGTAACTGGGTTCTTTTACATGGATTTCACAACACGCGGGACCTACGGCTTTATGTCCCAACCGAAGAACGAAGCAATAATGGTTAAGTGTCTTGCTTAAGGACACAAGTGTCAAGACCGGGACTTGAACCCACACTCTGCCGATCAGAAACACCACAGCTTGAGTCCAGTGCTCTTGATCACTCGGCCACGACACGCCACCAAGCACAAACATTGATATGAAATAAATATTATTTGTTTGTGAGATCAAAACAATTTGAGAATCTTTGATGTTATTTTAGGATATTTATTATTGGACATTTAATTGTGAGAATGCAAATATTTAAAGTTGTGATTTTCGCGTAAACGTACAACAAAATAACTAATTAAAATTAACAATGGCCATCACTGACCAGTTCCTTTTGATTTTGGCAAGAACACATCACAAACGTGTCTCAAGATTTAACATCATCAGATCAGTAAACTTCTCATATGGGTTCTCCGAGACTATTTGTGTTTTCCGAATCGGATCGGGTGTCAACCAGTTACAACTTAGGACTTTAACAAAAGGGATCCGGGTGTTTCGAAAAAGCGAGGATATCCTCACTTTGCTTTCATGTACAAAACGAACGAAAATGTCTCTTTACAAAAAAACAAGTACAAGCAATGGGAGAGCAGAGAGAAGGGCTTGATTTATCAGCTGAGTAACCATGCCTTTGACCCGAGTCAAAGAAGCAAAAACCAAAACCACACTAGTCCTGTGAAGAGATGCTTGTGGATAACAAGAATGTTAAATTTGGTAGGTTGAGTAAGCTCGCATGAAACTGTACAGGTTTTATTGACCTAAAAGACCATGTTGTCTTTCTCTTTTAACGATTTTGATGGTGGTATGTTTTTTTGATTAATGTGGGCCTCCATGAAATGCAGGGCTGGGCGCTGATTGGAGCTTACTCTCGTTAAAATTGACGTAAATAAAAAAATAAAAAATAAAATGTAGACTGACTGACCTTTGAGATATCATTGATGAGGAGGCAGAATGATCCGTAATCAAACCAGTGGTCAGCGTCATTCCTGTTCCGGGCAAGTCTCTGCATAAAATAGTTAGCCAACAAAATAGAATCATGAACTGGTAACAGATCAAATAAAGACAGCAACAACACTGGGGCTGGGGGAAGGGTTTGAATCGATGAAGATTGTTCCTCAAGACTTGTGCATTGTGTGAGAAGACACAATCGCCATAGTGTGTAGTTCGAGATTTAGGACTACGAGCCGGGTTTGAGGCAGCAGAACAGTGAAGGTAATGACATGATGATCAAGTTCTTTACTTCCTATACCTCCAGTAAATTTTCTTTTCAAGACCCCCAAAAAGCAAACGTTCAAGAACTCAGGTTGACTAAGAGTGAGAGGGTGTGTCAAGAACTCAGGTTGACCCAGAGTGAGAGGGTGTGTCAAGAACTCAGGTTGTCCCAGAGTGAGAGGGTGTGTCAAGAACTCAGGTTGACCCAGAGTGAGAGGGTGTGTCAAGAACTCAAGTTGACCCAGAGTGAGAGGGTGTGTCAAGAACTCAGGTTGACCCAGAGTGAGAGGGTGTGTCAAGAACTCAGGTTGACCCAGAGTGAGAGGGTGTGTCAAGAACTCAGGTTGTCCCAGAGTGAGAGGGTGTGTCAAGAACTCAGGTTGACCCAGAGTGAGAGGGTGTGTCAAGAACTCAGGTTGACCCACAGTGAGAGGGTGTGAGAACCGTTCAGTCTTCAAGAAACCCACCTCCTGGTAATACTTGGCAGCCAGCCCAAAGTCCTCATTGACCTCTGCCTCTCTGGCAAAGTGCTTGAGCTGGGCGGAGTCAGTCAGAGGAGCAGGCACCGGGGTCTCGTCTTCCAGCGACAGGACCTTGCCGATCCCAGCATGCATTTGGTCAACTAGGAAGACGTAGAGCTCACTCAGGAAGGCCTGATGAAAAAACACAAGAGAAGTTAAGTTTTTTCTTATGAAAAAACAAACCCCCCAAAACAACACATATTTATAAACTTTTTAACACTGATATTTTAGAATTTTTGTTTCCTACTCTGTTTTTTAAAATGGAAAAGACATGACATTCAGTGTAATATAATCAAAACGTGCATCCCTCCAGCCCTACTTAAACCTCAGCATTATCAGCAGTCTAGCATTCTCCTGATGACGAGCAGAGTATACCGTTGGTAACATCAAGACCGCAACATCGGCTCTTTTCAGAGCCAACAGTCCTCCCAAAAGAGACTAACACATGGTTGTAAGCGCAAGTTTACTAGTAATAGTTACTTGCTATTACCCACACCATGCAAAGCTTCAAACATATTTGTTAAACCTTGCCTTAGACGGTCTACACCTCTAGATCACAACCATCCCCAACTCCCCACCCCGCACTCAAACCTTCTTGTACCATTCCTTACCTGTAGCTCCTCCTTGTTGTTGAAGGCACTGGTCTTGAGGTACTTCTCACGCACGATCTTAACCACAGAGTGCTAGGAAAAATAAAAAAGGACCAGAAAAATTAATACATGTACCAAGTCAATGAGTTTAGATGAAATTATTGTGGTGAGGACGGTCTGTTTTGTCGTCTGCTTGTCCGTGTTATCAGAACTTACCTTAAGCTGCTCCTTGAAAGCAAAGTATTTGCCGGATGTGTTGAGTTCGTACATGAGCTTTCTCCTCCTCTCTTCTTGGGCATCATTAGAGCACGGCAACTGACCGTTATCCAGCTGGTTGCCAAACTCACTCCTGTATAAACAAGACAATTTATTCAATTAACAGGTACGCAACTTTGTATTTTGAAAAAAAAGAGGAAATGGCTAAACACGATTAATTTAGCACAGTATTTTTCAGTTTTCTAACCGCTGTTACCAACGAAATAATGAGTAAATCAGGCGATCGGCTGAAAAATTGCATGCCTGGATTAATTCTTATTAAACCACTCATATTTGTGTTTAAATTGTAATTTTGTAGGCCCACATGTTTTTTCTGCATCTCTCCTGTGCCTTATTGGACAAGGGGCATTACAAATTGTGACTGTTATTATTGGCCACTGCAATTTAAAAAATAAGAAGAAGCAATTTACAGCTTACAATGAATTTGATTAGTTGCTAATTGAAATAAAATCCAACAATCTGGAGCAAAAATTATAAAATAGTTTCTGCAAAGGTTTGCACAGTGGTTGAAGTAAAAGTGTGACAAACATTACTGCTTGCAGGATTTTTTTGGTTATAAATAAGAACAGTCCAACAGTTTGGGTGATGAGTTACTGTAGAGGGTTGGATTTTGTTAGAGTGAGGAAGGATCCTAGTAAATCACTCAAGGGAGTTGGCAATAACGTGTAAAGAATATCACTGTACGAAATCAGTAAAAGCAACTGCCACAAGCAACTGCCACACTAGATTAAAACTTGAAATGATTAATTTGCCAAGATTTGACAGCTTGATTTTGCCACAGAAAACAAAATGGGGGGATGTGAAGATGTACCTGAATTCCTCAAGGACCATGTTTCCAATGTTGGCCACTTGCTGATGGAAGTCTTCTACAGCTCTTTGAGCACCGTTGGTCCTTCTTGGGAACAGGGGTCTGGGTGGGATGTACTCAGCAACCCTGGATTGTAGAAAAATATCATTAATACACAGTTGAAAGAAGTTATCCTATACAATTTATTATAGTGGCTAGAATGACTGTATACAAAATTACATATGATATAACAGGCAGTTAGCATACATACAAAAACAAGAATCAACTTTCAAAGCGCTCTGTATCAACTTTTGTAAAAAGCGCCATATAAATGTTATTATTATTATATTATTATTAAAGAGCTACTAAGCACATGACATTGCCGACAGATAAAATCTGTTGAATAGCACTTCTAGACAGGTCACCAGTTTGAAGAGGTTTAGGCTGTGTGGGCTTGTGAATGGCTCCCTGCTAAGTTTTGCAGCCATAATCCCTTTATGTTCAACAAATTTAACAAAAAGGTAAGATTTGAAACTTTAAATGGTGAAGGTACAATCTTGTAAGGTTTGCGGTAACACCATGTACCTGAGTAGGATTTGAAATTTCAGATGTTGGAGAATATTGTAACACCATGTACATGAGTAGGGTTTGAAACTTTGCATGGTTGGGAAACAATATACCAAGGTTTGCTGTAACACCATGTACAGGAATAGGGTTTGAAACTTTGCACGGTGGAGAAACAATCTAGTAAGGTTTTCTGTAACACCATGTACATGAGTAGGGTTTGAAACTTTGCATGGTTAGGAAACAATATACCAAGGTTTGCTGTAACACAATGTACAGGAATTAGGGTTTGAAACTTTGCACGGTGGAGAAACAATCTAGTAAGGTTTTCTGTAACACCATGTACATGAGTAGGATTTGAAACTTTGCACGGTGGGGATACAATCTAGTAAGGTTTGTGGTAACACCATATTATTGAAAATCTCTCCATGAGTTTTGGTGGTTCTGAAAAGACCCAGTGGTGAAACATCTCAACATTTCGATCAGGATGCTCTGATCGTCTTCAAGAGTAACAATTAATCAAAAAGGTCTTCTGCCTAAATTTTCCGAGGAAATGGGGGTGTCATTTGTTTAAGAATATCCATGATCAACTGTGTTCTAACTTTTTAGCTAGTTCTTCGGGGGCCCTCTTCGGCACCATGGGTCTCTGTAGATTAAACTCCAGGATGATGTAGGTACGCGCTTCATCGTACTGCATACCCTCTAGGTTCTGACTGGCGGGGGCCTCTACCTCCGACATGGCATCAGGGGCTTGCTGGCCAGGTTTCAACATCTGGGACGGCTGGAGAAAAAATATCAACATAATTGAAATGAAAGCTGCTGGTTCCAAGAATTTGGAAAAATAGCCTTGAACTTTACATGCTTCAAGGCATTGTATCGACACAGCAAAATATTCCCATAGCTTTTTGTAGAATATCTTATACAATGGAAGTCTACTTTTCCATTGCATGTTGTGTTTTTTGTATATATATTTCCTGTTATCACATAAAGTTCAGAAGCTTTGCATTTTAGTTCCAGGTTATATTCTCGACTGTGATATAAATCAGCTGTTATAAAAGACACATTTGTATTCTTTGTTATCTAGTTTTTCATATAAGGCCTTAAAAAAATTCCTATTGGAAGGAAAGTTGTCTGGCACCCTGTGAAATGAGAATTAGAACCGTTTTTTTTTTGCCATTTATTTGGTATCCAGGTAACCTGACAACGATTGCAGCAGAGTAAATAAAGTTCTATGACTGTTTTGTCATCTCTTACCTTCTTGGCAGCGTCTTTGTCTTTGTCTTTGCCGCCTCCTTTCTCATCTTTACCTGTCTTGCCTGCCTTGATGGACGGTGATGCGTTCCTGTACATTGAGGTGGCCATTCTAGCTGCCTCCTCAGCCAGGCCTCCCTTCCTCTTAGTCTAATAATTAAAACAGATACATCAAGTTATTTGGAAATTAAGTTTTAAGTTTAGTTTTTCGGAAACACACATAATTATTCCTATCCAATTCTTGCAGTTTTTAAAAAAAGTTTCTTTCCAATGGAAATACCCATGATAGTTTGAGTTCAGGAAGTGTGTTCTTAGCTAAATGCAAAACGGTCGAACAAGGAAATACAAACTACCTGCAAGATGGTCGAGCAAGGAAATACGACCTACCACGTCAGTGATCCAAATAGCTCTATCTACAAATTCTCATCTTAGATTATTCCACCCTGTTCTGTACTCAAAGACAGCCCTCTGGTTAGCACTGTGTTACATATTTGTGCACTATGGCCCTATCCAGTTTTCTTCAAGTTTCTTCTTTCCTTATCTGCTCCACACAAGGCTAACATTTGTTTCTGATCTCTTTGTTTAGCGATACAGTTGTAATTAAACAAAATCTTGTATTATAAGCCCAAAGCGAACAGTCTACATGACTTTTATTTCAACTTCATCAGCCAGCAAAAGTAACACACCAATATTCTTATGTTGTTACTTTGGAAGCAGCAGTTTCAACCTGCCAAAAACCATCGACATGGACTTTACTGTGCCTACTAAGAAATGCAAAACAAATATACATGGATGTACCTTCTCAACAATTTCTGCCTCGTTGTAAGCGTGAACTCTAAAAGCACCTCTGATCTTGTTCACTGGAGTAAAAAATCAGCACAACAAATCATCATTAAAATACATCTCATTTACATAAACATAACTTGGATTAAGTTCTTGTTGGGAAGTATCAATTACTGGTAAACTTGAGGGTACAACTATGTGTAAATCTCTCATGTGCTAGCCCCAGGTCCAATTTCATAGAGCAGCTTAAGTACAAAATTGGTAGCTAAGCATCAACAAAATTGGTAGCTAAGCATCAACAAAATTTTTACTTATCAGAATAAGGTTACCAGCCACAACACAATATCAGGTGTGCAATCGCATGTGACTAGTACCCTGCTTGGTTTTGCTTAGCAGAAAAATTTTCATTACTATTCTGCTTAAACAGCTCTATGAAATTGGGCCCAGGTAGATATTCATTGTTGGCTAATGTCTAAATACCTCCAGGATACAGCAGTGGAGCGAGGTTGACGTAGGCCACGCCATGGAAGAATATCGGATTGTCCTCTTCCTAAACAAACAGCAGAGAAATCACGAGTTACACAGTGCTCACAATTCAGTCAAAATGTCACTTCCATGATGTTGATACTGTATTTGTATAATGCTTCTTTTGAAGCCAGAGTGAAATCCTCTTTTTCCTTTGGCATTCAGATAAATATGACCAGAGCTTTTATACAAAATGAGAGACTTTGGGAATTCAAGATGGCAGCAGACCAGTGTGCAGGCATACCAGGTAAACTTCCATTGTTTACGTAGTTCTGCCAGTCGTGATATTTGGCCCTTGGAAAAAAAGTAGGACAATTCTGTGGAGTACAAGGGCTGACCTATAGGCTTTCATACACTTTTTCAGGCTAATTAGTAGCAATTTTGCTTATAATTTGATTGAGGGCAAACAAAATGGAAAACTGTTCTGAGCATGTCACCTGCTGCCCCCTAGCGTCTCCAAAAGTCTCCCATTTTTATTGCTGTTCTTAATACCAATATCTCTTATGGATTGTCCATAACATCTGTCCATAACATGCCCGGGAAACTTACTCTGTAGCATGCACAATGCATGCCCTCAGTGTCGTACTTTGTTTGCTCTGTGCAGATAGGGACAAAAAGGTGCTGGCAACAGGAGTCAAAATCACCCTTTACTAAGGATTACAGTGTTCCTGATCTTCGTCCTTTTGTCTGACAAACCAGGGTCAATAAGCTGCTCTGATTGTTTCCCCATCGCTCTCATCACAGAGATGAGTGCAAGAATCCAGCATGCCATGGCCGATTTTCTGCCGCGGCTTATGGCCGAGAACCTGGCCGAGTCACGGTGAACAACAAGAACTTTCAGTCAAATTTGTTCGCAAGAAAAATATAAATCCCAGTGCATTTTACATGAATGCTCATTGTCTTTTACTTTGTTCTGTCAGTTTGACAATGAGGCCCAATAAAAACAAAATGAACACTGTGGTGGTAAAAGCAAAAGTTTTGGAAAAACGAACGAAATTGGTCGACAAAGTTAAATAAGGATCATAAATGAAGGTGTTCAACGTTAGTTACCTTTCCCTTAGCCTTGGCTGCTGATGGCATAGGCATCCTCATTAGCTCCACGGGCCACAAGCGTGTATGTGCGATCTTGGTTTGCAGACTGTGTAAAATATCAAAAAACAAAAATCCATGTTTACAGATTTTACCCTGATTTAAATTTGGTGTTTGATATGTGGCATGGTGTACCTCCCCCCTTCCCATTGTGTCCTGGGAATCTCATAAATTCTTTAGAGGATTTTCTTTCTGGGGGGGGGGTTGCCTATTTTTGTACAAGAGAGGAAGAAGTTGTCGAGTATAGGATTTCGAGCTTCAAAGGTTTACTTTTTGTTGATCCTGGCCTTCACATTAGAGTTGTTTTGTAAATTGAACATGTTATGATTTCTTGTTTTTGCTTTTATTCATAAAACATAAAACACAAAATTTGACAGAGGAGAAACAAGTCATGAGAATACATAGGAAGAACATTGCAACAACTCGCACAGTATTGAGAGGAATTTAGTGTTTGTGAAAGGCCTTTTACTTTCAGTGGCAGAGGAGCAAAAACAGGCTAAACAACAGGGTGCCAGACCTCCATGCAGATGGCGTTATTACCAGACTACCTGCTGCTGCAACTTGTTTTGAATGCACTTTATCATGTAGATCTCTACGTGCTGTAACTGCAAAGAATTCCTCCCCAACGAATGTAAATTGCACTGAAAAAAAAAAGTTAGGTTTGTGAACCGTGCATACCTTTGCACTGCAGATGGTTCGATGTAGCAACGCCGTTCACAATTCCAGATGACTCGGTTCTTGTCCGTCTCTACTTCCACTCGGAACTCACGATCCTAAGAGTAGATGGAAGAGAATTAATCATAATATTTCAGAAAATACACTTATTGTGAAAAATGCAATGCTGCTGGTGAAAGTTACCAGTTTTGGAGTAGTACTTTTTTTGAAAGTTGATCCAGATTTTCCAGTTGGTTGAAAATGCCTCCATCGGCAGTGGAACAAGTTATCAATCACAAATGTATGGTGCGATTATTCTATCCTCACCTCTTTTCCGGCCAGTTCTCCGTCTTCTTCATCATAGCTCACCGCTTGGACAAATCTGAAACGGATATTGAAATCATTTGAATCATGTTATTCACTGTTTATTTTATCAAAAGGCATATAAAAGAATCGGTAACAAACAACTCACACAACGATCCCTTGTTATTTGATTGGTGGAACACACGTCACGTGTCATCCTATATATTTGCCATGTATTTGTTGCCGTGACGATGGACCGTTGTAACCGTCGTACATGGAAATAAGTCAGTACAACAAATCAAACGTAACCAATGCTTATGTTTTCATGAAGTTTCTAGTGAACAGTGATTCAAGCTTACTTGTCTGGGATGAAAACGGCACCTCCTTGGGCCCCTCCAGGTACGGGCCATTTTTTCTGTTTGGATGGGGGTTCCTTATCGTTGACTGCCTTTAAGACTCCGTTGGATATCACTACGGTTGACTCCCTCTAAAAAGGCAAAACAAATAGAAAAAATCATTCCTTATCCAAAAATGAGAATACTTTTGAAATAAAAAGTGTTTTCACGAAGAGACGAATCTCAACACGCGTTGGTTTGTAGACAGCGCTCTACATGCATGTCTCATTTAGGAATTACTAATTCATTCCTCATCCAAAAATGAGAATATTTTTGAAATAAAAAGCACTCTGCAAGCAAATCTCACTTAATCATTTTT
This sequence comes from Pycnopodia helianthoides, assembly GCA_032158295.1. Taxonomy (NCBI): domain Eukaryota; kingdom Metazoa; phylum Echinodermata; class Asteroidea; order Forcipulatida; family Asteriidae; genus Pycnopodia; species Pycnopodia helianthoides. Next base: position 21,021,717 of record CM063243.1, read on the forward strand.
ACAAAGTAACAAATATGTTTAGGAATTAATAAGTCATCAAAATAGTTGCAAGATTGAAAAAATACTGACAGTTCTTGATATGATGAAGAATTCAGCTTTATCGTGGTTGTAAAATTTAAAAGAAAGAAATAATAAGCAGTCTCCGAAACAGTAGTTTTTAAAAAAAAATAGTTTGAAATGCTGTTTTTATTGTGGAATTTTGGCTGTGGTGCAGATTTGTCACCTTGCGACGATATGACCCGGTATGTTTTTGGCTGGTAACTCTTTTCTTACTAGCACAATTGTTTTATGCTTCAGCAGCACTATAAAAATGGCTACCAGGGCCCAACTTCATTAGAGCTGCTAAGCACAACAATTTGCTTAGCATGAAAGTTCTTCCTGGATAAAAACAGGGTTACCAACCAAATTTCCATGTGTTGCATATTGCTCGTTACTGGTATTCAGCTGTTGTTTGCTTATCCTGAAAATCACGTGGAAATTTGGTTGGTAATCCTGTTTTTATCAATGAAGAAATTCCATGCTAAGCAAATTGTTGCACTTAGCAGCTCTATGAAATTGGGCCCAGGAAGCCATTTACCCACCTCAGCAGTCAGTGGTACGGGTAGTGTAATATTATACATGTACTGAGTTCCGCTGGGGTTCCATGTCTCGGGTACGGAGTAGGCAGCTTCTACGGTAATCGTCAGTAGGTTGCTCTCCTTCAGCTGATCCTCAGACAGTAAGGCCTCTGTGACCGACACGACGACATCAATCTCCGCCTGTATGGAAACAAAAAGAAGTTGCTCGCTTCCGTTATTATTATAGTTTATTTGGCCATTTGATGCAAGAAAACAAACATACAAGCTGACAAAATAAGACTGAACTGTAATAGACCCTTCCCATGAAATATGCAAATTGCACATCGCGCGTGCGCACTCTCCCTACTGGTTGGCAAAATGAGTGAACATCGCGCCTTTTTGAATGGGACTGATGGTGGCGTGACGCACACGCGTTTGTGCATCTGCCTTGTGCACAACTCTATGGCGTTTGCCAACCAGCAGCATCTGTACGCATGCGTGAATGTAATTTACATATTTCATGGGAAGGGTCTATTGTGATGCAAAGAAATTAGCCATTGAAAGCGCCCTCATGTGGTAAAAGATACAGTCAGTTGTATTTTGAACGATTTACAGACTTTCTACATCAACATGGTGGAGGTAATAATGATAATAACAATAATAATAATTTGGGAGGCTAATCATCCTCACTTGCAGCTGACAAGCTGATTTGTGAAGGATGTGGCTACAACGCGGTCAAGCCGCACGAATGTAAAGGTGCCTTTTTGCAGCCAGCCACATCGACCTATATAACCACAGAGCACAGCCAGAGATCAACAGTGTTTAATTTTTCGAGAGAGAGGACAACTGGAGGCCCCAGAGAAAGAAACCCTGTTGTTCAGGAAAGGCACAATACAATACACAACTCTACTCACATATGGCCCCAGCTAGGAATTGAACCAGGGCCACAAATTAGTGGTAAGAGGTGAGCCCCTTACGCACCCCTAGCCACCCATGCTACAACGCCATGCCTTTCTTCTCTTGGTGGCAACCCTACCTCTTTCTCGAAAAAAAAGAAGAAATCTCTGGAAATATCCTGGATTCACAAAGACTGTAAGATACAGATGAGAAGAAATACAAAAGTGCACGGCAATACCTTAGGACCGTCGGCCGGGATGCTCTCAAGGGGTGACCCTGGCAGGGAATGAATCACAAGGGTACTCTTATACTTGGTCTCTCCCCGGACCAGAGGCAGGAGGTCCACGGTGCACTGGCCGAGGAGCACTGTCTTCTCTTCCTTCTGTTTCTTCTCCTTAGGGAGGACTTCAATGACAGTCACTGGAGTACGATAGGGATGGGAGGAAGGATCATTATATTTATGGCTCAAAGAAGCGAGAGATGTTTTGTCGTGAAAAAAACACACCGATGCATGGAAGCAGTAGACTTTATGTACAATACTTGCTACATTACAGTGAGATTAAACCATCGGGTGCCTGCCTGAAGGACCAAAGGCTCTTGAAGGCTTCCTTTCCTGTTGGGCACGCAAAGTACAACATTTTGTCCCAGAAGGAGGTTGTAAGCGATAAAATTGTTTCTTTTTAATAAAACAATTGGTGCATATTTGTTGCTAGAATTGCAGCAAAGACATGTTTTTCCATATCCACGAAGTATCTAACTTCTCTTTAATGACTTACAAAGGGAGGAAAGGCGATCCAAATTTTACACCTAGTTTTCTTGAGACTCAATTTTGCTTATTATTTGCTCAGAACTTTCTGTGAAAAAAAGGTAATGCGGCACTTTCTTTCAAAAATGAAAACAAGATTGCGTAATAACTAACATAGTTTTTTTAAAGCTTAACAAAAAACTTAATAAACTATAGAAATGCTGAGAAAGAGTCCCCAAAACAAAATCTACTGACCTAGAACTGGTTTAAAAGCAATCTCGTCCAGCACAATGGAATCGTCGAAGCTGCAATCAAACTTAGCATTGAAGTTGTACTCAGCGGCTACGTCATTAGTAGAATCTACCTTTGCAGATTCTCCCAGTGTGCTGCTGCCGTACTCAACTTTGACCAGGGAACTTAGGCCGTCACCTTTACTCCCCCTCTGGTGGTAAAAGAATCGATAAATCAATCAATTAATCAGAATTTATTGTTATCATAAAATCACATGAAACTTGTTTTCCAAGTGAACGAAACACAAAAATAGTTTAAATGTGCAATCAATTAAAGTTTATACACGATCTGCGACAAGACTTTCAAATTTTTGCTTGTGCCCGTGCGTATTCCATGTTACTAGGCATTCTTTGCACAGCTAGCACAGAAATTTGGCGCTTGCCCTGTAAAAAAAAAAATGGTGATCGCAGCGCAGAATTCGGCGGTAAGCAGAGCCATGAAACTGGGTGCAGATGGTGAGAGAGATGTTGAATGGGGAGGCAAATTACCAGATGTCTTGCTCGCAGCACTGTGATGTTTACAGGCTCTGGAGCTCTGTGTCTTTGTAGCTCTTCCTCTGCCATCCTGTCTGATGTTCAGTACCTGCAGAGACAAAAATGACGGCCAAAGAGGCAACAAAATTTTAGTTTTCGTGTTCACTACAAACTTGATTTTGTTTTGTTACTATGGAAGGGGGGTAGGTTGCAACATGTAGAACGGCTTACAATTAACATACAGTGTGTCAAATGTCACATTGGCAAATTTTGATCTTGTTCAACTGCCTGCTAAACTTTGTAAATCAATCTAGCTTCACACAACCCTTGTGGTTTCTGACAAGATGTGAGGTTGACTTACTTCGAGATAGTGTGATGATCGGCCCGTGCATATGATGTCACAAGCTCAAACAGATAGGAAGACCTATCAGTTGCTGAGTTGTGCGTGCTATATAATATTTTCATGTTTGACCTCAGCAATGGCAGCCGATTCAAGGGCTCTAGTGCGTGGAATAGAACCAACTTAACCTAGTGATTGTCACTTAACCATAGTACAATTCAAAACATAACTAGCAAAACACCTACTAAAAAGTACTAGCCCGAGGGGCCTAGCATGCCTAGCTAGTGTAGTAGTATTAATAATTATTGTAGTAATTAAATGGAACGTTTTTTCTGCACAGCTAGGATATTTATTTTTTTAAACCGGTGATGATGCCAAATGGTAATCAAGTCAACCACAAGAGAAGCTGAGAATCTGAGAAATCCTCGAGCGGACTGACCAGTCAGGATTGGAGGATTCACTTATCAGTCATTGCAACTGACTTGTGTGTTGTACCGGCGTCGCATTGTACCGTTGCAACTTTTGAAATTCGACCTTAAAGGCCCCTGTACACTATTGGTAAGATCGAAAAACACAATGTTCACAGGTTCACACATAACTTACATGATTTAAAGTAAGTAATGGTAGAAAGGGTTTCTTAAAATATTTATCGCGCGCGATAATTTGAAAAAACAGAAAACACATAAGATCTCTTTTCACTATTTTCTCGTGACCTCGATGACCAATTGAGCTCAAAATTTCACAGGTTTGTTTGTTCATGCATATGTTTAATCACACAAAATGTGGACACTGATTTTGAGCTGTTACCAAAAGTGTACAAATTAAGCCACCCAAGTGCCCATAAATCCGCCAAACAACATCGCAGCGCAACAAAACAGGTGTCAAAATATGCAGAAGATAACTGAATCAAATTGTTTAATTATTTTTGTGTATACTATTTGAGGTTCCGATAAATCTGACCATTTGTAAGTGTTTAGATACTTTATTGGCGCAGTTTATTAATATACAAAGTCTAACCATGGATGGTCCATAGAGAAAGGACGCTAGGAATAGATGGTCTAACCGAGATAAATACTGAGTAAAATAGATCGAAACATAGATCAAAACATAGATCGAAACATTTTAAGTTGAATATGAAGTAAAGCATTTGTTTCGGAACATATTTACGTCATACTCACATCAATCAATCCACCCAGCTAATTAGTTTTGCTAAAAAAAAAGTCGCGACCAATTTCTAAAAGTCCAATCATCAACTGATCTGCCAAGCTTCAAGTTTCCATAGAAATGAACCGATTGGACAAGTTCTCACAATTGGTGGCGCCCTTGTACGTGACCGCTCGGAACAGCCAGCCGCGTATTCACGAAAATAGAACACATGCAGTACAGGGAGGTGACAAAATGGCTAATTTCTGTTATTTTATCTGAACGAATACTGAAATATTGGCCATAACTTATAAATTTTCATTAGATAATATTAACATTTTATAGCTATAAGTCATTGGAAAGCAATAAACAAAGAGAAAAAAAAGTCACTAAATAACAAAAAATAAGCCGCAAACACGGAGACAAGTCATTACGCTGTTTTTAAACATTTAAAAATACTAAAACATATTTTGAAAAGAGTTTGTACCCTTCGTTATGAGTAAAATTGGAAGTTTAAGACCACAATCTTAAAAACTGATACACTGGGCATATCAAATTTTTTAGCTGGCTAATTTGGTCCACTAATTAGTGGTTAAAGGAACATTACATAGTTGGTTTTTGCTAACAAAACAGTTGCTGGCAGTGTAAGCACTTTATGTATAAATCCACCATATACATAGAACTGACAAACCTGTAGAAGTTTGAGATCGATCGGCCATCTGGGTCACGAGAAAATAGTGAAATTAGTGCTTAATTAACCACAGTTATACAAACGCCATTTTCCATAAAACACGCACAGTTGCATACGCGGTTGAGTCAACTACCGGCCTCGTAGTTGTAAATAATTTGTACCCTTCATTATTAATCTATTTGTGTTTTTTAGCCCGGAATCCTGAAGGCTATACTGGGCATACCAAATTTTTGAGCTGGCTAATTTGGTCCACTAAAATTATATACACGCAATTTCCTCCTTTAATTCTCACAATTGCCTATGCGGCTGAGTAAATTAGCTATTTAAAGGAACATCACAGAATTGGTAAGAAAAAAAACTTGTAAAATATTCTTTTTGATCCCAGATTTACATAAAACTTACACGGTCTAATGATGATGATAGTAGAAAACATCCCTTGAAATATTTCTGTCTGAAATGCCATATTTGATGAGAAATGAATAAACTAATTTTTCGATTGCATGTTATCGCTCAGTGAGCGTTTTATTCACTTGTTGATTCTATATGATTTGATGCAAACGTGTAATCGGTTTTTCAATATTTTCTCGCGACCCAGATGGCTGATCGATCTCAAACTTCTACAGGTTTATTAGTTTATGTATATGGTGGATTACATAAAGTGTTTACACTGCCAGCAACTGTTTTGTTAGCAAAAACCAATTGTGTAATGTTCCTTTAACATCCTAATTTCCTTGCTAGAGGAACAGTTCACCTATGGTCAGGATTTCACTCTCAAAAACTTACAACCATCAGTGAATCACAGCGACTAAACCAAAACTTGTCTCTCACGAGACTTCAGACCAACAGATTCATTACGAATCACCCACACCCGCAACTGAAGAGTGCCCGAAATTGAGGCATGAAAAATGTTAATGCTAAGAAGAGGATCTGACAAAATATCCCCGAGGTCTCCCCCACCACCCACATTTTTAATGACGCAGTCGTCAAAATGGCTCCTTTTGGTCACCCTGAATATTATTCGCCAACCACATTCCCCTGTCACAATGACAAACAGTGCGAATACATGGATTCACGGACACTACCCATAAAACTTGTAAAAAAAAATTAAAACATTTAACGACTTGTCCACAAGTTTAAGCTTTTGCCAATAAAGGTGCGTACTGACGACGTAAACAAGACTAACAATGCGCGCGCATCCATACGAAACACCACCCGTTAATATCACCGCGACAAACAAATAACGACTTGTCCACAAGTCTAAGCTTTTGCCAATAAAGGTGAGAACTGACGACGTAAACAAGACTAACAATGCGCGCGCATCCATACGAAACACCACGCATTAATATCACCGCGACAAACATTTAGCGACTTGTTCACAAGTCTAAGCTTTTGCAAATAAAGGAACGTACTGACGACGTAAACAAGACTAACGAATGTATATAGAGAGAGAAAAGTGATTTTTCACGAGCAGAAAAATTAGCGCAACTAGATAGTTCATAGTAGCTCAAATCGCAGGGTCCTTGGTTCGAATCAGCTAGAAGCAACAATCTTTCTTTTTACTTATACGAAAACAAATTGTTACTTTATATTGAATTAAAAATAGGGTGGTGGTGGGCAGTAATTTAGGGCAATCGGTAGAGTCACCGACTAGAAGAGCAAAGGTTAGTGGTTCGAATCCCCCGGCTCCCCGGTGCCTCGGGCCGGGTAAAAACTTTCTCCGGGTCCTGGGGCCCGGGTAAAGATTTTCCCCGGTGCCTCGGGCCGGGTAAAAACTTTCTCCGGGTCCTGGGGCCCGGGTAAAGATTTTCCCCGGTGCCTCGGGCCGGGTAAAAACTTTCTCCGGGTCCTGGGGATTGGCCTCGGGCGTAAAATTTTCCCCCGGTGATGTCCTCGGGCCGGGTAAAAACTTTCTCCGGGTCCTGGGGCCCGGGTAAAGATTTTCCCCGGTGCCTCGGGCCGGGTAAAAACTTTCTCCGGGTCCTGGGGCCCGGGTAAAGATTTTCCCCGGTGCCTCGGGCCGGGTAAAAACTTTCTCCGGGTCCTGGGGCCCGGGTAAAGATTTTCCCCGGTGCCTCGGGCCGGGTAAAAACTTTCTCCGGGTCCTGGGGCCCGGGTAAAGATTTTCCCCGGTGCCTCGGGCCGGGTAAAAACTTTCTCCGGGTCCTGGGGCCCGGGTAAAGATTTTCCCCGGTGCCTCGGGCCGGGTAAAAACTTTCTCCGGGTCCTGGGGCCCGGGTAAAGATTTTCCCCGGTGCCTCGGGCCGGGTAAAAACTTTCTCCGGGTCCTGGGGCCCGGGTAAAGATTTTCCCCGGTGCCTCGGGCCGGGTAAAAACTTTCTCCGGGTCCTGGGGCCCGGGTAAAGATTTTCCCCGGTGCCTCGGGCCGGGTAAAAACTTTCTCCGGGTCCTGGGGCCCGGGTAAAGATTTTCCCCGGTGCCTCGGGCCGGGTAAAAATTTCTCCGGGTCCTGGGGCCCGGGTAAAGATTTTCCCCGGTGCCTCGGGCCGGGTAAAAACTTTCTCCGGGTCCTGGGGCCCGGGTAAAGATTTTCCCCGGTGCCTCGGGCCGGGTAAAAACTTTTCCGGGTCTGGCCCGGGTAAGATTCCCGTGCTCGGGCGGGTAAAACTTCTCGGGTCCTGGCCGGGTAAAGATTTTCCCCGGTGCCTCGGGCCGGGTAAAAACTTTCTCCGGGTCCTGGGGCCCGGGTAAAGATTTTCCCGGTGCCTCGGGCCGGGTAAAAACTTTCTCCGGGTCCTGGGGCCCGGGTAAAGATTTTCCCCGGTGCCTCGGGCCGGGTAAAAACTTTCTCCGGGTCCTGGGGCCCGGGTAAAGATTTTCCCCGGTGCCTCGGGCCGGGTAAAAACTTTCTCCGGGTCCTGGGGCCCGGGTAAAGATTTTCCCCGGTGCCTCGGGGGGCCCGGTAAGATTTTCCGGTGCCTCGGCGGTAAAATTCGGGTCCTGGCCGGGTAAATTTCCCGGTGCCGGGCGGGTAAAAACTTTCTCCGGGTCCTGGGGCCCGGGTAAAGATTTTCCCCGGTGCCGCTCGGGCCGGGTATAACCTTTCTCGATTCCTGGGGCCGGGTAAAGATTTTCCCGGGTGCCTCGGGCCGGGTAAAAATTTCTCCGGGTCCTGGGGCCGGGTAAAGATTTCCCGGGCCGGGGCCGGGTAAAAACTTTTCCGGGTCCTGGGGCCGGGTAAAGATTTTCCCCGGTGCCTGGGCCGGGTAAAAACTTTCTCCGGGCCTGGGGCCGGGTAAAGATTTTCCCGGTGCCTCGGGGCCGGGTAAAAACTTTTCCGGGTCCTGGGGCCGGGTAAAGATTTTCCCGGTGCCTGGGCCGGGTAAAACTTTCTCCGGGTCCTGGGGCCGGGTAAAGATTTTCCCGGTGCCTCGGGCCGGGTAAAAACTTTCTCCGGGTCCTGGGGCCCGGGTAAAGATTTTCCCCGGTGCCTCGGGCCGGTAAAAACTTTCTCCGGGTCCTGGGGCCCGGGTAAAGATTTTCCCCGGTGCCTCGGGCCGGGTAAAAACTTTCTCCGGGTCCTGGGGCCCGGGTAAAGATTTTCCCGGTGCCCCGGGCCGGGCTAAAAGCTTTTACCGAGTCCTGGGGCCCGGGTAAAGATTTTTCCCGGTGCCTCGGGGCCGGGTAAAAACTTTCTCCGGTCCTGGGCCGGGTAAAGATTTTCCGGGTGCCTCGGGCCGGGTAAAATCTTTCTCCGGGCTCGCCGGGTACGTTTCCGGTAAGTTTCCCGGGCCCGGGCATAAAAACTTTCTCCGGGTCCTGGGGCCGGGTAAAGATTTTCCCCGTGTGGCCGGGTAAAAACTTTCTCCGGGTCCTGGGGCCCGGGTAAAGATTTTCCCCGGTGCCTCGGGCCGGGTAAAAACTTTCTCCGGGTCCTGGGGCCCGGGTAAAGATTTTCCCCGTGCCTGGGCCGGGTAAAAACTTTCTCCGGGTCCTGGGGCCCGGGTAAAGATTTTCCCGGTGCCTCGGGCCGGGTAAAAACTTTCTCCGGGTCCTGGGGCCGGGTAAAGATTTTCCCCGGTGCCTCGGGCCGGGTAAAAACTTTCTCCGGGTCCTGGGGCCCGGGTAAGATTTTTCCGCCGGTTTCTCGGGCCCGGGTAAAATTTCCCGGTGCCTGGGCCGGGTAAAATTTTCCCGGGTCCGGGCCGGGTAAAATTTTCCCGGGCCTGGGGGGGAAAGATTTCCGGTCCTGGGCCGGGTATTACGTTCCCGGGTTTCCCGGCTGGGCCGGTAAGTTTTCCCGGTGCCGGGCCGGGTAAAACTTTCCTCGGTCCTGGGCCCGGGTAAAGATTTTCCCCGGTGCCTCGGGCGGGTAAAAACTTTCTCCGGGTCCTGGGGCCGGGTAAAGTTTCCCCGGTGCCTCGGGCCGGGTAAAAACTTTTCCGGGCCGGGGCCCGGTAGATTTTCCCGGTGCCTGGGCCGGTAAATTTCCGTCGGCCGTAAAATTTCCGGGCGGCGGTAAAATTTCCGGGCCTGGCCGGAAATTCCCGGTCGGCTAATCTCGGCTGGCGGAAGATTTTCCGGTGCTCGGCGGGTAAACTTTCTCCGGGCTGGGCCGGTAGTTTTCCCGTGCTGGGCGGGAAACTTTTCGGTCCTGGGCCGGGTAAAGATTTTCCGGTGCCTGGGCCGGTAAAATTTCTCGGTCCTGGGCCCGGGTAAAGATTTTCCCCGGTCCTCGGGCCGGTAAAATTTTCCGGGTCCTGGCCGGTAAAATTTTCCCCGGTCCTGGGCCGGGTAAAAATTTCCGGGCCTGGGGCGGGTAAAATTTCCCGGTCTGGGGCGGGTAAAATTTCCGGTCCTGGCCGGTAAAATTTTCCGGTCGGGCCGGGTAAAATTTCCGGTCTGGGGCCGGGTAAAATTTTCCGGTCCTGGGGCGGTAAATTTCCGGTCCTGGGCCGGTAAATTTTCCGTCCTCCGGGTCGGGGCCGGGTAAAGATTTTCCCCGGTGCCTCGGGCGGGTAAAACTTCTCGGGTCGGGGCCGGTAAAGATTTTCCCCGGTGCCTCGGGCCGGTAAAACTTCTCGGGTCCTGGGGCCGGTAAAGATTTTCCCGGTGCCTCGGGCCGGGTAAAAACTTTCTCCGGGTCTGGGCCCGGGTAAAGATTTTCCCGGTGCCTCGGGCGGGTAAAATTCTCCGGGTCCTGGGGCCGGGTAAAGATTTTCCCCGGTGCTCGGGCCGGGTAAAAACTTTCTCCGGGTCCTGGGGCCGGGTAAAGATTTTCCCCGGTGCTCGGGCCGGGTAAAAACTTTCTCCGGTCCTGGGGCCCGGGTAAAGATTTTCCCGTGCCTCGGGCCGGGTAAAACTTTCTCGGGTCCTGGGGCCGGGTAAAGATTTTCCCCGGTGCCTCGGGCCGGGTAAAAACTTTCTCCGGTCCTGGGCCGGGTAAGATTTCCCCGGTGCCTCGGGCGGGTAAAAACTTTCTCCGGGTCCGGGCCGCGGTAAAATTTCCGGGCCTGGGCCGGGTAAAATTTCCCGGTGCCCGCGGTAAAATTTTCCCGGCCGGGCCGGGTAAATTTCCGTTCCCGGGTTGGCTCGGGCGGTAAAAATTTCCTGGGCCCGGGTGCCGCCGGAAAATTTCCCCGGGCCTCGGGCCGGGTAAAAACTTTCTCCGGGTTGGCCGGAAGTCCCGGTAATCCCGGGGGGTAAAACTTTTCCGGGTCCTGGGGCCGGGTAAAGATTTTCCCCGGTGCCCGGGCCGGGTAAAAACTTTCTCCGGGTCCTGGGGCCGGGAAAGATTTTCCCCGTCCTCGGCCGGGTAAAAACTTTCTCGGTCCTGGGGCCCGGGTAAAGATTTTCCCGGTGCCTCGGGCCGGGTAAAAACTTTCTCCGGGTCCTGGGGCCCGGGTAAAGATTTTCCCCGGTGCTCGGGCCGGGTAAAAACTTCTCCGGGTCCTGGGGCCCGGGTAAAATTTTCCCCGGTGCCTCGGGCCGGGTAAAACTTTCTCCGGGCCGGCCGGGTAAAGATTTTCCCCGGTGCCTCGGGCCGGGTAAAAACTTTCTCCGGGTCCTGGGGCCCGGGTAAAGATTTTCCCCGGTGCCTCGGGCCGGGTAAAAACTTTCTCCGGTCCTGGGGCCCGGGTAAAGATTTTCCCCGGTGCCTCGGGCCGGGTAAAAACTTTCTCCGGTCCTGGGGCCCGGGTAAAGATTTTCCCCGGTGCCTCGGGCCGGGTAAAAACTTTCTCCGGGTCCTGGGGCCCGGGTAAAGATTTTCCCCGGTGCCTCGGGCCGGGTAAAAACTTTCTCCGGGTCTGGGCCCGGGTAAAGATTTTCCCGGTGCCTCGGGCCGGGTAAAACTTTCTCCGGGTCCTGGGGCCCGGGTAAAGATTTTCCCCGGTGCCTCGGGCCGGGTAAAAACTTTCTCCGGGTCCTGGGGCCCGGTAAAGATTTTCCCCGGTGCCTCGGGCCGGGTAAAAACTTTCTCCGGGTCCTGGGCCCGGTAAAGATTTTCCCCGGTGCCTCGGCCGGGTAAAAACTTTCTCCGGGTCCTGGGGCCCGGGTAAAGATTTTCCCCGGTGCCTCGGGCCGGGTAAAAACTTTCTCCGGGTCCTGGGGCCCGGGTAAAGATTTTCCCCGGTGCCTCGGGCCGGGTAAAAACTTTCTCCGGGTCCTGGGGCCCGGGTAAAGATTTTCCCCGGTGCCTCGGGCCGGGTAAAAACTTTCTCCGGGTCCTGGGGCCCGGGTAAAGATTTTCCCCGGTGCCTCGGGCCGGGTAAAAACTTTCTCCGGGTCCTGGGGCCCGGGTAAAGATTTTCCCGGTGCCTCGGGCCGGGTAAAAACTTTCTCCGGGTCCTGGGGCCCGGGTAAAGATTTTCCCCGGTGCCTCGGGCCGGGTAAAAACTTTCTCCGGGTCCTGGGGCCCGGGTAAAGATTTTCCCCGGTGCCTCGGGCCGGGTAAAAACTTTCTCCGGGTCCTGGGGCCCGGGTAAAGATTTTCCCCGGTGCCTCGGGCCGGGTAAAAACTTTCTCCGGGTCCTGGGGCCCGGGTAAAGATTTTCCCCGGTGCCTCGGGCCGGGTAAAAACTTTCTCCGGGTCCTGGGGCCCGGGTAAAGATTTTCCCCGGTGCCTCGGGCCGGGTAAAAACTTTCTCCGGGTCCTGGGGCCCGGGTAAAGATTTTCCCCGGTGCCTCGGGCCGGGTAAAAACTTTCTCCGGGTCCTGGGGCCCGGGTAAAGATTTTCCCCGGTGCCTCGGGCCGGGTAAAAACTTTCTCCGGGTCCTGGGGCCCGGGTAAAGATTTTCCCCGGTGCCTCGGGCCGGGTAAAAACTTTCTCCGGGTCCTGGGGCCCGGGTAAAGATTTTCCCCGGTGCCTCGGGCCGGGTAAAAACTTTCTCCGGGTCCTGGGGCCCGGGTAAAGATTTTCCCCGGTGCCTCGGGCCGGGTAAAAACTTTCTCCGGGTCCTGGGGCCCGGGTAAAGATTTTCCCCGGTGCCTCGGGCCGGGTAAAAACTTTCTCCGGGTCCTGGGGCCCGGGTAAAGATTTTCCCCGGTGCCTCGGGCCGGGTAAAAACTTTCTCCGGGTCCTGGGGCCCGGGTAAAGATTTTCCCCGGTGCCTCGGGCCGGGTAAAAACTTTCTCCGGGTCCTGGGGCCCGGGTAAAGATTTTCCCCGGTGCCTCGGGCCGGGTAAAAAACTTTCTCCGGGTCCTGGGGCCCGGGTAAAGATTTTCCCCGGTGCCTCGGGCCGGGTAAAAACTTTCTCCGGGTCCTGGGGCCCGGGTAAAGATTTTCCCCGGTGCCTCGGGCCGGGTAAAAACTTTCTCCGGGTCCTGGGGCCCGGGTAAAGATTTTCCCCGGTGCCTCGGGCCGGGTAAAAACTTTCTCCGGGTCCTGGGGCCCGGGTAAAGATTTTCCCCGGTGCCTCGGGCCGGGTAAAAACTTTCTCCGGGTCCTGGGGCCCGGGTAAAGATTTTCCCCGGTGCCTCGGGCCGGGTAAAAACTTTCTCCGGGTCCTGGGGCCCGGGTAAAGATTTTCCCCGGTGCCTCGGGCCGGGTAAAAACTTTCTCCGGGTCCTGGGGCCCGGGTAAAGATTTTCCCCGGTGCCTCGGGCCGGGTAAAAACTTTCTCCGGGTCCTGGGGCCCGGGTAAAGATTTTCCCCGGTGCCTCGGGCCGGGTAAAAACTTTCTCCGGGTCCTGGGGCCCGGGTAAAGATTTTCCCCGGTGCCTCGGGCCGGGTAAAAACTTTCTCCGGGTCCTGGGGCCCGGGTAAAGATTTTCCCCGGTGCCTCGGGCCGGGTAAAAACTTTCTCCGGGTCCTGGGGCCCGGGTAAAGATTTTCCCCGGTGCCTCGGGGACGGGGGGTGCCGGGGTAAAAACTTTCTCCGGGTCCTGGGGCCCGGGTAAAGATTTTCCCCGGTGCCTCGGGCCGGGTAAAAACTTTCTCCGGGTCCTGGGGCCCGGGTAAAGATTTTCCCCGGTGCCTCGGGCCGGGTAAAAACTTTCTCCGGGTCCTGGGGCCCGGGTAAAGATTTTCCCCGGTGCCTCGGGCCGGGTAAAAACTTTCTCCGGGTCCTGGGGCCCGGGTAAAGATTTTCCCCGGTGCCTCGGGCCGGGTAAAAACTTTCTCCGGGTCCTGGGGCCCGGGTAAAGATTTTCCCCGGTGCCTCGGGCCGGGTAAAAACTTTCTCCGGGTCCTGGGGCCCGGGTAAAGATTTTCCCCGGTGCCTCGGGCCGGGTAAAAACTTTCTCCGGGTCCTGGGGCCCGGGTAAAGATTTTCCCGGTGCCTCGGGCCGGGTAAAAACTTTCTCCGGGTCCTGGGGCCCGGGTAAAGATTTTCCCCGGTGCCTCGGGCCGGGTAAAAACTTTCCTCGGGGCCGTGCGGTCTTCTGGGCGGCCCGGGTAAAGATTTTCCCCGGTGCCTCGGGCCGGGTAAAAACTTTCTCCGGGTCCTGGGGCCCGGGTAAAGATTTTCCCCGGTGCCTCGGGCCGGGTAAAAACTTTCTCCGGGTCCTGGGGCCCGGGTAAAGATTTTCCCCGGTGCCTCGGGCCGGGTAAAAACTTTCTCCGGGTCCTGGGGCCGGGTAAAGATTTTCCCCGGTGCCTCGGGCCGGGTAAAAACTTTCTCCGGGTCCTGGGGCCCGGGTAAAGATTTTCCCCGGTGCCTCGGGCCGCGGTAAAAAACTTTCTCCGGGTCCTGGGGCCCGGGTAAAGATTTTCCCCGGTGCCTCGGGCCGGGTAAAAACTTTCTCCGGGTCCTGGGGCCCGGGTAAAGATTTTCCCCGGTGCCTCGGGCCGGGTAAAAACTTTCTCCGGGTCCTGGGGCCCGGGTAAAGATTTTCCCCGGTGCCTCGGGCCGGGTAAAAACTTTCTCCGGGTCCTGGGGCCCGGGTAAAGATTTTCCCCGGTGCCTCGGGCCGGGTAAAAACTTTCTCCGGGTCCTGGGGCCCGGGTAAAGATTTTCCCCGGTGCCTCGGGCCGGGTAAAAACTTTCTCCGGGTCCTGGGGCCCGGGTAAAGATTTTCCCCGGTGCCTCGGGCCGGGTAAAAACTTTCTCCGGGTCCTGGGGCCCGGGTAAAGATTTTCCCCGGTGCCTCGGGCCGGGTAAAAACTTTCTCCGGGTCCTGGGGCCCGGGTAAAGATTTTCCCCGGTGCCTCGGGCCGGGTAAAAACTTTCTCCGGGTCCTGGGGCCCGGGTAAAGATTTTCCCCGGTGCCTCGGGCCGGGTAAAAACTTTCTCCGGGTCCTTTTACTGGGTTAAAATGGTCCCTAGATAGTTGATGATGGTAACTCAAATAGCAGGACCTTGGTTTTAATCAGCTAGAAGCAACAAACTTTCTTTTTACATGTAAACGAAAAGAAATAATTAGTCTATTTCCAGGGTGTCGTGGGCAAAATATTTCCCTGTGCCGTGGGCAGGGTAAAGCATTTCCTCTGTGTGCGCCATGCTGTGGGCAGGGTAAAAACTGTCACCGGCTCCTCGGGCCGGGTAAAAATTTCCCTGGTGCCCGGACCGGGTAAAAGCGTTTTTTACCAGCAGAAAAGTTTGCGCAACTAGATACTTGAGGATAACTCAAATAGCAGGACCTTGGTTCGAATCAGCTAGAAGCAACAAACTTTCTTTTTACACGTAAACGAAAATAAATAATTACTTTATTTCCCGGGTGCCGTGGGCCAGGTAAAAACTTTCCCCGGCTCCTCGGGCCGAGTCAAACAAATTCCTGGTGCCGTAGGATGGGTAAAAATTTTCTCCGGCTCTTCGGGCCGGGTACACATTTTTCAGGGTGCCATGGGCCGGGGCAAACTTTCCCCCGGCTTCTCTGGCCGAGTAAAACATTTCCCTGGTGCTGTGGGCCGGCTAAAAATTTTCCCCGGCTCCTTGGGCCGGGTAAAACATTTCCCTGTCCCGTCGGCCGGGTAAAACACCACGCATTGTTATCACCGAGACAAACATTTAACGACTTTTCCCCAAGTCTACGCTTTCGCCTATAGAATAACAATGCGCGCGCATCAACACGCAATATCAAGCATTGTTTTACCGCGACAAATATATAACGACTTGTCCGAAGTCTATGCTTTTGCCAATAAAGGTGCGTACTGACAACGTTAACAAGACTAACATTGCGCGCGCATCCATACGAAACATCACACATTGTTATCACTGGGACAAACATTTAACGACTTGTCAACAAGTCTACGCCTTTGCCAATAAAGGGGCGTACTGACAAAGTAAACGAGACTAACATTGACGCGCATCCATACGAAACACCACGCATTATCACCGCGACTCGTCCACAAGTCTACGCTTTCGCCAATAAAATAATGTGCGTACTGTACTGACAACGTAACCAAACCTAACAATGCCCTCGCATACACAAGAAACACCACGCATTGTATAATAATGTAAATAGAGAAGAGAAAAGCGTTTTTTACGAGCAGAAAAGTTAGCTCAACTAGATAGTTGATGGTAACTCAGATAGCAGGACCTTGGTTCGAATCAGCTAGAAGCAACAAACTTTCTTTTTAGTAAACGAAAAGAAATAATTACTTTATTTCCAGGGTGCCGTGGGCCAGGTAAAAACTATCCCCGGCTTCTCGGGCGGGGTAAAACATTTCCCCGGTGCCGTGGGCCGGGTAAAAAATTTTCCCGGCTCCTCGGGCCGGGTAATGCAACATGAAGGGTACATTTACTTTACGGTGAGTGCTGTACTAAAAGTAAGTAATGTGTACAAGTGCTATACTGCTAACGCATGAAAGAAAACGGCCTGTGTTCTTGATGTTAATTAGGTATTAATTAGTGAGTCGAATTAACCACCTTCAAAATTAAGTGTGCCCAATGGTATGGACCATCAGATTATGAAATAAAATTGCATGTTTTATGCAACATAAAGGGTACATTTACTTTACGGCGAGTGCTGTACTAATAGTAAGTAAGTATGTACAAGTGCTATACCGCTAACGTATGATAGAAAATGGCCTGTGTTCTTGAGGTTAATTAAGTAATAACTAGTGAGCCGAATTTAGCCACCTCCAAACTTAAGTGTGCCCAGTGGTATTGTGAAATAAAATTGTGCCGGCTAATTACTGTTTATTTAGGCAGCCAAGAAGTCTAATTGTACCTTGAAGTATTGTCAGTAGTATGTTTTTAAAGAATATTGAACAAATTATACGGATAATTTTCTATTATTTTTTTATTCGTTAAAATGAGAAAGAAGGGGGAGACAGAAATGTTACCGCCTTTAACTGCATGTATTCTAGTTTCCCTGAATACGCGGCTGGCCGGCCCTTGAATATGCGGATGGAAATCTGGCCCAATACGCGGCTAGCTTCAGTCTGGTCCCACCTGTGTTTGTGAAAGCAAAGCAGACGAACTTATCACCTCGGCCTCATGAAGTTTGTGTTTACAAAATAATTTTCTAAATCGGGCAATATTTACGAGGCATCTTTTACCCACGACGCAAGAATGAGAGCTTTAGTCCAAAGGGTAACCAAAGCCAGTGTAACAGGCGAGTGGAACAATTAGTGCTGCTTTCTTTTCCTTTTTGTTATTTACAAAACAAATTAGATTGTACTTGTAGACTTCACTGCTTAGTAATTAGACTAAGCATGGAGGTGGTTAAGCATCTGGATCTGGATTCTGGATTCAATACTGCAATCAATCTCCCATAAAAAGGGATGTACAGGTTGCAGGTGGACTCTTTTGGACTCTTTTGAAGGATGGTTTAGACATGGAGGTAGAATTAGAGATCTGATTGGTTCATTATAAATGTAATTAGTTTTCTTGTTTCTTCATTATTGAAGAGTTGGTGTGATGTTTCCTGTAAGGATGCTTTGCTGACTATATAATTCAGATTCAGATTATGACTGATTTAATTGATGTGGGTTGTGATAACTCCTGATATAGTTACATCGGGGATGATGAAGACAGAAGAGTATTAATTTGGTTTTGTGTGATGAGCACTGTAGCCAGGAGAGGTAGCGTGTCTTGGCCGAGTGGTCTAGCGAACCGAATTCTGGTGGCTGAGTCATGCACAAACAACAACATGGGTTCGAATCTCGGTCCGTGCCACTATGTCCTTGAGCACTGAGCAAGACACTTGACTACGTTTGCTCCTCGGCATTTATATCCCAACTTATGCTGCAAAGAGTAACAAACAAAGAAGAAGAAATAGAACTTAGAAGTATACCTCTATGCTTTCTTAGTCCTGTGTTGTACAAATCCACAAGCATGCTACCACTGGAGTGGGGTTCGAACCCCAAACCCCTGAGTCTGAGATTAGTAATGCGCTTATTACTAATAATACAAGTGTGTAATGGTTAAAAACCCAATAATTTTCTTGATGCAATTATAATTTAAATTAAATTATTACTAATTACAGGATAATAATAAAGCATTCAAACTGACCTCTCAACTCATCACCAGGCCTGCGCTGGCTAGCCTTGTGATTAAGACATCGGCTCTAGATAATGCGAGAGGATTTTAATTCCACTTATGCAAAAGGAAGATTTTTTTATTTTGGAAAGCGTGTATATAGTGCTTATCACACATCAATGATTGCAAGGATCAAACCAAATCATACTCTTGTATATTTTGATGAGTGGGTGCAGAACAAGGACTGTGTGTTGACTGTGTATACATTCACCACATGTTATCATATTGCAGGCTGGTATACATGTATTTATCTGTCATTCCAAAACCACGCTGGATGATATTGAATGGTCTGACAATAGGAGGGCTCTCATTAAAAAAATAAAAATTTAAATAAAATAAAATAAAGTAAATGATCAACGGTAGGGGGGTTTTAACTGATATCTTTTCCCTTTTGTCTTGTAGTTGGAGATGAGCTGATCAGTTCTATTGGTAAAGGCCTGTGTGTCTTAGTTGGTATATCTAGAGATGACACGCCTAAAGACAGGGAGTACATGTAAGACCCTTAATCATTTCTTACCTGTGATACTTTGAAATCCAGAAAGATTCTTTTATGATACATTGAGAAAGTTTCTTTCCGGACTTCTTGTTGTTTGCTTCTTGTTTGAACATAGTTCAAATTTTCTCTTTGTGAGTAGGATTTGAAACTTTGCATGGTGAAGATCTATACAATCAAGTGAGGTTTGCGGGAGAGACACTATGGGATAAAAATTTTTATGAGCTGATGGTGGTTCTGAGAAGAACCAGTGGTTTAACATAAATCTCTTAATGAGCTGTGTTGGTTCCGAGAGAACCAGTGGTTTAACAACACGTGGCTTGCCTGGGCTAGTTTACTGGACCCAAGCTCTGGTGTTGTCAGCGGCCGGGTGTGGGTTCGAGTCCCGGTCTGGACACGTGTGCCCTTGGGCAAGGCACTTTAAAACCATAATTGCTTTGTAAAAAATGGGAAGGTAGTGCATTCTACTCTACCAGCCAGGCTCCTAGTGGATGATACCCATGCCGACATCCTTACGGACTGTGAAGGGGATAACCCTGTTTCAGCCCCAGGAGTAGGTAGCAACGTGCCCCCGGTGACAGTTGATTTGGGTCTACAGCCCAAATCAGTTAGGTGAGTCAGGTGACATCTCATAAAACAAAACAATTTAAAAAAAGAATCGTTAAACCACTGGTTCTTCTCAGAACCACCACAGCTCTTAACAAAATTGATTACATGGTATCTTCGCAAACCTCACTTGGATGGCTTCTCTTTGTGATTTATTGTGTTTAAAAGGGAGGCAATTTTTCCACTGTCAGATACCTTTCCTGAGGTTTTTTTTCTGTTTTGAATGGATTTTTAATAATTTTGTACCAACAATGAAAACAAATTTATGAATTTATCTATTGAGAGGGCGTTTGCGTGGGCTGTAACTGGGTGAGAGTTCAGAGGTCATGATTCCATGTACAGCCCATAGGCCTGCAGTGACGACGCAGCCTCTTTAATTGCTCTGAGGGGAAAAACAATAGTTTTACAAACTTTGGGAGTGTTGCAAGAGTGTTGCTTAATGCCACAAGAGCCAAGACAGGGTTTTCAGGCCACAAGATCCAAGACGAGGTTTTCAAGCCACAAGATCCAAGACAGTGTTTTCATGCCACAAGTTCCAAGACAGTGTTTTCAAGTCACAAGTTCAAAGACAGGGTTTTCAAGCCGCAAGTTCCAAGTCAGGGTTTTCAAGCCACAAGATCCAACACAAGGTTTTCATGCCACAAGATCCAAGATGAGGTTTTTATGCCACAAGTTCCAAGACAGGGTTTTCATGCCACAAGTTCCAAGACAGGGTTTCCAAGCCACAAGATCCAAGACAGGGTTTTCAGGCCACAAGATCCAAGACAAGGTTTTCATGCCACAAGATCCAAGACAGGGTTTTCTCTCAACTCTGCCAGTGATGAGCCAGTTAACTTGTCATTTAACCAGTCCATCAGCTTTTGCACTAGATTTTCCATTTTATTCATTGGAAATAGGGATATTTTTCAACAATGTACTAGCCAGCCAGACCCCTTGGAGAGAATGTTAACTGATCAACAGGTTTTTAACTAACATTTGGCCAGTGACCCACTGTTAAGGGAGAACACTGCAAGAAATACAAATAGTTGTAAAAGTCGTTGAAAACATCAAGTAACAAACCACAAGAGAAATTGACTGGGTAAATTTGTAAATAATTTTTGGTTGAACAAAAAAGAATTGACTAGAGCAGAACTTGAACCTGCGACCTCCGGATTAACATGCCAGTGAGTGCTCTACCAACTGAGCTATCAAGCCTTTAATTATGTTGGCGGTCTCCATATTTTGTCAATAGAACAAAGATATTGATAAAATAGGGAGACCGCCAACATAGAGCTAGATAGCTCAGTTGGTAGAGCGCTGGCACGTTAATCCGGAGGTGGCAGTTTCAAGTCCCGCTCTAGTCAATTTTTCTTTGTTCAAATCCAAAATTACTTTCTGAAAACATCAGAGAACTAATGAGCACTTGGTTCCAACCTTCTGATGGACCTGGATGCACTCAGCTAGTATGCATACTTTGACCAGCTTGCCCTCAGCAAGATTTCAGTTAAAATGAAGGTGGTTGTGTTCCCCCATGACACCTTCCAGAATCATAATTAAAAAACACCTTTGAAGACTTCATTCCAATGAAGTTGATACATCACGCTGATACGTCTGACCGTGTTGTGATAACTAGTTTGCTATTTCATTATCAGAGCGAGGAAACTGTTGAATTTGAGGGTCTTTGAAGATGAGAAAGAAGAGAGAAGATGGGATAAAAGTGTGAAGGACAAACAGCTGGAGCTTCTCTGCGTCAGTCAGGTCAGTCCCATCATCTGTAGTTCAATACATATTCTGTTTTTTTCATGGACTCGGAAAGTTGTTTATCCCCCAGATGTGATTATCACATTCTCTAAATTGTTTCCAGGGCTAAAAATTTTCGGAAAATCCACAAGGCTTATATATAGCTCAGATTTTTTACTGGAGCAGATTGTTTTGTACAAGAACAGAATCAAAATAAGAGAATAAAATATGTTCACAGTTTAACATATAAACTGTTTTCACTTGAACAAACACTCAGACAAGATTGATCTCTTTTGTCTATGGCCTGGGTAAGTTTACTTCATTACTTAAAATAATTGAAAGATACAAAATATCAGACTCAAAGTCAATACTTGAACAGTTAATTTTGGTAAATTAAAGATATTACACAGTGGATTACAAAAAACAAGACCGCCGGACTTGTTCGATCACCAGTTTACTGGCCCGATGCTAAAATCACTGGCCTCGGGCCTGTGGTCCAGTGTAAATTTTGAGCCCCTACTTTATCTACCATTCAAGAACCCTGATGATAATAAATGGTCAGACAGTAGGAGGGTTAACCAGATGAATAAAGACTGTGCCCTGTATCTGTTGCAGTTCACCCTGTACTCCATCCTCAAGGGTAACAAACCTGATTTCCACTCGGCCATGGCTGGAGATCAATCGGAACAATTCTATCAAGACTTCCTGGATATCCTGAAGAAAGATTACGATCCAGAACTCATCAAAGGTGAGAACATTCGTGATAGAACAAGGGTTAGATCAGAAATCTCAGCTTAACATGTTTTCCAGGGAAAGTACGATTGTTTGTTTTATTATTTGTTTTTTTTTATTGTAAAATTTTGGAACTCTTAAAATATCTACCAATTACTCATTTTCAACCCCCTGCACATGATGGTCTGATTCTGCAAGAATACATTTATTATTATTATTATTATTATTATTATTATTATTATTATTATTTTATTATTATTTATTTGGCAATTTCACATTAAATTTTTTTAAAATGAACACCATAGAATATACTTTAAAACCATTTACCTGAAAAGGCTAAAACATTTAGAAAAAGGCAATACAAATTTTTGTAAATCAGGAAAACTTTGTTCACCAACTCTTGAAATATCTACCAATGTCTTATTTTCAACCCCTTGCCAATGATGGTCTGATTCAGCAAGAACACAATATTACTTTTAATTTTATTATTATTTATTCAATTGGCAATTATACATAAGAATATATAAATATGTACACCATAGAATATACTTTAAAACTATTTACCTGAACAAGCTAAAACATTAAGAAAAAGGCAACACAAATTTTTGTTGAGCAGAAAAACTTTGTTCACCAAAAGAAACAGCAAAACAAATCAACTGCCAAGAGTGAGCTTGAGAACACAGAGACAACTAGAACAAGACGAAAAATGAGCAAACAAAACAAAAACGAATAGAACAAAGACTGTGAACAACAGATAAAGACAATCCAGGTTTGCAAGGACTGACAAAAGTGCCTGTACTGTCACCATCCATGAGGTGTGTCAGTCAGTACATGTTTTCAAAACTGTTTTTCCAGCATTCACAGTCAAGAAAAGGCAATAGAATATGTTCCTCCAATCCTTCCCTGCTCCACCTCAACAATCCTTCGACAAAGGGAGCTCGGGTTTTAGCATTCTACCATTTATCAAGTAATAAACCACAAGGGAAACTGACTAGGTACATTTGAAATAATTTGGGTTAAACAATTTTTTTTTACTCCAGTCAATTTTTCTTTGTTCAACCCTAAATCATTCTGCCATTTACTCACATTACTCATGTATGGAAAAATACATTACACATGTATGAATGTTGTTCGTGACTTAATGTGTTGCAAAATTTTACCACCAAGAACACAATTATCAATTCACAAATACCTTTTAAAAAAAGGGAAGTTACTTTTTGTTTTGCCTTCTCCTTATTCCAAAAGATATCCCCCTTTTTTAGTCTGCCTCATCAGTCACTAATTAGTTACTCTTTCTCCCTCTTCCCACCATCAAAATTTTCCTTTGTGTTTCCAACATATTGTGGTCTAACATCCCCTTTCCTTACCCCCCTCCTTACCCCCCTCCTTACCCCCCCCCCTTTGTCTCATCCCTTTTCTTTTTCCTTGTGCTTTCTGTTCCTCTCTCCTTTCACCTATTTCCACTTGACTGCTACCTATTTATGTGTGCTGTGTTGTCATTAAGTGTTCGAGAAAGACTCTGCTAGGGAGAAAAGTCAGGCCACTACTAATTTTTTTCTTTTCTTCAAAAAACAAACAAACCCAAAACCCAAACCCCAGATTTCTGACACTTAGTGGAAAATGTTCATTTTGTGTCTGTGATTCTTTTTCCCTGACCTCTATGCATTTGAATGAGCGCTGCATTCTTGTCAGTTTGCAGGCAGCGTTATTTTTACTTCAATTGTCAGGTTGAATTTTACAACCTCACTCCGTTCATTAGCCAGGGGAAACACTGCCTGGCAGAAACTTCAGTTTTGATTTGGCTGCGACATCAGAGGACACTATCGTCTATAAAGTTCTCCACAATAATTTAAACTGCTCTATGTACTTTTTTCCATTGTGTTTCTCGTGATAGACGGAAAGTTTGGTGCTCACATGCAGGTTCATATTCAGAACGATGGCCCGGTCACGATCATGCTGGAGTCACCAGCTGACAACAATAAACCAGGAGCTAAGCAACCCATGACCCCGGTACCAAGGACTCCCAGGCAGGTATGGGAGACTTTTGGTTCAGTCTTGGCAGTGGTGAAGTGTCTCGCTGAAACGCACCATCATCATGACTATTTTTTTCCACCAGTTTTCCAGATTCAGGTTGATTCAGGAATAGTCCATATGCACAAACGCCATCTTAAAAATACACTGCATTGCATCTTTGGAAACCGAGTACAGTTAAAAATAAATCAAGCTGCCAAGATGGACGCCATGCTGTAGTTTACATGTTACTATGCCAGGTTTTATAGTTGTGTGTCGCAGTGCTTCAAAATCAGCTTGCCACGGTGGTTGCCGGTGTTGCTTGAACTCGGATTTCACGCAGAATCCTTAAAATTGCAAACCGATCATGCTCATTGGGACATTTATATGGGCTATTGTTTATGCCTCTTCCTCAGCCTTGCCCTACTCTTTACATTTTACCATTGCTTCAGTATATTTATAGTTGTAGTGATTATGGAATTATCAGTAGATTAAATAATGTAGTTAAACTCATTGACTGGCCTCACAGTCAATCCGCATGAGAGCATTTAAGCGTGTACGTGAATTTATCGTAGAAAACAATACTTTGTTCTGGAATGAAAACAATAATAAAGAAAAGAGTAAATATGATTATGGAACAGGAGATCAGTCAGAGACTGATCATCGAGGAGTGAGGAGATGAAGAAATAAAGTAGTGATCATCCATTTAAATTAGAATCATCTGTCTTATAGATATAGTCCCCAATAGACGCCATCTTTACAGGCAAATTGCATTTTGGATTGCAGGCACGTCAGGCGCTCGATTTGTCAACGCAACCGTGGTGTTAGCTAACCAATCTTGCAATGAGTTTTGGGAAATGCGCGCGTGATGCATGTTGTTCTCATGTCATGCAACTTTTTACCATTTTTACACTTTACAGGTACAGTTTTTAAAAGGGCTGAGATAATTGTATGTGGTGCACTTGAAACAATAAATGATTAGATGATTAGATTAAACGTAGTGAAATAAAAAAACACATAAATAGATAGACGTAAATTCAAACCTAAATTCATGAAATCGATGAGACATATGTAGACATGTAGACCTGCACTCAGTCACAATGCTATGCTCCAGTATGATAACTAACTTTGGGAGAGTTCTTTCCCCTGATCTTTTATTTTGATGCTTCATTAGTATTTAATATTTTTAAGTACTGCCTAGATACTTTTATCATGGTCGGGGCAGACTGGCTTTTGCTACCATTAACCCACCTTAAGCCATTTCTGAATTAGTGGCTGGGACTGCCGCTGGGTCACCACGTTAACATGTGTTGAAGCCAAAGGCTGCCCTCTAGCAATATCCTTAGCAACAACTGTAGCCCTTAATTAACTCCAGCATTAATTAAAAAACAATAAAAAATAAACAAATGGAATAAAAACAAGAGAACGGGTTAAGAAAATTCTTCCCCATCACTCTGCTGGACTAATGAAGGACAACAGCTACAAATTGTTACCAAAAAAAGGTTAACGAGCAAAAATAGTCTGTTCCCTGTGTTTAAGACCTTTCATCCTCACTGTCTGCACGGGTACCTGACAAATATAAACATATCATGTTTTGAAGCATAGACTGCCCCTAGCAACACCCTTAGCAACAGTGACAGCTGCAGCCGTGAAATCACACAAGGCTGCACCAAACTAAGGCCGTATCCGAATTGGTGGCTACAGCTGTGGCTATGACTGTTGCTAAGGGTGTTGCTAAGGACGTACTATAACTCATCTTAAATGATGACGTGGAATTATATTCATAGCCGTAGCTGTAGCCACCAATTCGGACACTGTCGAAGGCTAAAGAGAGTATGAACTTTCATTCTTACCACATGCGCGGGGGAACCTGACAGATAATACCCTATCATGATGAAGGTTTAGATAATAATGATTTTCATAATTGGTTTGATTATTTCTATAGTCAGGAAGTAAAGCTCCAGTGGCCGTTGTGAAAGGTCAACAACAGGATAAAGTGAAGGAGAGGGCCAGTCGCTACATCAGTAATCTAACCACAGCCTTTGAAGGCCAAGTTGACGTCCATAAGGAATTCCTGTCCACTATCACCAATTACAGAGATAACCAGTAAGTGTGCTCACAACAATAAATACTCCCATTTCTGTGGTGGTACCCATCAACCAAAAATACAGATTTGTCCACAATTTGTGCCATAATTAAAATCTTTTTTTTTAATCTGAAAGTTTTGAAAATGCCGTTGTCTAAAAATAATCCTGTCAGTATCACAAGTGCCATATTTGAAAAGTCATCAGTTTCCGGTAAGAGCCAATTTACAGCTACAATTAGCATTTTTTATGACTGGAGGGATACATGTAGGTCTGACCTATGACCTGTGAGACACTTCCAGAGGCTGTGTGTCCGACACAAGTGGAGAAGGAACTGTATCATGTTGATGTTTGAGTTTGCAAAAAATTACCACCTATATTATTATTTTTCTCTGAAATTCTGCTTGGCAGAGGTTAATACTTTGTGAGTTCTATTTTGTAGTTTGTGTTCTGTTTTTGTAAGTATATCAGTATTATGAAAGTTAAAGTTAGGGTCATGCTTTGGTAATGACCCCCCAAAAGAAATTAAGCATCAAAGCATCAAGACTCTGCTTGGGTCAAAACATCAGGCCATTAAAGGAACATTACAGAATTGGTAATTGTAAAATATACTTTTGATCACAGATTTACATAAAACTTACACGGTCTAATGATGATGATAGTAGAAAACATCCCTTGAAATATTTCTGTCTGAAATGCCATATTTGATGAGAAATGAATGAACTGATTTTCCGATTGGAGTTTATCGCTCAGTGAGTGTTTTATTCATTTGTTGAACCTATATGATTTCATGCAAATGTGTAATCGGTTTTTCACTATTTTCTCGTGACCCAGATGGCCGATCGATCTCAAACTTCTACAGGTTTGTCAGTTTATGTATATGGTGGATTACATAAAGCGCTTACACTGCCAGCAACTGTTTTGTCAGCAAAAACCAATTCTGTAATGTTCCTTTAAATATTTTTTTGCATTTACTCTATAGGTCTTTTTGGTTGGTAAGCATTAATTTGCAACAGCTAATTCTATTTTTCTCAAATCATCATTATGTTGACAAAAAACAAACGATGAACCTTTGTTTAAATCACTCGTCTGGTTTGGGTTGAAAAAAAACCCCAAACATTAAAGGGACACACCGGCTTACTGTTTACCTAATTTAGTGATGTGGAATCACAGACAATAATTTTAGATCGTTGTTGTAAAAAAAAATCATCAAGATATCACGTAATTAACGAAAAATGCGAAAAAAACAAAACGCAGTCAAAGGTCAGAGTATATGCTTTTCCAGCCGTTGCAATTGTCACAATGTTGTAAGTAGACTGGCGCTCTGTTTATGTATTAATTATAACAATTGCGAGGCATGAGGATCCAGTCTTCATATCCATCAAGCACAAATTCACGTGTAATTAAAAAACCGACATAAACACAGTCCGATCCACACCAACTTGCTTGTATTCTGTGGACATCGTGCAGCTATTCGTCATCGCCCCGCTGCGTGTGTAGCGCAGGCATCACGTTACGTGACAATAGTTAGGATAATAGCTAGGGCTACAGACTAAAACCCTCGTAAAACAAAACGTAATTAATGGTCTGGATCCCTACCCCTCCACAAGCTCCGAGTTCATGCCCCGTGGTTTGTTGTCTCTCTGGCCCCACGAGACACAGCACCGGCTGTACGGGACATGCCCCCAAGGTTTACACGCTAGATCCCCACGCTGATGTGCCGTAAAACACGGTTCCGTTGCACAGACTCTCTGAATGCGAATCTTACGTTCAACTTTTCATCATTATCTACAGCTTGTATCCATAATCTGATTACATAGTCTTTTTTTGTCAAATACTCATGAATAACTGTAAACAAAATAGACTTAGAATTGGTTCAGTAATTTACTTTTATTTGGCTGGAAGTAAAACTAACTTTGAAGATCACGTGACTTTTCGGAACCACATTTTGGTTCGGGAAAGTCACGTGACCTTTGTTTTTTGCAAAATGCTCGAAAACGGCAAAATTTGATGGTTTCTTTTATGAACCATTCTTCTCCATTCCAGGACGATCTTTGAAATCATGTTTTAGTCTATTTTGTAGCCCAACGAAGCCGGTGTGTCCCTTTAATGTGATGTTCGGATTATACTATACTATACTATGTCCATGGGTGTGTTTCCGCGGCCGTAACCAATGACCGTTTTGGTCATTGCCCAGTGATTAACCAATGGCCAAGTCAACCGAAACAGTTATTGGTTACGACCGCGAAAAACGCACCCCATAGACAACGTTACCTCTGGCTTAACCTTCCTCCACGCTGTGACATCACATCTTTACAAAAGAGCCACAGAGCCTGGAATTCCTACAGTCACAATTTGTTAACAGCCCATTGAAGGAAACCATCAAATATTACATTTTATGGAGATAGCACTGCACAATCTTTATCAACTTTTGATGTGAAGAAAAGGTGCACATTTGAAAAACTTGTTCAGCTGATATTTTCACAATTCATGATTTGCTGCGGTAATTAGGATACAAAATTGAACAACTATTCTTCTAAATGGTGTAGTACTCGTACATGTCAGGAAACATGATCAATTTTTCCAATGGTTGTATCTTTTCTGTTGTCTTTGTTCAACCTCAAATTATTACAAAATTACCCAGTCAGTTTCCCTTGTGGTTTATTACTTGATATTTGAAAAAACAGAAAGAAAGTTGCATCCCCTTAAGGTGATCCCCTGGCTGCTGCTTCCTAGGTTGTATCGTAAACTTAGGTGTGATCCCTGGCTACACGGTTGTATGGCTTCTGATTGGCTTCCCTGAACAAAGATATTGACAAACTGCCAACACAGGGCTAGATAGCTCAGTTGGTAGAGCGCCGGCACATTAATCCAGAGGTCTTTGGGTTCAAATCCCCTTCTAGTCAATTTTTCTATGTTCAACCCCCCAAAAATGTAAGTACCTGAAATCACCCAAAAATGTTTAAGCCCTGAAAGGACATGAAGACATAAACTTAAAAAAATTTGAGTAGATTCATTTCGTGTTTTTTTTTTTTAAACAAATAATGAATTACCCTCAAATTTTCATTAAAAATGGATTGAAAAAGTTACCTGCCTTTTTCATCCGTCTTTGAATAAAATTTGAGAGTAGCTAAAGATTAATAATTCTAATCAGCTCAAATTATTTTCAGTATAAGCCTGCATGTCCTATCACATGTTTGATTACTTATGTCTGGTTTCAGAATCTTAGAAAAAGCTACAAACATTGGGAAAAACTGCTAGCGCGACGGTAGACAAGTGGTATCATTTATTTTTGTGTGTCTGTCGTATTGCCTGCCCGCGGAAATGCAGGTCACTAGCTGGCATGGTCTACAGAGCACTGTCATCAGAGGTCACAATGTGCAATGTGTTACAATCTGGGACTTACATTTCTACATTGACGTGCATCTTCGTGGAAGAGTGCAATGGTTAATTTCCTCTCCGACACTTTTCCAATTCCACACGCTGCGTCTGTCTCCGAACATTCATGTGTTCTCAGACCACAGGAGCGTTATGTGTCAGAATTAATTTGCATTGTTAAATGGTTTGGTAAATCATCTGTAGTGCTGCAAACCTGCTTCTTAAAGTGCTTGCTTACATTTTGTTTAAATCTTCTTTTTTTTAATATATATATTTGCCAGAAATGTACTGAATTTTCATTCTAAATTGATAGTTATTTATTTATTTGATCAAGACAGTCAGAGGAAATTGATGGTTGGGGCCAGAAGCTGCATCCACCCTTAAGTCCATCACAGTTTTAGCAACACTATGAAAAGTGCAGTGAGCAAAAAAAATGTTTTAAAAACTGGCAGCATGCAAGCTCCATAGAAGATGAGCCCTTATAACTAAAAAGTCTCAGACCATACGTTGGATTGACTAATTCTTGCATGGGTTGTCATGAGTGTGTGCTGTTACCGAGCAAGCACTCCATCCATCCATCCATCATGTTAATAATGGTTATTCATTAGTGGCAAAAATAAGCCTCGGTGATCATCCGATTTAAGATTCAATTCAATTTCAATTCATTTGCGCATCTATAGGCAGTTCACAATGTTTTGTGCTAACAGATAAGCAATAATAAGATAAGCAGAAAACCACATGGATGCAAGGTCCGGGATATGCCAAGGCTTGTAGCGGCTTGCCTTTGAAAATAAATTAAAGATAAAAACCAATATTTTTTTCAAATATATATTTTGTATGCAAGTTTGTCCCAAACGGGGCTAAAAGCTACAAGGGCTAAAAGCTACAAAGGGTAAGGGGCTACAAGAAAGTTTTTAAGATGAAAATAACTCGGGAAGCTGAAGGTAGGACTTGATATTCCTCTTAAAACAGTCTAGATTGTAGTATGGAGGGAAACATGCAAAGGCAAGCGATCCAAAGAGATGCAGCAAAAGTGCATGGGTTAGAAGAAGCAGAAAGCCTGACAAAGCAAAGTCTACAGGATGAGTGACAAACAAAACGGACAGCTACCGAAAATTGAAATGACAAGAGAAGTGAAAACTAAGACGCATGTTACATGAAGATGGGTAGAGAGAAAAGAAAAGAAACCATGTCACATAATGGGAAATAAGTCACTCTTTATAAGGTCTTCTAAGATCCGATGCAAATTCTGAAACAACTCTCTTACAGTTGAGGTTCGTGTGAATTTGTCAGGACTTTTTTCTGATTTCAGGATTTTTCATTGACCTCCCTTCCCCTTCTGACTTTTTTAAAGAAGCAAAGCTACCATTCTGGAGAGTTGAAAGACTTGGCCCTGGTTGTGGCACAACCTGTAGATTTCTGTCCAACCCAACCAATACATAGGGTCTGTAAAACTGTAGATGTAAAACTACTGTAAATTCAGGGGCTTCATCGCTGGAACACAAGGAGACTGTTATCCAATTTTCAGGAATTTGTCTTTTTCATTCAATCTCAACCCCTGTTAAAAGCTGATTAGCACTACACTACAGCATTGGCAGATATCTTAAAGTTAACAAAAGCAAATGCTTCAGAATATTTGTGTGATGTATGGATTCCTAATTGTAGGATATTGTTTTTTCAGGTCTTTCTTTATTGAATTAAAAAATGTAATAATCCCACTACATAATTGTAATATTTGAAGCAAGTTGTGGCCAAAATGGTCAAGTGAGCTGGACTCAAGCTCTGGTGTTTTTGATCAGCAGAGTGTGGGTTCGAGTCCCGGTCTTGACACTTGTGTCCTCAAGCAAGACACTTAACTAGTATTTCCTTGTCCTTCAGATGGAACACTTTTTCGTTCAGAGAAGGGATTCTCCCCAGTGTTTCTGCTGTGGTAGGCTGCATTAAGTTTGCGCCGCAGTCAGGGGGCTTATAATTCATAATTCAAAACATAGCTCTGCATAAACTGTAAAAATAATAATAATAATGAGTGCTTTGGGACTACCTTCTGTTGTGACAAGTGCTATATAAGAACTGAGTTTTTCATTTGCTCTCATTTAACTTAGTGGATGGAAATCAAATTAATAAATCTTTTTAGCCAATAGAAGTTTAAGTAAATAGTACGTTTTTTCTTTTGTAGGGTCAGTGCCACAGAAATGATGCTAAAAGTCGGTACCCTGTTCATCGGTCACACACAGTTGATTTGCAGCTTCACCGGGATTCTCCCCACTAACCACAGCTTGTCCATCGTGAATAACGACCCCAATCTGGTCAGCGTTCACATCCCAGGTCAAAGGGCATTGACTCTGGATGAGGTCAGGCAACTTCTTGAAAAGAACCAGGTGAGTGAGGTCTGCTTATCTCATTTGAAGTGTGTGTCATTAACGCATCCAAAATACTCCACACAGGGGACTGCATTTTTACTATAAAATCTGCGCTGACGTAATGTGCCTAATGTGGGCTCAGTTGTCGTAGAAAGAATCAAACAGCCCATATGCATGTCCCAATGCACATGATCAGTGTGCAAAGGTTTCTGGGGGAAAATCGAGTCCAAGCAACACTGGCAACCTTCATGTCTCACTTATTTTGAAGGATTGGGGTACACAACTATAAAACTTGGTTCAGTTGCGTGTAAACTACAGCATGGCGTCCATCTTGGCAGCTTCATTTATTTTTAAACTGTACTCGGTTTCCCAAGATGCATCAATGCATCTTGGGAAACATACTGCAAATGCGGTATATTTTTAAGATGGTGCCATGTGCATATGGGCTATTACAACCTGCTGCCCAGTGCACAGTGTTGTTGTATTTGTACTTGGTACTCATATTAGAGTACTACTCGTGTACTACTCAAGGACCATTTTTATGGTGAGTACTTATGGTTAGTACTTATACTCATACCCGGCTAGCAAAATACTCATACTCAAAGTCCTTAGTAGATACTCAAATGAAAAGTAAGTTGTACTCAAAGTTATGTATTCAATACTGGGACTCAAATTTTAAGTACTTGTGGTCAAAATACCACTTTCCTTCCTTCTCATTTTGCAGTACTTTTTTTATAGAGTAATAGTACTCATACTCATACTCAGAGATCCAAGTACTTGGTACTTGGATTTCAGAATACTCCGTACTCATACACCTACAATAGACCTTTATCATGGTGCGGCCATCTTAATTTTTTTCCATTCAAATCAATACAACCAAACCAAGGCTGGAAGGAAAATGAGTCTGGTTTCCTTTTTGTACAATGAACAGTTGCATTCATTACTGTTATTGGATTACAAGGAACATTACCAAGATGGTGACAGCATGATAATGGTCTATTGTACTCGATCTCGAGTAGTCATGTTAGTTCTCAGCCACCCTACTGCAACACTGACTGCTGCTGCCTACCAGACATTGCGCCTACATTCACCCAGTGAATTGAGTTTGCCAGGTTATTTATGTCCTTTCTTGTAGAAGTGTGACGTTGTTGGAACAACACACTAGCTCCAATGCCCTCCGAAAAACCCATAGGAAATGCATTTAGCTATTTCTTTTTCATTTATTATTATTTTGAAAGGATTTATAAAAATATTTTGACTTTCATTTCAAGTCTGTTTTTACAAAGACTTGAGTTCTTATCAGAATGATCAGTTTATGTCATCGGAGACGTATTTCAATTATGAAATTTGTGACTTTTTGTAAAAATTACATACAAACGTACCAGAGGCAGAAGACGCCAAAACTTTGCATGATAAATTAAAAGGGATGGGAAAAATTGTTACATAAAAGTAATTTTTAAGGCATTGGGGGATGTTGAGGCACACAGAACCTACTGCCCTGCATTTAGTGCACTACTTTGAATTTTAGGCACAACAATTTTCCTAAACCACCCTCGAAAGAACATTTGTGGGTGTACCGCTGCCATTTATCCTCAGCAGCATTTGACTAGATAGAAATGAGGACTTTTATTTTGACTTCGGATGTAGCTGAGTTAATGAGAATGAATCCACTCTGCATGGTAAATGCAAGTCATTGACATCAAGAGTCACAATTGGGCAAGAATCACAATTGGGCAGACACAGCCAAGTCTAGACAAATCACGCAGACAGTGCCCAGACAACCCTTGAAACATTTCATCACTTAAGTCAATCAAGGTTATCGATACATCTTTAAGTCAAGTTCCATAAGCCAGATGATTTATGAAGGCTGCGATGCTCTTGGTGAATGTAGCTGGTCAGAATACTTGAGATTGTGCTGGGAAATGTTGTCGTGAATGTATCACTTTGTGCAATGCCCTTGATGGCTAGGTCTGAAAATTGTTTCTTCCAAACATCTGGGTTGTTAAAGGATTCTAGAATTGATTTATCTCCTCTGCTCGTCTTTCTCCTGCAAGTGAGCAGAGCATATTGTAGCCTTCTCCAAGGCAGGTCTTATTACTGTGTCCTTCCTCTATGCTTAAACGCTAGCCGGGGTGTGCTGCAGGAATTACAGCTTTCGTTCCTTGAGGTGACTGCACTCCCTATTCTGCAGTCAAAACGCAGTGCAACAATTTAACAAGCCTAAATGTACATAGCACCAATACACACACATCCACACTCTGAGCCCCAGCCTTACATCCGAACAGCCTTGTACCTGAACTGTAATTTCCCATTCCCTCCCCCCTCCCCCCCACCAACCAGAATTTGGCTAAGAGTACTGCAAACCATGATTAATTATGATAGAATAAAAACATGACTTTCATGTGGGTTTCAGTTTGCACAACTGAATGTTCTCTGATGTATATACTTTTATTTCAAATGGCAAGTAGTAAAACTCAAGGGAAACTGACTGGGTAAATTTTAAATAATTTGGGTCGGTTAAAGACGGGGTTTTTAAAAAGCGGGATTTGAACCCAACGACCTCCGGAATATCGTGCCGGCGCTCTACCAACTGAGCTATCTAGCCCTATGTTGGCGGTCTCCCTATTTTGTGTATAATACTTTTGAGAGAGATTCCGTTTTGACATTTTCTGATTCGTTCAAAGCTCTTGTTAAATTTCAGGGAGGGATATAGTTTCCCCCTTGAGGCCTCTGGTTTATCACGTGTAACATCTCAATTTCATTTAATAATATAATTCATGCTTTGTGGGGAATATTAAACAAATGATTTGATTTCTGCCCTTACGGCTAGCACAAAAGCTTAATTGAATTGTCGGTGATTTCCTTCCGTGGATGGCCTCGGGGCAGTCTAATGAATGATTTAACTGGAATCGTGCAGCTGGTAATTTTCGCAAACACGCGAGCTATTAGCAGAAACACAAATTGCATATCATTTCCCTTTGTAAATAGCGTTTGGGCACTGATAACGCTGACAAACAAACACAGAGTGTTAAATGTTTCTGATAATCATTTAGAGCATGTCACCCAGTATGCTGGTGAAAGAGTATTTCAGGGAAGTTTCGTGGCAGGCAGGATGCCCTACGCTGGTTATATATTGGAAGTCATGTATTTTGTACCATAAATTTTAAACATTAAACTCAAGTATTCTACGGAGCAGCAAGTTAACAAGTTTTTGAGAAGTGCTCAAAGTTTATGAAAATTGTACACTGCAATGTGAATGAAATATCAGATTGCGACTTTGAGGCTTCATGAGGTTTTTGTCAGAGACCTTGAAGTTTTCCTCTTTCGTGCCCGAGTCCAAATGTTCATCCCCTTTAAATCTAAAGCTTAAGGCCTCCCCCCCCCTTTTTTTGGCCAATCTATTTATTCATATTCGCAATCCAATTTGATAAAGAAAAAAAAAATGTAATACCAGCTCTCTCTCCTGCTTCACTTATAAACATTTCTGGCGATAAATCAGTCTATAATTGGCATGACGACTGTTGATGCAGCTGCCGAGGCTCTCATTAATATTCATGAGAATGAGAGAATCTCAACAGATGACACGGTGAAAATGTCACTTATTATTATGACGACGGTCTAACCCAGACCTGAACCGATGGAATTATCTTCAGAAATGAGTTGCCACCTTTTGAGGCCCTCCCCCCCCCCCCGGTTCGCATTCATCAGCACGGCTCAATTTGTCACCCCTCTCCGTTTTTTTATGGTGACGCCGGCAGAAAATAACACGTCACGTCTATTTTTGCTTACAGCGAGCGTATCATCAGTGATTAACTTTGTTGCACTGATTAAGTCTGAAATATATGGGTATTAAAAGCAACGCTTAAAACCAAAGTCTTGTTTGCATTTATATTAATAGTTTCACGTCTCATTTTTAAACTGTACTTTGACTTAAGTAGTTTTTCTCATTTGTTATATTGGAATTTTGCTTGTTCGTTGGATGGAGGTTTTCGTGACAACAGGAGGAATTTTTTAAATCCCTAAAGATTTCAACTCCATAAAGAGGGGCATTATAGAAATCCCTTTATCATTTTAATGGATGCAAATCTGCAGAGTAACGTGAAGGACGAATGGAGAGGTTTTCGCAGTGATGCAAAAAAGATTGGTTCTCTGATATTTGTCAAGGTTGCGTCAAGAAAAAAAATCTTATTACACAATCATTGTGATTGATTTGTGTGGATTAGAGTGAAGCATTATGAAGGGGCTTCGTGAAGTTGGCATGCCAGACGGCCAATTACTGGTCCATCAGATTCTGTACATTTTAACCACGAGGACATCCGAACCATCGTATCTACAGTGTGTAATTTTACAGCGAGTGCACAATCTTTCTGCTGTCGATGGTTCGTGGCCAACTAGAATTAAGTTAAATGACAGTGAAACAGCTCGTTTGACACTATGCCTTATTCAGATGTCTTATAATTTGAGCTTGAGAATTGTTTCGCCAATAAAAAATGTGCTTATTTGACCTTGGGGAATTGATTTAAAAGAGGGTACTTGATGGGTGATGAATGATCAAAAAGTTGGTGACTGATGATGTGACAGTGAATGTACTTTTTTATGACCTTAGGACCAGAGATATTAAACGTCCTGGTGATGCATCCTTCAGAAATACTGCCACAGGTACAAGAAATTATCCCAGACACTTTGTAATAAGCACACATGAGTGTGCACAAAATACCCTTTTTTGTCGTTACGAGTAGGCCTAATCAAATTTTTAATCGATCCACTAAGCGAAAGTAGACGTCCCTCGAATTTTGTCCCGTCTACTCCAAGGTAGTAGATTTACAGCAGGACAAGTTGTAATCAGAACTAAGTAGTCTCCCGAATTTTCCCAATCAACTCAACGGCAGTATAGTAGACGAATAGCCGGACAGTTATTACAAGAACAATTTACACAGCAGAGTAGATATTGCTGTACCTCATACATGTTCACGATCCAGAGCCAATTATTCACACAGGTCCATTCACCATCACGGGCCATGTGTTATTATTGCTGTTAACCAAGCGTGCACGCCGTGCAAGTATTCATGCATAGATTAAATACGTACACTGTATATAGTAGGTTATTGCATGTGAAACAGTCATGCACAGGTTAAATGCGCCTGCCTAGTAGACTATTGCATGTGCAACAGCCACGCACAGGGTGAATATGCATACATAGTATATTATTGCATGTGCAACAGTCACGCACAGGGTGAATATGCATACTATATAGATTATTGCATGTGCCACAGTCATGCACAGGTTAAATGCGCATGCCTAGTAGATTTCTGCATGTGCAACAGTCATGCACAGGTTAAATGCACATGCCTAGTAGATTATTGCATGTGCAACAGTCATACACAGATTAAGTGCGCATGCCTAGTAGATTATTGCATGTGCAACAGTCATACACAGGTTAAATGTGCATGCCTAGTAGATTATTGCATGTGCAACAGTCATGCACAGGTTAAATGCGTATGCCTAGTAGATTATTGCATGTGCAACAGTCATACACAGGTTAAATGTGCATGCCTAGTAGATTATTGCATGTGCAACAGTCATGCACAGGTTAAATGCGCATGCCTAGTAGATTATTGCATGTGCAACAGTCATACACAGGTTAAATGAACATGCCTAGTAGATTATTGCATGTGCAACAGTCATGCACAGGTAAAATGCGCATGCCTAGTAGATTATTGCATGTGCAACAGTCATGCACAGGTTAAATGCGCATGCCTAGTAGATTATTGCATGTGCAACAGTCATGCACAGGTTAAATGCGCATACCTAGTAGATTATTGCAACATGTGCAACACTCACGCCCAGAGTATATATGCATACATAGTAGACTATCCACGCACGCGCTTTATAAAGCGCTTGTGAAACTGTTGCACAGGTGTAGTACACACATGCAAACATCGCCCTAGCTAAAGATGGCAGCACAGGGAGAACAATCCTTTGATAACTGATGGGGCTACCCTGGTTAAACAAGACAAAATAAATAAATAAATTTAAAGCATACATTTGGTGTTTTAATGGGTTTAGGTGAAAAGAAACGCATGGGGCAACTGACAGTCAAGAATCAAGCCGAGGCTTGTAGCTGATTGCCTTCCAGTATTAAACTCTAAATATTGTGAGCATGCACTGCCAACTCTTCTCGATTGTTTATGAGAAAACACTTTTGCTTACATTTATTTACATTTTTCTGCTAATCAAAAAAAGAAAAGGCTGCTTACTGGTAAACCTCCTGATTGCTCACTACATGTACATGTACCTCCCTAACCACATAGCGGTTGAGTAAGCTCATAATCACTGTGCATATCCCAGGGTAGCCCTGAAGGCTTTTCACTTTCGTATAAATATTACAGTGACGTCTTGGATATGATGGCCCAAATCTGGGGCAAAAAATATCAGAGCCCCATAATTCAAATCGTACCTGTAGGAAGCTACTAATCTCACCGAATCATTAACATTCCGTGGCAGCACACATTTTTGGGTGGTGGGTTTTGGACGTCGGACATATTCGTCATAACCAGTAATTTTCGTTAAAATAAGTCCGCTCTCAACGGTAAAAAGTTGCCTTTCTCTCAAACATACCTGTTGCGCTTACGCACACTAGCGTGTTAGGATGTTCATTTGAATTGAGCGTGTACTGCGGCATGCATTATCGGCACCCACCCATACACACTCATAATAGGTTTGCCTGATGAGCTGCTGTTAATGTTGGCTGAAATATTTAATGTTGAGAACTAAAATTGTTTCATGAAAATGACCGAGTTATTAGGAATATCTGAGGTCCAAAACCTGCAGCACCCCCAAAAATGTATGGGGCCATGCAATGTTAATCCGGTGAGATTAATAGCTTCCTAAAGGTAGGATTTGAGTTAAGGAGCTTTGAAAATATTCCTGTCTGGGAATTGGACCATCATATCGTTTTTTTATATATATTTTTTATGAGATATCGCCTAACTCACAAGGCCGAACGGCCACTCAAGGTGAGGGCTACACTTTTCTGATTTGGGCTGTTGACCCAAATCAACTGACACCAGAGGCACGTTGCCACCTACTCCTGGGGCTGAAACAGGGTTACCCCTTCACAGTCCGTAAGGATGTAGGCATGGGTATCATCTACTGGGAGCCTGGGTGGTAGAGCAGAATGCACTACCTTCCCAACTTTTTACGAAGCAATTATGGTTAAGTGCCTTGCTCAAGGGCACAAGTGTCATGACCGGGATTCGAACCCACACTGTGCTGCTGACAACACCAGAGCTGGGGTCCGATGAACTAGACCACTCGGCCACTAGGCCACGACACTCCTATGTTCCAACACCCCTATGTTCTGACACTTCTATGTTCATACACCCATTGTGTATTTTCCTAACCCTAACCCTAACCTGAGCGTGTAAACCATGAGGGGGTTTTCAGAACATAGGGGTTTTGGAACATAGGTTGTTGGAACATAGGGGTTTCGGAACTCAGAGCAGTCACCCATCATACCTAGGACTCTGTATCTGTGTACAGCACAGAGGAAGATTCCTTCAAAATGGCTAATCCCATGGGTGCAGTAATCAATGCAATAGTTTCTTCCTTTGATTGATGATGATGGCAACGTTGATGATTATTACTATTGATCCATGTACTTTCAGCCGTCTATTCCCAGAGAAAATTGAGTTTCTGCTTCGTTTCATAATGAACTCATTAGATTCGGTAATGAACTCATTCGTCTTCATATAAGTCACTGCAGTGTGTGCATTGCTACTGGAGCTGTTTAGAATAATAACCACTTGTTCGCTGCACTGCGATTGAATTTACAAACAAGAATTGAATACTGAAGTGTGCTGTTAATTTTTTGTCTTTCTTTTTTAGTCAGAGAGCTGTTTAAGAGGGCATCTATGGTCAAATTCACTTTTGTGATGCACTCTTTTTCCAATAGATGAAGTCTATTTTATGAAAGTGGGGTACAAAAATGCAAGTCTCTAACCTCACATTAAAATGGCGTAGGTTGTTGTTTTATTTGATACTCTTTCAGAGCGAAAAATTGAAACATGACGTCATTGAACTATAAAATGGGTCTGTACATTTCACAGAGGAATGTTTTGTTAGTCAAAAGGTCAACTTCAGTGCCATTTTAGAATCAACATCATGGAAATTCAGGTCTTTAATAAAAACAATCCCTGTACAAAAATGTACGGACCCATGTATTTGAAATGTGGCGCTGTTTGATGTTTTGGGATGGGACCAAATTTCCCACTGGTAGTATAACAAATATGATGGCATTTTGACATGAAGTTCAACTTGTAATATGTTTTTCCACTTTCATAAGGACTCTACCTGTTGGAAAATGAGTTTGACCTTAGAGCCCCTCTTTAAAGGCCCTGTACTCTATTGGTAAGATCGAAAAACACAAATGTTCACAGATTCACACATAACTTACATGACGTAAAGTAAGTAATGGTAGAAAGGGTTCCTTAAAATATTTCTGCCTAAAATGCTATCGTTTCTGAGAAATGAATAAAACAATAGTTTTTATCATGCGCGATAATAAACTCGATGTTTGAAGAACAGAAAACACATAAGGTCTCTTTTCACTATTTTCTCGCGACCTCGATGACCAATTGAGCTCAAATTTTCACAGGTTTGTTATTTCATGTATATGGTTAATCACACAAAACATGAACTCTGTTTGCGACATTTTTTGTCAGCTCTACCAATCCTGTGTAATACCTTTAAGATACAACACAAATTCAGGTGCACATTGTATCCAATGTTAGTAGATTGTCGAAACTCAGGTTGTCTTTGTGCATGCTACCTGTTGGTCCAATCTGGACAGGTTCCAGTTTAAGGTTTAAGTCCCTACTTGAGTGAATGATTAACCCTCCTACTGTCAGTGACTCTTGGCAACATTTTCCAGTGAGTTGACCAACCATTTAAAACCATCCGACTGCCAAGGTTGTGTACGGTGGCACAACTGTGTACAGAACTAACTGTGTACTGTGTACATGCATTCCCTCATGGTATCATATTTCAGGCTGGCATAGTTTATCTATCATTCAAAACCACTTGAATGGTATTGAATGGTCAGACAGCAAGAGAGTTAATAATAGACCAATTGTGCATTGTGATCACAACCTTAATTGCCACTAAGTGAATATATGGTTATCAAATTAGAAATAATTACAACATTTATGGGCTTTCAGGCCTGGAATTTCACCTGTGAGAGGGCAAGGCCACTTTCAATTTGCAAAGGACACTTTCATTTGAAAAATCTTAAAGTCTGTGGGAAACCTTTGGAGGGGCACCAAGGCCAAGACAAGGGCAACAATTTCAGGTCTGTGCTTTTGGTTTCATCCTTGAACATGGATATGTGAAAATCCACCTGCTACTCGATCAGGATTTGAACCTATAACCCCCCGCATTCTATAGCAGATATAATAACCGCTAGGGCACCGAGCATGCCTGGAGGGCAGTTCGAATCCTGTAACTAGTAGTGGAGGTACCGCAAATAATTTGTTAGGTGTAATAATTGCATTCGGGAATTAACGAGCTTTATGTCCTGTTAATTGAAAACAAAAATATTTTCTCTTACTTATCTTTAGTGTCGTAGAAATCTACAATAGTACAAGAGACTGTGTAAAGACTGTCCGTTTCTTTTTGCACTATCAGTATCAAGTCTGTTTTCATCGCATTCAATTTTTAAATTGACTGTCAGAGCCAGTTGAAAACAGGCCTCTGTCCAAATAGTGTATACTGCCCTCAGTGGTACAAACACACAAATTTACCAGGGCCCAATTTTTTGGAGCTATCCAGCTAAGCAAAAATTAGCAGGGAACCGACATGAACTGTTCACTACACATAGAACTTTGGTTGGTAACTTTTATTTTTGCTAAGCAAGCTTTTGCTATACTAAAGCAAGTTTCAGGGTCCCAGTTCATTTCACTAATTTGTTTTCCCTGAAGTGAAATGAAAACCCTGCCTTGTCTCTGGATCTGTGGATAAAAGTTAATTTGCAATGAAACTAAAAATTAACATGGGTATAGGATTTTACATCGCTATCCCATTATACAAAAGGTTGCAGGCCATTGTTAAATGACCACATGGGAGCAGAAAAACAAAGAGCCAATTGAAGATATTTGTGGTACCAGACAATCTGGGAAGTTATTTTGTCTGACAAGTAGTTTTAAAAAAGATGTGAACAGGGCATGGGCTCCGTTTCATAAAGCTGCTTAAGCAGAAGATATTGCTTAGCAACTTGCTGGAGGGATCCAAGGGAACTAGTCACAGACAGAACACATGAAGTTTTGTATTGGGTGGTAACCTTTTTGCATGGCAGGCAAAATTGTGCTTAGCTTATTTTCTGTGCTGGAGTAGGTTTCACTGTTAAATGAAGCTAAGGGCCCAATTTCATTGAGCTGCTAATGCAGACAATAAGTGCATATCAATTTTGTGCTCAGCAAAAATAAGCAGTGTACCAACTGCAAACATTACATAAGATGCGGTATTTTGGCTGGTAATCTTTTTCTTTGTGATTTTGCTGATTTTTGTGCTTAAAGTTACATAGCCTGAATTGCCGAAAGAGAAAACAAAAATAAAAAGTTCATGCAATACCTTATATTAAGCTTATGACTTTGTCGAATCTATAAAAGTAGTTAATTAAAAATCTAAATCTAAATTTTGAGGTCAGATCGGCCAAAAACCAGACCTAGCATCTTTAGGCAGCTCAATAAAAAAGGGCCCAGTATGTGGAATATAATTTTGACTCTTGGGTTCACGGTTTTGCTTGAATTTGATGGATTTGGCACTGTACCTCCAAACCGCCCACTCTTAGCATCATGCCAAGCATACCAGTCTAACCATAGTGTAAACATTTGAGTCATGATTTACCATAGCATGGAGTTTTATGATGGATTTAGTACAGCTCCTTGCCATAACACCAAGAACGTTAGGATTAAAATTGGAAATAAAATTATTTAGCACCAGTCAATAACATGTTGGGTCAGAACGTATGGCATACCAGTTAAAATTGAACACACATTAGACAGGAACATGCTTGCAAATTAACTGCATTAACTTGGAAATAATGAGTCATTGTGCTACATATTTTATACGAAGTGAAAG
Source organism: Pycnopodia helianthoides (assembly GCA_032158295.1). Taxonomy (NCBI): domain Eukaryota; kingdom Metazoa; phylum Echinodermata; class Asteroidea; order Forcipulatida; family Asteriidae; genus Pycnopodia; species Pycnopodia helianthoides. The sequence continues at coordinate 21,064,258 of CM063243.1, forward strand.
TAAAAGGACACTAGCACTGGAAAAAGAAAAACTTCAAATCTGTAATATTATGTTATTTAAACATTTATGGTATATTATGTTTGGCAGAGTGGTTTATTGCACTGGACTCAAGTTCTGGTGTAGGCAGAGTGTTGGTTCGAGTCCTGATCAGGACACTAGTACCCTCAATCATTACACTTAACCATAGCTGCTTTGTCCTTTGGATGGGACGTCAAGTCATAGGTCCTGTGTTTTGTGTAATGCACATGAAAAGAACCCAGTACATTTGTTGTTAGGCAAAGCGGTTTGCCCCCAGTGTTCTTGTTTATGGTTGGCTGCAGATTGGGTAGTATCACATTGTATATAAACCCTTACAAGGTGCTAAATATATGGGTCTTATAATACCTTAAGCTCTTCAAACCGGGTACTCGTTGTTAAAAAAATGAAAGCTTTGATATGCCCATGGGTTGCGATAAAACACTAAGAACTGCTTGTTATTATATGCGATAGGTAATGGTTGGAAAATTCTGAAAATCTAAGCTCTCACATTCAGACAATTCCTCTCCCCAGTCACAATCGGTAGACCCATGGGATTCACCCAGTGGAACGTTGCAGCAGCCCTGACCACACCCCAGGACGGGTCGACCCAATGAGGTCAACGTCATGGGAACTCAATGCTTTTTGCTTTGACATTGCTTATCCTCGGTGTCCGAGATTCCCGGGAGAAGCTGCGTTGCTGGGTGGGCCTCAAACACCCGCCGGACTGCTACCTCGTTCTTCGGGTTGACACGACAGCCTCAACGCTGGCCTCTGTCTGCTGGTTCACGCATACTTTTGCACACACCGTTGTGGGGACTTCCTATTGTTGTTCTATTATTCCCTTTTCTAAAAGAATTCCCTTGTGGGGACCCAGTTTAACAAAGAAAAACGTTGTGGGGACCTTTGTTCCATTGTGTAAAAGTCCCCACAACGGTGTGTATGCCTACCCACACCCTCCCGAAAACAGTACTCTCTGTCCGCTGGTTCACACCCTCCCGAAAACAGTACTCTCCTCAGCGACCACAACTCAAATCAAAACAGAACTCCTCTGGTTTTATTTGATGCTAATACAAACTCATTAGAGTCGTTACCCATTAACCCAAATACATGTAACAAAACAACTGGGTGTTCAATTGATACCCTCCCATGCTTGGCCTATTTTTAACAAAAGCAATAAAACACGCAGTAATTTTCCGTCACCTCTGTTACACATTTATTCACAAAATTAGTGACGGAATAACAATTTTTATTTGATGTTTTCTTGGTAACATGACTAAATTTTACAGAAGATTTTACAGATTTGTTAATTTATGTATTTGTTAATAAACTAGAGGATCGGACTAGATGTACTCTTTCAAAAAATGAAAGACACGGCTTAAATTTTAAACTAAAAGTGTGGCTCATTCATAATGATAAACGTTCAATATGAATTTGTTAATCAACATCTGGCAACCTTTTACTCAATTTTAAAACATACACCGTTTCCCCTTTAACATGATTGAAAACAAGGACACTCAATGAGCGGCCCAGACTATCAAATAACGTCTGCATCCACAGTCGACATACGGATGTATGTTTTATTCAGAGGCTACTTGCTAAACCATCACTTTGTTAGCATCCAAGCGTGCTAATTAAATGTTTTATACATTGATTCTGGTTTTTTTTTCGTGCCCCTGAATGATCTGACGATTCATGATTAGATTGTTTTGTAGAACGTTTAGCCGAGCAGGGCTGTTTTAGTCTAAGGCAGAGTGTAGATTCCTGGACGGTTGATAAGCGCCCAGGGTAGGGTCAGCTTTTTATTCTTCCTTGACTAAGATGGGGATCAGTGATGACTGCCACGGATGTTCGTCTGCCAGAAGCCATTGAATTTAGTTGGATATATGTTAAAGGGATAGTAATATCGGCAGGATACAATCAATCCTATCCTTACAGAATTCCTTTACTTGTGTTCCCTGTGTCCAAGCTTGCTGTTAATCTGTCCAAGTTCAGACCCAATACCAATAAGAATCTTTCTTCTGTTTGAATTCTTCCATCTATATGCCACGTTCCAGCATAGGGGGCGGGGGAGGGGGAAGGGGGAGCCCGCATGTCCCTCCCCCACCCCTGCACAGAACCCTTGCCCCCCCCCCAAAAAAATATATATATATATATATTAAAATGTCTACTTCTGCCGCTGACATATCCCCTTCCTACTTATTGTTCATCCTCTACCTTGAGATGGCCTTCCTATGGGCAAATTCCATTTGAAATTTTTATATATAAAACTTTAAACATTTTTTTAATTACCTCACATTTTTGAGAGAGAAAAAAGAAACTGAAACAGTAATCCATGATATATAGACATAAGAAATGTTCCGCTCACAAGTTTAACAAGTGATTCTGTTGTAATCAAAGTTGACATTTCATTGTGTTATGGCTGAGCGTGTCATGGCCGAGCGTGTCATGGCCGAGCGGTCAACCGCACTGTACTCAAGCTCTGGTACCGGTAATTCTGAACAGCAGAGTGTGGGTTCCAGTTCCGGTCTTGACACTTGTGTCCTTAAGCAAGACACTTAACCATCTTTTCTTCATCCTCCGGTAGGTCCCGCATGTTGTGTAAATGCATGAAAAAGAACCCAGTAGCACCTTTTGCTAAAAGAAGGGGTTTGCCTAGGTGTTTATGGCAGTGGCTGCTTAGTGCGCAGCAACACCTCTTAAACCGTATAAGGTGGGACATAAATCGGTCTCTTGTTATTGACATCTTAAAATCATGCAGAGGAACTGTTCAAGGGAAAGTTATTAAATCATTGATTTATTTAACAAATGTTTTTTGTTTCCTTGACTGAGTAGCACTTTGCAGTCAATGGAATAGAATAAATTCTGTTCTCGGTTTAAAATTATTGGGCAAATTAATGTTTCCGTTTAGTCGTGACTCCTTTTTTTTCACATTAATTTTCATTCTTTGAAAGAACAAAAAACAAGAGGAAAAAAATAAAGATTTTAAAAATTTAATATGAACTGTTGCATGAGTTGTGCTAGTCTTGTAAAGGATAAAAATGGCTACACGATTTTTTTTAAACCGATGATTCAATTTTATTAAGTGTGGTCCAATTTTTTGGCCGATTTGACGCGAAGATTAACATTTTTTAATAGCTGTTTTGATAGGGTTGAGAAAATTACAAGCTTTCATTTGAGGTATTGCATGAAAAACTCCATCGATGATAAGTGGTAGTTAATTAAAAACTAACAATGAATTATTGTCGGTATCCACACATCATTCAGCCATGTATTACCAATTTGGCATGTTACATGTATTTTGTGCATTGTCTGTTGCATAGGCCAAAGTTTTTGAATGTTTTTTTGTTTTGAGACAGCATCTGTCAAAATTCGTAGTGAGGAACAAATTGAAAACAAATTTTGGCAAAAATCAGGCCATGCAACTTTAAAGAGAAGGAAAAGAGGTGATTATTTTTAAATCAGAAAAATAGAAATAGCTGTTGCAAACTGCTTACCAACCGAATGGACCTATGGTATAAATGCAAACAAATGTTAATGGCCTGATGTTGGACCCTACTAGCAGAGTCTTTCTCAAAGCCCTCGAGAAAGATTCTGCTTGGATTTTAAAATAATTATAAAGCTTTGAAAAGCTAAATGCTTTATGGAATCTAGTCACAAGAGACTTCCCTGTTCCCCAATAATACTTCCTTCAATTTCTCAACTTTCCATATTAGTCAAACTTGTATTTAACTTCCTAGAAATCGGCAGGAAACGGATGTGTTTCTGGTGAGCACCATGGCCTGTTCACATTTGTGCTTTTCATGAGTTGATTTTGTTTCTTCTGTAATGTTCAAAGTAATTCAATTTGGCGGCCTTCCGATCGTATGTATTCCTGACTCCATGACAAGGTATAAGCTGGTTAAGAGATTATAGAAATGCAGGGGACAGGCATTGTTCATCGGTTATTTTCAGACATTTTGCCCAAAACCATTCCATAATAATCACTTTGAGCAACAGCAACAAAACGAGAAAAAAAAAAAACCAAAACAGACTTGCAATATACACAGCAGTATTTTTATGAAGGGTGATAATTTGGGGAATTTGAAAATCATCAAGGATTCGAATCCCACCCATGTAGTCACTGGATTTGTTTTGTGCAGGACTCGGAGAGCTCAGAGTATACAGTAGTTAATTATTTTGGTTTAACCAGTGCTTGGAGAAAAAAAACACCTTGCATCTGTTTTATTCGTTGTCTTGATGCAGTGATAAAAACAAAAATCCACTTTCAAATTCACCCTTAATGTGACCATATTTAAATAATTACAATTCCATAAATTTTCAGCGTGCTACGTTCCATGGTCCTCACGGAGAGAATGCCAAAAATGTGGTGTGAAACCGCCCTTTAAAAGCCAGCTGGGTGAGAAAACCTGGTGATGGTATGAAATTTTTGTTATTTACATAAACTCTCCGGGGCGATTTCATTCATGTTAAAGATCAATAAAAAGCTTTCCTGTTTGAAATTAACCAGAGTCTTCCATTTCCTTGATTCCTTAACTCTCAAAGTGCAACGCATTGATTTTGCTTTATCATTAATCATCAGTAGAACTAAAGATAGATGGACAGTCAGGGATACATAGATGAAACATTTATTCCACACTGACAGCAACATGACATATTCACATTGTAGTACTTCACATTATAAAAACAATAAAGGAATACACGTGTGAAAATAGGTTTGTACATTGGTATTAAAGGTCAGCGTGTAGGAAAATAGTGAAGCAAAAAGCTTTTGTACTTTACTTTATTGGACAGACAAAACAAAGAATGATAGACAAGGGACATTTTGACAGCTGAGTACCACTTAATCAATCAATGTTGTAATTGTAGTAGTATTTTACAAACAAGTTGCTAAAGGATCATTTGAAAGTTTTTTTGAAAAGGCTCAAACTGTTCCAGTTTGCCTCAAATCCATAGGGAAGGCTATTCCGATAAGCCATACAATGTTGAGTGAGACTGGCTTTTGTAAAGTGAGATTTCTTTTACATAAAAATCAACCTTTAATGCTCTTCTAGTACCATGAGAGTGTAATGATGACGTCAAGGTAAACATACCACTAAAACTGGCTGGCAGTTAGTCACGTTTGTAATTTAGCAAAAGGCATTGCATGTGAAACACTCTGCCCTGTGGTTGATTGTTGTTTACATATTGAGAAAGTTTAAAGTCTGTTGTTGTGTTACTTGGCTGCTGATTATTGTTTTTAAAATTTTATTCTGAATTTTATCTTTGAAGATGTAAGTCAGAAAAATCAGTGGATTTTAGGGTTGAAAAAAAAAAATGGCTAGAGCGGGACTTGAACGTGCGGACTCCGGATTGACATGCCTGAGCTCTACCAACTGAGCTATCTAGCCCTAGTCATGGCGGTCTCCCAATTTTTGTAAATATCTTTGTTCGGGTGCCAGTTGGAAGCCATTCAACCTGTAACTGCCATATAGCCAGAGATCACACCCAAGTTTATGATACAACCTGGGAAGTGGCAGCATAGGGATCACCTTGGTTGTTAAATATCGCCCTTGGGAGAAACTCAAACCCATGCGTCTATTGTTCACAAACAAACTTGCATTCACCCGAATTTCAAACACAATGCACAATCGCACACATGTACTTTGAAAACTCAACAAAATTGTGTTTGTTTCTTAGTTGGAATGATTTAGAAAATAATTCAGATAGAACACATGTCAAGCAATGGGGAACTTCAGGACAAATACCAATAATTTGTTGTATTGTTAACACAATTCTGAGCATAAGTCTTACTCTAGTACAATAGACCCCTTCCCCTGAAATATGTAAGTTGCACAGCGTGTGTGTGCAATAACACTATACTGGTTGGCAAAATAAGGGAACATCGCGCCGCGTCTGCCTAGTACACAACTCTATGGTGTTTGCCAACCAATAGTGTCTGTACGCATGCATGAATGTAACTGGCATATTTCTTGGGAAAGGCTAACACCAAGAACAACTCTAGTGTTTGCCAACCAATAGTGTCTGTACGCATGCATGAATGTAACCGGCATATTTCTTGGGAAAGGCTAACTCCAGGAACAATGGAGTTACCTGGTTAGTCTGCTGCCACCTAGTGTCCTCAACTCTCCCATTGGAACTAACATCAAAGCTTTTACTGTCAAATGATGCCTGATAAATCCCAGAGCAATTATTGTAAAATCTCCACAGAAAATGTGTTTATTTCTTCAAGGAATGGTCGAGCATAAGGATGTGACATTGCAACACTGGATTTAGTCAGAGGAAATTCAAATTGTGCATTGACTTGTCAACGAACATGGCATCATACCAGACATCATATAAAATCTTACTTACAAAATGGCTCATTGGAATTATAAAAACAAAGCTTTTACATTACATTTAGTCCCGATAATTTTCCAGAAAAAGGTACTTCAACTTTAAGCATGTAACTCAGTGGTTTGAGCTATCAGCTTCTGACAGACTCGCATGATATCATATTGCTATTTTGGAAGGGAACAATCAGCACCCAGTATGCATTTTAATCAAAATTGGCAGCGCTTCAGACGTGATATGTATTTTGCAGTTGCACCAATCACCAATGATTGGAGAGAGAAAAAAAAAAAAAAATTTGTAATCTCCAAGGCTACTCCGTTTTGATTAACCAAATAAAAATTAAAGCATGAACGTGCACATTCAATTACAAAATGTATATTAAAGGTGGGATATACTTTTGATAATTGTCAAAGACTAGTTTCCTCACTTGGTGTATCCCAACATATGCATAAAATAACAAACCTGTGAAAATTTGGGCTCAAAGTTAATCAATTGGTCGTCGAAGTTAGAAGAAAATAAAGAAAGAAAAACACCCTTGTTGCATAGAACTGTGTGCTTTCAAATGCCTGAGAATATGAAGCCTTTCTCAGATTCAAATATTTATGTGAGACAAAACCTTTCTTAAAAACTACATTACTTCAGAAAGAGTTGTTTCTCACACTGTTTTATACTATCAGCAGCTCTCAGGTGCTCCTTACAAAGTAAGTTTTTTTTATGGTAATGTATTTTTTGAGTAATTACCAAAAGTATCCACTCCCTTTAAAGGTAATATACAGGATTGGTAGAAATGACAAAACAGTCCCAAACAGTGTTCATGCTTGTTATGATCAACCATACACACAAAATAATAAACCTGTGAAAACTTGGGTATAATCCGCTTTTTGAGTGGAGAGAAGAAAAATTTAAAAACATGCACAAATTTCAGCACGTAAACTTTGTAATTTTTGTTGTAACAACCAAAAGAAGCTGTTGCATTTTTGGGGGAAAATATTTCACAGAAAAAATGGTTCTAGTATGAACTTCATAATCAGTAAGCTTTCAGACTAAAATTAAACAGTTATGTTTAGTATCCTTACCCATCCTGTGTAATACCTTTAACAGATATTATGAAATTATAATAAAAGACAAAATTACTGTTTTGTAAAGGAAAAACAAACATTTTTTGGTGTTGATATTTACTGGTTGTATGATGTGTGTGCTTGGTTATAGATATTAACATTGAATGAACTCTTCCAAAAACCAAATATGTACGATACCTTTCAAGGAAATGCAGTGATATGTGTTACCAACCTGTCAAACCATTTTTTAGGGAAATCTTTCTCTAAATTGTTTATACAGATCTCCTTCTTCACTTTCGAGATTGATGAGGAAAAAATGTGTCGATAGATAGATGGTAAAATGTTTTAACTGCCCATGATATGATTCTAAGGCCAGATGCTGAAGTTCTTAGCTAGGGTACATGTGCTGGTGACCTCTCCCCTCATTATTTGATTTTGCGTCTTTCTTTGACGTGTTGTGGTCGAGCGGGTAAAAACACTGGACGCAAGCTCTGGTGTTTCTGATCAGCAGAGTGTGGGTTCGAGTCCCGGTTGGGACGCTATTGTCCTTATAAGCAAGACACTTAACCATTATTGCTTCATCCTTTGGATGGGACATAAAGCCATAGGTCACGTGTGTTGTGTAATGCACATGAAAGAACCCAGTGCACTTATCGAAAAGAGAAGGGGTTTCGCCCCGGTGTTCCTTGTTTGATTGGCTGCATATTGCACCACAGCACCTTGTAAACCATTACATGGTGCTACTGTAAAGGAAAAAGGTCTCATACTCCAAAACGTACCTCCACATACCCTGCATGATAAATTATAATATAATGTTGGAGCGCCATGAGCGTCACTGAGTGACAGATTTGACCGCTGTATAAGAAGCCACTATTTCTGATTTTAACTTATTATTTTCTTATTAGTATTCAAACGTGTTCTCTTACCTACTTGTGTTAAGCACTTTGCTTAAGGCGCTATATAAATATTTCTTTAAAAACTGTTATTGTTATGACTCACCCATTCCAAAAGATGACATACAGTTTTTAATTTGAATACTTGTAAAGGTGAATTCATAAGTTAAAATGTTTTTTTTTTTTCTTATTCCCAAATTAGCCTCATAATTACTTCCTTCTCAACGATGCTTTTTTTTAATGAAGAAAAACGTGCTTAAAATCATTAAGAAAATAAACTGTTCCGATGTCGTCATCCGGAGGCCAGATTAAGACACAGAATGCAAACGATTATCATCCCAGATTTATTGTGTCGCCTGAGCGAGCATCCTCTTGCTTCAGTTGTCTTCAGTCACAGACACACAATATTTTCATCCTTTGTAGCAGCCCTGTAAAACTTCTTGAGCTTTCTCCACAAGCGGGGCCCCCGTCTCTTTCCAGTCTGCTGTCAAAGCCGGCCCCCCAGCCAAGGAAAGTGACCACCTTAAGAGGAGATTCTGCTCTTTGCAACACATTATGTGATCCGGGGTTGATTGTGTGGCTGATGAGTTTTAAGGAGGGGGGGGGGAGGTAATGGTTTAAGCAGAGTAGTTGTTTAAGCATGTTGATTTGATATGTGGGGGAGAATTAGCACTTAACTCCTTCTGCAGTTGTGCCAGAATGTCAAATTTATCGCCAGGTGGTAACATTATATAGTTGTTATTTCACTCATTTCAGTTTTTGTGTCTTGTGGGAAAGGGCAACGAGTTTTCAACTGTATAAGTGTAACTCCCCGAATACAAAGGTATTATATAGGATGCATGCAATCCTGTTGTGCGATGGGGGTGTAATCATAGAGTTATATAGTAGCATGCAACCACGCCGTCCCACCTCGGGCTCGAATCCCTATGGGTAAATTACATCACAGATGTCCACTTACAAAATGTTGGCTATGTGAACTGCTGCGTGACCTGTGTCATACTTTGGGTCAGCACCATTTTCTCAATGGCCCAAAATGCTTTTTGTTGGGCCGGGTCATCACGCGTTGAAGTATAGGACGTCGTTAGCAACAACCCTTAGCTGTAGCCGTATCCACCAATTTGGTATGGCCTCATTTTTTACAACAATCAAACAGAAGTGATTTTACCAACTTTTGCAACAACATTACGAAATAATTTTTTTTATTTTAATAAAGAGCTTGCCATAAATTTATTGGTACTGTTTCGTCCACAGTCTTGTGAGATATGATGATATACTGAGCAAATATCATCCATGTTGCTAAATTTATCTACAAAAAAAACCCCATCCACAACCGTAAACAACAACTGGCCACTGCCATTTTCTCATGGTGTTGTTGACTTGACATGACTAAAGTCATTGGCTCTTCAACTTCAGTGTGCATGTACTGCATTTGTCATAAACTGGGTGCCTAGGCAATTGGAATATTACTTAGAGAGGCACTGTCGTCGTGATCGCAGCGAGTCTGTGGCCAGACATTTAACTCTGAACTCTCACCCATGTACTGCACACGCGTGCGCGATAATAATGACAGCGCCCTTTAAAGCTTTCGTTTGTGATGTGACGACCAATCTGTGCGCGTATTAACTGTGTGAGAGTTTATGTTTCCATGTCCAGCCACAAGGAGACTATGATCATGACGACAGAGCCTCCTTAATCTGGGCCTTTACAAAACCATATGTCAAAACCTTGGTCATCAAGAGGGTTTATTCATCTTTTAGTCACACTTTCTATTTCTGAGTTTCATTAATTATCTGAGTTCTTGGTGGAGTTATTGCATTACACCAGCCTTTTTGTTAAAGTCCGACAAAGGCATGAAATCTAATAACAATATAGCTCCTTATAATTTGCTCACACAACTGACCTGAGTTAATAATGACTCTTTGTCACCCATGTAAAGGAGCATATGTGTACATTTGAAATATTGATTTGAATCCTCATCAAATAAATTTGAATTTACTGGGAGAAGATCGTTACGGCGTTGACGTCACTACGCCGCTGTCCGTTCAGTATGTGCACTTATTGTTGAGTCATTATACGTGCGTTTATGTTGTTGGTCAGATTTCTTGGAGAGGCTGGTGTGGTAGAAGAGCGGGAGAAAGTTACCTCGATGGTTCGGTAGCTTGCTAATTGACGCTCTGTTTACATTATGCGATCATATCTGTGTACAATCTGTCTTTGTTTGCACTTTTCTGTACTGCAAGTGAGATTTGCTTAATCAAAAAACAATACAGTGATTAGCAGCATTGCTTCACTACTCTACTGTTCATTAGAATGATTTGTTGTTGATGTTTTGTGTGGCCTTAGTCCATAGGTTCATGTGTAGAGAGATTGAGAGAGTAAGGCTTAAAATGGCATCTGATATGTGTTTCTGATCGGCAGAGTGTGGGTTCGAGTTCCAGTCAGGTACTTGTGTCAGTCATGGTACTTGTGTCAGTCATGGTATTGTGTCAGTCATGGTACTTGTGTCAGTCATGGTAGTGTCCATGAGCAAGATACTTTGCCTTAATTGCTTTGTTCTTCAGATGGGATAGAGATTCTGTGTCAAATTTTGGTATGAAGAAAGGGGCGCATCTCAAAACTTATAACTGTAGAATTTATTTTGAACTTATGACACCAACTTTAAAATTTCCCCACTATGACCAGGTTGTATCTTGCCTGCCAGAAAAGCCCTGGAATGTACAAGGTCACTCTTACTTCGTACTATACAAAAGGTTACGTGGTGATCAACTGCATTGCCTGCACTCAGCTAAATGTAGCGGCTGGCACCCTGACTGCCCAAACGAAAAGAGAAGGGTAGTCTGGTGCAGACCAACTGGCAGTGCGCGATGATATTGCAGCTTCTTTACTGTAGCCTTTCATGCAAAATCTTGTTACTAGTCAAACTTGCATGAGCATTCATTCATCAAATAAATTAAAAGTGAACTGAACTTTGAAACTCAAGATGAAGCATTTGAACCACTAAATGAACACAAAACCTGAGTGATGATGTCGTCAACTCATCATCAGGTTTTGAGTTACAATAATTCAAAGTTTATGGTTTAAAAACATCATGATCACTGACATGATGGATTTTAAAGGCAGAGTATACCTTTGGTTTTTGGAACCCTTTGATTGATTTAATCCTATATAAATTTAGACAAAAACAATAGAACTAACCTGTGACAAATTCAATGTAAAAGGTGGTAGTGTTTTTGAGATATCGCCAAATGTCTGGAGCAGTTATTTCCACGCAGGAAGAATAATACGTAATTGGAATACACAATCTGAGAAACATTTCTCAGATCGAAATGTTTTTGAATCCCTCTCTCTTTAACCACATTCCTTGGAAGAGAAAAATTTCTCAACATGTTATACATTATCAACAGCTGCAGTGCTTCTTACCTAGTAAGTTTTTATGGCCATTAATTTTTGGAGAAATTACCAAAGGTATGCCCTCCCTACAGATCTTGAAAAATGTTCAAATGTGATTTTTAATTTTTGTTGTTGTCATTATGTCAGCTTTTATGAAAACAAAATTGTTTTCACATTTCAGTTTATTTAACCTTTTATTTATGTCTGACCCAAAAACCAATTACTTGTAACGTCAAACACTGAATTTCCAACTTTGTTGTTATTGTTGTTGTTGTTGTTGTTTTATAAATACTGTACTGTAATTTAAAACAGTAAATGTGTGACAAAAACGGTAGAGCACATGCACACTCTTATGCTTCAAAACCCTTAATTGTCCCCAGTCTCGCTTGCCCACAGGGGACCTCAACCCACCACTATCCTCTACTGTCACTTCACTCCAAAATGATTGGTATGCCAGACCAAGTGATAAGTGATCGTTATCCAGGCCTTCCACAGAGGAAGGAATTCCAATGGTCCTCAATTCCCCTGCAATCGGAAGACTTCCTCAAGAGGATTTGGGAAGATTTGGGAGGGTTAGGGTTCATAATAACACTGAAGAAACAAGCTGTGTTTTTGGAATGACCCAAGGTGTATGACAAATAGTCCATAACAGGATTTGAACCTGCAACCTCCTGATTAACATGCAGGTGCTCTACCAACTGAGCTTTATAGCCATTAAGTTGGCGGTCTCCCTGTGTTGTCAATATCTTTGTTGGGGTTGCCAGTCGAAAGCCATTCAACCTGAAACTGCCATATAACCTTAAACTGACATATAACTAGGATTACACCTAAGTCTACGATACAACCTAGGAAGTGGCAGTACAGGGAGCATAAGGGGATGCAACTTTTTTATTTTCAAATAATATACCACAAGGGAAACTGACTGGGTAAATTCAGTTTTGGGGTGAGCAAAGAAAAATTGATGAACAGGAATTGGTCCTGCGACCTCTGGATAAAACGAAGATATTGACAAGAGAATAGACCTTATGCACATGACGCCATTTGAGTAGGGCGCCCTTGCCTAGAGGTCAAAAGGAAGATGTTAATTGGCCAATCCTGTGCGCCGCGTGTACAATTCTGTGGGTTTTCATTGTTTCATCGTCAGTTTCCTCTAAGATGGCAGCTTGATGACATCAATGCGTAAGGTCTATACGGAGACTGCCATCATAGGGCTAAATAGAGCACCGGCAGGGTAATCTGGAGGTTGCAGGTCCAAATCCCCTTCCTAGAACATTTATCATACACCTCGGGCCATTCATTCATCCTATAGAAACCAATTTGAGCGATATCGGTGATTTCATTTTGAAAACTTACAGAATACCAAGTACCTTGAAATTATCAGTACCTCGAGGGAGTGTGCCAAATTCTGACGATTGTTCTCTGTTATCAAATTATCCTCTTGAGTGCAGTCTTGCTTGGTGTGTTGAGCATTCCCACCGTGTCGTCACCATTCTCCGTCAGCACATTCTCTGTTATCCCCTACTCGCTCATCCCGCTCATTGTCTCTCCCTCTCAATGATGATGTCCTTCTCTTTCATCTGGTCGTCACTTAGTCCATCAATTGCCTCCATATCTTGTACATCTCATTTCACATCCTCCTCACATCATGCTCAGGCCTGTCTACCCTTTGCATGTCAGTCTCTTCATCTTGTGGTCTACACATCACCCTGAGGTTGTTTTTTTTTTCTTCCTCTGCCTCCTTTCTAGTCTCCTCAGATATCATCCTGTTCTCTCTAATCACTTTAAATTGACTCTCCCCAGTTTTCAAATTTTACTTCCCGATAATATTTATTTATTTATATATTGGAAAATATGTCGAGCAATACAGTGAACAATAAAAATACGTTAAAATACCAAGAAAACTTTTTTTTGGGGGGGGGAAAAATAAACAGGAACAAACAGGAAATCCTGGAAACGAGACATGCATGAACAAAAAGGACAAAAACACTCAGATGCACCACTGAAGCAGAGATGAAGGCCTGAGGGATTGCCCTGAAAGGCTAAGAACTTATCTAGAGGATTTCCCACTGCACCCACTCAATGGAGAAAACAAAAACAGAGAAAAAAACCAAGACAAGACTGTTGTGTTAAAAAATGTGTTAAATGTGGAGGTGCAAAGGGCAAGACGAAGCAAAACTAGACGATCAATTATCATTAATCACAACACTTCAATCCTGCTGTCTAATGCAGCCCGAAGTTGAACTTTAATTCTGTTAGAATAAATATATGAATAAATAAGTAAATCCACGGTTAATGTTGTTCTCCTTCCTCTGTCATTAAATTATCCCATCATCATCATTCACTCTCCCCCCCCCCCCCCGCTAGGTCTTTATTTATTCTTTTTTCCTTTCCACACTCCCTTATTTCTTCTCATTCTTATGAATGACACGAAAATTACCATAGTCGTCGAAGGCATTTGAACTGTTCATGACAGCGCCCCGTTATGAATCAATAAACTCGGGCACAAAAACTGCCATCTGGTAATCTTGGCAGTCTTCCTCGTATATATATTTCCTCTTAAACATTTATCTCTCCGTGATGATGCCTCAAGATGCAAACCCTTTATCCTGTCCCTAATGTTCTATGACTCCTCTCCGTCGGATGACTGTTTCACAAGAGGAGACATTCTTTTCAAATTCTTTTTATGCTGTGTGTCTGTGTGTGTCTATCCACATCCCTTCATTGCACTGTCCAGTTTACTTCCCATCATTTGTCTCTTTGATCAAGGTCCGTTCATGAACCTCTTCTCTATTTCATCCAAAGGTAACCATCTCATCAAAGAGAAAATCCTTTAAAACACTTGTTTACTTTTCTGTTCGCTTCCCCCTCCCCCCATCGTTTCTTCATCTTCACTTCCTCCTTATTGAGATGCATTCCTTCGTCCTGCCTCCTCCTCCCTTGACTTCAATCGTCTCCTCCATCCTGCACCTCACTTCCTGCCTCCGCAGCCTAGTTCTTAATCAAAATCTACATCTTTTCTTTAATCCCTGGAAGCTGGCAACCCCCCTCCCTCCCTCCCTCCCTCCAGTCAGCTCATTAATCAATCTGTTTGTTCACACATGATTGACTCTTAATCAGTTTGACAAACAAAGTATTAACCCGGTATTCAACCATACATTGTGGGAGAAGAGTGTCGGAGCTATTGAGGCCTTGGGTGTCTTCTTCTGATCTCACAGCATAGATGCAGCATTCACAGAGTAATTGTCCGAAAATATCATTAAAAACTCATTCTCTTTCAGAGTTTCGCTTCATCTGTCTGTGATTACGAATGAGTAGAAAACGACACTGACTGTAAGGCTCTGAGCCGAACACTGTTATTTTAAAATGTCAGTAGTTGCCTGTAAGAGAAACCAAAAGAAAACAAGTGCTTTGATTTCGGCTTTTCTCCAACCTTCAAGTACTGAACGCTTGGCCTGTTTCGCATGTGTCCAAACGAAACGAAATCTTTCTCATTTAAGAGGAGCTTCATTTTGACTGTAAGTCTTCAAATATTGTCCATGGTAACACTCTTTGTGAGAGGTGATGGCTCTCTATGGACGTGTCGTATTTGATGCAGATATTTGTGTGCATGTTAGAGCATTGAGTCTGTCCCTTTCTCTTTGGTTAGTTAGAGGTATTCCAAAGTGCACATGCTAGGACACAATAGTTTTTTTTTTCCCAGTTTTTTGTTCTCTTTATTTTTCTTTCTTTTTTTTGAGTTCGTAGCAAGGAGTCTCCAGAGCCAAATAAATTGAATTGCAGCAATTTTGTCAGTGAAGCTTTTCATCGCCATCACAGCATGCTAATCCTTACGAGCAGTGCAGTGAATTGGAATTGCACATTATGAAAGACAGGCATTGATGTGAGTTTTTCCCTCGTGAATCAGACGTCCTTAAAGAGTCTGCACTCCACTCGGTTGTCAATCTTTAAAGTATCATCGGAAATAATTTGTGTAAATGAAAGTTTGATATGATACCGAATTTCCTGAGGAGGGACTTGCGGTGCATTGTGGCTAAGTGGTCCAAAATGTGTCATCTTCAAAATTCAGGTCGGCTGAGCTTGGTGCCTCTTTCCGTCAGCAAGACATATCATTTGTTTGTCTTTTTTGGATAGGATGCAAAAGCTTAAGGTTCAATAAACTACGACGGTTAATGCACCTACAGGAACCCAGAACACTTATCGTTAATGGTGCCATTCACAATAGCCATGTTTAAAAATTAAGATTTTGTTCTTCTTCCAAATTGTGAGTGGATGGATCAGACAAATTAGATTCAGATTCAGATGTTATTGTCAAAGTGTTCAATGAAGAAGGTAAATCACAGAAAGTTACACATGTAGATGCAATATACAGAGATGAAAGGATAAAGTAAAATTTGTGATGCTGCAGAGGGTCCCATTAAGAAGCAAAGCTTGTAGACAACGGTCCCTGTAAAGCATGCCCAGTGCACTGAGCTTAGAATAAGACATAAAAGAGATGACTACTGAAGAGTCTGTGACCAGACCAACGGGAGGGTATAATAACAGAACTCAATGCGAATGTTGCTTACAAAGACTAATTTGAACATATCTAATTTGAGTAAACTGAAAATCAAAATTCAATTATCAGCGAAGAATTTCTATTTTTGTTTTAAGTACCCTGCAGCCTCATTGAGATTATCTCTGCTGTTCTGTTGTCATCCGTTATTCTTGTCTCATTTAAAATGTTAGATCAAAAAACATTGTATTTGTGTTTTTTGGCAAATTCCTCTTTTTTTCTGTCAGCTGACAAAAGTGTATTTCTGACTATATAGTCCTTAAAAACTGCAGGTGGACCGGAAAAGCCATTGAAATGTCCTGACCTGGGAGAGCAGTGATCTGAAATATCTGCTTCATTTTAGGCATTACTTTGCCCTTCAGTATGTAAATACCCCATAAAGTTTAGGCAGTCCTATTGGTTGAAAGGTGATCACTTGATCATGTTTACCTTTTAGTAAACAGCTGATAAAGACATAGCTGGAACTGTTGAAGGCCGGTTGGCTAAAGTGCGTTCAGCGTTCGTAGCCATACACGTGTTGGCGTGCAAGCTTACGTGGGCGCTAATAACACGTAACACAATCAATACATGCGGTACGCAATGTAACATTTAGTATGCGCATGTACTCACAACTGTTTAGCCTAGTGTGAAGTTTGACCTTGGTCGTGAGGACAGGATTTGATAAAAACTACAAAAATTTAGTTCAATTACAGTTTTCCCTTTGTTTTTTAACAAAAAGGGTACTTTGAATGGGAATAAAGTATACACAAAGTATAATATGCGGTACTGCATCTGCATTAACTAATGTAATAATGGGGGAATTTTGAGACGCTAGGTGGCAGCCTTACCAGGTAAATCCATTGTTCTCGGCATTGTGCGCATGCTTAGAAATATGCAAACAATGGAATTTACCCTGGTATGTCTGCTGCCATCTAGCGTTCAAAAGTTTCCTATTGCATCGCGGATAGAGAATATCACACACACCAATTTGCGATAAGCACTGTTTACTTACTGCCTTCCGAGTCCTTTTGGAAAACAAACCCACAGGCTACTCTTGTGGGATTCGAACCCTTGAATAAGGTCACCAATGCTCAGGTGCTGGAAAGAGCCAAAAGAGAGAAATTTATTGACAGCTTGTGAACAGATGAAGAAGAATGTTGTAAACGGGAATAGTTTACCGAAGGGTTTCATTAAAGGAACATTACAGAATTGGTTTTTGCTAACAAAACAGTTGCTGGCAGTATAAGCACTTTATGTAATCCACCATATACATAAACTGACAAACCTGTAGAAGTTTGAGATCCATCGGCCATCTGGGTCACGAGAAAATAGTGAAAAACCGATTACACATTTGCATGAAATCATATAGATTCAACAAATGAATAAAACGCTGAGCGATAAACTCCAATCGGAAAATTAGTTTATTCATTTCTAATCATATATGGCATTTCAGACAGAAATATTTCAAGGGATGTGTTCTACTCATTAGACCGTGTAAGTTTTATGTAAATCTGTGATCAAAAAGTATATTTTACAAGTTTTTTTCTTACCAATTCTGTAATGTTCCTTTAAAGGAAGAGCTGAAGGGAAGTAAGTCAGATGAAGAAGATGGAACCCTCCCATGGGTTGCGTTTTTGCAGTCGTAACCAACTAACCATAACTGTTTCGGTTAAACTGGCCATTGATTAATCACTGGCCTATGACCAAAACAGTTAATGGTTACAGCTGCAAAAGCACAGCCATGGAAGACTAATATAATGAATTTAACTGTTTCCGTTAGATTTGTCTACTGGTAAATCTCTGGCCAATTAGCGAAACAGTTACTGATTACAGTTGCCAAGACACACCCCACTGGTTGCCACTAAAACAAGAAGTAAACAAATAAAGTCAATATTTTTGAGTCGTACATGGGTCAAAGGTCAGAGGTCAATGCATCAAACTCCTCAGGGAAAGCACGGAGCAGCAGTAGGTCAGACGAGTTGTCTGTTCAGAAAAATTTGTGTACATGTCAGTTGATGTATGGTGCTACGTGTTTATGGCAAGGAATGAGGAGACAATAAACGCATCGAGGTCAAACAGTTCGTTTGATTGATGTAGATAACTTGCAAGCCTCCCCATCCCCCCTAGGAAAACAAATTAATAATGTAAGTTTAGATAAATATTTCAAAATGGCATAATTTCGATGACCAGATGAGCTGGATTCTAATGCGCGATGGGCAATTGGGTTCTGAGAATTTGTTTGTGGGTTGATGTATTGCAGTTTGTGAGTGAAGATAGCGATTTCATCTCCAGAGTTAATGATCTAAGACGAACACGTCCCCAGTTTGGTGGGATTAAGATTAAGATTAAAGATTTACTTATAAATTTTGTTAGTACTTTAAATGTTTCTGGTAATGAAACCGAGGGATCTTCAAAAGCAACACGGGCCTAAAGTCCAATTGTCTGTCATGCGGTTTGCGTAATGGTAGTACGCAATGCGTAAAAATGAAAATACACGCCAAGCTATACACTTAATTTTTATGGATAACGCAGTACGCAAAAACACAATCCGAGGTTCCGGTCGGAGGTGGAATTCGAACCAGGTTCACAGAGCTGAAAGGCAGGGCAAGATACCGCTAAGCCAACCTGATTCCTGGCACAATTTCTTTCCTTTTTGTTAAAACTTGAAAGCAATCTCTATGCCCTACCAGAAGCTACGGCAGAAATTATTTAAATTTACAATTGCTGAACTTTTCTTGACTAAGCCAGTAAAATATGTCTATCGGAGACTGTCCATATAAATTTTCTATGATTTTTATTAATTTATTTATTTGTTTTCCTCGATATAGTGTCCATTTCCTATACAATAATTTCTCAGGAGGTTTTGTCACATCATGGATCATCCCTAGCAGAGGCAAATCCTTGATCCTTGTCAGCGACTTAAACGATGGGGTCATAACTTGATCGATTCGGCGTTGAGGTTTGTCATCACCTCAGCCATCCTCATAATGCTGGGGCTGACCTCTTGTTGAAATACTCAGGAGTGATGAGGATGAGTTAGAGGAAAGTCCGCAGTGTTCGTCAGGGTCACACACACTGGCATTCTGGACGGTTACAAGAAATACCCTCAGAGAATAAAACAATATTTCAGAATAGAAAAAAACAAAACGAAAAAAAAAACCTGGTGCAAAGACCTCAAAGTCAGAAGTACCAATAAGTATCGGACGACGCTGAAGGGTATTCTTTTTACATTGGATAAATATTGACAGAACAACATGAGAGCGAGTTGAATTGGATTTTCAACACGATAAAACATGCCTCCAGTGCCGCGAGGCCGCTAGGAAATTGGTTGAGTTACTCGTCGTGGTAGTCATGACGGCTTTATCGTGGGATTATATACTTTACCAAAAGAGAAGACCCCGGGGCATGTTTTATGTATTTTTTTTTTTTTTTTTTTTTTTGTCTCTACTATCTGGTCGATAGTACACAACACTGCACTTAGCCAAATTGTGATTGATATTCGTTTGGTTCTACAAAGCACACACACTGGTTTTCTTGTGTGCTGCGTAGGGATGCATTGCTCTGTGGGATGCATGTAGAGTCTGTCGTTTTCTTTTCGAAATTGGTAAGAGTTTTCCCTAATGCGGGTTGTTGAATTTCATATCATCCATGGTTGTTACAGTATTCTGACTGTACTTAACGCACACCCTCGATGTATGCTTGGTTTGTTACATCCGCTCTGCTCTGCCCATCGTGTAGGTATGGCGTGCATGTGTTTATCTTTCCTCTGCTGTCATTTTCTGTCTCCACCATGGGCTCCATTTAATATCATTTTGATAAGGAAATGCTATCACAACACTCAAGCAGTAAAGATAACACAATAGGGCTGCCGCTTATAACAGCAGTTCACGCCGTAGAGACGAAGTCACCAAGTGCATTTCGGTGTACATGTAATTTGAGTAAAGTGAAGCATCATGCTAACACTTTCTAATACATGACGCACATGTATTGATTACTTGTGAGCAGTGATTGGCCTTTAATGTATAAATACCATAGTAACAATACAAATTCTCTGAGTACTGGTGAGGATGTTAACTAGCATCTTGTTGTGTTTCAACTTTTTAGAAGTTGTGAAGTTTTGGGCCAAAAGAAGTTCAGAAAAATGGAAATCCAAACTTTGAAGATGGAAACTAATAAAGCTTCAGTCATATTCAGCCACTTCATGCAAGGAAGACCACAAAACAGCAACAGCAACAACAACAACAGCCCCAAAAACAGAAATCAAGCAAAATCTAAACTAAAGACCCAGAAACAAATCCACCCAAAATGTCATCATTTAAATTCACATGTAGGTCAATACACCAGGCCGAATTGGAGACTGTTGAGACTATAGCGGGCGGTCAACCCACCGGTCCTTTTCTATTGTTCTCATCGCTAAGAACAATGGAAAAGGACCGGTGAGGGGGACGACCGCTATCATCCCAAAAGTCTCCCATGGTTAAGTGACCTACACACTTTTTTTGAGGTTGCCCTCTGCCTATCGCTAAAATCTTACATCAATCTACCAGCATGACAACAGAAAATTTTGCAAGCCCAATAGACCATTATCATGCTACCACCATCTTGGTCATGTTCCCTGTATCCAGTAACAGTAATAGATGCCAATATTCATCATACAAAAAGGAACCAGACTGTTTTTCCTTCCAGCCTCAGTTTGGTTACATTGAGTTGAATGGGAGAAAATCAAGATGGCTGCACCATGATAAAGGTCTAATAGCTGGTCTACCGGCTATACTAGTCTTAGACAAACTCCCCATCCAACTCCACCCAAACTACCAACATGACAACAGAACATTTTGCAAGCCCAATAGACCATTATCATGCTACCACCATCTTGGTCATGTTCCCTGTATCCAGTAACAGTAATAGATGCCAATATTCATCATACAAAATGGAACCAGACGGTTTTTCCTTCCAGCCTCAGTTTGGTTACATTGAGTTGAATGGGAGAAAGTCAAGATGGCTGCACCATGATAAAGGTCTAATAGCTGGTCTACCGGCTATACTAGTCTTAGACAAACTCCCCGTCCAACTCCGCCAAGCAACTTTATTTTATTACACATCCAACAGCACAATTAGCGCCAATGACAGGATGAATATAAAACGAGAGGAAATATTCAACTTTATATGTGGGAGGAAAACCCCCAAATGAGGAAAACCCACGCAATTAGGTAGAGACTGAAAACCGAACCCACGTGCAAGGCTCCGGTCTGAGGTGGGAATCAAACCAGAGTCCACAGAGTTGAAAGGCAGGGAATGAAACCACTGAGCCAACCTGATACCCATTTTCAAGACATTTCTTCAAGAAACAACCCCAGACAGAACTATTTAGATCTGTTGAACTACTACTTGTTTAATTTGATTGTACAGCGCCTTGGTCTAGCCGATAGGAATTCAGTATATTACCAGGTATAACGTTACTACTGTATAAAAAATTTCTCACAAGAGAATCAGCGCAACTAATCACTGTGTGTATTTCTTGTAATGAGCATAATTATTGTGTGCACAACCAAGTGCAAGTGATGACATTCTGATATCGATAAGCCTCCGTAGAGCATCAGAAAAAGTGCATAAGTCACGTAGTAAGCCTGGTATTCACGGCTGCTTGCACACAGAAAAAGCTCAACTCGTAAGCATCGTAAATGTTTCCAGTCAAAACCAAGGGTGTACTCATGCGAAAAAAACCAAAACAAAACAAGAGCCAATCACTTTATTTTATCTGAAGGTTTGTGCAGCATTTGAATGTGCAATTTTGTTATTGTGTGTTCAGCTGTTTCTTCTCAGCATGATTTTGCCATGTTCGCTAACTTGATTGCTGAGCAGTGAACCCATTACAAGCAGCGTAAAGCTCTTTGGTTGTTAATTGTATTAAAGGGCTCGGCGTATAAGGCGCAGTACCTTAAAATCACCGCAAAGTGGGATTCAAGTGTTATTGTACAAGGCGCACCGCCGTATCATGTTTTTTTTCACAAAGAGGCTTGCAAATCCATTCACGGTTGGTACATCACCACTTATTGGGGTCATTGTGTTGGTAGGACACTTACCATAACGTATAGGGATCCTAAGTTAAGATCCTAGCTATGAAAGATCTAGACATTGAGTACACTCGGCATGAATGGAAGAAGAAAAAAAAGAGCAAGTTTTGCAGTGTATGATGGCTGGCGTGCAGGCAAGGGGAGGGTGAGTCGCTAGGTGTATGGGAGACGTAGTTTTATAGGAGTGGTAAAAGGGGGAGGGTCAATGGAAGGGTTGTAAGGGAGGGGGTGTTTGAAAAAATGGAGGGAGGTGTAGGAGGGTTAATGTCAGGGGTGTAAACGAGGGGTAGTGTTAGGGGTTTAGCAGAGGGAGAGGTAAGGCAGTAAATTGGTTTCTAACAAATTTGTTTGAACAGTCACAACCATTGTACAAAAGATATACCTCCTACTGACAGAGCCATTCTGTATCATTCACTGTGGTTTTGAATGATAGACAAACTATGCCAGCCTGCAATAAGATATCATATGATGAATGCATATACACAGTACACAGTCAACCCTCCTACTGTCAGACCATTCAATATCATCCTCAGTGGTTTTAAATGATAGACAAACTACGCAAGCCTGCAATAAGACAAGTTATGTGGTGAATGCATCTACACAGTACACAGTCAACCCTCCTACTGTCTGACCATTCAATATCATCCACTGTGGTTCTTGAAGGATAGACAAACTACGCCAGCCTGCAATATGATGATGAATGCATCAACACAATACACACTGCTTAGTCCTGCGTGCAGTTGTACCACCATACACAACCCGCTGAGTTGATTCATGCATTGTTTTAGATACTTTGTTACTCTCTTTAAAAATGTTCCCAAGAGTAGGAGAGTTAAATGATATTACGGCTGGTGACTTGTTGAACAAGGTTTCTCTGTGCTTCGCAGGCCAAAGTTACTGGAACATCCTGATGTAATTAATCCCCGGTGTGATACTGATCACCCGATGATCCCGTTCATATTGAGGACAGCAAATCTTTAAAGCAGTAAATAGAAACTCAAGCGAGGTCTTTGCCCTCGCAAGAGCAAGGGCCAGCGACACTTACAATGTTGTCTATCACTCATGGCATTGCCCTCTGGGCTCTATCTTTCATTGATGCTGCATACTCAATCTAATCCATAAATCTGTATGCAGTGACATACCGACTAAAAACAAAAAAAGAGAAGACACTTTACGATGGGTGTTTGGTGAGCGGCTCCTTTTGCTCTTGCCTCGGTCCCAACTTCATCCAGCGATAATGAATAATATATCATAAGGGCGATCGACCGTGGGAGTGTGACGCCTGAAGTTTTCAAATATTTATCTTTTTTCGACAGACCTCGCTTCGTGTAAAGCATCTACAACCAGAGGGCCTATGAAATTTATATTTGCAATGTTTTAGCCCTCTGCTGCCGCTTTCCAGGTTGTATCGTAAACTTCGGTGTGATCCCTTGGTATACAGCAGTTACAGGTTTTATGGCTTCTGACTGGCACCCCGAAAAAAAGATATTGACAAAATAGGGAGACTGCCAACATAGGGCTAGATAGCTCAGTTGGTAGAGCGCTGGCACGTTAATCCGGAGGTCGGAGGTTCAAGTCCCACTCTAGTTGTTCAACCCCAAATTAGTTTTTTAAATTCACCCAGTCAGTTTCCCTTTGTGGTTTATTACTTGATTTTCAAATTTTTTGCCTATCTGAAAAGTTAGTATCTGTGGTGTTCTTGTTTCGTTCCCCTTCAAAAGGTGTACTGCCATCCCATTACCAACTTTAATGTGATTTTGACATATGATACCGTGACACCTTCAATCCATGGTGTTAGATTGTTCGCCCCCTGGGTCGTTACAGCATTGGTGCTAATAGTATTAATTATTTAACAGAAAGTAATGAGAATGGTAGATGAGTGACTGGTCTGACCCCTGCTGGGCCGATATACCATCCTTGTATTTCGTTTGTTTGTGATTGAAATTTAATTCATTGGGTATCTGTAGGTGTAGCTGTAATTCAAAGTAATCGAGGACCCTTCATCCCAAACAATCCGTCTGCCCCTGCCAAGTATTAACCCTTTCGAGATCGTTCAGTTCTGTATAATCATCACCATACGCCCAGATATTGCTAATCTTGTTGAGTTGTTGCCCCGCTGTTTTTTCAGGAAAAATATCAGAAAAGTTATAAAGAAACAGAAACACATGTTGTTGTTTTGGGGAATTGCTTATTCTTATGTTAACATGGGAAACATTGGGAAAGTCAATTCCGTCCGATACCTTTGCTTTGACCCTCTTGCTTGAGTGGAAGCGGGTCAAATCTTGCGGCTGCTTGCGGGCCGCTGTGGGCATTTTGGTGTAAGCCGCTAGGTGCCCGCTATGGTCTCTAAAGGGTTAATGTTCAACCTCAGTGTTTTTTTTATTGACCATGGCTCTGTCTGTTTGTAGACAGCTAAAAGCCTTCTTCACATTACAGAACAAATTCCCAGGAAAGAGAACTCCGGGGAATTCTAGCCCCCACGACCACCCCCATGTTCGTTTCACACTCGATACAACTTTCCTGGCCTGGGAAGAATACACACTTAGTATGCTACAGCTATCCCCAGGGTTAACTCCCCAGCAGGATAATATGCTATTATTTTCCCTGGAGTTTACCGGGGTTAGCAGTTCAAGTGAAAGGGGGCTTAGTGGTTGTGTTTTTGATTGGGTCAAGTATGACTTATTAATGAATTAATAATAATTCCAGAATACTCATTAAAAAATGTTAAATGTCAGTTAATAAACCACCAGGGAAACTGACTTGTGTGTTAAATTTTATCTAATTTTGTATCAGCTGTTGAGTTTTTTTTTAGGTTTCAGAAACAGTCTTCTTGAATATGACTTCATTTCAGAGGGAAATATTTCACAGAAAAAAATGCTTCTAGTATGAACTTCATAATCAGTAAGCTTTCAGACTAAAATTAAACAATGTTGATTTTTATCCTTACCCAAAAAAATTTCACACATAAACAAAAAGGCAAGCATATATTGTGTACAAATTGTACACACACAGCATACAAAATCCCTAGTTTTTAGACCAAGAAGGGTGTGCTTTTTGCAAGAACAAATCACATTCATGACTTACTTTCTTTTTTAGAACTATAGTGTTCATCGGAAGTAATGATTACTTGCCCAATATCTACACAGCAGGAATCAAACAGAAGGAGGTTCAAACGAAGTTCAGATCAAAGAGTGACTTCCATTTCACATTAAAAGAGGATGACACATCTGCTTTTCATATCAAGTTTGTTTCCTTTTGAAAAACGGGGGAGGGGGAAGAAAAATGAAGTAAAACGTTTTGTTTTAACATGCTTTTGAATCACTGCTATGTTATGAATATTGAGCATTGGTGACTGACGCGATATTTCAGCTTTCAGTTTTGTTGTTGTAAATATCTTAAATAAGTGAACACTTTTTTAATGCACTTCCTCTTAACTTCTCGCTCCTGAGATTTAACTGAAAGAGTTTACAGGATTGCGTCTTAGTCACAAAGTGGGCATAATCACATGACACATTCCCTCAACATTAATGTCTACATGCTTTGTGGATGTCACGTCACACGTCCAGATCCATTAAAAAAAAAACAAGTCACGTCGATTCCTCGCTGTGAATTGGCCCCGAACAATCACAGACTAAAGCAAGGCGAACCTCTTCACAGCTCAAAACAGATCTCTTCAGAATTCACAAATCAGCCCACGTTGTCCTCATCCGTGACATTAGTGTTTCGGTGTCTGTAAAACGCTGCCCTCGTGGAAGAAAAAAAACTCGTCTGTTGTGCTCAGTCGTCTTATAAACGCTGCGTGATTATTTTTCTGCGGAGCACCACCGCCCGAGGTCTCATGCCGAGATCCATCTCCAGCACAAACACTCTGGACTCCTGTGCGTGGAAAAACACAAGGAGTCAACGCTAATCCTCCTGCGTATTGGACTGAAATTCTCTTATCATGCCCTCGCCGCCAACTCCGTGATGGCTTCCTAAGTGCGGGGGGGGGGGGGGGTTGGCTTATTTTTAGAATTGTATGCCAGTCAATTATTAATCCCTTCCCTGTCCGAACGACTGGTTAAGATGTTTTCCTCTTGGGGGGCTAGTCCTCAAAAGGGGATATTAAATTATTTGCAGAAGATTTATTCTGGGCCTATTTTTAGGCATAAAATGTTGTGCGCTGCCGAAACCGGTTTTTAATCTCTGTTTGTCACAGATCAGTTGACCTTTTCTCAAGAAAGGGATGAGGTTTGCAATGAGTGGTTTTTTTTTTTAGTTTTTTTTTAAATGGTGCAATTAGCCATTTTGAGATATGTTGGACACAGTACGAGGGCAGGTTTGGGTAAATTTGTCTGTATACACCCAAACCAAACAGTGCACTCCCAAAGTTTCCACCATACCTCAAAAAGGCTAATGGAACCTCGTGAGTTGATTAGAGACTGTCTTAGTACCCTAGATTTATTGGCATGTTTGTGGTGAGAAGCATTATCTTATCTGCAAATTCGCTGGCCGAGAGCTGTCCCCAAATTTGCTGAATTTTATTCCAAAAGCAACACCAGGGATTCTCCCACCTTATTGTAGGAAATGTCTGAAAACCTTTGTAGTATTGAACCCTGTAGCTCCCTTTTGTACTTTTTTTATAGAAGGTTTGGATCTTTTTGATAAAAATGTTTTTAAGAACCTGTCCGTATGAGTATTATTACACAAAAACAAACTTACAAAATACATAAAAACACAAACTGATAACGACTTATAAAGTGAACTAAATCACTGTTGCCCTCAGGCATTTAGCGCCTGATAAATCCAAGGTAATACAATTTGATTAAATTTAGAGTAGAAATCATGACAAATTTAAGGTAAAAAAACATGATAAAATTACAAGTAAAACAAAAACCATTAGGAACAATTGCAGCTAGCATGTATATATAAAAACCTTGCACAGATGTAAATTTAAAGAAATTTATAAGAATATATTTGTTGTATAAGTTTTTGATATTACTGCTTGTTCTGATTGTGGATAAAGGTAATCTGGAAATAGCCAGAACCCTGCCCCAGGCAGAAACTTCAAGGATTAAATTAAGTACTCACTGGTTGTTAATTGCTGTACCCATCGTTCTGCTCCCGAGCGCTGAAAGCTTCATCGATCACCTGGCTGTCCACACGATACAATTCTTCATGGTCACAACGACTTCAGAGTAACTATCTTAAAGATGGGCTCCAAGGTTGAATTCAGTTTTGTGATGCTCTCATTTTCCGATCGAGGAAAGTCCAGATGAAAGTGGGAAAAATATTAAGGAGTCTCTAACCTCGCATTGAAACGGTGTAAGATGCAGATGCCCTCCAGTGTGAATTTTGTCAACATCTTAAAACAGCCTATTGATTTCACATTTCAAATATACAGGTCTGTACATTTTTGTACAGGAAACATGTTTTGTTTATTTCTGAATACTGATGATGTCCAATCAAAAACCCCATTGAATTTGACCTTTTGACTGACGTAAAAATTCCTCGTGAAAAATGGCGTTGTTGGGGATTGTATGCACTTTCATTTCAGGCTTATTGTGATTGCGGCAATCAAAATAAGGAACAGCAGTGTGTAGGATCTTCAACAGCTTTTTCCATGATTTGGCAGTATTGGTGCTGGCATGAACTTTATAATGACTGAGCTTTTCAAATTGAAACTAACTATTTATTTGTTCTTTCTTTCTTTATTATTATTATTTTTTTGAAAGCGGAAATTCCTGTATTTTGTCTCTACGCGAGGAGGCAATGTTGTTTTTACTGAAAGGACCCGGCAGTGTCTGTTGTTTGTGTAGCCCGCGTGTGGCAAGGTGACATGACGTTCCAACTAAACAAACTTTGCGAGGAGTGCAGCCTGAAACTTTTCCGCAATCAGAACTCATTTCTGAAGAAAGTTGAAAAATGCCAGCGGTGAAAATTCGAACAAATTCTTAAACGAGGAGATGTTAAGACCCGACAGCTCTTTTGATGAGGTGACATGACATAATTTTATTGATTTTTTTTTCTCTCTTTGCTGTACCACCGGAAGTGTTTCCCTCGAGCGAGACAAACACCGACATTAAAAAAAGATATCTGAAAGGGCAGTTGACACATGTGGTAATTTTACTCCCTTGGGCATGTTTCTTCTGGTGACATGCCATCATTTCATCATATTTTTTGTGAGCTAGTTGCAGCAATGTATTATAAAGGTTTTTTTTTAAAGCTTTGAATTTGGTGGCTGAAAATGACTGGGAGGCAGGTGCCACCTGTGGTATTTGGGATCAGCTGAAAGTACATCAAGTATTGAATGCTTGCAACCTGTACTGGATTTGAGCTCACTTGTATGTGTCATGTATGATTCAGTGATTTGATGTCCAGGCAGAGGTTTAGTGTCATGACCGGGACTCCAACCCGCACTCTGCTGATCAGAAACACTAGAGCTTGAATCCGGTGCTTTTATCCGCTCGGCCACGACACCCTTAATAGGCAATTTTAGGCACATTTTGACACCAAGTACTGATCAAATGCCATACTCTGTTACTTCCCTTGTTCATCACGGCCAAGGCATTCCAGAAGCGGTCTCAACTGTTAACCCCTAGCACCAGCGTCACACGCGGCTACTCTCTACTACTCTCACAATTTTTGAAGAAAAAAAAACATGTAAATGCCGTGTCACCTAAAATGCACACTACACTTTCTAACTCATGGGGACAGTGACTCCCAAGATGGCGCAACCAGTATTATTTTATGATGATGGCCTTAGGTGAATACACCATTTTAAGGTATGGTGGACACAATACTATGACACTATTAGGTTTGGGTTAATTTGTCTGTAATTCACCCAAACCAAACAGTGCATTCCTAAAGTGTCCACCATATCTCAAAAAAGGCTAATTTGGTCAATAGGAGTATGCAGTGTCAGCAAGCAAACGTGCACACCATGTTGCTTTCTTATTATTTTGACTCTCTATACCCTTGCACATACTCGCAGTGACCAGGATTCAAACCCACACTCCGATGACTTCAGGGCATCACTAGAACTAGAGTCCGAAGTGCTTCAGGGATTAAGAAATTTCAGACTTTTATCTGAACTCAGACATTTTTATGTCTACCCGGCGACAAAAAAGTACCTGTTATTTTCTTCAGGTGCAAAGAAATCGTGCTCTGTGATCTACGTGTCTAGCACTGTGGATACTGTTCCAAGAAGCTCCTTGGAATCTATAACTCCAGGGGTTGCCAAGAGGTGGCAATGCCATCATTCAAACGCATCTCCTACCGTTTAGATCAGAGTTTCAGACTGTTTTTTTTTCCAGCAGTGACTCTCACCCCCCTGGTGCTTAAAAAGTCAAAATAAAGTTTGTTCCTCAGTTTAGCTCATAGAGTGGGCGAGCGGAACTTACAACCCCAGTTGTCTAATGTCATTTTTATAAACTTCTATATAGTTTTGTGACTTCAAGCGAAATGCATCAACACGTTCGTTGAATGAATTTATACAAAGTCGAATCAAAGAGGAGGAGGAGGGGGGGAAGGCCTTGGAGGGAAACACAAGATTGTATTGTGGCATTTTTGTCACACTGTGTATGCACATAATGAAGTTAGTTTATTTTAAGGGACTAGGGGGCTTCCAAGGATGGCTGCTGTCAACCATGTCTCCTACCCAGTAAACAGAAGTTGGAGGGAGACAGAAGCTGACACCAAGAACTCTCTTTTTCTCCTTAGTTTGAGGAGCCCTTAAAACTACTGTGTTTTATGCGACCTTGGTGAGATCATCTGACTGCCATTTTAGAGAAACAGGGGGAAGTGATGGTGCTGAATTTATAAAGAATATAGGATTCAAACTGCCTCTTAGTCACCGGGCAAGCTTGGTGGTCTAGTGGTGAGACATCTGCTCTAGAACGGCAAAAGGGTCTAGGGTTTGAATCCCACCCGGGCAATATGCCTGTGGATTTTTTGTTCACAAGACTCAGGGGGAGAAGTACTGAGTATACAGTACTCAACGAATATCAATGTATGGGTAAAACACAAATAACATAAAGAACTTATTGAAATCAATTTAGAAATACAAGTATCAAAATGATAATGAGTTCTTGAATCTGCTTATTCAGAGGGGGAGGGGGGATTTCTTCCGGGTTCATGTGATCTTTCTTGAACAATGAAGACATCTTCTCCATCTTCACTATTTGAAAGCAAGCATTGTGATGACACCGGCCTGCCATAAACTCGATTTGCCTCTATTATTCCTAGTGTGCACACAGCTCTAGCCAGCAGCTATCCCCTCCAATCAATAGAAACTGTGATTTCATTTAGCCACTGACATGCCTGTTTATTGTAGGTCTCTCCCCCCCCCCACACACACACACATCGCTCTTCATGCTCAGGGGGTTATGTGCGAGTCAGCGCTGTATCAATCCCTCTCGGGCAACCGGGGAAGAGGCCGTGTTACCAGTCCGGTAATGGCATTCCTGCACGAGCTGCTGCGGCTACCGATAAATCCCTGGCAATGTTTTGCCAACTTATCAGATTAGATGAGAAAGAGTCATTGAGTGTGGAAGTGGTTAGAAGGTTTGGTTGGGGGGGGGGGGTAGGGGAGATCCTGTTCATGGTGTAACACCATTAATCACTTTAAAGGTACGCCTTTACTCAATATAACTAACCTCTGAAAATTGCCATAAAAAGCAGAAATTAAAATACTCAGATTTAGGCTCACGTTATTTCATCATTTAGGAAACAATATTTGTATAGGCCTTTTGGAAAGTATCAGGGTCCTCTAAAATAAGGACATGAAAAAAGATACTGGCAAATGAAATCAAATTTGTGTCAATAGTGATGAAAGTAAGTCAATATGAGAAATATTAGTAATTGGAATATATATAAAATTCACCCCCCTGTTTTCTTAGGTGATCTTGAACATGACGGCGTCTGATGACTGCGTTGCCCTTGTGTGCTATTTTGTTACGATGAGGCAAGGATGATGTGAGTGACATTTTAGCGGTGAGACACTGTAAAAGGCGTACACTTAAAGCTCGTGCGCGCTATACGGACCTCATCCTTGGAGCACTGTGATTGGTCAATTATTAACAACGAAGGACACGATTCGGAATCTAGGTCATTAGGGGGAAAAAATAGAAACATGTCGGACATCATACAGAGTCGGTGAAATTCTCAGTCTATTTGATTTCTTGGTTGGAAGCAAGTCGTGCGGATAACAAGGTTAAAGAGGAGAATCAAGGAGATACAGCTATTCTCTAATTCTCAACCAAATCATGCTCTTCCCCGGCAAAGGAGCAATTTTCTTAAAAATTGATGCAATTCCAAAGGATTCTGCGACGCGACTAACGTCCATTTGTAAGGTATATTTTTTTATGAAAACCACTTGGGCATTAAAAGTATTCAGAGATGCCTCAAGGTCTCGCTGTGTGTGACTCTGTGATATTCAGGTTTCTTAATACTCATGGCAGTGAAAGGTAGGGTCAATAGATTGGGAAATACTCCAAAAATTAATGACCATAAAAGCTTCACTTGGTGCGAAGCACTGCAGCTGTTGATAGTATAGACTTTTTTGAGAGAGGATTCCCTTCGAAGTAAAGATGGCTTGGATAATTTTTCTAGATTTCTGAGGGTTGGTGTCCATTCGCAAATGCTGCGGCCAGAGATGTGGTTGGTTGGTACCCGCTGTCACCTCGCTAAACGTGTATGATTCGACATTCGTGTGAAAATACTGTGTCTGTTTTTTGCTGTTTTTCTCAGCAAGTAGACACTGTATTCAGCTGAAACTTTCACATTTGACTTTTATTGTACTTTTCTTTATAATTTCGACTATAAATCAGCATTATTTGTGACAAAAAAACAATCTATGATCCTACCATTAAAGCTTCTTCCACTTAGATGCCCAGATTTTGTTTCTAAATTAACCATAAAATTGTCCCTTGCTGCAAATACGAGATATTTGCACACAACTGCTACAGGCAGTATAATTTTTCAGCCCAATGGCAAGCGATTTTTGATCCCTTGGAATTTTGATGGCGCATGGGAAAAAGCGCAGTATGCTAATTTGCGGGTTTGTTTTCTCGGTCTTCTTGATTTCTTACTGTTATTTGTGTTAATATTATTAATTATTAATATTTTTTGAAAATCTTTGATTCATATACATGTATATTTGTTTTTGGGGGGAAGGTGGAGAGTTAGTCTGGTTCTATCGTTATAAAGCACAGGTTATTCATATAGCACTTTGAGTTCTAACAGGTAACCATGGCAATTCTGCAATTTCTGCAGAGGGACCGCACTCAATCATGGGCTTCATATTTGCCGACAGTAAAACACCTGACACTGGATGTGTACAAATTATTAAAGGAGCACGCACGGTCATGTAGTGCAATGAAATGCCAATGCTACAAAGTAAACATTGAATTGTGTAGTATTTGAATTTTGATATTTTGATTGCAGAAGATAGTGTTTAACCGGTTGTATATTCTAGTCTATATCACTTCATCATTGTTTCGGTAAATCACTGGTACTTTTTGACGGGGAATTCCACCATTTGCTAATTCGATCAATTCAGTGTCACAAGTTTGTGTTTGAGTAAAAACAAATGGGCCCAATGGCTCTGCTGATTACCAAAAGCAAAAATCGCACTTCCTGCAGCCATGCTTAATGTCACAGGTTAGCAAAAAATGGCATGTGAAAAAAACCACAGGCAAATCACTCGGGTGGGATTCGAACCCATGGCCTGTGGTTTTTTTTCACAGAGCTCAGAAAGTACTGAGTATACAGTGCTTAATACACATCGGTGTAAGGGTAAAACCAAAATATATTCTTTATCCCGATGCAAAAATTAACATCTGTAACAAGGTCATGATATCTTCAGCTCATTGCTGTAAGGACCTTATTTGCAATTTCATATGTGAAATATCAAAAGAGCTTTAAATATTCATATCTGAAGAATGTTTAATACTTTTCTTAGAAAACAATTAGTTCTTTATGCCAAATACTTACTTTGGAGAAAATTTTGATCAATAAACTCCATTCACCAGGAGCTCCAACATATGCAAAGGCAATTTATGAAATCCATACAAGCTGTAATAAGGACGTTGTATACTGAACTGCGATAATTTCCTTCTGCATCCTTGTATCTTAGTTCACATCTCTCTTTAAATGTGAATCTGAGGTTTTAACCTCTCTTTGTAGGCCTTAAATTCAAAATTCAAATTCAAAAATATTTATTGTTGTAATATAAAGCATGGAGTTTGTTTTCCAATAAATAGATTGTGGCAAAAACAATAGGCTAAACAAGAATGGTAGATTTGTTACGCCTAGTTGTATCATAAACCAATGCATAGACCGGCCTGCCATATCAGCAGTCAATTTCCACTAGCCTCTCAAGTATATTTTATCCAATATATCATGACGACGACAACGGCGTAAAATATTGTAAAAATTCACAAAAGATATTGCATTATGCGTTATTCGTGGTAGGTTATGTCCCTTGCTTCAGTACAGCAATAGAAATATGTAACAATAGCAGCTCAAATTGAGATATATTTAGACGTTCGTGTAAATATGTGCGTGTTTGCCCATATCCTATGTCAGTAGAGAGATTGTGTCAGGTGATTGTGGATGGAATGTGGGCCCAATGTTTTGATTAATGTTCAAAGATCATGACGGAGTCCATGTTAGATGTGGAGAGACGTTTGTCACAATAACATAATTTGAACGTCAGTTAACGGAGTAAAAGTTCGAACATGACACTGTTTTATTGCCTGGCTTAAAAAACTCTGCTTTTGCAAAGTGTGAAAAACCAGACAAGAACTTTCTCGGTGTGCATTGAAGATTATCTGTTAGAATAAAGACAGTCTGCACTTGCAGGGTTTATGAAAACCGTGAGATCGACATTGCTGGGAGATTCACAGTGCTGTGAGCACCGGAATCAATGCCACTGTGTACATTAGCTTTAAGCTGCATCCCTTGCATTATGCATTACCGGTGAAATGTTTGCAAAAGCATCCGGATATCGTGGGCATCAAGGAACTTCAGACAGACACAAGCCGGCTTATGTCATCGCAGATTTTTTTTTTTTTAAGTCTGCATGACCATATTTCTCATTTCAATTACATATGTATCATTTTTTATGTTGAGATTAATAATATAATACAATAATAATAATGAAGAATACTGATTGATTATGGTGTAGTCAGTTCTTATACAGCGCTTTATCTACAGGCATCTCAAAGCGCTTATTAGTACGTTACTAAGACAGGTATGCTAATTTTTTTAATAATGAGACCCTTTTTATAGCACCTTGTGAAAGTTTTACAAGGTGGTGCGGCACAATCTGCAGCCAACCATACCAGAAAAACACCAGGGCAGACCCCTTCTCATAATAATAAGTGGAACTGGGTTCTTTTTATGTGCATTACACAACACTTGGGACCTAGGGCTTTTTTGTTGCATCCGAAGGACGAAGCAATAATGGTTCAGCATCTTGCTTAAGGACACACCAAGTGTCATGACCGGGACCTAAAACCCACTCTCTGCTGTGATCGGGAAACACCAGAGCCCGTGTCCGATGTGCTTGACCACTCGGCCATGATGTTATCCCTTTTTACTGCAGTGTGCTGATGGCACTCGGCGGCACAGTGCCCTATTTCAGGGCAGCCCTTTGGGGCAATTAAAAATCAATGGTGGAAACATTTTGTCAGTTGTTCTTTGTTAACATTAACCTTTCAGCCAAGCGAGCTATCGGATGATTTTTTTCTAACGAAGCGGTAATTACTGTTGGTGTGTTAAACTTTGTTCATGTTATTGGATAGCCGTTACACTATCCCAAATACCTGATTATCTTGCTGCTGGATTGAGCTTCAAGGTTTTCCTTGTCCTTCCTGAAAGTGTGATTAACAAAACGTCTTGTCAAGATTAAAGAGGCAGCTTAAATCTCTGTTAGTCGATGTGTTTTTCTTAAATTTTTGTTTTTTAAAGTTGCTCTTTGAGGCGTTGCTTGTTGGACCTCGGTTCGAATCCCACCTCAGACCAGAGCCTTCCCATGTGGATTGGGTTTTTCAGGCCCTACCTGATGGTTTTTTCGTATGTGGGGTTTTCCTCCCACATCTAAAACTGAACATGTCGTAATCATTTCTCTCCACAGATATCTTCAGACCTACAGGTCACAGTGCTCGTCACTTTTGAGGGTCCCTTGATTGTATAAAAAAAAATATAAACATACATAACTTTCTCCGTAGAGTCAAAGATTTAAGGGGTATATAAGAGACCTCATCAAGTCTGCACATACCCTATCTTTAAGCCGCATGCATATCAATGAGCGCAGAGCAGACAATTATCATGGAATACGATCCAGACGGTTTGCGAGTCCGCATGTCGTACTCGGAAACTTTGATGTAAAGTGTGGCAGTCTATGAATAGAGAGGTGTTTTTACATACACAGGAAATGAATTCCCCAACCAGCTCGCTCGTAATCGCTCCCTGCTAATTTATCCCGAGGACGGCACTGTTTGCTAATTGCGAAAGCAGACAAATTCGTCTTAAGAAGGCGAGATGATTAATAGTCATTACAGGTTTGACTTGTTTACACAATGGAATTGTTTTTTCTCTCAATTAAACATCGCCCTGATTTGAAAGGTTAATGACATGCTTGCTATCTCGGTCGTTTTTGTTTTTTCCGATTATGAAACGTCTGTGTATAATGTTGACAAGTTGATATAATCAGGCGATTTCATCGAAAGGAAACCTTCAAAATGACATTCAGGAATGTCTCATCAGCTGATGAATTGTTCATGTTTGTGTTACTTCTTTTTTTTTTATTATCTTGTCCACATACGCTAGATGTTGTGTTTCAGCCAGAGCTGAACACGGTCTTTGGCATTTTCGTTGAATTCAGCAATTATGTCTCCAGCATCACACTTCTGCTCCAGTAGGAGACATCTGAGTGGGTGATTTATGGTGTGTGGTTCAGAGCTGCAAGGCCTTACTATGCAAGTCACATCCTAATTGTTAAGGTAGCTCCATTTTTGGAGCTTTACTTTCTTTGCAGCGTCCAGGGCTCAATTTTATGGCTCTGCTTACTGTAAGCAATGAATCTGTGCTTACGGAAGCTGGGAAATATGCGCCTAGTAAGCATTTTTCCCGGGTTAGCAGAGAATTTATGCTTGTGTGCGTGCATAGTCCACGCATTGTTCCACATTACTAGGCATTCATCACCTACACGGCATACCCCTTCTTTTATGTGCATTACACAACGCCCCATCAGAAAGACGAAGCAATAATGGTTAAAGTGTCTTGCTCAAGGACACAAGTGTCCAGACCGGACTTGAACCCACACTCTGTTGATCAGAAACACCAGAGCTCGAGTCCGGTGTGCTAGACCGCTCGGCCAAGACAAGGACACAAGTGTCCAGACCCGGACTTGAACCTGTTGATCAGAAACACCAGAGCTCGAGTCCGGTGCGCTAGACCGCTCGGTTAAGACACTCACCAGTTAGGTATTTATTTGTAAATTAATTATTGTCGTTTGTCTTCGTTTGGCTTTTAGGGAGAGAGCAGCAGTCAGTCAGAGGAAGGGGACCCCGGACGAAAAGACACCCCTCTTCTCGATGAGGTTATCTCACAGTTAGAGAAGGTTTTGTCATCATGATATTTAACATTGCGGAGCCAAATGTCAAAGGTAAGGGGTCGCTGAACTCTCTGGCTATACGCTTAAAGGGGCACTATCATTATGATCAAAGCGGGCTTGTGGTTGTACATGGAACTATGAACACTCACCCAGTTACTGCATGCGCGCGTGCGCCCTCCACAGATATGATATGGAGGGAGGGCGTGCGGGTGTAGTAAGTCAATGAGAGTTCATAATTCCATGTACAGCCACAAGCCTGCTTTGATCATAATGATAGTGCCCCTTTAAAGCATGCGGCCAACTTTGGTAATTATCAAGGAGTAGTACCCGCACTTTATGTGTTCAAACATAAATATGAAATAACAACCCTGTGAAAATTTACTCAATCTGCCATTAGTGGAAAAAGTAAACACATTATATGTTTTTTACTGTTTTCAAACAGTGGGTTTGGGGCTTTTGAGATCAAAACTATTTGTTTTAAACTCATTTCTTAAAAACTCTAGCATTTCAAGATGACCACCATTATCTCAAAATCTGAGCATCTTTTACAACTACATGTTTAGATACAGTTACATAGTTTAAAGGTTGAATAGCTTCTGACTGGCAACCCCGAACAAAGACACTGACAAAATAGGGAGACCGCCAACATTAGGGCAAGATAGCTCAGTAGGTAGATCGCCATCCCATCAACCAGAGGTCGCTGGTTCAAATCCCACTCTAGTCGTTTAGTCTTTGTCCACCCCAAAATAAATAATGATAGTTCTGTATCTCTTGAAATGAGGAGGAACTGTTGTGAATGGACTCTCCCCCAATTGGGAATGTGCTGTATTCCGTTTTTGAGAAGAGCTTCGGAAAAGGTTGATGGAGGATTATCAAATTTTGTATTCATTTTTTTGTTGATGCAAGGGTCGTAAACGTGTTTTTTGTATGGGAGGTGAGAATTAGCATTTGTATATATCCAAATTCTGGGTTGGTTATTTATTCTACTTGACTGAGTAAACAGTGCTTCTCACACATGGGGCTTAAAGGGGGAAACAAAAATAATACTCTCTATATATTGCTCACACAGATCCTTGTCATGTGATTGGTGGAATACGCGTCACGTGTCATCCTTGATTTTGCCATGTGTACTGCCGCAACGCTCCAAAGTGTAATATAGGAGTCCTATATGGAAAATGATAGGATGCGTCGGATGCTTTGCAGCATCGTTTCTAACATAGTCGTTCCCTGCCGGTTTGTCCAATTGAGGCAAGGTTGTGTTACGGTGGACAAGGTTGGTGTCTACATGGAGTCGTCCATGTTGTTCAGAATGGGTTTTTAGAATTTTCAGAAGGTGGGGGTGGACGAGCTTCCGTGTCTATTTTTTGTTTTTAAGTGAAAGAAATTTTCAAATGACAAGGATCTATGTGTGAGTGATATAAAACGAATATTGAATGCATTCCGTTCGAGCATTGTCGCACAATATAATCACTCTGTGAAATCTGGCTTTTCTATTTCACTTGACTTCGCCTCATAAATTGGAATAGTCCATATTTCACCTCGTGATTGTATTCTGCGACAATGCACTCACATGCATCCATATTTGTGTATTATCCCTAGTGCAGTTAATAAATCAACTAAAGTGTCTGCAGTACCTGCTGCTGTTACAGGTATAGTAGTTCTGCTCCAGAATGCTGATGTCACGGGTTCAAATCCCATATGAGTAACCCTGTGGATGTTTTCTGCGGGAGTGTACAATGCTTGAAAACAAAAAAAAATAGATAAATAATATTTCAAATTCAAGAAGGCTTATTTAAATACAGGCATGATATTCCCCCAATCTGATTTCTGATTTTTGTGCCCTCAGTAAAAAAAAAGAAGAAGGTGAAATTGCCATTAAATAGCCTCAAAAAGTCTATGAAAGTTTATACTGCATGTAGGCTCACTAAATTTGCCTCCTTTTCCCCAAAGGCAAAACAAAATATGTCTGTTATTAAAAGTTTGTGCAAATTTGTACCTGTCTGCAGTAAGTAACTCCTTTTGAAGTACTTTCTTTTTGAGAAAATATAGGTGACCACTCTGGCACAGCATTCACTTACTGCATGTGAAAAACGTGGGTTTGTAAGGACTTGTATGGTGTTTTGTCACAGATGTTATGACTTTTCTTATGAAAATAATACAAAGCATTTGTATGGCACTGTACAAACAACAGAGCATCTTGCAATAACAGAGAAAGAGAGATCGTAGTACAAAAAGGAAAACGTCCACGACAAACAATTCTTTTTTTAGGAAGGTTCTGGGAACAGAAATGGCTGGAGGAGGTACGTTTGTGAGTTTGATCATGAAGTGAATAGACATTCAACATCAAATTATTCAATAACAAACAAATCCATACTTAATATAAGTCCTACTTGTTTGTCTGTAATTTTTCAGATGGAGAAAAGTTAGTTGTGGTTTTATTTGTTTGTATATGGGGGGGGGGTGTTCAAAATGAATTAACACTGGCCATATCGATGGTAATCAGACCCATTTTATTCCTCTGGTAATGAAAGGTATTGACCTTGTAACCTTTGTTTACTAAAAGAGTGACCTTGTACGATCCAGTGCCTTTCTGGCAGGCAAGATACGACACTGGTTATTTGTGTCATTATTTCCACCTAATTTCAAGAGTTATAAAAATAACAGCTGAACAAGTTTTTGAGATAGTGTGCCCCTTTCTTCATAACAAAAGTCAGATTGAATGTTTTTCTTGCATTGGGCTGTGTACAAATCGTGCCTGCAGCAAGTCCAGGCTTTGTGCTTTTGTAAACATGGTGATGTCACAGGTTACATCACGGCTTGTTTTTATCATTTTTTAATTAAGACAAAATTATAGATAAAACACCTTCAAATCATTCAGCTCTCCCTTTGACAAGTCATATTACGCTTCGTCACATACATTTTACTCCTTTCCAAGGAACAGAACATGACTTTTTCTTTTTCTTCCTTCTTTGTGGGAGCTTCTTGAACTTGGCCCTTTTAGTAAACAAGGTGTTTGTCTCCGGCTTGTAAGCCTCAGCCACCTGTTCAAAGCCCCGTATTAAAAGTGCACATTTTCAAATTGACTGAAGGAGCCCAAGCCAAAGACGAAGCCATGGTTGTGAAAAGTGCCTACAAAAGTATAGTGTGTCATGGCCGAGCGGTCTAGAGCATCAAGTTCATATGGGTTCGAATCCTGGTCGTGACACTTGTATGGTCAGGACACTTAACTATCACTGCTTCTCGTCACCCAGGAGCAAATGGTTAACTGTGAGTGTAGAGATTGTTGATGAGAATAATTAGTAAACCTGTGTGTCCGTTTGGCTCCCGGTGCTGCATACTCCAAAGGATTAAGATGGTTTCAGGAATGCTTAAGGCCAATGAACATGAGTAGTAATAATGTAAGGCACTTTGATACAGTGTTTAAAAGTGCCTAATAAATGCCTGTTACTATTTACTTAATGAGGAGGCATGCCAATTTAGCTGCCGGTGCTGCATACTCCAAAGGAGTTGAGATGATTTTGGGAATGTTTAAGGCCCAATGAACATAAGTAGTAATAAGGTAGGGCGCTTTGGTACAATGTTTAAAAGCACCTAATAATATGCCCATTACTTAATAACTCTTGTGTTGAAGCATGTAGACCGCCATGTTTATTAATCATCCATTATGCCTTTGAAAGGATTCGAACTGCTTCTAGCTAACGGGCAAGCTCCGTGATCGAGTGGTAAGACATCTGCCCTAGGATGGCAAAGGTCGTGGGTTCGAATCCCACCCGAGTAATACACCTGTTGGTTTTTTGTCACAGTACTCAGGA
The DNA here is from genome assembly GCA_032158295.1 of Pycnopodia helianthoides. NCBI lineage: Eukaryota > Metazoa > Echinodermata > Asteroidea > Forcipulatida > Asteriidae > Pycnopodia > Pycnopodia helianthoides. Next base: position 21,104,966 of record CM063243.1, read on the forward strand.
AAGTACCGAGTGTACAGTGCTTTACACACATTGGTGTATGAGTAAACAACAATAAAACACAAAAAGAATTTTCTTCGTTCAAATCGCAACACCACTAACTTTTTGTTAATACAAAACAACACATATTGTGTTAATCAGAATTGAATTAGAAATGACTTGTGTACTTAAAACCACAGATCGTGGACCAAGGGCCAAATATTATTTATTGACCAATACCAAGACTAAATGTTCGATAAATACTTACTTATTTATACACACATTTTGTTTAACAAAATGTTTTACGGTAAGCTATTTTATGATGTACAAATAATGTGCATATGATTACAATGACCTAACCATGTTCTTATTTATGTATTGTTAAGCTTGTGCAAGTAAACAATTATAAAATACTTAACTGAACTCTGCATAATTCATGGTTTCTGTTCGTCCATATTGAAATGTTCCATATTTTGTATTCGGTTTAACCAAAAGACCTTCATGGCTATTTTGGGTCAATGTGTCTTCCTTCCACGGTCAAGGTTCGAAAATTTATTCATCTCGCAATTTAAAAAAAAAATTGTTTGAGTTTTCCTTAATTTTCATGGTCTTTCAATTTCGAAATTAAATTAAGCTACGACCTGCGTGTGCAGTGCACAGAATTCAATTTGAAGTTCGTGATTTGATCGGCTGCAAGACACATCAGAAGCCTCGACAATGACGGACATGAAATTGTGAATAAGGTCATATTTCTTTATTTTGGGCAAACTGTATGCGGTATATTGACGTGGGCGGCAAGCGTGATACATATGCAAAATGCACCAGTGCAAAGACTAATAAATCACCAGCACAACATGAGTTGCACATCCATGTTTCACATATCACGCCTGCCAATGTCTGCAAGATGAATGTTTGTATTAAAGCACGCGGACAGCACTGGTAATTACGTCAAACACCAGTAACCCGCACTTTATCGTGACCCAACAACGTTTACATGAAATAGCAACAAACCTGGGAAAGTTTAAGCGCAATCGGTCCTCACGAGGAAATAGTGCACTCTCCAAATGACCCAGAATTGACCCGGATTCGGGTCCCGTGGGGTCTGACCCATTTGTGGGTCTGACCCATTTGTGGGGTCTGACCCATTTGTTGGTCTGACCCATTTGTGGGTCTGACCCATTTGTGGGTCTGACCCATTTGTGGGTCAGTATGACCCGGAATCTTTGTCTAAATGACACAGAAATGGGTCAAACTGATGTAGAATTCAGGCAATTTTTTTGGGACAATTTTCCGTGCCAGCCTGACCCCAAAATGGGTCAGGCCCCCTAGGATCTGGGAACCGGGTCAATTCTGACCCGGCAGAGTGTGAACAAATCCGTTACAGTATACGTTGTCACCGCTTTCAAACATTAGTTTGGTTTGGACTCGCAAGATGCAAACTTATTGTTTTACTCATTTCTCAAAAACTTTAGCATTTCAGGCAAACACATTTCAAGGGAAGTTTTCCCACCATGACCGTCTCTATACCGTGTTAGTTATGTGCAAATCTGTGAATGTTTATGTTTTCGATCTTACCAATGTTGCGCACACCCTTTAAAGATTAACAGATGCTTTTAAGGGGAATTTTATTTGTGCCCCTAAATGCCCCCCCCCAAAAAAAAAAAAAAAAAAAAAAAAAATTAAAAAAAATCAGGCATTTCTCGTAAATAGTGAAATGGAATTAAAAGTGAAGACAACTGAAACATCAGCCGTGATATCAATGTGATGTGATGTCTTCAACATTCTATGTTGAGAAATCTTACCTTATACCTCAATTAGGGGTTATTTAAAAGCACTTTTGATGTTTGATGAACAAACCCATAGTTTAGTTTTGGCGGGAATTGACTGTTTTTCTGGCATGGAGCGTCACGTTCAAAGAAAACGTTTCAAATTAGAACAAACTCGAAAGCTCACTTGGTGTTGACCTGTAGCGTACCAACATGGTACATAATGTTATATATGTGCTATGACAGTACTGATCTCCATTAAACCAAAAAGGTATCAGACTACGTTATATTATCCTGCCAGCCTCTATTGAACCTGAGAACCTAAGTTGTAAATAGTTATTTATTTTACTCCTCTTCTGAAAATTTCAAACAGGTAAGATACAAAAAGCAGTAGGCCCTATACATTGCACAGTAAACGAGGACAAAGGCAAAACGTGGAGAAGGCAAGGTTGAGGAGGAAACTGTTTTGCCAAAAGGCTCAACCTGCCCGTATAAAGATGACTACAACATGGTATAGTTTTATTACAAATATGAAATAATATGAAGTTGTACTTTGGAAGAAGGAACTATAACATCGATTACATGTTCAATAACACATCAATGTCTTGCTAATTTTATTAAATGTTTTGGATTGGGGGCGAGGTGTGTAATGTTTTGTTTTTCTTTAACTTAAATGTGAGCGAAAATGTAGGTGCCCTATTTACTGAAAAACACTGTGAATACTTTTCAACGAAAGTTTAACAGGTTAATTTATAATCAACCTTTTAAAAACCGAAGGTTTGGCATGAATGCGTGCTTCCTCGGTAAAGGGGGCCTGACGAGGGAGGTATTTTGAAGAAGATATCCCCCTTTCCTCCTGGTAATACTGTTGGGTCTTCTTTTTTTCAAACGGCTTTTGCTTTGTTGGTTTTAGTTTTGGATGTCAGTATCCCCTAAAACAAAGCCCAAGATTTACAATGATAATTCTATTGGGGCTCTTGAATAATCGTTCTTTCTTGGGTTTGTTGCTGTTGCTGAGTTTGTTTTGTTTGTTGGGGTGGTTGGTTGTTTGATTTGGGTTTTGGGGGATGGTTGGCCGGGGGGGGGGTGTCTGTCAAACGTAAAATGGTTCCTCATTGCATATTAGTTGAAGACTATTTCTACTCTATTTATCAGAAAATGAGTGTAATAACAAAACTCAATGCAGTGAATTGGACATTGGAGACCCTCTTTAATCCCACTGTTGTTTGTACTGATCTAATGAAAATAGACGGGCTAGATTGTTGGTCAGTTTATAGTTAAATATCTCCGGATTTTCTTTTATTTCTTTTAATGGATTTCTAAAATACGTATTTTTATAAAGAACACAAATTGTATTAAACTACAGGGTCCAAAAATCATAGCATTTTACAAATTACTTTGAATGGTATAAATAGAAATCAAAATACTTATTTCACAGACAAAGGTCATTTTGGAAATGGGGTAACGATGTTCTATGGATGTAAATAGGCCACGTTTTAAAGCACCAAAGTGTGGCTTCAAATTTCTGAAACGAAATTATTTAACGAGCTTATCTCCGTGTGAAATCCAACAATTGTCGTCCCAGGTAACCAATTAACAGCCATTAACGTGCGCTAGATGACGCAGTGTTGTCTTTGTGGGTATTAAAGTCCCCAATGCAAGGAGGTAGTCGATAATGAAATCCATAATAAGTCAATAATGGTCCTGACTCCAGACTAGACAGGAGTGCCTCTTGTACCAGTGCTAAGTGTGGTAAGCTTATTGATTGGTCAGCCCACAATGATGTCTGTCCCTAGATACTGGCTGACCCATTATTCGAGTGGGCGGGGCCTCGCTGGTATCTCCCAACACTTACAACAATAACACTGCTATAGTGTTTTACATTATGCCAAAAATGTGGGTTTTCAGATTCAATCTATTTAAACCGCACAGAAGAATACCTGAAAGTGGGGACCCTGACTTGAACGACCCTCCCCCCCCCCATTATTTACATCGGTTCATTAATTTAAAGGGACACATTGCCTTTGGTTGGGCGATTTGGGCTATAAAAAGCGTTTGAAAGCGTTCGTAATGAAATGAGTATGGTTGGAAAGATGCATGCTTTATAAGGAGAATATAACGATTCACACCATATGCCTCAAATTTGCGTCGTTTTCCTTGTACTTGTTTAACTAACACGGTCCACCGTTTGTAGAGTCCAAAATTTGGTGCTTCAAAACTGCGGACCGTGTTAGTTCACGAAGTAAAAGGAAAACCACACAATTTTGAAATACATTTCCAGCCATTTTCAATTCATAGCGAACGCTCTCGAACCCTTTTTTATGGTTCAAATCGCCAAATCCAAGGCAACGTGTCCCTTTAAGTTCATAAAGCCTGCATGTTCTTTTTTTTCTGTCATCAGGATTTTTTTCTTCAAAATGAAATGAATGTATCTATGTTGTAGATTCATGTACGAGACCCATCAACTAACTCAATGATCGAAGTCTTGCAGTGGGTTTTACCTCGCATGGTAATCATTCGTCCAATCTTACACAATACACACCATGAACACCTCTTCAAATGGAATCTCATAACAATATGCCAGCCTTTATCTGTTGTCCGGATTTTGTGTGTGAAGTTTGAAGAGGGGCTCCAAGGTCAAATTCGTTTTCCTAATAGATAGAGTCCTCTTGAAAATGGGAGGGAAAAAAATTACAAGTCTCTAACCTCAACAAATGTTTGAAAGTTGTGTACGTTTTCATTTACTTTTATGCTCTTTCAAACCGAAACTTGAAACATGACGTCATTGGATGTCAACAACAAATGGGTCTGTACATTCCTAAGAGGAAGTTGTACGTCAGTCGAAATATCAAATGCAATGCCCGTTTGATTGAATATCATGGGAATTCAGGAATGAAAAACAAAAAAAATCCCGTACAAAAAAAAGACAGAAACATTATATTTGAAAGACGTCATTGGATGTTGACAAAATTCGTGCTGGAAGGGCATTAAATCGAATGGCATTTTACACCATTTTAACATGAGGTTAGAGACTTGTAATTTGTTTCCCAAATGACTCTATCCATTGGAAAATGAGTGTGACACAAAACTGAATTTGACCTTGGAGCCCCTCTTTAAGTGGCTTATCTACCATGATATTAAAGTTTAAATATTTTCGAAGGATACTGGAAAATAAGTGAGGGTATCGATTTAAATCTTTTTTTCTCTCCACACAATTACAACACCAAATTGTCTCCTTAACTTGATCAAAGTTCGGGTTTTTGTTGTCACGGTTTTAGTGTCAACCAAATGCTATCTGCATTTTGTAGACAATTTCTGACAAGTTGGCGATATTATCATCCTATGGTACTAAACAAGAGATATGCCTACGTGGTTTTAGCAAGGGTCTTTATTTACTTGCTTTGATAGCTGATTGGGCAATCCATGCAGTTTACTAAGTTCCATGTTGATGGGTTGAGGCTAAAGCCGAGGTTGACAATCAAATGTGTGTGTTTATTGGATCTTTTTCTTTGTTTAAAGGAACATTACAGAATTGGTAAGAAAAAAAACTTGTAAATTATACTTTTTGATCACAGATTTACATAAAACTTACACGATCTAAATGATGATGATGGTAGAAAACATCCCTTGAAATATTTCTGTCTGAAATGCCATATTTGATGAGAAATGAATAAACTAACTTTCCGATTGGAGTTTATCGCTCAGTGAGCGGTTTATTCATTTGTTGAATCTCATGCAAATGTGTAATCGGTTTTTCACTATTTTCTCGTGATCCAGATGGCCGATCGATCTCAAACTTCTACAGGTTTGTCAGTTTATGTATATGGTTACACTGCCAGCAACTGTTTTGTTAGCAAAAACCAATTCTGTAATGTTCCTTTAAATCTAGTTTAAATTCAGCAAATATGTTTCGGGGTTTTTCACCGCAAACTTCACAAGATCCCATTTCAACCAGTTAAAGCTTCATTTTTGTGGTAAACCTCCGAAAATAATGTGGACTTTTTCGGTCATTTTCGGCAAATATGTGGCCAATTTTAAACGTCGCGTTATTCTACTTCACACGAAATTGAAATCTTCTCAAAGCATTCATTCAATCTCACCTAATGTAATTGTTCTTCTAATCTGTGTCATGCAATTAAAAAAGATAACCATTTAATTTGCAGTAGCTTTCTCAGAAGTCTCTGCGTTGCGCCCACTCTGCTCAATAATTGAATGGTCGATTTTGCATGGCTAAAAACAACACCTTAAAGGCACAGTACACGTTTGGTAATGATCTGAAAATTAATGGCAATAAAAACTTACTTGGTAAGAAGTACAGCACCTTTGGTAGTATAATACATTTTAAATTTATACATTTACAGAATTGGTAAGAAAAAACTGGTAAAATATACTTTTTGATCACAGATTTACATAAAACTTACACAGTCTAATGATGATGATGGTAGAAAACATCCCTTGAAATATTTCTGTCTGAAATGCCATATTTGATGAGAAATGAATAAACTAATTTTCCGATTGGAGTTTATCGCTCAGTGAGCGTTTTATTCATTTGTTGAATCTATATGATTTCATGCAAATGTGTAATCGGTTTTTCACTATTTTCTCGTGACCCAGATGGTCGATTCATCTCATCTTTCTACAGGTTTGTCAGTGTATGTATATGGTGGATTTCATAAAGTGCTTACACTGCCTGCAACTGTTTTGTTAGCAAAACCAATTTTGTAATGTTCCTTTAACTTCGAAGTACTACGGTTATGGATAATATATCACTTTTTATTCCCCAAAATTTGAATCCGAGAAGCGTTTCGTCAGAAACGCTTCTCAGACTGTGTATTCCTATAGGGAATATTCTCCCTGCGTGGAAATATTCGCTCCGGTTTTTCGGTGATATCTAAAAAAAAACGCGACGTGAAGTGAAATTTCGCAGGTTAATAGGATTAACACAATCAGTAGGCTCCAATTACCAAACAGCACCTTTAAGTTTAACTGAATAATGCTTTATTCTAAACTCGCATGTCTTAGAGTAAAATTGAGGGACAGTTTCAATTGAAGAGGCCAAATCGATTTAAAACCCTGCAGCGAGAGATCTGTTTGGTTGCAACGTCCCTGTGGTATGTTGTAAATGCTGTTTTTCCATAGGTTAAGAGGGTTCCTTTTGCATTTTTCAGCGATTTTTTTCTTTATCTAATGTCCAGGTATTGCCTGGGTTAATTTAGGCTCATTTGTTTGCTTAATTATTAAAGTTTTATAAGTTGGTTTCATCTACCATTGATAGTTGACATACTGATTTTGTACACAAATAATGCTGGCAGAGTTTTAGCCCTGCCCCCTTCTAACCAAATTGCTGTCCCATGTTGATTGACACCCCTTCTGAGACGCGTGGCTTGGTCCAGCTTAGGATATCGTGGCATATGAGCTGACCAGTGCAGTGTGTTCGATGTGGTAAAGAAATAGGCTGGGGAGGGGTGCTGAAAAAGACCGGGAAACTTCTAATAATATGTATTTATTTTGCACTTTTTCGAGTGAAGGACAGGAGGCATCTTACAGCGCAAGTTGCACTGTTATTAATTAAAAACTTAACAAGGTGTTACACAAAACTTCATTGTAATTAATTGTTTTAATAACTGGGACGAGGGGTCCTTAGTGAAAAAAAAGCATATCATTGTTGTTCACTAAATCACAATGTGAAATTTCTTTGACGAATCATGTATAGGTATTCGTCAATAAGCACTGTGAACGGAGTCTACGGACGTATCCGAATTGGCGGCTACAGCTACAGCTACGGCTAGACTTCCGCGTCATCATGCGTTGAAGAAGTATAGTACGTCACTTAGCAACAGTCGTAGCCGTAGCTGTAGCCGCCAATTCGGATACGACCTAACTGTAATGCAATGCCATGGCTTTATGGCCACATCCATTACACAGTATCTTAATACGAAGCATTGTATTTGTCCAGACTTTAATTCACAAACACTTGACAATTTGAAGCGTTAAATCAACACTCACAAGGTTCTGGTCAATAATAACGATGGGAATTAATGTTAAATCTAATTAAATGAAAATAATAAATGAAAATCAAAATTACATGTAGGTCTGCAGTGCCGGACATTTTCATTTGGCGGGGAGGAATGTATTGAACCGTTCATTTTGTTAATTACATTTTGTCGATCTTATTTGGGCTCTGGTTTGCGCCACTATAGTATAGCTTGCTTATGTTAAATAGCTGTTTGAACGGAGAGTACAGTCTTCCTTATTTTTTTGGACGAGAGAATTAATCCCTATGCCCTGGTTCGCCACGCATACAGTAAAGTCTTCTTCGAATTCGGTGGTAACGTTTTAGAGGAAATAACGAAAAAAATCTTGTATCTCTGATCATATTTTTGGCAAACAAAATGAGCAATAGTGACTTGTTGTGGGTTATCCAAATGCTATTTCATTAACATTGACAGTAGCGCCTATTATCTCAGCTGGAAATATTTCTCTGGACGATTGGTACGTGTGTGAACTTGATAATCATTGAGCTTTCAGATTGAAATTGTATATACTGTATACGTTATCTGATAATTGTAGCTTCCAAACTTGTACTTTGGCTTTAAGGCGATGCTTTCCACGTGTGTCACTTATAAAATATGAGGCGGAGACATACACTATGCTTTTAATCTGTTATGGGTTGAACAGAAATGGGCCTACCGGGTACTTCATTTGAATAATATACATTTATTAAAATAATGTTGTTTTTAACGCAAACACTATAAGAACTAAAAGGGTATTATAAGAAATCCCTCATTTTGATTTTTTTCAAGATAAAACCGCAGTAGCACATGTAAAATACATTTTTTTTATTGAAAACTCAGATATTTGAGATAAAGTAAACAATATTTTCTTTTTTCACGTGGAAAAAATTTATGTTTAAAATAAAAGAAAAACTCAATTTCCGCTCTTTCAGCGTAAAATACAGCTCTAATTTTAGTTCATTATATTTGATTATTTCAAAATGGATATCATTTCATACGGATTTTATCCACGAAATAACGATAAGAAACATTTGTAAGGGTAGTTCCTCACCAAATGCTTATTTTACCTATAAAATACATAGTTAGTGCATGCTTGGTACTTGCTAACATATAAAACAATATTAATAACAGTACAAAAATACGTTTTGTAAAGTTCTTACTCACAACAAGTTTATTTCACAGAGAAAACCAAAGTTTCTGAGACTTGGCATTACAAACAGCAAAATAACAATATTTACGCTAAAAAACATACTTTTGATTACAACTTGAGCAAATCATAATTTTTAATAACCTTTGCGTTATTTACATGGGAGTGGGTGATTGGTACGCCAATTGGCGTACCATTCCCAAGACATATTTCATGATTGCACCATGATAATTTTGTATGATTCTGGTATTTATCTTGTACAAATACTTTTTTTAAAATTAAAATTATGTCTAATAAAAATTATTAGGGTAAAATGTTGATTATTCTTTGAGTGGTACAAATACTCTTGCATTTCGAACTTTGTCTGGTAAAAAACGTGTTTTTGGCAATTAAAAAATCAAGCACATATTTTTTCTGTAAATTTTGTGTTGTTCATTTTGTTCGGGTTGGATTTAGATTATTATGTTTAAAAAAACGCAAACTCGAGATAGTTCAGCAGTTTATATGAAAGTTTTACTTTTTTCCGATAAAAACATTTAATCCAATTAAAACTATATTTTTTCCAGGTTAAAATGTTTAAATCTGAACTTCTTATAATACCCTTTTAGTTCTTATAGTGTTCCGCAGAATTTTGAGATGACACAATGTTTGCATGTTGCTGAAAACTCATCTCACTGCAGTTGTCATAATTTTTCCAAACGATATCATCATTTCCATAAAAGGAATTGTTGAGAGATGTCAAAAGTGACAATGACAGAGTCCCCAGGGACTCGCAGAATCACGGAGTCAATTTTGTCGACAACTGACGGGGCAACCCTTGCTTGGAATATCCATATAATTATTGCGCGGGATGAAATGGCGGGAAAAGGTGTAGTCGAAACTTCCGGACGTATTTGAGTATATACCATGGAGGAAGGAAATAGATACTGACATGAATACTGATTACTCATAAATACTAAATATCATAATGTATCAAATTGTAGATAGGATATTTTATGGCATGAAACAAAAAACCAATAACACCAGCTGTAGTACACACTGAAGGTGAAGTAATAAGGTGTAATATTGGACACTTCAGATGCTATTTTCGTGGGGAAACAACGAATGAGTTCAAAGTCTAAAGCAATCTTGTTGCTATGTTCCTAGAGTGGGGGAGACCTTGCTCTCCACTCACCACTTGTACTATAGCTGACATAACGATACTATTATATTAGTTATCATGTTCAGATAATACTTATCTCATACACGGACCCTGGATGATTATTGTTTGCATGACCAGTGGCGGCTAGGACCCAAGTTGCAGCCCACGAGCTTGCTGAGGGTAGGAACAAAAACTTGCTTGCCATCTATTATAGGTACAGCTCACAAATACAACATAGATCGTTTTGAACTTGACTGGCTCCTGGCTAATTTGCGCTTAGCAGATGAATGTGCTTAGCATCAAAAAGCTATTCTAAAAACCTGATAGAGTCCGTTAGCTTCCTCAAGGTATTCAGGTCTCACCCCACAGATAAGTACTTCGGTTTTCGCAAGATTTTTATTGCACACCGTGCTTGCATCGTTCAAAACTGCAGCTGTGGTGTTTTCGTTTATTTTATCGTGTACATAACTTCAGCAGATCATTAATAGATATTTTGTCGGAGTTAACGAGACCGAGTTGTTTAAAGGGGATAGCTCTTGAGATCCCCACCCGAAAGGGGGAAGTTTGTACAGGAGACTTCGCCACTCCTCGGCTCGATCACCGTAGTGTTCTTCGGTACAGTTCTGATAAAGTCACCACACACGTCTTTGGTGCTTGTCATGTTGGGTCTGGCAGAGATTTAAAAAAAAACACACACAAAGATAACACTTGTATCTTATCGTTTAATATTAGTTTAGTTCAGGACATTATGAAACACAATCCACATGAAGTTATTTTTCAACAACTTTGTAGGAGCTCGACTTTAAAACTCTTCATAGAACAACCGGACGATTACACATCGACAGCACAGTCAAGTGTGTGTACATGAACAACATAATGATAAAGAAGTCCTGTGAGTTGTGTTGAGGTAAAATGTATATTCGATGTCCGGTACTTTCTGAAACATTTCATCTCGATGTATTTTGCCCTTTTCCGTTTCTACAGCCCTTTGTACGATTATTTCCCGATTTGTCTCCTCTATTAAAGGAACATTACAGAATTGTTTTTGTTGTTTTTGCTAACAAAACAGTTGCAGGCAGTGTAAGCACTTTATGTAATCCACCATAAACATAAACTGACAAACCTGTAGAAGTTTGAGATCGATCGGCCATCTGGGTCACGAGAAAATAGTGAAAAACCGATTACACATTTGCATGAAATCATATAGATTCAACATATGAATAAAACGCTCACTGAGCGATAAACTCCTATCGGAAAATTAGTTTATTCCTTTCTCATCAAATATGGCATTTCAGACAGATATATTTCAAGGGATGTTTTCTACTATCATCATCATTAGACCGTGTAAGTTTTATGTAAATCTGTGATCAAAAAGTATATTTTACAAGTTTTTTTCTTAATGTTCCTGTAGGTCTCCTCTTGTCTTCCTGTTTCGTTATTTTCTGGTCAGTTATTTTTGTTCTGACATAATAGAAGGCATCGTAGTGTACAGTCGCTTTGGTCCTACACAGGATTCTCAAGTAGGTTCTCACGTTACCTGTTGCGGATGTGATGTGGACACCAGCTCAATATTTCGGGATATCTCTTTACGTGCATCAGGCTGCCTATCGAGATGTGATTTTGATTTTTTTGTAAACCTAACTTTCAGGATAGGTCCATTAGGTTTGTGATGTTTAAAGGAACATTACAGAATTGGTAAGAAAAAAACTTGTAAATGTACTTTTGATCACGTTTACATAAACTACACGTCAATGACGTGATATAGAAACTCCTTAATACTTCTGTCTGAAATGCCATATTTGATGAGAATGAATAAACTAATTTTCCGAGTGGAGTTTATCGCTCAGTGAGCGTTTTATTCACTTGTTGAATCTATAAGATTTCACGCAAATGAGTAATTGGTTTTCACTATTTTCTGTGACCCAGATGGCCGATCGATCTCAAACTTCTACAGGTTTGTCAGTTGGACCACCTCCATGGTAGGCCTGGAACCTACAAACCACTCAACATGCTGAGGTTATGTAACACCACTAATGCTGCATCAAATTTCAGAAACTTTTACTAAATTAATTTTGTTGTCCACATCGTAATAACCAGTAAATCAAATTAATTATCAGTTACACCATGGAGGAAGGAAGATGTATGACTAATGTGGGTCAAATAAGCCTGTTTAATATAACAACTGCAATATTCCGTCATTTGACGGATTTTATGATATGTCATTTCTTATTCCTGTATTGTAACCCTCTCGTGACAGGGTTTTCTTCTTTTAATCTTTCAAGGAGCTGCTAACAAGAGACAAGCTGTAATTATATCAAGCATTCTTATAACTGGTTTACATGAATTCATGTTTAAGAGAGGAAGACTATAGATTCAGTCCGGAAGTTAAGGTTTGAGACAGAAGACATTATCCTCCTAATCCCAAGACCGCATAGCGACGAAGACGACCCATGAATTTAAATTGCTTCATTGATCCTGAGCTGAAAGCTCGATCGAAGTGTCTTGCACTCCCCTCTGTCTTTAGGAGGGGGCCGCGACAGCTTTGGCGTCTCTTTAGTATTACGAATTAATAGCTGTTGTGAGAGCGGTGTACGGGCAAATCATGAAGCAATTAAACGGAAGAATTTAACATAATTCGGTAAACCATAAAGTGATGGTTAGTGAGGTGGGGGGGGGGGGTTACTGGTGTGTATGGTATCAATGCACTTTTGCAAATGTCTTCTTTGAAGTTTTCAGTTAAGATCATGCTGATGCTGTAGGTGGTTGTCTTGCATTACCACTTTTTCAGTTGATTAAAGGGATGGTACGTTATGGCAGTCACCGTGGCAGACGGGTTCGTGCTGAGAAGAGCGGGAAAGTTTTGAAATTTGCCTGCATAAGTGAATCTAGATGAAGCTCTGCAGCCGCAAACCGGAATCCTACAAATTGAGACTTTCAAATCAAAATCAATAATAAGGAAGGCTTTCTTAAAATTTTTTTTACAGCATGTCTATTATCAAATTACAGCGACACTAATGAATAGTGGTGAAGCTTGAAAAAGGGCACTTCAATGACGTTAATGGTGTGCTTTTGTTAACACATGCTGTTTGATTTGTGACGCCCGTTCCAAGATATGTTTGTTCTGGGAAATAATGCACGCCATTAAAAGTGAAGACAGTCGAAACATCAGCCAGTGATGTGATGTCCTAATCATTTTGTACTTTGGGAAATACTTAGGCCTACCTAATGGACCATGTTAGATGTTTTGGGAAGACGAGAAATTAGTATTAGCTGCTCCAAACTGCTTAGGCCCCTACCAATCAAAAGGACCTATGGTAGAAACGCAAAAATTAGTTTGTGGCCTTTCTCGAAGGCAGAAGATGGTATGTTTTCATAGTAAAGGGCATAATAGCGTCACAACGTCCTGGGCAATGGCATTATTGATTTTATAAGCCAGAATTTAAACTTAATTATCTCGAAAACTACTAAATGTTGGTGAACAAATTTGTCGCGACACTTGTATATACTATACTTCTCCTATACTGTGTTATGACGGTCGTTTTTGACGGTCCTTTTCAATTTCACGTTTTAAAGACACAACATAAAAACGTTTTAGATTAACTTCTTGTCAAGTTCCGGGAACACAAGAGAGACACCACTTCGGATTGAAGAGTGGCGACCTCTTTTCCTCCCGGATATTCAAGTGCCAAAGATTGCGCCGATGACCGAGAAACCCAATTCGCATTACATCAGTAACTCTCTCAACCCTTGCTAGAGTTCCATTTCTCGTACGCGTTCTGTTATAACTGTGACATCTGAAGGCTTATTTCGAAAACAGATATATTTGTCTGAAGGTCATGTTTTACTTCACAACACTTCCTGCAACCTTCAACGATCTGCCCGCGCCATGTAAAATGTCAATGATGGCTATCACGTGATATAATTTTGACAGAATGGTTTCATGGGTCCCGATGAGCGAACTTACACCAAGTAATTCATTACTGAAAGACAATCACAGATGTGTAATTAAAACAGTAAACACTGAGCGGACAATGACTCATGCGTGGCGTGTGTGTCTTGTTAAACAAAACGCACAGATGTTATAACATCGTTAGGTGTCCTTGGGTAATTACTAATAACATAAACATATTTCCTGTTAATTATTTTCAGATTTTACTTGCAAATGATATTTGAAGTGCCAGGAGTGATGATTTTGATGGAAGGTGGTGGAATTTGTTTTGTTTTCGATGAGCTTTAGAAAACTGCTTTATTAATATTGTATCAGACTCACATCAGTACTATTCGTTTCATGAGCTTTGTTTGTGAAAGCTCTCCCGCTCAGTGGCACAACCGGGGGGTGGGAGGGGAGGGGAGGGGGAGGGGTGAGGGGAGCTCGCCCCTACTCAGAACCCGCTTGCCCTCCTTCCCAAAGTGATTTCGAAAAAAAAATGCACAACCAATTGATTAGATACATTAAATAGCAACCCCCCCCCCGAAAAAAAAAATTAATAAAAAAAAAAAAATAAAAAATAAATAAATAAATAAAAATGCCACTTACTAGTTAGTAAAATGTAACAATAGTTATGGATGTCACAATAAACGTACAATTTATGCAAAGTGTGTGAATTTAAAAAAAATCACGAAAGAACAGAACAAACCCCCCAAGAATTGACCATTTTAATGTTACATTTATTTATTTATTTATTTATTTATTTGTGTTTGTGTGTTGGGGGGGGGGGGACACCAGGCTGTGTGTGAATGAATCACTGTAAACTACGGGAATTCTACAGATTGCAAGATTCATATGTTATATTTTAAGCCAAAGAACACACAGGTAACCATCATGTCTACGTTGGGTGTGTGATGTCAAGCTTCCATGGAAGCAGTTTCTTATTAATGCGTTGTTCGATTTCTCTTCGGAATGTTCAGACGATTTATTCCTTGTTATGTATTTTCAGCGAGCATTCTTTTTACCGGTTTAGCAGCATACACTCTACACAAGCACAATGAAAGATATCAAAGTTGGCCAGATATTCTTCGTTTTAGAAACGGCGCTGCGAAGACGTGGTTTCGTTCATTCTGTGAGACACAACAGCCTCGCGGTTTTAGTTTCCCTATGACTTGACTTTGACTTGACTTTGACTTTAAGCTTTCCTCCCAAGGGGGGCCTTGGAGATAGCTGCCTATCCACTCAGTCGCCATGCTTTTCTGTCGTTTGCTAGATGTCCTGCTCTGACCAGGGATGTGATGCCCAGATCGGCACAAGAGGACTTGATGTCATCCTGTCCAGCGTTTCGTGGTCTTCCTCTGGGCCTTGATCCAACAATATTGCCTTCGAGCACAAGTTTTGGGTAACGACTTGCCGCCGTCCTTTTAGTGTGGCCAAAGTATGATAGCTGCTTTGCTATTACCCTGTCAGGTTATATTGCCCTATAAGAAAGGGAAAAACCCGGAAAGCTGTTCCTGCGGTAAAATACAACACCCACATCCTGGTTCAGGATATTATGGGTACAGGGTGACAACGATCAGCCATTGTCCTATATATACATATCAGCGGCCCATTGTATCCACGAAGACACTGAAAAAATATTGTCCCCAATACTTTGAGCACAATGTACATCAACTTTATCTATGTAAAGTTTTTGGGTGCTTTCCAAATGTTGTGTGTGTGTGGGGGGGGGGGGGCAGACCACCAAGCGTACCCAGCGACGAGAAGCCAGTTCGAATTCCGTACAGGGAACTAGCTCAGTTCGAATCCCGTACTGGGAACTAGCTTAGTTCGAATACCGTACAGGGAACTAGCTCAGTTCGAATCCCGTACTGGGAACTAGCTTAGTTCGAATACCGTAAAGGGAACTAGCTCAGTTCGAATCCCATACCGGGAACTAGCTCAGTTCGAATCCCGTACCGGGAACTATAGCTCAGTTCGAATACCGTACAGGGAACTAGCTCAGTTCGAATCCCGTACTGGGAACTAGCTTAGTTCGAATACCGTACAGGGAACTAGCTTAGTTCGAATCCCGTACTGGGAACTAGCTTAGTTCGAATACCGTACAGGGAACTAGTTCAGTTCGAATCCCGTACTGGGAACTAGCTTAGTTCGAATACCGTAAAGGGAACTAGCTCAGTTCGAATCCCATACCGGGAACTAGCTCAGTTCGAATCCCGTACCGGGAACTATAGCTCAGTTCGAATCCCGTACCGGGAACTATAGCTCAGTTCGAATCCCGTACCGGGAACTATTTCATTTCGAATCCCGTACCGGGAACTAGCTTAGTTCGAATACCTTGATACTTTATACTTGATGGAGTAATCCCTTTGCAGCTGATGACAGCTAAACTGGGATGATGTGCTGTGAGTGACGCCATGACCAGTGGTGCAATAAAAGTGCAGGACAAGACAAAATGAACATTATATACACTGTACATTTGGAGGGGGCAACTAAGAGGAATCTGTCGTACACTTGCGGGCCCATTACCCGGATCTCAGGAAGAGCTGCAAGCCTAAATGCTTGGATGGAGGGTGCACTGACGACAGTTGAGGGTAATCTATTCCAGATCCTGATGGTACGAGGATAGAATGAATATTTGTAGCAGTCCAGGGAGACAGAGGGCATGCCATATTTTAGGTGATGATCATGTCTCAACGACCGGGTGGCTGCGGCTGAATGATAGATGGAAATGGTATATTGACAAGACGGTAGTGAATTTTGAAAAACATGCATGACTGTTGGAGAAGGTGACTGGTGTGAAGTGTATCCCAGTTGAGAATTGATAGCATTGATGTTACACTGGATGTACATGTATGTTGGTAGTCAGCACAGGCAAACCGTGCTCCTTGCCGCTGGACCTGTTCAAGACGGTTTATATCAGTGATGGTTGTTGGGTTCCATGCCTCATAGTCTAGTTGAGGTTTAACAAGAGCCTTGAATGCTTTAGCTTTGACCTCTGTTGTATGTACATGGTGATAGTGTCCTGCGCAGGAGGCCGAGAATGCGATGAGATTTTTTAACGACTTTGGTACATTGCTTGGACCAGCGAAGATCATTGGAGATAGTGATGCCCAAGTACTCATTGTTCAGTGACCCTATTCAAGGGGTCATCAAGCATTGAGTACTGGTAAATACTCGGTTTTCTCTTACGGGTGATTGAGAGAGTGGCACATTTGGTGATATTGAAGGACATCAGCCACGTTTTAGACCACACAGCAAGGGTGTCCAGATCTTGTTGGAGAGTTATGTGGTCTTCTTGTGAGCGGATCTCCCTGTATAGGATGCTGTCATCGGCAAAGAGACGAACAGTGGATTTGATTGAATCTTGAATGTCGTTAATGTAGAGCAGGAATAAGACTGGTCCCAGCACTGATCCTAGGGGGACCCCAGATGTGACATTTATCCAAGATGAATGGACACCGTTGACGGAGACTGCTTGGGAGCGATCTGCGAGGAAGGCCTTAACCCATCCTAGTGCCTTAACCCATCATAGTGATCTAGTTTAGCTGCTAGACGTCTGTGTGGAACTTTATCAAATGCCTTACTGAAATCAAGTAAAGCTACGTCAGTTTGGCTGTGTTTGTTTAGAACGTTGGCCCAGTCATCTGTGGCTGATATGAGTTGTGTAGGGAACTAGCTCAGTTCGAATCCCATACCGGGAACTATTTCATTTCGAATCCCGTACCGGGAACTAGCTCAGTTCAATAAAACTAACCTGTGAAAATTTCACTTCAAAAGGTGGTCGCGTTTTTGAGATATCACCGAAAAACCGGAGAGAATATTTCCACACACAGGAAGAATATTTCTCATAGGAATACACAGTCAGAGAAGCGTTTCTGACGAGGCGCTTCTCAGATTCAAATTTTGGGGAATAAAAAGTGATATTTTTTCCATAACCGTAGTACTTCGAAGTTAAAAGTTTCTCAACATTCATTATACTACCCAAAGCTGCTGTACTGCTTACCAAGTAAGTTTTTGTTGCCATTATTTTTCAGAGTCATTACCAAACGTGTACTGTGCCTTTAAGTAATCCAGTTTATATAGTTCGTTGTTTACGCATGGAGGTAGAATTAGCATGTAATAGATCCGTTGAATTTATACCAAAACAGGCAGATAAATATGATCGATCATGCCTTTTCTCCTCTGAACATTTCCTGCAAGCTGTCTGCCTTTAAAATTACAATCCCTCCCTCCACCCCCCCCCCCCAGCGTTGGAACATCTTGTGTAATTAAAAAAGGGCAATAAACAAAATGCACAGAAAAGACAGGCGATTGATGCATTGTATGTTATGACTGCTTATGTTTATGGCTGAACAAACGCTGACCTACATGTATTCCTCACGTTCTAGTTCACAATTGAAAACATTGACCCCAGCACTAGAGACAGGTGCTTGACAACAAAGATAAACTATTGAACCTTCCCAATGGGTTGTGTGATGTGCTAAATGTACGTTAATCGCTGCCACGAGTACTTTCCAAATACCCGCTGTGTGATACTGATAGTCATGACAATGCTGTGAAGGTGCTCATCGCGGGGGAATACACTTTTTGGGGTAAAATAAAGAGGTCATGGTGCACACTCACGATCAAAATGCAAAGGTATTTGTATATTTGTGGTATTTCTGATAGATTGTGAGTTCTGGCGGTGTTAAATGTGATCATCAAAAGTGAGTCAAACCATGCCAACAATGTTTCAACAAATTGCACAATTTTGGTTTAAAGGGGCATTTGTTCCAGGCTAACCCCAAACATGTTTTATTTTGTGACCCAATAATCAGGGTGCGGTGGAGAGGGGGCAACCACGGAGCAGTTTTGTCTTCCCTTAATATCATTGAGTTTCAAATCTGATTCTTCACCTTTGTCTGTATGTTGAATCATCGTTGAAGAAAGCATAAATCTAGAGAGAGAGAGAGAGAGAGAGAGAGAGAGAGAGAGAGAGAGAGAGAGAGAGAGAGAGAGAGAGAGAGAGAGAGAGAGAGAGAGAGAGGTTATTTCCCTGTGGTAGGCCATGGAGCAAGGTTCTTGCGATCAGATGGGGAAAAATGGGGGAGAGTGTTCAAGGAAGACGACGGGACGTCTGTGGGTGAAAAAGGGTTGACATTGCCGTCCACTTATCCGGCTTGTATTGTTATTACCGGGAAACTCGATGCACAGCTCACAAAGATCCTTGTTTCGGTTTCAAAAAAGGAAAGATTCAAACTCATCGAAACAATGCCGTGTTGAGCATCAATTGAATGAACTGATACGTAGGCCTACACATTGGATCTCCGAGGGTCGGCCAAAGAATTAAGGGATGGATTTTATAGATTCCGCATTCGAATTTTCCCAACAGTGGGCCCACCGGGAATCATCCGTGCAAGAATATATTCTGGAAATAAAGTGTTGCCCTGTTAAAAGGAAATTCTGTTTATACGAGACCGTAACCCTAATACCGACAAGTTACTCACCCCGCACTCTTCAACCCCTTCATTTTATATGATGCGAAACCCTCACGTGAGTTCTGGTTGAAAAGTTTTAATGTTCCCCCTCATAGCCTATAATACTCTAATGCCCTTTTAATAGGAAAATATTGTCAATTATAAAGTGAATTTTTTCCACAGCCAAGTTTTGAAAAATAGTCTATACAAATAAATAACAACCAAACTTAAGTTTTTTTCCAATAGCTTGTTTGTGCATCATTATGGAATTGGTGATAAGGAAGCTCTTGTATAAACTCCATAGGGAAATTACAGGGACTGTATACTGTGTGTTAAAAACGGAAAGCTCGCTGCAGGCAATGTTCTTGGAATCCGTGATGATTCTTCTCAGCGTCTTAAAGCTACATCTTATTGGCTTCTGGAAGAGTCCATTTATTCCCATCCTCCAGTTTTCAATTTAAACACCGTATACACAACCAACCTGTGAACTTGTCATATTAACATCAGGTGGCCCGTTTTAGTGAAAACAACAGCAAAGATTCGTATTTTGTTTTCAGGGATCTCCTGTGTCATTTACACACAGCAAGGAAGTCCCCCATGGTTAGGTCTTATCACGCTCCTTTCGGATTGGGGCGATCGAAATAAGTCGGCCTAATGCCGGGGAATGGCGATGGGGCGGGCGTCCTCAGTGCTATTTCCCCGGCTTTGACTATATTTCCGACGGGAAACATTATCTCTAGAGGATTGGTCGGTATGCGGACTTAAAAATCAGTGAGCTTTGGAAGTTATCTTTCTTTCCCCCTGACTAATCCTTGTACTCTGTCATTAGGATTTGTCACTCCAAATTAATATTTGATAAATACTCTAAAAGAATACCCCCAGATTATGAGTTTTGAATAATGATATTGTTGGCAACCTTTATTTAGGATAGAAAGAATTGGGGTATGTTATTGAAGTTAATTTTCCAGTCGGGGGGAAACTGTGTCCATACACGGTTTCTTACCAATTATATAAAAACTATTTACATCGGCAGTTTGTGCCTGGCATAAAAAAATTATAATTATACATGTGTACGGGTTGGTGAACAACAAAGCTAAGTGGGCTCGAGGATGGGTAGACACAATGGGCCAACTCAATCACGCACAAGGCTCTGCAGCCTTGGCTATTTATAGGCTAGGCTTGAGCGCCCAATGATTGAATAGTTTTAGCCCATTACTGTCTGTTCGTCCCTGCAGTTTGTTTTCTTGAAATGTTGGTACAGATTGAGGGCTGGATCGTTACCTCACTGGCCCCTTTTCTCCATCCACCATTGAGCTTTGTGTTCCCTTAAAACGAAGATTTATTTACTCCACGTGCCGTTAAGATTGCCAACTATCGTGAGGATACATGATCCGAAAAGCTCTTTTGGTTTTAAAGATACTGGTACCCGTCAGTCTTGGAAATAACATTTCAATCTGCCTGACAGTCGAGAGAATTGTATTGAAATTCATATACCCGTTTTCATTTGGCCGTGTTTTTGTTATATACCACTTAGTTTGCCATTGCAGCATATCTACAACACACGTAAAACCTCTATACATTATTGTTGGTGACATGAAAAATTCGGATCACATTTTTAATTTAAGTTTTCTTGAATAGCCTAGGCCTATACTTTTTTTATCAACCCTTTAGTTCGGAACGGATTAGTTATGTTCTTCAGATAAGCAGCCGGACCCTAAACAGAAGTTGTCCCAGAATAAAAAAGAAGATTAACGTGGGTTCTCATGGCAAGTCATAAATACGTGCAAAAACAAGTAATAAAATATTTGTGTTTTTTAATGTTTTTATTTAATTTATTGTTATTGTTATAATTTTATATACTTCACATCCAGAAGTGCATTATCACCAACAACAGGATGAATAGGAAACGAGAAGAAATTTTCGGTTTTGGATGCAGGAAAAAAAAACCCAAATGGGGAAACCCATGCAATCAGGTAAGAACTGAAAACCAAATTCATTATGCAAGGCTCCGGGTCTGAGTCGAGATTCGAACCGGGGTCCACAGAGGTGAAAGGCAAGGAAAGCAACCACCTAGAGCCAACCTGATGCCCTTTATCTCACAGTGACAGAGAGCTGGCGCTTTTTCTAAATGCAATCATACGAAGTTGCAATATCAGGCGAATATAAGGGTCTTCATGAAGTTACCTGAATCTACCAGTGAATGGAGAAACATTTGTTTGATTCCTACTTCTGGGAAATTCAAAAATGTCATGTTGTGTCTATTTTCAAACAATCCTGTTTTGTATGAAATGTGTTTTGAGGGATTTTTTTTCATCCGTAAGTGGCTATTTTAAAGTTTTGCCGACATTGTTGGCAAGAACAAGTACATTCACACGGAGCGCTGTACGCTTTCTCTTTTATTCTGGGTCATGATTTGGCCTCGCGATCTTTGATACGTATTTACTGATAATATGGCATAACCAGGTGTGATCTTTCATGCACAAACTTGTTCAAAGTAGCAGGGCTGTACAAAAGATTGTTTACAGTTTTTAACGTGGGATATTGCCAGACACGGAGGCCTAATGGAATGGTTGTAAAATTGATTAGAACTGGCCTGTTGTCACCCATGCATCCGCTCGGTGTTACAAGTGGTTATTGTGCTCTGAATGTGGTGGTCGTTGGTTCGACACCCCACCGAGTGGAAGTTTGGTATGTTGCTCCCTGGCAGGACTCGGAGAGCATGGAATATACTACGCTATATCACACATCGGTGTAATGGGTGTAAACAAAACCTGATTGGTAGTGGTGTGATGTTACATAATCCTGCTTTAGACTGTATTGGTAAAAGACAGGGAAAAATTATGGTTACTACCAACACTGTACGTTGTCTTTGATTCAAATGATAACTATCAGCTCACAACACAAATAAAAATGTCAAAGTTTGATTTTTAAAATTACAACTAAATTTCAATGCACGTGCAATTTTCAACATCAGTGTTGTCTCAGAAGCAATATTTGTAACATTTGAATTCAGAAAAGATTGTTCATTTTACAATGAAACTGATTCGGAGAGACGTCACTGCAAAATACTATTCGTTTAAATAACTGAAGCATGGCAGTAAAAAGGGTGCGCTCAGATATTGTTCAAATCGAAAATATGATGTTATTCACTGCTCTTCTGTTTGCATTAGTTTTTGCTCTATAGTACCGGCTATACATTGTCCGTAATAACCGTATGCTGTACATGTGACTGTGGGGAGTTATGAAATTATTAATTGTGGAGAGCAAACTAATCAGTAATATTACACGCAAACATAATACTTAATGGTCACGACGAGTCTCTATCCTCGATTCATTTTCTTGGTCACACAAGGTTTACGCTTCTGATTATAACAACCCCGGCCGTGTGAGTTTTTTTTTTTTTTTTTACCCGAGCACAGCTACACGGATTGAGAGTGTTTATAAATAAACCGCGTGTGCCCCTCCGATTGACGTCATATCCCAGGGTTCACGTCACCATGGGAAACCGATTCCGGTCATTCAATTGGCTGCGGGTTATTTCTCAGCTGACTCTTGTTTGTAAAAAGGAAGAAAAAAACCCTGCATGTTGCGGACCCGGGACAAGTGCATTGTATTCATTCACGTGAATGAGGAACGGACCGAATCGTCTGCGTGTTGTAGAGTTAGTTGTACACAGCGTGCTTTCTCTGCACTCACTGCTAAACGTCAAGCTGAGTTGAGCCGTGTGCACCACCGGCGGTGGTGTTTTATGTGCATTACATTTTGTACTGCACACGTTTCCCTGTGGTAGTATCCCGTGGAATGCATTTGCGACTTGGATTTCCGTGATTTGATTCCCTCCTGAAGCCTCTAATATCCATTCCTTGTTCACTTCGTGACTGGGAATATAACTTGGAAGGTGCGTTTGTAAATCTCAGACCATGGAACGCTCAGTGTTGCTTATTACATCTCCATAACAGCTCATTTCGGCAGCCGTTGTTGTGTAGCTCGCCGAGCTAGGAGCGGTGTCGTGCGGTAGCAAACGTTGGGACAGACCGCCTTGCTCTGTTGGTGGTGAAGAAGTCCAGGGGGAATTACCAAAACAATAACATTCCTCCAACCGGCATTGTGATTTCGGGTGATAGTTCTGCCCATTTTTGGCTGGACCCTTTTTTTGAGCAAGGAATAATGAGGCGTACAAGGGGACGTTTTATGGGCCGGAGAGTGCTGTTCATCACGGTGATATTCTTCATATCGGCTGGACTATCTCGGCTGGGGAATAACTTTAAACCAGGTGAGTTTGGTTGAAATGAAAGTTTGGACCGTGTATAAGAGGTCAGTGTGCCAACCTATTGGGGCGGCCTTTGTCGATTTCACTTTTGAGTACTGAAGTGTCACTCTTTTATACACGTGGTTAGTTCTCACTTTCAACATGATGATTGAAGTTTTGAACCGAGTTTTTCTAGTGAGACACGCCTCGCATACATTCAGCTGGCAGTTGGCCAACATTAATTTAATGTTGTGAAAATGTTGCCAGTGTTGCATGCATTACTTGGGGCTGTGAAATTATTCGCAAGACTAAAGCGTAGTGTAGGTAATTTGAAGGACAGCTATAGTGCAATGGGCCAGGGGGGGGGGTAGTCATTCATTTTATGGAAATTGCATTTATCTTTACAGATCTCATGTTCACACGACCCACTGAAGGCAAATAAACACAAAGACTTCCCTGTCACTTGTCAGATGTGGTTTTGATTTATTTTTTTAAAAGGAAAGCAATGTAACTTCCTTAGTTTTGCTACACAATTGCCCTATTGCCTATCTTGAAATGATATTTAGAAAAACTAATAAAAATCTGCATTTTAATATGTACCCTAAATCACCATCAACGATCGGGGCCCATCCCTCATTCTCCCAATATGCAGCCTGAAATGCTCAACGAACTTGTTCGTTTTGGTTGTAGGCCTATAATGTCACCCCCCCCCCACACACACACACACACACACACACCCTCTTACTGTCATCTGATCGGATTATTTGAGTTTTTTTCGACGCAGCATTCCTGCCCATTTTTAAATTTATGTACCAAATTCAGAATTACGTAACCATAGCCAACGTATTTTCAGAAAAATCTAGTTACTTTATCATTACTATCAACAAAAATGTGAAATCTAGATAATAGTACAGTCAAGTGAAGCTACCACAATTTCTTGGAAAAAAAAATTAACAACAATGTGTAAGTTAATTACCTACAGAACTATTTTGTTTTGTTCAAACCAAAATTATTTAAAATTTACCCAGTCGGTTTCCCTTGTGGTTTAATATTTAACAATAAAACAAATACATTTAACAAATAAAACTTAATTAAAACATATCAGTGATCAAGTTATATAAAATGTTACAATTTGTTAAAGAAACATTACAGAATTGGTTTTTGCTAACAAAACAGTTGCTGGCAGTAAGCACTTTATGTAATCCACCATATACATAAACTGACAAACATGTAGAAGTTTGAGATCGATCGGCCATCTGGGTCACAAGAAAATAGTGAAAAACCGATTACACACTTGCATGAAATCATATAGATTCAACACATGAATAAAATGCTCACTGACCGATAAACTCCAATCGGAAAATTAGTTTGTTCATTTCTCATCAAATATGGCATTTCAGACAGAAATATTTCAAGGGATGTTTTCTACTATCATCATCATTAGACCGTGTAAGTTTTATGTAAATCTGTGATCAAAAGTATATTTTACAATTACCAATTCTGTAATGTTCCTTTAAGCGAACATTTTACAAAAACCTACAAACTTTAAACAAATAAATTCGATAACATTACTTTCTATTCATTTCAATTAAGTTTATTATTCAAACCAAAATATGACTAATATTGGAGTGTTTACATAAAATAAAAATAAATAGTAGGCATGGTGTTAGCCAGAGTTTTGGAATAGTTCGTGGTAAACTAAACTGATATAGTGTTGCCAAAATAGTTTGTGACAGCAATTCCTTTTTCTTTCTGACCGAACTATTTAGGACCTCACATGTTGGAAGTTTGTAAAGGATTTTAACTAACCCAAAAATCATATTATAATATAACTTCCTAACTTCCTTTTTTAGCTGTTAACGATTTTTCACATTAGAGTCCAGCATTCTACTGAAAATAGTGGAGTTTTATATGCATGTACGTATCGCAAACCTTACTAGATTGCCTCTCCACCATGCAAAGTTTCAAATCCTACTCATGTACACTACATGGTGTTACTCCGAACAGCACTAGATTGCATTCTGAAGCAAGTTTCAAAACCTACTTTTTCTTCTCTCTGTCAAAACTCAATTTATAATAGAGAAGGTTTGATGGTTTTTGTAATTATATTTCAAATTTATTTCAAGGAGTTTCAGGAGTAGGCTTAATGATGGTCTACAATACGCAAGAATTGTTTTCGTAGACGCAATGTGAAGTGTTTCTTCACTGACTGTGTTTCATGGTCAACCCCCTTGTCCAGGTTTCGTGTGTTTTGTGTGCCGTTATGTTTGGGAACAAATAAAAGGTCAAAAGCTTACAATGTTTCTACCACAGTTATCCCCGACCAGGTTCAGGAAGTCCATAAAGACCTTTGAATGGTTAAGCCAGGTATTATGTAACACGCGTGTGGTAGATGAAATTAGGCAATACGTGTCATGACATGGGCTAAAAGTAGTTCTTATACTAGGTGCGAGTAAAATAGTAAAACCAAGGTTGTTTTAATGTCAAGCTTTGCAATATTGTAAGTATGGCCTATAGAAGAAAACGAAAAGAAGAAAGGTTTTGGAGAGACATCATTGTTGTTTCTTGAGAGATTCGGTGATGAGGTTTTGGGGATTGTCTGCGTCTTCTCCTGAAGACAAGCACATTGTACGAAACGTCGATACATGAGTACATGTACATGAGTAGTTTTGTATAAAAGGATGGGTTCTTAAGTGAAAACTACTCTTGACAGTATGCAACTCTTTAGATGTACGTCACGTTTAAACTTAAGGTTCCGGTAAATTGTAATTTAACAACCCCCCCCCCCCCGCCAGTGGCCCTTGAACATGAGCAATGTCACATTTCACCCAGTGATAACTGCAACAAAAGTCAGCCCCAACTGTGCTCGATTGTACCAGCAAGACATTGTTGTTACGTTCAGACTGACGCAGGTAAACAAGTGACACTAGATACTTGCTTGCTTAATATAGACGGGGAGGGGGCAATCGGACACTCGATTCCTATTATTTCGGACACAACATTATTCTTATTTTAACACAGCATATAGTGTTTGGTATGAATTGATATTTTCAGCCTACACAGACCTTTTTTATGTCACAGCGATCTACCGCATATAGAACCAGTGTATGACGTAATCAATAGATTGTCTTTAATGAAACAGTCTGGCCCCTTTTTTATGTATCGATCGTCAGTGACGTCATTGCAGTGATTGTACGTACGGATAACCAAGATGGTTCACAAGCGTGCTTCTTTATAGAACTACCGGATGTGCCTAAAACCATAAGCTGACATAACGGTCACCAAAGCAACTTTTATTTAAACAAAATTGTCATAATATTTAAAAATACAAGAAAATGAGAAATCCTTACTGATCATCTTTTTGGTCCACGTCGCACAACCAAAACTCCGGATCAAAACAACCTACCGGTACCCTCCAAACAATTTTTAAGACAATAAAATCCTTCTTGTAGGCCTATTTAAAAAATATACTTGGGGCTCACCCTTTATTAGCTCACTAGACCTAATGCACACAATTATGACGTCATTGGAGTTGGGCGCCCTCGGCTAAAGGTCACAAGAAGGTACTCATTGGCTGATTGATTCTGTGCGCCGCGCGTATACTTCGATGTGCGTTTTCCATTGTTACGTCATCTTTTTACCTCTAAGATGGCGGCGTGATGACGTCAATGCATATATTATTATTCCCTTTATAAGCTTTGCCCTCACGTAGAATGTGTTATTGTGAGGTCTTTCGGGCAGTGCCCAGAACATCTGCTGTACTAAATGATTAAATGTGACTGTTTAAACGATTAAAAGACATGTAATTGTGGAACTGAAAGGTTTGAAATTAAATTGACTCTCGATTTCAGTCGCAACTTATCTTGCTCAAATAGTTTCATGTAAGTTTCAGAGCTGTCCCTCCAATCGCTAGATGTGAGGGAGCCAAGCTGTGACATTGAATGACATTTTTGATTGACAATGCCAATCCTGGAAGCTTGTGTCCTTGCACTTTTTCAAGACCTAGAGTCTTTTTTTCACCCTTTCTTTCCAATTTCCTGACAAATTGATTACTGTGCTTTAGACGCACGTGATTGGAATTGTTCAATTGAAAAGTTATATGTTTGTACCTAATGCTGTTCAAAGGGAAAGAACGTGTGTTTCAATGGTAAGAGAAATTCAATTCCCAATCTTTTCTTTTCAATAGTAAAAGAAGGAAAGATTAGTTTTTTCAGAGATTTTGCGCCCCCTAACCAAAACACATTTGGTTATCGTAGATAATAAATTCATCCCAAATTTGAAGATTTCATAGTTTTGTTTACAACACACCGGTTGTAATATTCTGTTAGTCGAAAATCTTAATGGGTGTGTACAACACTGGTGTGGTTGAACATATAAATGCTCACAGATTTGCACATAACTTACATGGTATAAAGATGGTCATGGTGGTAAACTTTCATTGAAATAGTTTTGCTTGAAACGCTATAGTTTTTACGAAATGAGTAAAACAGTTAGTCTTTATCACGGTGATCAATACCGATGTTTGAAAACAGTGAAAACTTAAAAGAGGGTTCTTCACTATTTTCTCGTAACTGCGATGACCGATTCAGCTTGAACTTTCACATGTTTGTTATTTCATGTATATTTTGGGTAACATACAATGCAGATACTGGTCTTTGACAATTATCAATGTTGTACATGTGCTTTAAATGTACATGCGTCTTAGGCTTATGTTAATGTCCAAATCATACATTTTCGTTATGCATGTGAAATTGAATGTATTAATAGTTTAACGATTGTTTTGTGTGCGCATACTTTGTACATTCCTGCAGATTTCCCGCCCGTGGTGTTGAACAGCAGCGAACCTTGGTAAATTTGTCGACATAAATAATGATATCAACTGGGGGAAAAAACTTGAATAATTATGATGTGGTTTATTTTTAGCGAGAGAAATTAAGGGATTCAAAGATTGAAAAATGAAACTATAGGAACCAAAATTGACTGCATTCAGTATTTTGCTGGAGCAGACGTTCGATGCTGCCATGTGGGGACAAATTTGTGCAACCATATTATGTTTCTCATCTTTATATTATTTGAGCAGCCGACGTAAAACAGCAATCAGTCTTACCAATGTTTCCTTAAGGTCTCCAAGTCTCTTTGAAACGTGCACATTTCGTCTTAGTTTTAGACTTTGGTGTCTAGGTGTGTGCTTTCTTCATTTTCTTTTCACCACGTGTACTATTCTGGGAAAACAGTCTGTAAAAAGAGAGGTATTTTTCCTCGATTATCTGTGCATTTCTGGGAACAAGAACCAAGTCGATGGGTCTTATTACAAACACCGTGTCCGAGCATCTGTATTATTAATGTCAAATCAAAGGGATACGTAGCACTTCTTGATGGAGAGAAAAAATTCCCCTGATTCGTGAGGCGATGGATTGTCCTCTAAGCCGCTTGAATTGGATTATGTTTTCCCCTGCGTGATAAATGCGGATGCCAGCACATTATTAATTCACGTTGGTTCGGGCCGCCGCGGTGCAAATCTTCCGCTAGCTCGACTGCATGTGGGTATATTGCCTACTGCAATGTCATCGATTTCTGTAACATTTGATTTTCCTTGATTTTTCCGGATACCTGTTTACGCAGAGAATCATATTCAGGCATAGATGCAATAATGCAGCGAGGATCTCGATTCGGTGGATTTGGTGGCTTCAGATTTATTTTTCATAGGCCAGTGATCCAATCCCATTCCGAGGATTAACCTCTCAGCTGATGGTATTAGAATGACGTATAACTGAAGGTGATCCCATTTGGATTTCAGTTTACTGATAACGCAATTTACCAACAATATGGTGGTTGTGTGTGCTGTCAATAAATGGCCTTTGAGCTATCCAGCCCCCCCCCCCCCCCACACACACAACTAACATCCTTGAGAATTACAGAGTAGATAACAGTTTGGTTCTGATGTCACAGTTAATCGAAATTTATTTCGGTTAAAGTAAACTCCCTCAACTTTAACGTCACCCGCCGTACACCAACCCATTCGTCTTATAAAGAAATTCATTTGCAGCCAGTTTAAACCCCATCCTGTATAGGGAGGAAGTGCCTTGATGTGTTTGCACTCAGATATTGTGCGAGTGACGCTGCTGAGAAAAAAAACTTGTATCAATAATGGCCCTTTTCGAAACAACGGCTGGGCACCATCCGCCTGTTTGAAGACCCGTGCCGAAAGCGCAGTTTCAAAAACAACTGAAGGGGTATAAGCCGGAGCCACAAGCCCGAGCCGTGATTTCGAAAGGGCACTAGGCTTACCGGTCCGATCACAGAGCTGATTGGCCGCCAGTTTCAGATCAATTTTGAAGGTACACAGTTGTGCAGCACTTTAATCCAATTAATCAACGACCGTTTGATCGATGTGATTTGTCAGCCTGAAATTGGTTCATGGCGTCTGCTCCGCTCTGTCCTCATTGTTTTTTTTTCGGCAAAAAAGGGCGGTAACCATATTATTGAATCCATACTAACATCTTAGGCACGGATAGGAACTGGCATTGAGACCGAAAAATAAATGTTCATTTTTTTCAGCGGTATCCAATTTCCTGTCAGAAGAATAGACGTAAAATCTGGATTACACCAAGGACACTTTTTAGTATAAGCACCAATGTACAGAATGATAAACACCAATGTACAGAGTGGTAAACACACAGAATGATAAACACCAATGTACAGAATGATAAACGGATAGGAAAAGTACAAATTAAGGGCAGTTTGCATTTTGTTTTAAAGTCGGATATAACAGCATCACGTGGAGCAATGTAGTATTGTTTCTTCATTGGCGAAACAGCAAGCAATTTAACCAAAAACGTTGACCTGTGTGGAGTTACGAGCAAGCCGAAACACTCGGCGGGTGAAATGGTGAAATGTATAGCAGTACCACGTGCCGTCTGTCAGTTTCCATGCAGGAAGATGCCTCCCAATGGTGCACTGTCAGTGAAGAATGCCATCCCGGTGTGCGCCGAGGGAAAAATGCTGAAGCTCCATGCACATTCTACAGAATGTGTTGAGTTAATGTTGACATGCATGAATATAAAAATAGTCAGACTATAATTCTAGAATCGTAAAACGCGCGCCGCCCGTGTTTAGCTTTTGGTTTCCGTTGCAGCATGGTCAAACTTGTGTGCCATTGAGAGTGTGTGACGCCCATATACCAGACACCCACAGTGATTTTGCAGATGGCTTTTCAGTTATCCTTTTTTGATGACTTGATGGCTTTGTCGTTGCACCTGAAAACGTGTGAGGGCACTAGCACTAATTGAAAAGAGGTACAATGTCAACCTCGTTTGCCCTTTTGGGATAGAAACCGGGATAGGCCCTCGCCAATGCAATATTGTGAACCATGCAAAATGGATTAGGGCCTTTTGTGATAAACACCATTTACAAATCATAACTGTGGCGATGCATATACTCCGATGGATGGAAGAGATCGTGATCACAGACTGGGGTTTGGTCTGAAGTGGCTCCACTTGTCTTTTGAAAGATCGCCGTTTAAATTATCATGTGCGAGACTGAATTTGTCATTTGTAAACTGTGTCTTACTTTGATTTGATACATCGCAAGGAATATTGTAGAAAGTGCTATGACAAAACACGGCAAAACAACTTAGACTGTCATTTAGAAAATATAACCCGCCATCTCAATGCCAGGATGTACCCATAATATAATTAAATCCAGTATTAAGCAATAGGCAACGTCATCAAAGTAATGCCATGTCAGAAAAGTCAGACAGACAATTTTTACCACAACTTATGCAATGTTTTTTAAATTTTTATTCTATACGCTGGCTATATCGTTTGTTGCTTCGTTCTTATAATGTGCTTGATACCTTTTTTGAGGCTAATTAATACTCACAACGCCACGCGTATATAACCTTGGGCCTTCGCACCCTGACTCCAACCCGCGGTTCTAAACCTCATTAGTACATCTAAGCCTAAGTGTTCCAATGGGAATACAACAATCTCGCAAACATGGCTCGGAGACGCAGCGTGTTCGAAATTGCAGGCGGCATGCGGCCATGTTGAATTTACTCACTATCTAACCATGTTCATAATCAACGCGACATCTGAAGATACCAGTCTAGAATGTCCTTAATGATAAAAACACCAGCTTATCCTCGACTCGCCTATAGACCCTGCCTAGACGGAGTTAATGCTCCCACATTGATGCAGCATCTGTGGGGATTGTTCTTAAACCCTAGACTGGAACTCTCATCAATGATGGTCTCAGTCATCTCTCAATATTTCTTTTTTTTCAGCCCGTATAGTCCTTCTGGGTTATAAATGATCTATGCGCAGCGGCTTAACACATTTATTTCTTCTTGAGACAAATTAATTTGGTTCCAGCACGGATATGTGATTCTGTGGAAGGGTTGAGACGGTGAATTTGACAGACGTTTCTGGGGAACAGATGAGAAACTCGAGTGTTATAATCGTCAGATAATTCACTTTCGTTTTCATTGTAATTACAAAACAACTTTAAAGTTGGCTTATCACCGGTTAGATGTCACTGGTAATGGGAAGTTAAACGCACCGGATGTTTCTTTAATACCTACATTAAAATATTCGTGTGGTTCCTGGAAAACCTCGGTTTAATTTCGTTTTCTGTATATAGCTGCCTTATTGTTAGAATTGAAGTGTAGTTATTAAAGGTGTTCTATAGGATTGGTAGAGCTGACCAGAGAAGTCGCAGACAGTGTTCATGTCGTGTGTAAACCACCTAAACATGACATAACATACCGGTGAAAAGTTGGGCTTAATCCGTTGTGTGAGTCAGGGACAAAAAAGTGAAAAACCGTGCACAATTTGCAGCACGTAAAAACATTTTCCTTAATTTTGGTTGTAGCAACCGAAATCAGCTGTTCCTTTTTTTCCCTTGTAATTTATAGGTTTGCAGATGCAGTTTCTCGAATATGACTATAAAAGTAATTGTGTTTTTTATCCATACCAATCCTGTATAATACTTTTAAATGTAATTGGTATGGGAAGTTGAACTTATAATTGAAACGAACGCTGCAGGAGATGCTTCTTTACTTGCAACGAAATATGCATGGTTCATTGAAACATAAAGGTTATTTTCGTTTTCTGTGTTTTACAGGCATGCAACTTTTCCTTGGATCAGCTGATTTCCTTTTTTTTATTCTCAGTTTTACCATTCAAAATTGAAAAATACTGTACAAAATCATTGAAATTTTGTAATTTCCTTTTTTTGTGAAGTTACAGTTGCATGCCTGATTTTAGCTGCCTTATTGTTGGTTTACTTAGATTTGAAGTGTTATTGTTAACATTAATTTTTTATTTCTTGCCGAAAATTTAAAACAATTACACATTAAAATGAATAAAAATTAGAAAATAATCGCAAAGTGAAAAGAAAACACTAAATAGCTGTGGAGAAGGCTAGGCAGAGGAGGAAGATGATATAATGTTTTCCTTTAGTCTTTTCCTTTAGCCAAAAGGTTCAGTCTGCCCCCCCCCCCAAAAAAAGTAACTAGTTCAGACAAGCAATATACAAAAGAGAATTTAAAAACAAAGAAGTATCAAGTCTTAGTTTTAAAGGTAGCTCGTTAAAGGTTAGAACTGTACCCAATGGAGTTAAGAGAACAATACATTTTCGCCTTCAGAGAGTGGAAATTTATGCTTTAGCTTTGGGTTGATTTCCAGGGCTGTTAAAATTGTATCACGGGCGGTGGGTGACATAAAGTGATATCTTATTCTTGCGGTATTCCATATTATGGCAAGGTCCGGGTATCACTACCCAGAACGCTCCGAGCGTCCTCGTCTCCTCCAAGATGAAGCGATACGGCATAATTTGGATGCAAAGAAAACAGAAAACAAGATGTAGCGTGAAATTGCAACCATTTTGTACACAGGGGGGAAGGAGAAAGAGAGATAGAGGTTGCCGATGAACGCGATGTAGTTGTTGGTGTTTCGTTGTTTCGTGACGTGAATTCAGTTATCAGCGATCGCCGCTGGGGAGTGATGGGTATTTTGTATCTTAGCGATGCGGGGGACTCGATGCTCTGCCCGTAGATTAGGTCAATCAAAGTATCGAGACGGTCTCTCTTGGGATGGGAGAGCTTCGCGATGAGCGGGTGGAAGAGATCTTCTCTGGCTGCTTAGAGAGCGCCGGCTGCTTGACCTCATACTTTCTTTATACTTGTATAGTGGAAGAGAAATCTTCCCTTCTTATCTGTGTGTTAGAGAGTCTTGGTAGAGATGTGTTGTCTGTATGATGGCAGATAAACACTTAACCACTCTCTCTCTCTCTGTCAAAATAATGTCAATGAGATGAAAAAAACTTCAAACATAAGGTTATTTTGTACAGAGCAATTCCTGGTTGACCGTTGTCAATTTTTCAAGCAAAAATATATTGCTTTTATACATTTTTATTTAAAATAAGCTATATTTTAGTTATCACCAAATTTTTCCACAGGACCTATATAGCTGATAATTGAAGATAATGTCTCTGTTATTCCGTCCAAAAGAACACTGTGTAAAATGTCCCGACCTCAACATTCATCGAATTCATCTGCTCGCGATCAATAAAAACTAATGTTACACACTAAAACTCACTGGTCAGACGTGACCCATTTCTGGGTCATTGTGACCCGGAATATGTGTCAAATTGACCAAGAATTGGTGACAGTCCTTTTTCTAAACCAGTGTATGTGTCAACCTGACCCAGAAATGGGTCTGGGGCCGGGACCCGGAAACTGGGTCAACTGACCCGGAAGTGTTGAGAGTGTAAGCAAAGGTTCAGTTCAGTTTAAGATGCAGACAGTCACTCAATGACCAATGTATTCGCTGTACAACAAATACAATATGATCGATCCACGCACGTGCAGAAGCAATATTTGCGCACGATAGATGATGTTGTTATCGTACAGTGTTTCAATGTTTTGATGCACAACATAGTTCGCCACCAGGGCCTCACGTAATGGACCTTTCGTAGGAACCGTCACTCCCCTGGGAACGATCCCGCCTAGGGTCACCTCGTGAGGCCATTGGTGCAATATTGACATTAAGTCTTTTATAGCTTTAAGAAAATGTCTCCTAAATCTGACGTTTCTTTCAAGACAAAAACATATATAAATGCGTTTGGTTTTTAGTAGTTTCTTTTATGTCATATCTCTGAAATGAACCTCTGAAGTGAATCTCTGAAATGACTTTAATACACAGAACAAAGGATAACATTTTAGTACTGTGATTTACAGCTTGTAATTTGAGTTTCTCAAGCGTTGAGTGTATTTAGTCCAGATGCTAGCGTCTGTCCAATTTTGGTAATATCGTTTGCATTCGATTTATTTTAGAGTTTGGGTTTGTGATCTTATTTCTAGATTCATGTTTGTATCACGTTAGTAGGATTAGTTCCCGATACGATTGTATGACAGAGAAAAAGGTGTTATGACATTGTGACATTGGCCCCATCACACAAACGTGGCCGTTATATATTATCTCTGTTTGTGGAGAATGGGAACCAGATGGCATAACACAGTTATAGCTTGCAGATGTATTTTTTATTTTATTGAGGCCTAAATATATTAACATTGGGTTACTGTGATGATTTGTCGAGAGATGTGTCTAGTGTTTTGATGGTTGTTAGTTCTGTGGTCTTTACATTTAAGGACACACTCTGTAATTTACATGTGAACGTTGTATTTATTTAATATTTATGTATTAGCCTATATTATCATTTTGTCATTAATTTTATCCTGGGGAATTAGTGAAACACTGAGTTTCGAAGATGCCCAATAGCAAGAAAAAAATATTCATTAATAATAAAAATAGAAAATTTAATACACAAGCAATTTTTTTTTTTTTTTTTAAATAAAAACACAACAATTGCCGGGGTAGATCAGGGGTAAAGCGATCCAAGTGTGAAAGGGCTGGCCGTTATTTCTCGGGGTTGCCCCCGGGGAATATACTAGTGAAAAGACCAGTGTTCGCACTTTGTGTGACCCAACATGAAATAACAATCCTGTGAAAGTTTAGGCTAAATCAGCCTCTGGAGCCACGAGAAAGTAGTGGGAATACACTGTTTTCACTGTTTACAAAATTCTGAATTTTTACTCACGGGATCAAAACAGTATTTTACTCATTTCTCAAAAACTACAGGGATGTTTTCAACCATGCCCATAACTTACATGCGTGTAAGCACAATGAACGTTGGGGGCAAATCTGTGAGCATTTTTTTATGTTCAATCTTATCACACACCCTTTCGCACAGAAAGAGGCAAAATAGCAAGTACATTAAAGCACATGTACAAGATAAAATCAATAAATCTGGGCCAGCTATTAAAGAGGAGTAAAAGGAACTTAGTTTTTTGTGAGAAGTTGAACCTAGATAAATACACAGTAAAACAAGCTGAAGTAACGTCCTATGCGTGAATCTCACACACGGTAGCGCAGGTTTAACTGGGCTCAATTTTCAATTTCTGGCTACAAAAACTATGGCCTACTTTTTTGTTGTTGATTGAGATTTGACAGAAGATACCAAAGACGAATTCTTGATAAAACAGAGGTGCCACAAAAGCAAAGCACATTAAAACAAGTTTGGAGAAAATCTATGCACACTTTTTCAATTGAATTCACTAAAACATTTAAAGTCACTTCGAATATTTCAGGATTTAGGCCTATCACTGGCACAGAGCGGTTGCTTTCCTTGCTGGAAATACCGAGCCGTGGAAGCAATTTTAATATAATACCTTCCCGTAAACCCTGGGGAGTGAATTCTGCAGGGCATTGCTATACCATTTTTCAACGGGAAATTAACACACGGCAAGAAGGTCGCCGTGACGTATAGGCAATCAATGCAATTTATTTACGCGGTAACTCCAGTTTGTTAAACGGGTTAAGAAAAAAAAATGTGCTCCGGTAAGACATAATTAAATCACATTATTGACTAAAAGGATGTTGGAACATTTAAGCAGTGAATAGGATGTTACGGTTTGAAGATTAGATTGACCGTTGCGTCTGGCAACCATTTGTACGGGTGAGGCATGCGAAATACTAGGCTTATGGGCATGCAGAGCTGCTGCCCCGCCGGCCGGCCGGCCGTTGGTATGCGACATTTTGAAATGGAATCCGTTGCACGTGGTGGATCGGGGGACGTCGTGTTGCGATTTTAATGAGTGCACAGGAGTGCGCACCCGTGGATATTACACGCTCGTACCATAGAATCTCAGCATGTTAGCGAGACCCAAAACTGTTAACTAAAATGGGGGGAAATCAAGGGCTTACTACAAAGCAAGAAAATGCTTTCCAAACTTGGCAGCAATCTGTAAATACAATATTTTTGTTGATCCTGATTGGGTTTTTTTCCGAGTGAGTAATTCGAGTGCCCAATGTATTTATAAAATTGGCTACAGATTAAATATTTGATGTAAAAATACAGTAATTGAATTCATCAATTAATTTATATGGATGTGAATCATTGTGAGAAGCGGTGATGTCAAGGACCTGAAAGGTGAGGGACCCACTTTGACTATGAATTCATGGCAAGAACAATATTCCTGTTGGTTCATGTTCTACTTCAAACTTGCAAAATGTACTTTGCTGTGATTCTTTACTTTAGTTGTGGATCGATGCAGCAAACATTTAGCAAGGACCCGAAAGGTGAGGGACCCACTTTGACTATGAATTCATGGCAAGCACAATATTCCTGTTGGTTCATGTTCTACTTCAAACTTGCAAAATGTACTTTGCTGTGATTCTTTACTTTAGTTGTGGATCGTTGCAGCAAACATTTAGCCCTACAGAGAAAACGACTGTCTCCAAGATCTTGCTGTTACTGTACCCTTTTCATTGGCCGCCATCTTTAATAACAAACAATAGAAACGTGCACGCGTGTGCGCGCTGCGCTCATCCTATTCTAAAAAGGATAGTTCAACCGTTCATCAAACCCAAGTCTGCCATTTGGTCTCAGGTGTTCTTACTAATTATATAAATCCTAATTGACTTTCGGCTTCGAAGAAATCGGACGGGTGTAGATACTTTAAAAAAAAACTAATTTACTAGGCCCCTGATGTAGGCCCTAAATGCAACAAAAAAAGGCCCCTAATGCAAACAAAAAGGTGCAGGAGCATAGCATTAGTAAAAAAAAAATAAAAAATGCATACAGTGAGACGACTTAAACTATAAATACTGAGAAATTAACCCGGAAATTGATCTATTTAGGCAAAGCTTCTGTATTTTTTGTTCCATTGAATTCGCCTGGTGTCATGGTTGCGCCATTTTTCGAGTCAGATTATTCGTGCGTTACTCTCAGAATGTTGGACCATTACGGTAGGCCGGATCGGACAGTAGCCGCGTGCAACGTCAGTGACAGGCTAGCTTCACTAAAGAAAATATGGGATATAAATAAATGGTCGGTTGTTTATTTGTGTTCAGGCTTAGGCCTAGTATCAGTCAGTCAGTTTAAAAATAATATAACGAACGTATTACAATGTCTTATGAATTGATATCGCATATCCCGTCCATAGTTTCAAAACTACGCCCGTGGCGTCTTTCAAGATTTAGTACTTATTTTAATTTCTAAACAAACAACAACACACACACGAATAACTTTCATCTTGTGTTGTGTAAATATGGAGCGCGGTTGTACAATAGCAACGTATCACTGAAAGTGCAGAGTGTGTGAGGTAGCGAGCTCAAATGTCAGGGCGATCACAAACGCTGTGGAGCTATTTTCGGTATGCTGTTAGAATGCTCCAGAATATCATATGGCATTTTGAAAGTTACTGGGTTTCAACACCATTATAAACGCGTGCACACAGCACACTCATTAGATATACTATAGGGCTTCAGGTGTAGGCCTTCACTTCAATAATCCCCCGTCTCGGTCTGTGTTGCAGCTAATGACGAACTGCGTAGTACACTGGTAGTCATTTGTTTTTAATCAACAAAATGAATGCGTCTGACGTCAGTGACATTTTGTTTTTTTACCTACTATAGCGCGCGGCATCGATGAAATGTCATTATGCGCATGAGTGAGTTTTAATTCAGTTAACAGGTTCATCTGTCTCGTTGAACAAACTGTGACGTCATCCCCACCTTTATAGTCCAGGTACCTTAATTTTCCCCGTGACCTTTACGTAAGCCTTTACAATAAATTATGTGAAAGAAAAACGATCAATAATCACGATGATAATAAGAGAGTGGCTATCTGTTATATTTTGATGATCCACGCAATAACTGTTCTCTTGTTCTCTGATACGGCAGTGTGGCTACTACACTGCCCATAATGTGGGGGCAATTGCCGTTGATGTAAATGATGATTTATTAGCATCCTGAAATAGTATCTAAAATGGTGGAATCGTAGTAAGGATTTTTTTTAAGTGAGGCATGACTTGTGATTACTCAGGATTTTTCCTGATTTCAGGATTT
Source organism: Pycnopodia helianthoides (assembly GCA_032158295.1). Taxonomy (NCBI): domain Eukaryota; kingdom Metazoa; phylum Echinodermata; class Asteroidea; order Forcipulatida; family Asteriidae; genus Pycnopodia; species Pycnopodia helianthoides. Next base: position 21,144,056 of record CM063243.1, read on the forward strand.
TCCCAAAATCTTCTTCAAGTTTTCTTAAAGGAACATTACAGAATTGGTTTTTGCTAACAAAACAGTTGCTGGCAGTGTAAGCACTCTATGTAATCCACCATGTACATAAACTGACAAACCTGTAGAAGTTTGAGATCGATCGGCCATCTGGGTCACGATAAAATAGTGAAAAACCGATTACACATTTGCTTGAAATCATATAGGTTCAATAAAACGCTCACTGAGCGATAAACTCCAATCGGAAAATTAGTTTATTCATTTCTCATCAAATATGGCATTTCAGACAGAAATATTTCAAGGGATGTTTTCTACTATCATCATCATTAGACCGTGTAAGTTTTATGTAAATCTGTGATCAAAAAGTATATTTTACAAGTTTTTTTCTTACCAATTCTGTAATGTTCTTTTAAAAGAAAGCAATCGCCAAAGTAAGAAAGTCAACAGTCCATTGTGTCCAAACTCTTGTACTTTTTCTTGGTCTAGAATAAGGGGGACTGCACACCCGGGAGTCAATTTCAGGAATTTTCACATTCGTCCAATCTTACCCCTGTTAGGGTTAAGGTAGATACAACATTGATACCACCATTTTTGGACGGCTTTGCGTAATAAGCTTTAGATTTGAATCACCACATTGCGTAATTAGAAAATGCTATTCTTCTGCACTTGCGGGAAACCCACTGGGTACATGATTGTACTTCAGCTGTTTATTTTGTAAATGTAAAAAAGTATGAAATGCATTCACTCATTTTGGGAGGTATTGCAAAAGCCAATCACGTCAGCTGACATTCAGTTAACCTTTTTTATTGAGGGGATTTTATCACGTTGCCATGCCAACATGGATCAGGCATTTTGACTAACTCTAGATAATTGTATCGATTCCTCACAGGTGAAGCCGAGCAAAACCTTGACATCGCAGAGGTAAATAGTCCCGTCCATAGCGGAGTAATCCTCCGCCGGTTAGCCTCAACATATAACTTGGTAGATGAAGACGGGGCACAAGACGGCGCCAACACCACCGCGAACATCACCGAGGACCACAGTGAGAACTGCACACCTCCAAGTACGTATAACCATGGTAAACCCTATACACCGGTACCTCACAACAAGTGGGTCAAATATTAATCTTCCATTACATCTGCATGTCACCTCGGTATATCATAGTGAAGTATAACCCTCGTTTCGGATTGACGCGTCCCTGGTCCACAACGTACCTGCACATTGTAAACACACAGCGCGGCGAGACACCTCACTCTTTTAGTTTAAAGGGACAGTTGATGTTTCGGTAACCATATCAGACCAATTCAGCTCGAAGTTAATAACACGGTTCCGTTGTCTTCTCTCTTTTTTTAAGGGAAATTGCATTCAAATCTCTCAAATGTTGCTGTTGGGGATTGCTCCTTATCCTTTTCAAGAGAATTGTTCACGCACAAAAAAATACCAACTGTGTTTTGTAACTAGTGAGTAGTGATTAAAAAAAAACAAAAAAAAAAAAACAATTTGCCTCTTGAAATACTACGGAACATACGGTCCGCCATTCTAAGGAGTCAAAAAAGAATTCTGCAAAATAGCGGACTGTGAACCATTTTTCTACTTTTAAAATATAATTCCAACCAAATTCATTAAAATACCCCTCGAAATTGTGTTGTTTTTGGTGTAATTTCATGGCAGAACACAGTCCGCTATTTTGCAGAACCAAATTTTTGACTCCTTAGAATGGCGGACCGTGTGTTCCGTTGTATTTCAAGAGGCAAACGCTTTTATAGCCCAAAAGTGCCCAAATCCGGAGGCAACGTGCCCCATAATGGTTTTCAAATTTCTAAATGCAAATTTTGTTAGCGGCAAATGGACGCCCCAATGAGCTGTTCTGACAGAAGGATTTTTTTTTGCGAGCATCGTGTGTGAACCCGGATTTACTGATGCTCATTGACTGGTTCTTAGTTCACGTGTACAGTTCCTATTCAAAGCGAAATTACGCCACAAAGCCCGTAAAGAATGATTTCCTGCCAGTTAAAATGTGTCCAACCTTTAACGACCATCTACGTTTTTCAGTTCCCTCTGAATTCAATTATTCTGGCTTCGAAGTTTGTATCGGCATTGCACTCTCTTTATTATTTTCAACACGGCCTTATTAATATTGTCGCTATGAACATGGGGCCTTTTCCAAACGTAGAGGACATTTTGCCCGGTGTTTCCAACATATCAAACGGAGCCTGGGGTCGAGGTTTGGAAGAAAGCCCCTTGAATCAACGCAGCGGTGTCGAAAAATGTTGCTGGACATCGACAGCCTATTAGGTCTCATTAGCCTATTCACTGAACAAGGTTGTAAGTTTTTCCCAGCCAGTGAAGGTGTTATCGGAAAATGCTTAAAGGAACATTACAGAATTGGTTTTTGCTAACAAAACAGATGCTGGCAGTGTAAGCACTTTATGTAATCCACCATATACATAAACTGACAAACCTGTAGAAGTTTGAGATCGATCGGCCATCTGGGTCGCGAGAAAATAGTGAAAAACCGATTACACATTTTGCATGAAATCATATAGATTCAACAAAAATGAATAAAACGCTCACTGAGCGATAAACTCCAATCGGAAAATTAGTTTATTCATTTCTCATCAAATATGGCATTTCAGACAGAAATATTTAAAGGGATGTTTTCTACTATCATCATCATTAGACCGTGTAAGTTTTATGTAAATCTGTGATCAAAAAGTATATTTTACAAGTTTTTTTCTTACCAATTCCGTAATGTTCCTTTAAGCTGTTTTTCTAATACATGTATTAGTTTAGACCTAATTGATATTGGAGTGCAGCTTGACACCACCACGCGGACCCGATGTCTTAGAGGATTGGGTCCCCCGGTTTTGTGTGCCCCCCCCCCCCCCAAACACGGTAAAATAACGTGGGATGAAGAGGTGATTCAAAAGAGGGCGCTTCGGGCGAAATTTCTAATTTCTACACGTAAAGGGGGAAGAAATCTCCGGGGGGAGGGGACACACAGAAACCTCACCAGTCGGCATTTGAATTCAGTACGTGTGCCCGCTCCCTATAGTCAGCCAACGATGTCTAAGCACTGTCGGTGTGCAGAAATATATTAAACGTTTCTGAGCGAAATGTTGTATTTAAAAAATCATCTAGCATAGTTGTATATTTGTTACAATAGTGATGAATTTTGGAATTAAACCTTGTTATGTTTAGTTCAAACGATTCAGAACCGTCATACCACGAAATCCGTCCATACTATCGTCCTGTTTGTCGGCAAACACTAAAACGGGCGAGTTGGCGAGTAAATAAAGATCTATTTAAAGTGTCCTTCATTACAATAAATAATATCAAAAAGGTTTTTTCTTTACACATTTTGTATTTCCTTCGATTTCATTATGTCAGTTGAGTATAATAATCGGTAGCTAGCTAAACCTTTTTCGTGACTTTGTTGTAGACGTATTTCTTTTTTTTGTCATCGACATGATTTGCCCATTTTGGTTCGACTCCCCCTTTTCTCTCTTTCTACCTTCTTTTGAAAAAAATTCGTTGCTTGGAAACAAGCATAAAGAAAAACCACGTCAAGTACCGTAAACAAACGAGCTCACTGTGCCGCGTCAATAATTCGGCCTTTTGTTTTTGCATAATATAACAAAAAAGGATCGCAGCAGGCCACGCAACCTTCAAGCTCTCGATGCTGGCGAAGATAAAATGAAACACACAACATTTCCTCCATGGGGATCGAGATTACTGAAGTACCAACGGACGCTCAATTCTTATTTTACACTCGCTCGGAAAGCAATTTCACCGCAATCGTACACGCGGTCTTCGTCGAATTGCCGCATAACCGTTCAATTAGAACTCTATCATCACACGCGGGGTGGTGGGGGCCGGTGCTCCTCAGTTTTACGTGGCCTTTACGTCTATAGCAAGAGGAGGTAGAAAACGTTTGCGTGTATTTGTGCCTTTTTAATCAGAGCTGATTTTTTCCGTATGGGTTGAAGTCCCGAGGGTTACGGTGGCACGTTGAGGACTAAATTAAATCATATTCCGAGATTCGGCGCAGCGTTATTATTATTTTTTCTGCATCGTATGTTATGTTATTGCATAATTGAGCAACCGAGGGGGATTCAAATCAATTCCATCTGTAACTCCACATTCAAAGAAAGAACGAAACGCTTAGTAATAGATGGTCGAATCTTCAAAAAAAGAATGACCACTAGTATGACCTTCTCGCTGACAAGAAAAACAAATTCTGGCCAGGGCTTCAGGCCTTAATTTAATCGCTATTCGGAGGATGCCAGCAGTATCAGAAGGAATTTCCCAAGTCTTTGTGCTCAGTGAGGCGTAAACAATTTCCGTTTTTGCTATTGTTTACGCTCCGCTGCGTCGAATACCGGTCCCCCCTCCCCTACAGTTGGGTCCCTCGTGCCACGGTGGAGGGAACGCCTGATTACATCTTACCAGAACCCCAATACCAAAAGAAGCCGTGTCAGCGCGTGTCCGAAAGGCTCGCGCTACATTTCTCGCCAGATGTAATTTGAGTTGGCGCATTGGCGGTGTTCTGCCTGGCCGCCCCTTACTTGTTATCGCATTAAAAAACCGCACTACAAGCCTGGCGTACTTTCAGATCGCTCAATCTAGCCCGAGAAATGCGAATTTTCGAGGCCACCTTTGCTTGTTGGCACATACTGGTCGAGCTTGAGCCACTGATCACTGACGAACTGACCGTAGATGTCCACCAATCCAATGTGATCAAACCTGATTAAAATTCTAAGACATTAAAACAATGACTTCCATAATATGCTTTGTAAGTTGTACATGTAAGTTGTCTTTCTCTCAACTGGAGCGCAGCCGTCTTGCGCTCTGTTAACTCTATGAGGCAAAGCACCAACTCGACCTTTAATCGAAAATTATCAACAAGGGTGCATTTTGGCGATCCTTTCAAGCACGTTCTACTAAAACGGCAGATTTGACGAAAATAACGGAAATTGTATAGAATTAACTTTAACATAACTTACCGAGGACATAACAACCCAGTAGTTTTATAGATTTTTAAACAAACCAGTTAGTTGCACATGGGGTTTCTTACTTGATGTGAGATTTTTTAACACTAAGTAAAACAAAATTAATAGAAGGTAGTATATTCTGTTCAGTGAATTTGACGTCAGAAACGTGCGTCTGCATGGTCAGGGTCGGTCACGCCAAAACGCGCCACGAGGCTCGTGGGTACCGTAGAGACATGTTCCTACTCCCATTCCAGAAAAAACACCGAAGTAATGCAAGGGGCATTCAGGGAATGTAGACAGAATTGATGCACCAAGAATGCAGCCATACAATGGCAGATCAGCGGTCAGGGTTGTAATAGAGTGGCAACATGTCACCATTGGCTACAGAGTAAGGGCATGTCGAAATGGTAGCATTCAACATAGCTGATGACGTATTGTATTTAGTGACAAGAACAGCCCCAAAACAAAACACATTTGTCATTTCGAATCGCTGCGAACTTAGACAAAAATATGAAGCTTTACATGTGTGTATTATGTAAGCTATTCTTCAAGCCAAAATGTAAATTTCTTCATCAACAGTGGCAAAGAAAAACTGCCCCGTGTGAACGCAAGGTAATTTTTTTTTAGCTAAGTCGTTCTATCAAGCGAACCCCCGCTGTGAATATATAGCAGAGAAGATAGCAGCAAAGTTTACTCGTGAACAAACCCTTCTACGTGTATTAATTAAAGGCAAAACCCACGCTTTTCCATTTCCTCCATGTTGAAAAAAGAGATCGGTGTAAGCACAGAGCAAGAGTGGCAACATGTTACCCGTAAAGTTGTTCCTTGCTCTATGGTGTACGGTAGGTCGGGATCCTCTCAAAGCAGCGGTGAGCAGACTTCTCCAGTTCCGTGAGCCTTATTGTTTACACAATGCTGAAATACTGAACTTTCTCCTCATAATTATTAAAACGGGCGGATGATAAATAACAGTGTTTGACATGTTTAATCAACTAAGAGCTTATCGAGGAGCTTACACCCAAGATGAGAGCATACGCAAACCCAATGCAAACCCCGCTCCCTTGGTGTCTCGTAGCCGTGGCCAATATTTCTGAAACGTCTCAAACAACTAATTGTCTAAGAGGTCTTGATCTATTTCTGGCGCGGCATTTATGGCATTTATTTCTAACACGCCGATGACTGTTCACAGTTTTGACATTTTCTTCGTTGATGGCAATTTTTCATGGCATTGTCTAATAATAGTAAGACGTGGGCGATTCAGTGGTAACCAAGGGAACAAAGTCTCACTTTTAAGCAGATATTTAGCTGGGTGATAGGTTGAAACGAAGGATACTTCTTTATTGAGAGTTTAAAATTGTGTCTGGGCTGTTAACATATAATTAAAACTTTCCCCTTGATTCGAAAAGCACTGAATGTATGAACCCCGCCCCCTGCACTGACGTCACACGCGACCCACTGCTGTGTGTGTGTGCCCACGGTCTGCCTCTTTGGGAGTCAAATTGCACGTTAAAGATACCATGGTGTCCGCCACACGTGGAGAATCCAACACCCAAAGTGGCGCAACAAAGATTTGTTGTGGGTGATTACGTCATTATTGAAATGGCTCATACAGGCAAAAACTATAACCGGAATTCTGTGTCCGGTGCATTTGTTGCATAATTTAAAAATTAAGCATAGTTTTGGTCGTGAATGTTATTGTTAGTGTCATTTGTTTTAAAAACCACGAGTCTAATGTCGAAATATCAGTCAGTCATCACTATTATTATTAAACAATGAATGCTAGACTGGGGAAACAAATTGGCTGCGTAGAACAAAATAATGATAACCCTTGACCTTGACGCAGCTCAAAGCCAAAACCCAAGTTGCCCTATTAAACACTACGATGGTGACTATATCGGGAACTATAAAAGAGGTCAGTGCTCACAATAAAGGACGGACAGCGATATCGTTGGGATCTCTCTACTATCTGACTGACGGAAGACCTTCATGTAAAACAATTCCTGGTTGACGTCATGACATCCTGTACGCAATTAGACAGATAACGCCTGATTGCTGTTGCTTCACTTTTAATGTCAACTTGCACGATTTTCAATTTACGTATAGGCAAGGCGTTCATTCACAGACTTTGACTTATTCTTATATGTACTTTCTCTTTGTAGTCTCTCCCGAATCCGTCAGAATTTTGCGAGTTAGATTTGAATGACGTCTGGTTACAATGCCTTGTTCAATCACAAGTCAATTGGAATGTGCTATAGTCTATCAGTGCTGCTACACGGTGTCGGGGCAAGCTTTTCCATTGCAACCTCCAGATCGGCACTGAGACTGGTATCCTTGTGTACGGGTGTTTGTCGTCCCTTGTGTAATTAGCAGAGCTCTAATCCTGTAACATGGACGTAGTCTTGACCTGCTATCTCATTATTAAAAAAAAAAATGTATCAGGTATTTTTTTGTTGGCATTTTTTGTATTATGTTTTAGGGATACCTAAGTGTATTGGCTATGGCCGAGTCAGTTTGCTGAAAGGCACTGGACACTATTGGTAATTACTCAAAATAATTTTTAGCATAAAAACTTACTTGGTAACGAGCAATGGAGAGCTGTTGTGAGAAACGGATCCCTCTGTAACGTAGTTTTTGAGAAAGGGGTAATTTCTCACTCAAATAATAAAAAACTTCAGCTGAAGCCTTTTAGTATGCATCTGAAAGCACACGAAATAATGCAACAAGGGTGTTTTTTTCTTTCCATTATTATCTCGCAACTTCAACGACCAATTGAGTCCAAAATTTCACAGGTTTGTTATTTTATGCATGTTGGGATACACCAAGTGAGAATACTGGTCTTTGACAATTACCAAAGGTGTCCAGTGCTTTTAAGTATACTACAAATGATGAGGTCTGCATTCGGACGGAAGCAGGGATAGCCGCAGCCTGAGCTGCCACTTCATATTGCGCGGACTCTTCTCGAAACCACGGCTGCGCTGCTAAGGCTCTGGCTTGGGCTCTGTCAGTAATTTTGTAAACCACAGGCAGACGGTGCCGAAGCCGGAGTCGAAGCCTAAGAAGTGGCTTAGAAAATGGCCACAGTTTGAAAAATAGTGCCCCTTGATCCGACTCAAAATGATAGTGCTACTGAAGCCGTCATTAGTTCATTCCACATCACTTTGAAATTACTGTAGATCCGAAAAGTTAATCGTGGGATCTAGATATTAGTCCTAATTATTTGCTTTAAAATTCATTCACATTTCCACAAATGCCGATTAACCAAATCTATTTTACTAGAGATCTGGGGAATCGAAACTTTCACAGCAAAAGGAGAGGGAGTAAAAAGTAAGAAGAAAGAGGAAGGGAATTCACACCAAAACAAATCGTTGTTTTTGCAGGGATTTACTCAGCTTTGCTTCTGCCTCAACGGTGTTGACTTAAGGGCCCCACTTAAAACCTACCGGCACGGCCCGAGATGTTCGCGGTCATGACTTGCAATGGCCGGCAAAAACAGATAGTTTATCATTTTCCTGAGTGCCAGCGCCATTATTTTAACCGCCCAAGCCGTTTCATTGACCAAGGACGCATAAAGGTCCACCACTGTAGCCGCGGATATTTTAAAACCGTGTTGAGTTTTGCTTCGTTGACTACATCCGCTCTTTCAGCGTCAATTAGACGCAAGACGTTGAGCTTTTGTTTCCTTTCCTTGGCCCAAGACGCCACGCAGAATACTCAAGACGTGTCCGTCTTGACAGATCGGTGGATGTACTCTCTTGCAGGTTGAAGGTCCATTGATACGTGGTGGAATATTATGGCGTTCTATTTATAATACTCGCAAACTGGAAATTAATAATGAGCCTATAATTACGTATGGAAGACTGTTAAGTGCTGCAAAATCCACTCTTTCATTAAGTGGCTTAGTTTCAACTTCATCGTGATAGAAAAATCTTGTACTTCACCGTGTCAAATCATTGCAACCGTGGGGTTCGTACATGACGGAACCAAAGTAAAGCCGGGAGGCAGGATAGTCTGGCCCTCCTTTCGGTAGGATCAGAATCGTCATTCATAAGTTTACTGGGGCATCAGGAAACATGGCACCAGACAGTGGTGACAGGAGATATCATGAAAGTGTTTAACGTAAATGGATACGGGCAGTTCCACAATTATTATCCATGTTCAATTGACTGAAGGCCTTTGTGGATAATCGTTGTGACATGATACGTTGAAGTATGGTGTTATCAATCACATAGTCGTTGTTCAAGTCCCGTAAATCATCAAACCAGATTTCCATAATATTTGTGGTCTGTGTAAAATCATTTTAAAGGCCAGTACACGTTTGATAATTGGAGCCTACTGACTGTATTAATCATATACAAAATGTAGGTACATACAATAAAACTAACCTGTGAGAATTTAACTTCAAGAGGTGGTCGCGTTTTTGAGATATCACCGAAAAACCGGAGCGAACATTTCCACGCAGGAAGAATATTCCCCATAGGAATACACAGTCTGAGAAGCGTGACAGAAACGCTTCTCACATTCAAATTTGGGGGAATAAAAAGTGATATATTTTCCATAACCGTAGTACTTCGAAGTTAAAAGTTTCTCAAAGATCATTATACCACCCAACGCTGGTGTACTTCTTATCAACTAAGTTTTTGTTGCCATTAACTTTCAGAGTCATTACCGAACGTGTACTGTGCTTTTAAAGGTATACAGGATTGGTACGGAAACAATTTTAGTCCAAAAGCTTACTGATTATGAAGTTCATACTAAAATACTTTTTTTGTGTTAAATACTGAAATGAAGTCATATTCGAGAAAACTGTATCTGAAAACCTTCAGAAAACACAACAGTTGATTTCGGTTGTTGCAACCAAAATTAAGGACAATGTGTTTACATGCTGAAAATTGTGCATGGTTATTCACTTTTTTTTCTTCTGACTCACACAACGGATTAAGCTCAAATTTTCACAAGTTTATTACTTCATGTATAGGCCTATTATATGGTTGATCACACAAACCACAAACACTGTCTGCGCCTATTTTGTCAGCTCTACGCCCTGTATACCAATCCTGTGAAATATACCATTAAACCATTGTGTGCTGAGCACTGTATACTCTGTACTTTTAGAGTCAAGCTATACGTGGGTACTAGATTCGAACCCATCAACCCAGAGGTACCCGCTGCTTATCATATAATTCAAATGGGCCACTTTGACACCGGGCATCCTTGGTGGTCTAGTGGTCAAATCATCTGCTCTAGAATGTGGTTGATCACACAAAACATGAACACTTTCTTCGACTATTTTGTCAGCTCTACCAATTCATATAAATATCCTTCATTATCTAATAAATTTTGAGAATTCAAAATATAGGCTTCCCTTATACAAAGTAAAGCTCTGAAAGATGCAAACTGTATATAGCTCTCTCTTTTTTTAGAAACTAAATATAGCAGTAAAGTAAACCTTTCGGTCAAATATCGAAATGGCGTACCACGTTTATATTAACATTTTCACACATTGGTATCTCTAAACACATTGCCATAAAGACGATGGCCTATCTATTGAGAAGAAACGAATTCTCAATGCCGTTGCGAACGTGTGATGTGATTTTTATCTGACTAGAAATGTTTATACTTTCCAAATATTTTGAATACTTGAGTGGACTGCACTCAAAGCCACGGGTCTTTTTCTCTGTTGTCGAATATGCTTCCCGCATTACCCAGAATGCAGTTACCACCTTTATGGTCCAGTAATCCACACCTTTCACTTACCATCCTTTTGTCCTCACTTAATTTACTCTGATTGGTTCTTTGCCACCCCACTGTTTGTAAACTAATAACTTTGATTAGCTTTTTTTTTTAATCTCTTTTTTTCTGGATATACCTTCCCATTATTCTTTGCTTCTCTATTTTCTTTGCTGTAAATGCAAAGGTCCGGTTCGGATCGAAAGCTAACGCCATCTCCCTATATACTAGTTACATATTTATACACATAGCTTGCCAATTGACGAAGGCAATGTGTAAAACGTTTTCACAGATAAATAATTTCCAATTTCGAAAAAAAGACATCTCAATTGCTCGGGATAATGACTGAAATAGAAGTTTGAAGATTTCATTGAAAACACCCGTGGAGATGCTCCAACAAAATGATAACCGCCACAGTGTTTTTCGATTGAATTATAAGCAAACGAGAAAACCTCGCGCTGAGGGTGCCTGTAATGTTGTGTTTTGTCCCGAAGGTCAATGAATGCAAAGGGGGGGGGCGATGTACAGACAGTGATAACTGCGGTGTAATTTGATTGAAGCAGAAGCATTATAAAACGTTTTGCTGCAATTCAACGGCAAGCGTGCGTTCACTTGAACAAGATTGAATTTACTCTTTTTTCTTTCTCCCCACTTGACGATTATACAGTTAAGACTTCCCCCTATTTATCACATCACACCAGGCCACTATACATTCACACGGTAATGATACCTCGATGAAACTGGGCATGTTTTCTGACAATAGAACGGCGCAGTGATTCGGAGTAAATCTTTCCTCTCTTTTACTGTAACCCAAGCGTTGTGTGTTATACACGAAGCGTGTATAACCACCCACGGGTGAAGACGCATTAATGACCGAATCTTTAGTTAAAACTGACGTTCATTAATGTCACGTTTACAGCCATTGCCGAGAGAATCCATTTGCTTCAAATGTTGACACGTATTTCAGTTGTTAAGTTGCATGAATACAAGCGATATATGATTCATGATTGCTTTCTTAAAATGGAATTTTAAAGAAAGAAAATGTGTTAAAATTAGATTGTAAACAATAGTTAATGCCCGTGGACGTTTCGACCTTAGCAGTGTCTCTCTCGACGGCTAAATGCCAACACAACACACATAAAACAGGTATACTGGTGTATTGAAGCAGTCAAGTTCAAGTAGAAATAAATTAAAAGAAAGAGAGACAGAAAGCATTCAGAAAAAAATCAAGGAATGAACAATGAAGAAGGAGACAAAGGGGAAGGGGCTGGTTTAACCACAAGAGGTTGGAAACAAAAAAGACAAAATCAAAGTTTGGAAGAGGGGGAAAAAGTAACTAGTTAATGTATTGTAATTGAAGATGTCAGAATACCGAAGCACAACAAGAAACCAATACAACACAAAAACAAGTCATTCATCTTTTTAACAATAACCAGTTTAGGGCTTCGCATAGGAGATAATTGCCTTTTGCAAAAGTCTTGAATTTAACGTGCTGTAAATTTAACATTAATTCCCTTCTCCCTCATTCAGCTATACATGAGTTCCCGAGTGATGTCTTTACAAATGAGCAACGCGTAAAGGGTGCAGTGGTGCTTCACTTTTTGTGTGTAAGTATTACAAAATATATTTATTTCGTGTCCGCCATCTTGGTTTTCCCCTACTTGAAGTACACGCCACTGAACAGAAACTAGAATGAAAATCAGCGGTAACAATTGTGTATAGTGGAACTATAGGTCCTTTTCGAAACCACGGTGTGTTCGGCTTTTTATGGGCTCCGGCTTAGACTCTGTCCTTCTGTTGAAGCTCCGTATCGAAAGCGCGCAATTTCAAAATGACAGACAGAGCCTATTAAGCTTGAGCCCAATACGAAGCCATGGTTTTGAAAAGGGCCACATACGTGGTGGTTGCAGTTTTGCCATTGGCTCGTGATGAGCATGCAGTTTATGACCGAAACTATCTTGACTGTTTTCACTAATTAGATCACGATTTGGGGGATGCATTTACAAAGACAAGCTCAGAAACCAATCAACCACATTTGGCTGTTTGGTAAATTACAGATTTACAAAAGTTATGTAGAGTTTTGGGCACATTGAGTGTATTGAAATAGGCATAAGCCTTCAGCTATTGGTTGATTTTTAAAGTTATTTTATAACAATTCATTATTTATGTTGCTATCACGATGGAGAAAATTCATTGTGAACACTACTGAGCAGTGAGCATTGTTAGCCATAAGTACAGTATCCAGCACATAAAGTTGTCTTGACTCAAAATCTGAATCTGAATTGGATATCGCATGCTATCTAATGAAGATAGCAACAATTGAGAAAAAACTAATACAACTGTATATAAAATAAGGATATTCTCATAGATATTCAAGTATTGTTGACCATGTTAACTTGTGTCTCTTTATATACTTATATTTATATTTATATCACATGAGTTGATATCACACTATACTAATAATACCAACACAATATATATAAAACTAGTAGGAGAGATGGCCTTAGCTTTCGATCCAGAACAGACCTTCGTCATTGCATAAACAAGCACAAACAAAAACATTTCTATGTATAGCAAAAAGAGGAGCAAAGAATTATGAGAAGGTATCCGGAAGTAAGCGGGAAAATTATAGCCAATGAAAGTTATTGATGTACAAACAATGGGGTGGCTAAGAACCAATCAGAGTTTGTGAGGACAAAAGGATGGTCAGTGTGAGAAAGTGGAAGGGTGGATTACTGGACCATTAAGGTGGTTACTGCATTCTGGGTCATGCAGGAAGCATGAAAGGACAGGGTTAGAGGGCAAGCTGCACCAGGGATAATGCCCCTAACATTAGGGAGCAGGACAAAACAATATACATGTATATATATATATATATGTATATGTATATCTAGGAACACAAATTGCCATTAATTTGTCATTTTATGAAAATATATTATATGTATTCTATACATAAGTTGATACCACACCATAATTGACTTTCAGTATCATAACGCAGGGATTCTGTAACTAAACTTAACCAAATGCGGGTAAACAATCAATGTTTCAGCCTATGCACGAAATGAGTTAGTAATAACAACACAAGTATAATCCACGTCATATATAGTCAGTGACCTTGCTTTTCACATCATTATTTTAATCAAATGCAAGCCCTAGGCCCCTATACAATTATACAACCTTACATCAAGAAAACAACATTACGAATCAATAAATACCTTCGAAATGTGCATTATTTTATATTCTGCAGAATGTGTAACTGATGTATGTTTTAAACACTCTTGTGCAGGTGATCTACATGTTCATTGCCCTGGCTATAGTTTGCGATGATTACTTTGTTTCTTCACTGGAAAAGATCTGTGAGGTAAGGGTTTGTCTCTTTCCAACAAAAATGAGAGAATTCCATCCCCTTCAAATCCGTGTATCATTCATTAATGGTACATCTCTTTATTTTACCTGAAATTAATAAGCACAAATACAGTGGTGCACCCAGGGGATTGGCAAGGGGCGCCAGCCCCCCCCCCCCCCATATTAGCAGACAACCAGTCATAAAACATTACACCTCGTATTTCAGTTTGGCTGGTAACTCCTTTGTGTTAGCATTTCTGCGAAATCAGGCTTTTATTAGGGATCAAGATACTTTATTTATTTTTTTATTTATTTTCATTTACGTCATCTTTAATGAGGGTAAGCTCCGTTCAGCGCCCAGCACTGCTTTCCATGGAGGCCCTCAGTACAAATACTGAATTAATAAAAAAAAAACTACCACCATCAAAATTGTTAAAAGAAAAAGAAACATGGTCCCAAGCAAAAAAAAAAATACAAAGAATTGGAGATTAAAAAATACATATAAAATAGAAACCAAAAGTAAGCAAAATGCATCACTTTAATACTTTCCAATACTAGAGATGTATTCACGGTGGAGACGAACATCAGATAGAAGTTGGATGTGGGGGAAGCTAAGAGTAGGGTCGTGGCATTCCATTCTAAATCGAGGAGCAGCTAGGATTAATGGATACCCAAAGAAAAAAATATGATATCTTTAGATAAGATTGAGAGACAAAATGTCATCTTATCAACCATAATCTGAGCTGAGAGTCTGCTGTAAATGATATCAAGAGGGTTGGCTACAATGCAATCAATGTCGATGTCAAATTCAGCCAAGGGAAGTTGAAAATAGCACCTCTAATAAAAAAGTATCTCAAAAAGCATCTGTTGATTTACAAGCCAGGACCCTCTGGGTCGATTGACTTTTTTTTATCCCCCACCATGAAGGCTAGCTTGACGTATGTGCGACATTCAAAAGTCAATTTTCAAATTGCTTATCCGAAATGTCATCACGATAAGAAGAATCGGGTAGCACCTGCCTACTTCTATCAATTGTTGGGCAAGCTTGTCTCTCTATTGCATCAGAGGTAGCTTCAGAACAGATTAAGCATTTTATTATCTCCATCAAAAACTGGAATGCCTCAAAACTAGTATTTTACTATGGTAAGGGGAAAACCATTCTTTCAAAATGATTTTTGCAGATCGTCATCTTCATTAATACTTCCTTTCATCTACAACAGTCCTTTTTAAGATGTGAATTGTCTGCATAATTTCTTAGAGGTGGTACAATTCTTCTTTTTCATTCAAATATTCAAATTTTGTCCAATCCCAGGTCTTGATGAATTTGTCTTGGCAAATAGGCTGTTGCATTCTTTCCCTAAGCCATGTGGCATACGGTTATTTTGATAAAACAATATTGTTTCTTCCAATCTGTGGAATGCTTGAACAAAATGAACAGGAAAGTTGTCAAATTGATGAGTACATTGTGTTCCTACAAACTCAGGAAAACGTCTCCTTTCCCATCAGTCTGACGATCTCACTTGTCTGGAAATGAACATCAATATTGATCTAATGTGTCTCTAATATGACCCTTCATATACCCCCCCCCCCAACCACCACCAAAGAAGAGCAAAAGAGGAAATGAGCAGGATCAGTGGGTGATATCTAATATGTTGTTACCATAGCAATACTACACAAAACACCTGCTTGAATACAGCATCCTTCCTCCTATGATCAAAGCTGCAAATCACAGAATTGATTTTTAAGTTTTGTGTTTTCCTTCTTCTACAAAAATTCATTTCATTTCACATTTCTTTTTTTTTTTTTTCCTTCTTTTTTTATTGGAGGTATACCATGTTACTTGAGGGAACTGCCAGACCCTTGACCTGCAGACCGAGCAAGATTTGTTCGGAAAAGCTTGGTAACAACCCCCACATACTTCACAAAAAGGAAAAATACAAATGACTAAATATAAAAACATGGGGTCGATCCTCAGAAATATGACAAATAGACTGACAACAAGAAAAGAAATATGTAAAATAAATTTCCACCTTAGGCAGGAAGTCTTGAAAGTTATTGAGGCACATTCCAGGAAATCTTTTCAATAATGTGTATTCCAGTCTATTTTAATCTATATACAATATTTTTTCTTTCGTAACCCCTTTCTTTAAAGGGACTGTACAGCTTTGGTTTAGGAATCATGGAACTTCATTTGAAATTAATATTTCATAAAAAAAAATGAATATTGGCACCTGTGCCATTTTGGAAAAAAGCTTAATAGTAACTCTGCTTTGTTTTGTTTTCATGTTTCGCAAAATTGCACCATTTCAGTTCAAATTCACTTCAGTTACTCTGACTTCATGGTTTTTTTTTCCTTCTCCTGTCCAATATAATAGAAACTGAAGGCAGGTTGATACTTGCATTAACCTAAAAAGTAAGGTTTTTATTTTCACTTCTATAGTAGTTGCTTTTCTGTGTCACCACAAACTTTGTAACCTTTTCCTTGAAGACAGACTACCAGCAATCCTCCCTGGAGCCAAGCATCATCCAAAGTGACGCTTTGTTTATGGTATTTCCTACCATCCATTCTCCTGAAATGTCTTGAATTGTTTGTCTACAGCGTCTGGGTTTCTCCCACGATGTTGCGGGAGCCACATTCATGGCAGCGGGCAGCTCGGCTCCTGAGCTCTTCACATCCATTATCGGTAGGCTATGAAAATAATGCTGATGTCAAAAGCTATATTAAGATAAGATGACACAAAAGTAAATTCCTTTCAATTCTTTTTTTTCATTTCAGAAATTGTATAAGCAATTTTCATGATGTTTTTTTTAATAATCTAAATTAAAAAGTCTTCATATGTTGATGCATGGTATGCGAAACTACCCTACAAAGTGTGAAAATATTTGTTGATTTGTTTGTTTGTTTTTGTTTTTGTTTGTTTGTTTGTTTGTGAATCTTCCCAGCAAGGAAACTCGGCAAAGTTCCCATAAGGGAATATAAATGCCAAGCTGGCATTGCTTTAACATATGTGATTATGAATGGCACAAATCATTAAAAAGTAATTTGGTAACTAAATGTCAATACTTGTTGTAGTCATACATTGAAACATTGAATGAAAACAACAGCATCAAAGGTATTATGCTGACCTTTTCCTCCATTCATTTTTATTACGACCTACTCAAAGTATAAATCATCCAATAATCAATCGAAGTCCTAGGGAAAATACAACTGCGTTAAACCCCAAAACATAATATCTATTGCTAACTACTGCTTACATAAAGTGATAAGTTTGGTTTCCATATGTAATGAGTTGTTTCCTTTTCAATTGTGTATTTGCAGGTGTTTTCATCGCCAAGGGAGACGTGGGAGTAGGAACCATTGTCGGATCGGCAGTCTTCAATATCCTAGTCATTATAGGCCTATGCGGTTTATTTGCTGGGCAGGTAAAATCACTTCTCTGACAGATATTCCTCTGACATCATCCCCACCCCCTGTTAATTTTGTGGGGGAGAGGAACTCAACGAGATTTCATATTCACTGAATAAAACCGTCAATAACTTGAAATCGTTTCAGTTGAATCATAAAAAATCAAAAACAGGTTTATCAGCAAAATAAAAAGAATGTAGCTTGTGACTTGTGTAGCATTATCTTTGTTAAGTTTCCTGTGTTTTATTTTTGAGGTGGAATTTATTCGTTTATCAGTTTATGAAAATTACCTCATTCTCAGTCGATTGGAAGGCCATAAAAAATCCCACCAAAACAAAATGTTGTAACAAGGGTGCAGATAATGTTGCACTTTATACCTCCATCTTATAAGCATTGCTGTTTCATTGCAGTATCACTACTCTGTAAACAGTCCGAGTAGCATGATGTTGCACAGGGCAGAATTGATAGCTGAAAGCGATTTAAAAATTAACTATTATGAAGTGCCGGTTAAGGATGCGATCAAATAATTGAAGTCAAAACAGGAAGCCATAGGGATCATTTCATTGAGTGCATAAGCATGCATTAAAACCTCATTTTATGCTCATCAGTTGTTACTAAGCGACAAATTTACGCAGGAAATGGATATAATCCCTTTTTGTGTATGAAACGTTTTTGATCAGACAAAGCTTGAAGAAGGAATTATTGTCTTTTTCAGATATTCTCTAGTTTTCTTCATGAATGAAAATTAAATGTTTGAAGCTTTCGCATGTCATTTTGTGTAGTTAAAGGTATTATACAGGATTGGTAGAGCTGACAAAATATTCACATACTGTATTCATGTTTTGTGTGATCAACCATATACATGAAATAACAAACCTGTTAAAATTGTGGTTCAATCCGGTGTTTGAGTCAGAAAAAATAGTGGGAAAAAAATGCACAATTTTCAGTGCACAATTTTTAGCATGTAAACACAATGTCCTTAATTTAACAGCCGAAATCAGCTGTTGCATTTTTCTAGGTTTTCAGATACAGTTTCCTTGAATATGGCTTGATTTCAGAGGGAAATATGTCACACAAAATGGTTCAAGTATGAACTTAAACTTTCATACTAAAATTAAACAATGATATTTTTTTATCCTTACCAATCCTGTATAGTACCTTTAATGTGCATGTTCCGAAAAAGAGTACAAGAACAGAATCAACCTGCACGTTGATTTGTCCTTAATTAGTGACATAAGTTTGCACACAGCAGAGCTATTGCTTCGCTTCTGCCAATCATTGTCATTGCTACACAGAGACCTTCTCGACCTACTGCCTAATTGAGCTTTGTTGATTACGTTTCTGTTGTCAGGTTGTACCGCTAACATGGTGGCCAATGGCTAGAGATACAGTGGTCTATTCTTTATCAGTACTAACACTGATGTGTGTAATCTATGACGGAAAAATCACATGGTGAGTATTTTGACACCTTCAATAGACCTGTGAGTAGGGCGCCCTCGACTAGAGGTCAAAAGAAGGCTGCTCATTGGCCCATCTTGTGCGCTGCGTGTATATAGATGTTGTTTTCCATTTTATCATCGTTTTACATCTAAGATGGAGGTGAGATGACGTCAATGCATAAGGTCCATGGAGTGTAATTTGGGGTTGGGGTTGGGGTTGGGGTTGGGGTAGTGGGGTAGTTGGTTAGTTGGTTGGTACTGGTTGAAGAAACTCTTGGCCAAAGCGGGAATATATATTGACCTCCATCAAATTTTGAATATACAATTTAACAAAGATATGTCAGTGCAATATGGTATTTGCTTGTTTACAGTTTTCAGTTAACTCCCTGACAGTTTTTGTAGACATTATGAGAACAAATTTGGATTGCTTTTGCTCACAAACATTTTTTACGTAATTGTGTGGTTCTGTGGGATGCATTATTATTATCAATATATTTCTGGTCATGAAACCAATGATGCCTCATAAGTGAACTTAATCACTGTAGCTCGCAAAGAGGAAACCTGTAAACAAGGGTGCTTGCTATGTGAACCAGAAACACCAGGGTTAACCCCTACTCTTCCACAATAAGTGTTCTGAGTTCTTTTATGTGCACTACCAATCCTAGTACACGGAACCTACTGCCTACGACTCAATGTCCCATCCGAAGGACAAAGCAATTATGGTAAAGTATCTTTCTCAAGGACACAAGTGCCATGACCGGGACTCGAACCCAAACTCTGTTGATCGGAAACACCAGAGCTTGATGAGTCTGGTGCTCATCCAGTTTCTTGTAAAATGAGAAACTAGTTGTCGTTTTACAACTAAAATAGTTGTGTATGGTTGTTTCTTGATCCAGGTATGAGGCACTACTGATGCTGTCAATGTATGCCGGTTATATCTTCCTAATGTGGTAAGTATAAAAAGAGTAAAATCTTTCAAGAGAAAAAATCTTGAAGCATTTACCAGGTTTTGTGTCGATGGTATGAAATGTTTTTTGAAAGTAAAATTTGCAAAATTACTCATCCATACATGTAATAATTGTGTCTGGGATAAAGAAAGATTTGTTGTGTATTATTTATTTTACCTTACTCTGAAGTGTGATAAGCACTGTACACCCAGTTTGATGAACACTGGGATACTATACTCAATACTTTATCTAGTCCTGAGGCATACTACTCTGGTGGGAATCGAACCCACGACCCCCGCCATTTTTCCCCCACAGGACTCGGGGAAAGTACGAGTATGCAGTACTTATCATACATCGGTGTAGGGTAAAAACCAAAATAATATATTTAATAGATGTTAAATTTTCATCGGGGATAACAAATATTATTTGGTTTTACCCATACACGGATGTGTGTGAAGCAGTGCACTGTATACTCAGGGCAGTCTTGGTGGTCGAGTGGTAAGACATCTGCACTAGAATGGCAAGGGTTCGAATCTCACACAAGTTATATGCCTGCAGATTTTGTTCACAGGACTCAGGAAAGTACTGACTATACAGTGCTTCACACACATATCTGTGTGTGGGTAAAACCAAAAAATTTTTAAAATAATAATACTTATTAATTGGCTTTTTTGAACACAACTAATTGACACAGGACTTCAAACTTAATTGTCACTGTTTTCAAATTCATGTATATAAACTTAGGTGAAAATTCCTTTGGGGAATGGGGGTCTAAACCCGTTTGGACCATCCCTTACTCCACCACCAATCTCTGTTATTTCAGATGGCATATAAAATAATAGAGCAATAATTCGCACAGTCCTCTTTAAGAAAAGCAAGCTGCTTGAGTCTCAAGCGGCGCCAAAAAGAAGAGCGTTTTTTTCTTTTCTTTAAAGTGGGCCTTGTCCTGAGCAATGCCATTAAAAATTCATGTTTCTGTCTGTGATATGTTTTTGTTACCTGCGTTCCGCATCTAATGTCTTAAAGGAATGATGCATATTTTTTTTCTACATAATTGAAAAAAAAACCTTTTAGTTCTATTTGCAAACTCACTTGATACTGGCACTTATCATTATTTTCAGTTTTGAAATTTCTCTTCAAATCAGAAACCTTGGTGCTCATTAAAAACGATAATTGCTTTCCTTTTTGTTTGTCTGATGTGATGACATGAATCACAACCATTAATTTATGATATTTTTTGCTATACGACTTTTTGTTTTTAGTCAGCAGTAGGCCTATTGCAAGTAGGCTTTTAAAACCACAGTCCATACCATATGAATCTTATGATGTCTAAAATAGGAATATGAAGTGTGGGGATAAACAGCCTTTGTAATACTTAATAACTCCAGCAATTATATCAAAATGTGGGGAAAATACAATCAGAATAACTTAAATTTAGTAATTTAACACGGTTAGGGCAGAAGTGGAAAAAAATATATCCTTCTTGTGGATAATTGTAACAATCTCTGCTGTATAGCATGCGAGAATGTGTGGACGTATCCTGCAAAATTAATCAAATTGGTGATTCAAGCATGCCTCAAATCCAGACAGTTTTCTTGGGAGTCAAGAAAAACTGTATCTAGTCCGACAGATATGATCCCCCATGAAACAACAAAACGTGCCAGACCTGGGCTGACATTTACAAAGGGTATCAGGAACTGGTCAAGTGTTGAGAACGGCAAACATTTTCATCCCGTAGAAAAGATTGGAAACTGGTGTGTTTACGAGAAACGCAGGCTTTCCTCAAGAGGGCAGAGGTTGAAAATAGGATCCCCGCCGTGCTCGGTATTCTCAATGGATGGTGTTTGTCGCATGAAGACCCGCCATTAGAAAGCTACATCATCTTCGACAGATTACTCGGTCGCTGAAGGCCTTTAGTGAGATCCACCCCCTCTTATTCCCACATAATAGTTGTTGTTGCGCTTGACATTTTGCGTGTAGTTTAGGGAAGAGAGTGTTATGATCAAAAATTGGATGGTTGCCGATTCTTATAGACCTATATAGTTTCAAGAAAATATAAATATTTTTATTTACGACAGCGTGCTGATGCTTTTCTAAATTGGCAGTGTTTGACAATGAGTTTGTTAAGTGAGATTAGTTGCAATGAGTTTCTTTGTAGTTTTTTTAATTAGACTTGTTACTCCAAATAGTTTGAGCAAACCGTATAAAAGTAGAGTTATGTCAAACGGTTGTGGATGGCAATATCAAGTTGCGAAATCGATCCTCTTGTGCTGATAATGAGGGCAAGTAGAAGAGTTCAACCTTTTCCCTTTTTTTTTTTGTCTCGGTGCATTCAGCTCAAACATATCAATTTCATGTGGTTATTTCTTTTATAATAAATACTGAAGAATCCTTTTTGTGTTCTTCAAAAGATGTAGGTCTTTGGAATCAGATTCAATGTGGGGAGAACTTGGTATAGTGGCTAAAAAGCCATGTATCAACTCTGTAATATGAGCTTATGTGCTATTATTTTGTTTGTGTAAAAATAACAAAAGGAGATAAAACCAAATATAATCTTTGAGCTTCTGATAAATTAACACAACATGATTTTATGTGACATGCTAGGCAGATGGAGAAGCAATACTTGACTTCCCTCTTTGTCGTGTTCCTTACATACAAAAGCATTAATTGATACTGATTCTATCAAACCACAGGGGGATCTGACTATTTGACCTTTAAACCAATGGGTTTTGGTTTCTTCGAATGAAGGGGAGGTGTATGTGTGTGGGTGGGGGGGGGGCACTTTTAAAGCCGAAAACAATGTGACAAAATACAAAACAAAGACAACAAATAAGGAAACACTGAAAGCAAAAGAGTGTTTGGGATATCTCTCAGATATTGCACATTGTAGTGGCGTTGACGAAATAAGCACTGATATAAAAAATTTAAAAATCAGTAAAATAGTTCCTACTTTATACATGATGTTAATGGGGTTTTATTTGAGAAGGTGAACTATTTCTTTTCTACTAATGATTGATGATAGATGAGAAGGGAAAAGGGCATCCAGCAGAATCTCAACATTCCCAATTCTTTGAAACAAAACTGAAATAGATGTTTATTAGAGCAGTTGAACTTTTTCACTGTCGGGGGCGGGAGTTGGGGAGTAATGATGAGGAAAATAAATTGACCTAATCAATTAAATTCATCCAATCCCAAGGTACAGGATTGATTAATAATCGTTGGGTTCAGCTCAACTTGTTGTTATTCAACAGAAGATGTTTTTCTTTTTTTGACAATTTCCTGTCGGTTCAGGTTGAATCCGAAGATCTATCGAAACATTAGCCGGAAACAGGACAAGAGGAAGGCCAAGAAACTCGCCAAGAGACTTGAGAAGTGTAACAACAGAAGCTCTATTCAGCTCGAACAGGGTAGGTTCATCTTTCAACAATCCGGATGTTTGGAATTCTGTCGGGGGACTCCGTAAGATCTGTCTCCTGTGAATTCTTTGCTATATTTTCGGTTCATTTTTTGTTAATTGTTTTTTTCTGGGCATGTCTCCCACCCACAAAAAGACAAATAAAAACAAATCCAAGAAATGTTAGAGTTGTAACAATAAAGTAACTGTAGATATTAAATATAAAAAACAGTTAGTTCTGAAACACCCAATAATCTGAAGTTGGAGTTCTGTCAGGGAAGGCCTTGGATCTGTCTCAAGCAAATTCTTACTTTTTCCATTAACTTTGGTCTATTTTTTGTTCGTATTTTTTTTCTTGGAAAGTCTTCCACCCATAAACAAAACCAACAAACCAAAAACAAACAATTGAAATGGAAAAATACAATAACATCGAGTCTTCACCCTCCCTTCATAATCCTGAATAAACGTGTTTTTATTTTAGTTATCACACGAGTGCAATACGGAAAAATGTAGCACTTCTGCATCCCATATCCAACGAGGCTAGAAGGCCGAGTTGGATATGGGACGCGAAGTGCAATATGCGGAGTTAGAACGGCTCAATGCGCAGGATGTGATATGGACTGTGCATTATGCTATAATATCATGCTGCTGTTGCCCGTGGATTGACCACAATCAGAATCCAGGATTCAAATTTGCTTGAAGATGTACATAAGTAGCAAGTGTCTATGTGTATATTAGCTAGGAATCCTTTTTTTCTAAGAATATCTTAAAGGAACATTACAGAATTGGTTTTTGCTAACAAAACAGTTGCTGGCAGTATAACACTTTATGTAATCCACCATATACATAAACTGACAAACCTGTAGAAGTTTGAGATCGATCGGCCATCTGGGTCACGAGAAAATAGTGAAAAACCGATTACACATTTTGCATGAAATCATATAGATTCAACAAATGAATAAAACGCTCACTGAGCGATAAACTCCAATCGGAAAATGAGTTTATTCATTTCTCATCAAACATGGGATTTCAGACAGAAATATTTCAAGGGATGTTTTCTACTATCATCATCGTTAGACCGTGTAAGTTTTATGTAAATCTGTGATCAAAAAGTATATTTTACAAGTTATTTTCTTACCAATTCTGTAATGTTCCTTTAAATAAAGCACTGCAAAATTCCAACTGGATGTGTCTTAACAGGGGGGGGTGCAGCTATGTCTTTGACTCCTTCACCTATATTTTTTTGATTTGTAAGCACAATTTGTTTGTTTGTTTTTTCATTTATTTATTTATTTTTTAATACAAACATAAACATGTTCTAATCTTAAAAGTTTTTTTTCTTCAGATTTTTCATTTTTTAGTAGTAATACACACAGTGTAAAACATCTTTTGTGTATATGAATATAAAACAACCATGTGTTTTTTCTTGAAGTGGTATGCTAACATGAGAAATGCACAGAAATATCATATTGTCACTATCTCTCAAATATTATTATAAAGATAATAACACTGGAGTCTTTTATAGCACACGTATCTTTCAATAAGGTCTTTTTGATTTTTGATTTATGAGACCAATTTTTATAGCATCTTATTATAAGGGCTTAGGCCTACAAGGTACTGTGGCGCACTGCCAGAAACACAGGGGAAAACCCCTTCTCTAAGGCCTGATAAGTGTAACTGGGTTCTTTTATGTGCATTGCACAATGCACTGAACCTGCGGCGTTATGTCCCATCCAAAGGACAAAGTAATAATGGTTAAGTGTCTTGCTTAAGGACACAAGTGTCAAGACCGGGACTCGAATCCACACTCTGCTGATCAGAAACACTAGAGCCCATTATATTAGGTGCACTTGACCGCTCGGCCACGACAAGCCAGAAGTAACACCGTCAGTTCATGTTCCAAGAAGTTACCGTTTCTTCCAATTGGTCAATAAATAAACTTGACAACGGCGACCCGGCATGCCAAAATGATGTTTTATCACCACTTTATTTAAACTCACTTCTGTGGACATTGACCGATCATTTTTGATTTGTTACTAAAAGGTTCTTTATTGGGCTTTTCCCCCACACATTAAAGCAATGTGTGTAAAAAGCAATCCTGTTCTCAGGTTTTTCATAAAATAACACAAATTTTTGGAGTTTGTGTTTCTATGACTTTGCTCCCCCTTTTGTAACTTCTGTCGCCACTGAGTCCATGACTCTTAGTGGGCCTAAATGGGACAGGGTCAAACACTCTTTGAAAGGTCATTTTCAATTGTTAATATTCCTCTGGTTTTTGTTGGTCTGTTCAGTTACTCCGCTGAAAACGGACAAGGAAGATACCGCCAATGGTGATACTCAGCCAACTGAATCAGTTGAAGACGGCTCACCAAAAAGGTATTGTATTTACACTAAAGCCCTTTTCACACTACTCTATTCCCCGTGGGCAACCCCGTGGAATAACGGTCGGCCTTTTCACACTATGATCGCTTTACCCCCTGTCTGCCCCCTGTCTGCCCCGGCAAGTGGGCATCCCCCGGGGAATAGCCACCCCTGCTCCAGAGTAGGGGTAAGCGGTCAACCCCGGGGTATTCTTGAAACGTGCAACAGAAACACTGTGGAATAGGGACCCAGGCGGGGTTAGTGTGAAAGTGCGCTGGGGTAACCGCAGGGTAAAAAAATCACCGGGGCCTCTCGGGGCTGTATTCCACGGGGATAAGAGATGCAGTGTGAAAAGGGCTTAGCGAATGTCCAGTAGAGAAGAAGCCACTGTTAATAAATCAGTGCAACAGCCTCTTGTTATTTGTGGTGGATTGACCTCAGGAATGACCTCTTGTTTCTTTTTTTTCCCCTCATTGCAAAGCTGTAAAATCATGGTCAAATAACACTAGAACCTCATTAGTTTTAGGTTGATTACTTAGATTGAATTACAGAAATTATCCCTTGGAAATGTTTTGGACATTTTATAATGATTGGTTGTTGTCATTTGTGATAACTGAATCCCAGATTTTCAATGCATCCGTGTATCTGCTTTTTTTTCTGATAGTCAGTTGTTGTGTATTTTTTTTAAAGTCAAGAATAAAGTCTTATTATGGACTCGTTCATAAAAGCAACATAGCCACGAGGGCACGTGCACCCCCCCCCCCATTTTCCAGTGACCCCCCCCCCAAAAAAAAAAATAATAACAATAATAAAATCATGATAATTATTATTATAATAAATAAATAATTAGAAATATCTAGAAACATGTAGCCCTTAAAAAAATAGGAAAAACATGGCCCCTGCCCGGCCTCCCCTACTGGAGAACTATGCCTACTGGAGAACGATGTCCCCTCATTGTAAAAGTCCTTGCTTCGCCACTGTAAAGGGGCTATTTACTGCTACAAAAAATACCTGCATCTTTTTGCTGGAGATATTTTGTGTATTTCCAAGAATGTTTATGAAGCTAACACTCCCCAGGTTTATGTTTTTATTGCGGTTTCATGCCTCGTAGATTTTGATATCTGTATTACCCTTGCAGTTATGTTTTTGACACTACAAACTGCCTTCTTAAACTGTTTTCCTTTTTATGTGTAGTTTTGCTAGCTTTTTGCTGGCTAATTGGCTTTTTTGCTTTGTTTTTTTTTGTCTTGGTTTTTATCTCTAGTTGATGTACGCCTAAGTAATTTTGTTCAACTCATAATAACCTCCTGTTCAATGTACTTTATAAGTTAGTTTTATATTATAATGTTATTATATTGTGGCATGTTGTGGCTGTGCGGTGTAGTTCACCGGGCCCAAGTTGTTGTCAGCAGCAGAGTGTGGGTTCGAATCCCGGTCATGACACTTTACCCTTGCGAGCAAGGCACTTGACTATAAATGCTTCGTAAAAACTTGGGAAGGTAGTGCATTCTCCTCTACCAGCAAGGCTCCCAGTGGATGATACCCTTGCCTACATCCTGACGGACTGTTAAGGGGTAACCCTGTTTCAGCAACAGGAGTAAGTGGCAATGTGCGCCTGGTGATAGTTGATTTGGGTAGACAGCCCAAATCAGTTAGGTGTAGCCCTCACCTTGAATTGGCCATCCGGCCTTGTGCGTTTGGCAATATCTCATAACAAATATATTATTTAAACAAAATATGGACTTCTTTAAAATGTTGCACTTGTTTACCTGAGTGTCTTAGGGACCGGAGACATCCGGTGACATTTCAAACTTAATAGCTGGAGTTGTGTAAAAAGCAATTTGTTTTTACTGCATATTTGAAGTGAGATCTGAAAGTGATGATGAGTCGTTGAGAGTGTAGTGCAATAATTTCTTAACCTTTTATCTGTCTGTAATGTTTTCCACGGAGACTTTTCAATGTGCCATAGCCATTTCACTGAAAGGTCTCTTGAGACACAAACTAAATTGCATTGAGTATGACATACGATACTCTAATTTATCTTAGTAAACTAATTTGCAAGTTGACATTTCGAAAAACCAAGCGTCAGATTTTACAAAGGTTAAATTTGATCAAGGCTGTTTTTTTTTTTTATATAATGATAATGCAAGATGTCTATTTTTTGCGGGGTCGTCTCCCCCCTTCCTAGACTAACCTTCCCCGATGCTGGGCTTAGACTGATGTTGACCAAGCAGTTTCCTGCCCGGACCCGCATGAGGACAGCATGCTGGCTCGTCATAACGGAGGTCAGTGTCTCCCAGATTGGTTACTTTTACTACTTGCATCTTCAGGATAGCACTGCACTAAATTTTGCTGAAAATACCTGGATGTCAGACAAATTGTCCATCACCGCTCACGCAATAATTGCAAGATTTGTGACATATATGATTTTATGACATGTTAAATTTGCATCGGGGATAATGAATATTATTTGTGTTTTTTTTTACACATGTCATGGGTTCAAATCCCTCCCAAGTAATATGCCTGTGATTTTTTTTACA
This sequence comes from Pycnopodia helianthoides, assembly GCA_032158295.1. NCBI lineage: Eukaryota > Metazoa > Echinodermata > Asteroidea > Forcipulatida > Asteriidae > Pycnopodia > Pycnopodia helianthoides. Next base: position 21,172,206 of record CM063243.1, read on the forward strand.
CGGGACTCGGGAAAATACAGTATATTAACACACATCAGTGCACGGGTAAACACACAAATAATATATAATTTTGATTGTATGATAAACACTTGCCTTGGCATCTTGGGTAAGTCTAGCTTTCACATTGAGCACTGATCAAAACATCAGTGTAGAACAAAACTAAATCATTAATTTACTTGGTCGGTCCCGATTACTGGTTATGCAGTCAGGAACTGGTCTCGCACCAAAGCGTGCTAGACAACAAGAATAAACCCAAACTACATAAATAGGCTGTGCTGAGTTGGTGGCTGTGGCTATGGCTTAATTGTAGCTGTAGCCATAGTCACTAATTTGGACACGGCCTAAATCTTCCGTAATTGAAGTTCAAAATGCACCTAGATGAACTCTGACAGTTGCAATAAATTTCATTTTGGCTTTTTACCCTTACACCGATGTGGAGTAACTGCTGTATACTTGGGGATTCGAGCCCATGACCCCTGATAATACCTGTGACAAATTATATATTTCAAATTGTGATTTAAAAAACAATATGTTTTGATTCTTTAGTATGGACATAAAGAAGTTGCAACAGACATTTCACAAAATTTTGTCAATTGCTAAAATTTTGCTGTACTGTAGTTCTTAGGGAGACATAGGGCTGGATAGCTCAGTTGGTAGAGCACCGGCATGTTAATCTAGAGGTCATTGGTTCAAATCCTGTTTTAGGCGATTCTTCTTTGTTCAACCCCAAACTACTTTATTTATTTCACATTATAATGTTCTTTCCAACCTTCTCAATATTATCAATAATTACTAGTTACTAATATGACCAATTTGTTTATTCATTTTCTCCTTTTCAAAACAGCAAAAGCACTTGCAGGAGCAGCAGAAAGAGGCTGAATTTGCAGCTTTCAAAAAAGGTACTCCAGCTAACTCCAATGGTGCCCTGGGTCAACCACATTTATCGGACAAATCAGAAAGGTAAAATGTTTGTTTTTTTGGTTGTTGTTGTTGGGTTTTTTAAAAACAGATTTAGCTGATTGCAAAAATGACCTTTGGTATAAATGCACAAAAGTGTTCATGGCCTCGCGTTGGACCCTAGCTGAGTCTTTCTCAAAGACTAAATGACAATACAAAACACACATACAAGTATACTAGTGTATTAAACAGAAGCAGTCGGGTGGAAAGAAGTGAAAAGAGAGGAGCAGAATGCAGTCAGAAAGAGCAAGCGATGAACAAAGAAAAACATTGTTGTTGAATGCTTGAATCAGTGTTAAATAACTCTATTAGGTTTTGTGTTGGTTTTTTTTATCAGTTTTAGAAGGAAACATTTGTGGGTTAATGACAAACCCTTTCAATGTGATGAAATTGATTGGTTTTACTATTTTCCCCCTAAAATGATTTCTTTATGGTTTCCTTGAAATCAAATGTGTCACAACTTCTTCAACTCCCAAAGTATTTGTAAATACCTGAAATAAAAAAGTTGACTTGAAGAAAAAGAGGAAACAAGTTGAAACTCACGATCACAAATGAAAAGAACAAAGGGCTTGTACAACAATTCTATTGGAAAGGCAAACCAGTCTGAGTGTAGTGAAGGCTGAATAACACTTTAGCATTACTTGATTTTTGTATTTTAACCCTATAAGCCTAATGCCGATGTATCGTAAGAACTACCCTGTACTTTCTGAGTCCACCAAAAAATTTAAACAATTAAAATCCACAAGTTTCTCAGGTAGGATGTGAACCCATGAACTCACATTCTAGGGCAGATGTCTCACGACGGTTTTGGTTGTAACAACTGAAATCAGCTGTTGCATTTTTTGTAGGGTTCTCAGATACAGTTTTCTTGAATATGACTTCATTTCAGAGGGAAATATTTCACAGAAATAAATGTTCTAGTATGAACTTCATAATCAGTAAGCTTTCAAACTAATTAAAAAAATTAATATTCTTTATCCCTAATGCAATTATTACATCACCTAGTGTGTTATTGAACACATTTTTTATCTCAGTTTTTGGATGTTAACATTTGTTGTATATTTCTAATTGATTTATATGATGGTGTTTTCTTTTGGGGGTCTCTATTTTGTACAGTATTCAGTGCGAGGATCCAGATGAAGAAATCAAAGTGATGGAAGTGGAGTCACCAGATGGACTTTGTTCTATTCCTGGTGAGTCCATTTAGCAAACTAATTGCATATTAGGTACTGTCATTAAGGTGTGGTACTGTTTTGGTAATACCCAAACTTAAAAATTTGCCCCCCAAAAAAGCCCCCAAAACAATCAAAGGCCAGCTAAATGGAGTGTTTGTATACAAGTATACAGAAATCAGGGGCAGATCCAGGAATTTTACAAGGAAGGGGTAAAAAAAGGGAAAAAGGCGAAAGCCGAAAAAGTAACTGGAGGGTCGCGATGGTTATGGGTACGACGCATGTGTTCAAAAGGAATTGTGTTCAATATAGTATCCTTTCAGATTGTGGTAGCACTACACGGCAAAATCATCTCTATGTGTGAGTGAGTTCATTAACAGCCAATGAGACTCAGCATGGGACATTTGCCACCAAAAGTGAGCTAAGGTCTGTAGCGAGAGCTATATGTACATGATGGTGCAAGTTTAAAGTTTATCAGAAACATGAAAAAAAGTTGTAGTCAACAGCAGAAAAGAGGTCCAGACCCCCTGAACCCAACCCTTTGGAAATGTTTCTGCTAGAAATGCGATCATCTTTGTGATGTCTGAAAACTTGTTTTAACTGTTTGACTCTGATAATTAGTTGAGATTCCTCACAACTAAGATTATTAGTCTCTTCACAAGACTCCAGTATAAAAACTTACAGAAATCATACCTTGATTGTGTCGTCATGATTATTATATATTTCTGGTATTATTGAAACCAGGGAACCCTCACAAGTGAATATAAGCATTGTTTACCCTAAGGTCTGTGGATACCTGTGTGTAGAAGATGATGAAGAAATGTTCAGTTTTAGATTTGAGAAGAAAACCCCAAATAGGGAAAACCCATGCACTCAGGTTGGGGCCTTAAACCCAATCCACATGCAAGGCTATGGTCCTTGATTCGAACAGGGTCCCACAGAGGTGAAAGGGAGGGAAAAAACCACTGAGCTAATCTAAGTGTTCAATCCCTTCGTTTGCTTTACAAGGAACATTTTCTTACACCATGCGAAACAAGTTTATCTCTCTCTCTGTGCAGAAAATACAGTTATATTTTTTTTACAATTTTCTTATAAAAACAACATTGTTGCTTTTCCAGATGGTGTATTTTCTGTCTTCAGATGGTTGATTTGCTTGCCTCTATCTACGCTATTATTCTTCACAATTCCCGACTGCCGGAGGAAGAGGTGTAACTGTCTTTGAAGTTATTATTTTTTTTTAAAAGGCACCTAGGTTTTCTGTTTTATTATCGAAATGTGTATAAGTTTGAATCCTTTTGAGACCACAGTGGTCTTGTGAAAATGCTGTGACAGTTTTTTGCTGTTTTCTCAGCAAGTAGACACTGCATTCAGCTGCAACTTTCACATACACGTAACTTTGATTGTATCTTTGTTATATAAATCAGCAATACGTTGACAAAAACCAATCTATGACTGTACCTTTAAGCTTGCTTTGTTAGACCACTTTGAAACGACTCACTCTATTCAAGTTTTTTAGAAAACGACAAAAATATTTTAAAAAAACTTCTGCTGACTCCTTTTCTCTGTTCTTGTTTTTTCTTTTATTTGTTTTTTGTTTAGATTTGAAAACTGGTATATGGTGACGTTCTTCATGTCCATTGTGTGGATTGCAATGTTCTCCTACGTCATGGTGTGGATGGTGGCACTAATCGGGTACACACTGCGCATTCCCGACACTGTGATGGGTATTGCGTTTCTGGCTGCTGGAACAAGTGTGCCGGATGCCATGGCCAGTCTCATAGTGGCCAGACAAGGTGAAGAGATTGTTACCAAGTGTTTTTTTGTAAATGCTGTAAAAATGTATATTTGGTTTGCAGTAACACCGTGTGTTTTCATCTATTTAGCTGTGTCTAGTTGCTCTTGTAAGAACTTGTCTTGCTGTTGTTCTGCTACTGCAGAGTAGTTTTTCAGAATTCGGGGTGCCTTTTCAGCTCTGAAAAGAACTGTCCTACTTACTAAAAAGTAGACCAATCTTTCTCACAAGCTGTGCCATGCCTATGGAACAAGTTGCCATCACAAGTGAAATCATCTGTTTCTCTAACCCATTTAAAAAAAACTAAAGACTCATCTTTTCAATCAAGTAGTTGAGAAATGGTTGTTTTAACTGTTTTTTAATATTTTAATTTGTATTTCTTTACTACATGTATTGTATTTCTGATTTTTCTAAGCTTAGGCCTAAGTTTCCATTTGATTATTGTACATGTATATGTTATTGTTTGTATTAGCGCCATGAGCACTTTTGTGGATTTGTGCACTTTATAAGTTTTCATTACTACTATTATTACTATTATTATTATTAAGTACTATCTTGGGTTAGGTAGGAAAATCGACTTGGACTGCTACTTAGCTTAATTGATCCAGGGGACTTCTTATGATTTAATTCACTGCCGCGGAGTGAGTAATTATCGGTCTCAACTTTTTCAACTATAGCCTGCTCTAGTCATCACCAGAAGACTGTTTATTTGTTCAAACTAACAGGTCTCCCCAAATTTTCAATTTTTTTTTTAAAAGATTATTAAATCATTCAAGCAAGGAGATATTCACATATTCCCATATCAACTTCCCTCCTTCGTTCCCACACAGCCTAGAATGTGACTAGTCTGTTCTCATAAATGCTTATACAACTACTTCCTTTACTACTGTTAGGTCTAGGAGATATGGCAGTATCCAACAGCATAGGCAGCAATGTCTTTGATGTCTTACTTGGACTCGCCCTTCCATGGTTTATCAAGACAACAATGATTGACTACGGATCAGTGGTAAGTTTTGTCAATTCAATATCCTATTGGTAAGTCAGTCTGTCAAAAGTGCACACATGGGTCCTAAGCTTACACTCCTAAGATTTCTTCAAATTGCCGCAATTAAAATATGCCAGACATGAACGGCACAAATTTTGATGATTGAACAAAATTTTTTTGTTTGAAAACTAGAGGATGGGAATAAATGTATACCTCCAGAAACCAATATGTGCTGCCCTAACCCAAACAGATGTGGTTGTATGGTGAGGGTGAATTATTGTACAGAGAGTCGTCATCTGAAATTCGTTTTGAATGATTTTATTTCCATTATTCTTTCTAGGTGAAAATTAACAGCCGTGGTCTTCTGTACTCTGTAGTCTTTCTCTTTGCAACTGTAGCACTCACTGTGAGTATGGGTTCCAGTCTACCTATCTAGTTCACTTTAATAATAATAGTAACAACAAGTGATTGTAATGCGACATTCTATCTTAAAGGCACTGGACACTATTGGTAATTACTCAAAATAATTGTTAGCATAAAAACTCACTTGGTAACAAGCAATTGAGAGTTGTTGATAGTAAAAAAACATTGTGAGAAACGGCTCCCACCGAAGTAACGTAGTTTTTGAGAAAGAAGTAAATATTTGAATTGATTTTGAGACCTCACGCGTGAGGTCTCAAAATCAAGCATCTGAAAGCACACAACTTTGTGTGACAAGGGTGTTTTTTCTTCCATTATTATCTTGCAACTTCGACGACCAATTGAGTTCAAATTTTCACAGGTTTGTTATTTTGTGCATATGTTGAGATACACCAAGTGAGAAGACTGGTCTTTGACAATTACTAAAGGTGTCCAGTGTCTTTAAAGAGGGGCTCGAAGGTCGCGTTTGGTTTTGTAATTGTCCAATAGATAGAGTCCTTATAAAAGCGGGAGAATAATTAGACCAGAATAAACAAAGTGTTATACTTTTGCTAAGTTTGACAAACCGAAATGGAGAAAACGGCATAATAATAATTATAAACAAATGCACTCAAAAGCATCAAATCTATTTTAACAAAATGCTACCAGGTGCTGAAAAATAAGGTAGACAAAAAATAATTATTTAAAAGGGTTGACCAAAATAGATTGACTAGTCGGAATAATCAATGTTTACACATTTTGATTTGGTTTCCTGAAATTGTGGGTGGATGGGTCAAATACATAACTGAAAATCAAATTCAGTTTTCAATTAAAATAGTAGAAGAAAAAAAAAATTAATTAAAAATTTTGTGTGCTTTGCAGTTCATCTGCTTTTTCAAGTACAAAGTTGCATGCTGGAAGTCCCAAAAAGCAGTTAAAAACTCCTGAGCTTGGAGACGTTGATCTAAAATATCTGCTTCATTTAAGGCATTACTTTGTTGTTCTGTGTACATATTGAATAGTTAGTCAATATTAAAAAAAAATAAAAAAATTCAGGGTTGGTGGGTGGGTCAAAACAAATTAGATGAATTGAAATTTTTAACAGTGATTCTCTTTCAGTCTCATTTATCTTTTTCAATATTTTCTTCTTTAGGTAATTACAATACATTGCCACAAGTGGAGGTTAACAAAACGACTGGGAGTGATGCTGTTTTGTTTCTACGCCGTCTTCCTCACTCTCTCCGTCTTAGTGGAGCTCAACGTCTTTGGGTATGTCAATCCCCCGGTGTGCGGACTCTGAAAACTTGGTCGTCTCGCTGAACTGTCTGTTCTGCTACAACCACAAGTTTGAGATTACCAGGCTTCTTGAGAGTGATGGGACTGCTGGGTTTTTGTAACGACGCATGGGCAGCGGAACCAGGGGACCGTTGCCCCCCCCCCTCACCCCACCTTTGAAAGGGTAGCTATTTTGCCTCCCACTTTCTACCAAGATATGTAAACATTTTCATTAAAAAATGATCAGAGACAGGCATGCTTGTGGCACATGGAAGTGATTTGTTATAAATCCCCTTCCCCCCCCCCCTCCCAACTTTTAAAAGTGCTCTACTACTGCTGTAATGATGCCTCTGCTTGTGAATGATGGACCTCATCAAATTGTTTCACAATGTTGAAACAAGGTTGCAGACCCTCCTGCTAGGTTGTCTGCCATCTTGAGTTTATTTTCCTCATTCCTGATGCGTCACAAAGAGATGTCAACCACTGCTTCAATCCTTTTTAAAGCGTTTCAGAAACCTTGGCTCAATTTCATACAGCTGCTTATAAGCAGGAAATATTGCTTAACAATGTGCTAAGCTAAACGGAGCAGGACACCAGTCATACATTGTGCATGTGACATGGTACTTTGGCTGGTAACTCATTCTGGTGAGCATACTATTTTGTGCTGAGCCTACTTCTTGTGCTTAAGCAGCTCTATGAAATTGGGCCATGTTATAAACGAACGCATAATCTTGAAGCAGACAGCTGGGGGCTTGGTGTTGTTGAAATCATTGTCATATGAAGCGAATGTGGGATCAATACACACTTCCCGACATCCAAAATGAAAATTGATCGTGCGAAACTAAATGCGCTGATACCGAGATGGAAATTCCATGGCAAATTTATAATGTCAACTGCTGCTTCGAAATTCTCATTTGCACATGTATAAACCAGCTTTTAAAAAACAACACACACTTTAAATGCATTTGTTGGACAGGAGCATATCAAGAGATACTTGGAGGTGAGTCAGATGACTAATGGTTTATGTGCTAAGTATTTATGCAGCAGACCTGCCCTTGAGGTATACCTCAGTTTTCTTTTTTGAATCGGCTGTCCATCTATCAATTATTTGGGTGATCTAAATTAAACCACCATTTTGGAGCACATCTTTTAATGTAACGTCATTATAATGCTTTCGTAAGACCCTCATTTACCGCAATAGTCATGATTGCCGGGACTTATCTTTGCTTGTCTAGTTAAGCCGATCCTAACTTCCTTTCATACATTAAGACATTGTGACGATCCCAGGAGTAAAAAACAAAGTCAACAAGGCTACCTCATATATGTGGACAGACAGCATTGGGATTTGGAGGATGGTACAATTTTCTCAAGTCCTATAAATTTGAAGATTAGATCGTTAGAGGAGAGTAGAACCCACAAGTACTGCTCGTCTTGTACATATATAGAAGAAGAAAACAGTTGTATTTGAAATAATACATTACAAAATCAATATTTGTTGTAGTCACAAAATTGTGAGTGTTGGCAAGAGAATGTAACCATTACAAACAATGAAAAACTATTTGTAAACTTTGCATTTGTTTTGGTTATCCAGGATTAATCTGTATGTTAGAGTACTGTAAGGGGCCACTTTGAAGTTGATCTTCAGTGGTGCATATACACATATATTATGCACTGTTTTTGGAATTTTTTAAATCTTAACACGGTGTAAGTTTGTGAGCTTTGGATGTTTCAAGGGCTTGTTGAAAAGGTGAACAATTTGGTAAAAATTGTTGAAAGTGGGAAATTCCTAACTGTTTAAGATATGATGCAGCATCTTTCAACATCATAGTTGTGAAATAAGTATCTGAAAGCTCGCTTAATGTAAAGTGTGCATACCAGTCACTCATGGAAGTTCTCTTGCTTAGTAAACAATCTAATACTGTGAAAGTGATGACCAAATGTGGCAAAAGGTTATACTAACAAAACTTATAAAATCGTTCACTTGTTTTCCCAAAGATTTGTGAAACTTTTGTAATAGTCCCCGTAAATGCAGATTTTTACGTTGATTTGTATTATGCTCAAATCGAGTAAGATTGAAGTCAGAGTTTTAAGTGCGCAGACTGTTTCTGTGATGTGTAAATTGTTAGCTTCAAATGATATTGAGGTTACTGTTCACTCTATGAGCATGTTGTCTGCATCTTCAGATCTTGAGATCTTCTTCAAGACTTTTCAAGGAAGAAACTTTGACTTTGTAAAACAAACAAAAATGTCTAGTTAAAAACAGCCATGTTTAAAAAAACATTAAGTTTTGTAACTTGTCCATGTTGGTCACAGGAAATGACATCAACAGGACTGTTTTAGTCAGGTGCCTACAGTATTTCTACATCCCACTGAATACTGCTTATAAACAGTATTGACAATAGAAACAGGGTAGGAGTGGTGACCAGAAGAAGGGGAACCGAGAGAGTTGGGCATTTTGATTAATTTTGCCTGGGCTGGAGGTAGGTGGACACCCACCACGTCACCCATGGATCCACCACTGGTGACATTTGTAAATTTTACAGAGATGTATGTATAACTTTCACTCTTCTAAGCCTCTTAAACATCAGCTACGGCTCCACCTTCTGCTTTTCCTTTCTGAAGCCCCATGTTGGGATTGCATGATTGCAAAATTGCTTACGAAGTCTAAGCCAGAGTTTAAGCCAGAGCCTAAGCCAGAGTCGAGGTTTCAAAAAGGCTTGAGGTGAGGAGAAATTTTGGTTATTGTTGTTCGACTCAAAACTAAATTTGTATGTTTTTTTTTGTAAATTTAGAGCGTAAACTTTATGCGTACACTAATCAATGAGGTGCAATTCATATTTTTTTTCCGATTCTGGTTGTGTTGAAGATTGTAGAAGTTAATGTAAAAAAAGAAAATATCTTTTTACAAAATATGAGAGAGATTTATAAAGGACAGAAAATAAAGAATGTTTATAGACAGCAAAAAGAAAGTAAAAGGGTAATTGGATGCAAAACGGTAAAATTTTGATGGCTTTTGCTACTGAAGGAAGATTTATTGAGATAGTCTTTCAATCAGAACTCTGAGGTTCGACCAAAAACTGTTTTATTATAAACTTTCATGACTATTAAAATCCTCAATGTGTAGTAACTCCACACCCAAACCTGTGGATGCTGGTGGCTTTTGTATGTTTGGCCCCTTAAAGGAACATTACATAATTGGTTTTTGCTAACAAAACAGTTGCCGACAGTGTAAGCACTTTATGTAATCCAACGTATACATAAACTGACAAACCTGTAGAAGTTTGAGATCGATCGGCCATCTGGGTCACGAGAAAATAGTGAAAAACCAATTACACATTTGCATGAAACCATATAGATTCAACAAATGAGTAAAACGCTCACTGAGCGATAAACTCCAATCGGAAAATTACTTTATTCATTTCTCATCAAATATTTCAAGGGATGTTTAAGTTTTATGTATATCTGTGATCAAAAAGTATATTTTACAAGTTCTTTTCTTACCAATTCTGTAATGTTCCTTAATAGTAATAACAATGATATATAACGCCTATATGTGCCAACGTGGGTGCTCATGGCGCATGCTCCAAAAAATTAATCACTAAAACAGCTGATCTCCCTAAATGCACTGCTCAAGAAGTCCACCACAAACAAATATTCTCGGTTTATGATCCATTGATGGTAAAATCACATCTCACAAGACAATGGTGGTTAGTCCTTCACTATCAGTTGTCAGAGCTGAATGGACATAAAATAGAAGACCATTCTCTTGCCATAGAAGGATTGGTTTGGTTCTATTCGGTGTGGACCAGAGTCGTTAAGGGTGAAAGGTCGCGCTGCTGTGCAGCCATTGATCCAATGTGTCACCATAAAGGCAGACGTTGGATTATTTTCTTTTAAAATACAATAATCCTTCTAACAAACTTGTGTTGTGAAAACAAAATATATAAACAAACAAACAGTTTGAAAAAGAACATCCGGGCTTGATTGATAGACAATACTTTTTCAACCAATCTCAGATTTTGGCAGTTATGCCTCAGGAGCCTTCTTCCTATTTATGGTTTTTGTTTTCAATGCCTGGCTGAAGGAAATTATCTATTTGCTTTCATCTTTTGTCACCATAATCTTCCAAGCTTTTACATGATGTACAGTAAAGCACACATCATCTTTAAAATACGTCTTGGGGGAAACTTCTTTTAAGTTTTGATCTTAAGGAAACAAGTTTATGCTTATTAAGATGTAGAGTGTTGCTTTTGATTCAAAATAGTTATCTGATATACGCTTATGAAACAACTGCCATCAAATTGTACAATAATTATAACGATTATATTTTTGGTTATTTATTGAAGATAAATTTGATATGTAACAACCGTGTTTAATTATTTTTTTATTATTGATTTTTTTTTTAAATCAACAGGATGTTGATTTAAGAGTTGTTTTCCTTCAATATAATTTTAGATTATCAGATGTTATATATAATGGACCGAGAGTGGTTCATGTCGTAAAGAAAAGAAAAAAAGAATCAGTCTAAACTCTTTTGAGTGGATATAAAACTTTGGCTGCTTTGAATATTTTCTTCTCCCCTTTTCGATCACCAAGACGGATTTTGATAAAATTAACAGCTCAAAATATTAGTGCTTAATCTTTGTTTGTACGAAACCTGAAAAATGCTTCACCTTATTCATGTTTATTGTCCCCGTGACATGTGCATGCATGTGTGTGGCATAGTAATACGCTTTGACATGCCTGTATGTACCTTATGCATTAACGTCATCAAGCCGCCATCTTAGAGGTGAAACGATGATGAAACAATTGAAAACGCACATTTATGTCTGCGCGGCGCTCAGAGTGGGCCAGTGAGCAACCTTCTTTTGAACTCTAGCCGAGGGCTCCTCCCTACTGCATCAACCATTGGGAGAGCTGTAATGTTCCATATAGCCAAAATGACCGCCCTCATAAATTGCTTCACTGCAGAATTGCACAGATAATGACACACTTGGTGTTCTCATTTCTGTGGTAAAACTTAAAGTAAAGAACATCAACAAATAGCTGACCTTGTACAACATGATGATTTGATCTGAACCACTCGGGTGTATTTTGGGTTGTGTGTGTTGGCGATAGATTCAAATTATGACTAGGGCCCAATTTCATAGAGCTGCTTAAGCAGAAAATATTGTTTAACATTTTTCTGGTAAGCAAAACTAAGCAGGATATCAGTTACATTTTGTACAAGTAAAATGGTATTTTAGCTGGTAACCTTATTCTGGCAAACATCATTTTGTTTTGTTAGCAACTTTTTATGCTTAAGCAGCTCTATGAAACTGTTCCTGGGTGACTTCTCCATGTTCCGACAATCCTGTCCTGATAACCCCAAGCAAACTACACGCTAGGGTCAGCGGCGGCGCTACAGGGGGGCAAATGCCCCCCCCCCCCAGTTTTTCCCCCGATGGCGGAAATTGAGTTTAATCCCAAACCATTGCACCCAATTTGTTACAATGTTGTTTGCGCTGTAAATAATAAACTCAATTTCATCCATCATAATTAGCTGGCACCATCAAAAAAGCCCAATACACTTTCCATCTCCGGCAATGTTAATAAAATGTGGATTTATTTATCTGTACAAGCTTGGAAACTTGCTATAAATAGAAATGCATTGTCTGCCCAAAACCGTAAGCAGCCATTGTACACGCAGTTCGCACAACATGTCACATTCACACAGTGCAAAATCTTATTTCTGGAGTGAATTGTAGGCTTATACAGTACATTATAGACTTTTGTTTGCCCCGCCCCCCCCCCTAAATTAAAATTTCCCCCTCTCTTTCCCCCCCCCCTCCCCAGATTAACAGGTCTGGTGCCGCTGCTGGCTAGGGTTAGGGTCAGGAAAATTATTAGGGGTGTTGGAACATAGGGGTGTACCCTTAGTAACCATATCTGACCCTTGTAACCATAACTGACCCTTGTAACCATATCTGACCCTTTGGCTCAATGCCCACGTACCTAGCCTTTCAAATTTGTAAATATTGACCCTAATTTATCGTGATTGCCTTGGTCTCCTCGTGATGGGAAGCCAGACTTTGTTCTTATGTTTATGCTGTGTAAAATAACTGTGATTACCAACAACTATTTAATGTAAACTAAGTTAGAAAATGTTTTGAAACTGTGAGGTGAGTGCCAATTTGTAAAATAGCTTTCTACCACTGGCTTCACTTAATCACAAAGTATTGATGTGAATAGCTATTTAAAGTCCAGGGATTTTTGTAATATGTATAACTAACGGTTTATAATAATTGAAGACGAAAAAAAAAAAAGAGTATATGTATATATAAAGTTGATTTACTAATAGCAATTCAGAATTTGTCTGAATTGACACGAGGCAATAACAATGTTTAATTTCATCTTCCCTTTTGCCACAACCCTTCCCCCTTTACCTTTAGTCGCATCAGAACCATATCCAAAACCTAAATACAAATCTGTCACCGTTTTTTTTTTTTTGCACCTGGTTTGGTGATCACGGCAGAGTAGATAGAAGTTCAAGCAAGATTAGGTCATGTGGACAAGTTGGATTCAAGATGACTTGAAAAACAGCCAGCAAAAGTGTAGCAACTTGTAAACAACTGTAGAAATACAATTGCCCACTCCACAAATTTCACCAAAAGTAAACTTAGAAATGCCTTTTATTCTATTGTAAATTGGATAGGTACATTAGTAATTCCTAGACTACTTGTAGGATGTCACAGACTGCACACGCAAAAAGGTAGACGATTTATGAGATTTGTTCCCTCTCAAATAAAGCTTTTAGAGTAAGAAAATGATCAGCATCTGTTGTTATAAAGGAGCATGATTTTCATACACAAGAGCATTATCAGGAAATTTGCACTATTTTTGTGTACAGTTTATAATCATGACCGTTTACTCTGCACATTGCTGATTGTTTCCATGTTCAGTAGCTCTTTTAAACAACTCATTAATGATGTCAGATATGTACACCTAGGATTGATCCATAAACTGACTGCCCCAGACAACTTGAATGCAATCCCAAATGTATTTATGAAGATTGATATGCTTGTGTACAGTTTTGGGTTGAGAGAAAGGGTGCAACAGTTAAACCTAAGCTCTCCAAAATAAGAGTATGATTTGCATAACAGGCCCGGAAAATAGGTCAGAGTTGTTTTTAAATGCTTGAAAATTTACGGAAGATAACTTGTGAATGTCATTTATTCTGTCTAGAATTGGAGTGGAACATTAGTACTGCTGTAATCCAGGCATGCAACTTTGATCAGCTGATTTCCTCTTTATCCTTTGTGTTTTCTGTGCCGTAAAAACTGGAAACCATAGTACAAATATTCTTGTCTTGGGCTGTTTCCTCTTTGTTTTGTAAGCACAAGCTGCATGTCTTTAAACTGTTTTGGTGAACAAATTGTTCTTGCAAAATAATGTCACAAAAAACAACACAAGAGATAACCATGGACATGTGTATTCTGCCATCAGAGTTTTCATTTAATACATGTACCCCTTGGCAATTTACACCATTTAATTGCCCTTTTTATATGATCAGTATGTTTTTACAGTAATTAAAAAAAAACTCTTACTTTTTCCCCCTTAAAAAAATATATATAATCAGCTGCATTTTCTTTCTAGGGTTGGTCGAGTTATGCTTATAACGTACAATTTCATTTTAGGCCCAAGTTAGGCTGTGTCCAGATTGGTGGCTATAGCTATGGCTACGGCTGGATCACCGCATCATCATGCCTTGAAGTATAGGACGTCAATAGCAACGCCCTTGGCAACAGCCGTAGCTGTAGCCAAAGCTGCCAATTGGGATACAACATTATATTGGTTAAGATGAGCATAGAGGATGATCCTTGCTCTATGAGTTGATTCATCTTACTTCAGTACTATTTTTACTCATCATAGATAAAACAATAACAAATTAATGCGCAGGAGGATATTAAAATGATGGAGTGTAAAGCCGATTATTCGCTGGCCAATCTCCTTTTAAAAGAGGTGTACACTTCTTGTAAAAAAACAATCAACAGTATTTATGAAAGTTTTAATTGAATTGTGAGGTATGTATAGAAAACCTGTGAATAATGCTTTTTTAAATAATTTTTTTTAATGAAATGTTGCCCAATCCAAGGCCAAGGGGCCACTCAAGATGAAGGCTACAAGAAAAAAAAAAACAATTTAAACAGAGAGGAGGTATTTGTCCAGAGACAACAAAAGCTCTGTTCAATCTCTGAAATGCATCATAGGCAGGTGAACAGATATTTCATACAATTAACGTCCATGACATTTTGTTTTCATCCCCCTGGCTTTCCTGAACAAATTTTTTTTTTTTTAATGAAGTTTTACCGATACATTATATAAAAATAAGGTTTATTGTTGCCATTTTTCTTAAGCAAGATCCAGACATCCTGGAATGAACCAATAGAGTCCAACATATTGAAAAGAATAAACCACTTGCCAGAAATGGAGAACATTACTGTTTGCTCTGCATCCAGGCTCAATAAGAACCAAACATTACCACCAATGTCCTCATCACAACACATTAGTTCTTGTTTTAATCAGAATTCTTGTCGGTTTCATGGAACCAACTTCACTTCCTTGACAGCAGCTCCTTATCAACCAAAGAAAAGTGACATTCTACTCAAATCATACAGACCAACCCATTTTTGGTCAATCGCATATATGTCAGGCAAGCAACTGAAGTTTGTCAAATAAAAAGAGGAAAGTTCCAGGCACAGCAAGTCTTTGTGCTCTATTTATAAATTTTCAATGACATAGCTGAGATACCCATAACAAGGAAATCAGCTGAAAAGTTGCATACTTGATAATGTCCTGTTCCAGTTTTGTTTACTTTTACTGTGATAAAAAGGTTATCACAAATGCGTCAACATCACTGTGCCAAGATGCATGTGACATGTAAAATATAACCCTAGGCGTACGTATAGACCTTTCTATTGCAACGTCCCAGCCAAGTTTTTGCCAACCAAGGTTGGAAATCTATGGGAAGCTATGAATGCCAAGTACAAACAGATACATTATTTTGTAACAATGCTTCACAAATATTGAAAAATAGTGTTGAATTTGTTGTAAACGAAGCAACCAATCATGGGATGTGTTTGTTGTTGTTGAAAGTTTGCAGAAATGTTCAATTTGGTCACAACATCTGTTAAGACGACTGAATGTTTTGCTATCATTCCGCCGTCCATGCCAACCAGCGCGGTTTGTTTATCAATAGAAAGGTCTATTGTGAGGAATAGTGCCAACCCAGTAATGGCGGCAAACGCATATCGCTTGGAATCCTCTGTATCAAATGATCAAGTTTAAGAGTTGGTGTTTATTAAAAAGCTATTGATATTTAAGTTTGTCGAATGTTTCCTTTCCAGCCAGAGTTATTTCAATGATCGATGAATGGATTGTTTTTTGTGTTGATTCGATTTTGAATACTGGGATATATAAATATAAAAACATGTACAAAGAAATGAGTTTCCAAATGAGTACGTTATCATTTTGTTATTGTGTTTTTTTATTTACAAATGTAGTATTTCTTGGTGTTGATAAAAAAAAGGGGAAGTCCCTTTCTTCCTGGCTACGTAATAACAGACATGGTGTTATTGATTTACAAAATGTGTGTGCTAAAGCAGTGATAACAGTGAGCCAGTCACAAATACATGTATGAACACTTATTAAGTGCCATTTTGGCCGGTAACTATTATGTGGAAGAGAGTTTTCTTTGCGGTCAGGTTAGAGTAGTGGTATCCTTCCTCGCCTTCCACCTCTGGGATCCCGGTTCGAATCCCACCCAGGGGCTCTAGTATGTGGATTGGGTTTTCAGTTCCTACCTGCAATAATTACATGGGGTTTTCCTCCCACATCTACTGAAACTTCCTTTTCTGTCTTATACCTCCATGGGGTTCTTGGCTAGTATAGTGATTAAGTACGCTTTTCTGAGAGTCCTTGGCTTCACAACCAGAATTAACAAATGAACTGAAAGCGGTTTGAACCAGTGTTGCTGATGCCAATGGCTAGAGATGCGGGTACAGACTACTATGTGCTAGTACATCAAAATTAAATTTAAAAAGCTGTATCTAGGTAGCTGGACAATTTATGTCTGTTTGCAGGAGCAACCTTGAAAAAAATTGCTTCTATTTTGGCAAATAAAATGAAAAAGCTGCCTCCAGTTCTGTATTCTTGCTTTCAGGAATCAAAAGATGCCTGTTAACTATCAAACAAGTGGTCATTTTCACTGACTGAAGCAGCAACAGAGGGGGGGTTATACAATGGCAGCCTCACTTTGAAATCAGCTGAGAATAACGCAAATCTTGGTTGACATCAGATCAAAATCTCTGTCACTTTTGATGAACACGGCGGCCGACAGTCGGTATGAGTTCTGGGAAAGTGGAAACCTCAAAATGTCCCCGGTCGTGGAACTTGTGCAGTTCGGGGTTCAAGTTGTCTATGACCTCTTGCATCTCTGCCCATTTGATGTACGGGTCATCGGTGGATCCGAAGACTGTGATGGATTGGGTGTTGGATTTCATTTTGGCCCATTCCCATGGGCGATCATAATACCCTGTATTAGAATGTCAAATTAAAAATGAATCAACTAATTATATTCAGAATTTATTTTTAATTGAATGGTGTTTAAGAAGTTGGGACACTTACCACTTAATTTCTCATTCTCTTCACCGAGGTCAGTAACACACGGCGAGACCAAGATAATGCTATGGACTTTGTAAGACTCCACAAACCTATAATAGTGTTAAAGACAACAATAACTGTGAATTATTCAATCTTTCATTTTTAAATCTTTCATTATTACTTCTTTCATTATTGAATCAGCTGCTGCAGTACCACAGGTGAGAGTCATTGCTGACAAAAAGGTCTGAAACTAGGAACAACATTTTATGAGGCACATTGAAATAATATAACAATTCCACTTTTTAAGTAACCCCTGGAGTTATATAATAGTTAATACAAGGAGCAGATCAAAGAGCACGATTTATTTATAACTGAAGAAAATAACAGATATTATCTTAATCAAGCAGATGTAGACAAATCTGAGTTCAGATAAAAAGTCTGAAATTTCTCATCCCTGTATTACGAAGTAAAGTTGGCTGAATGCCAAAGACCTTCATCATGGTGTGGCCAACTTGTTCTGGCTCATTCAGAGAAAAGTATGGTCGGAAGGGAGTAGTCTGGCCCCCCGTGTCTGCCCAAACATCCCTTCAGATCGAACACACTCATGAGATTGACAGCATATGGCATCACATTCTAAAATGCGGATGAACCTGTAGACCCATAGTATTGACGTCATACATGGCTACTGTTGGCCCATGGTCTGTCATTTTGGGAGTCAAATTGCATGGCGCTGGCTTCATTATGTGCACGAACTGCACAGTAACACATGGGAAACCTGACTCCCAAAATGGCGCAACAAAGATTTATCAAGAGAAATGATGTCAGATAAATTGAGTCAACAGACCCCTTGCATATTATTATTATATATTTCTGGCCATGAAACCAAGGATGCCTCATAAGTGAACTTAATCACTGTAGCTCGCAAGCTTAAGGAAATCTGTAAACAAGGGTATGTGACCAGAAACACCGGGGTCAACACCTACTCTTCCACGATAAGTGTTCTGGGTTCTTTCAAGGGACCTAGGACTTGACATCCCATCTGAAGGACAAAGCATTTGTGGTAAAGTGTCTTACTCAAGGACACAAGTGCCACGACTGGGACTCGAACCCACATTCTGCTGATCAGAAACACGAGAGCTCTTAACCGCTCCGCCACAGCACGCATTATGGTGTCTGCTCAAACAGCACCCTAAGGAAGACTTCCCTTTGGCTAATAGTTTTGTCTGGGGCAGAGACACCAGTGCTGTAGTAGAGTCGCGACAGCCAAGTCGAAGTCTCTCTCGACCCCTCCCCACCCAGTCTACAATAAACTGTCTCAAGTCTGAGACTGGTCTAGAGTCTTCCACCACTGGCAGACACATGCATGTTTCCATTTTGTCCTGAGTTACAGCAGCGTATGCAAGGGGTCTATTCCAAATGGAGCGAGTCAGCCGGCTCATTATTAAGATTCATCCTCTTACCTCATGGTTGCTTCCGAACCTGAGCAATCTCCAATGATAAGAGTTTGCTCATCGCAGCACAGCTCATCACGCATAAAGGGAATCCATATACTCTCTCTGGCCATATCTAAGAAGGAAACAAAGTATGTAAATACAAAGTGTTTGCCATTGAAAAAACAAACGCCAAACTAATAACAGGTTGTTATCACTCTGTCCCATCAAGCAACACAATCATCTTAACTAAGGTTTATCAAGAAAATAAATGTATTAAAATTTCAATTCTGGGTGAACAACAAAATCGCAGCACAGCTCATCACGCATAAAGGGAATCCATATACTCTCTCTGTCCATATTTAAGAAGGAAACAAAGTATGTAAATACAAAGTGTTTGCCATTGAAAAAACAAACACCAAACTAATAACAGGTTGTTATCACTCTGTCCCATCAAGCAACACAAACATCTTAACTAAGGTTTATCAAGAAAATAAATGTATTAAAATTTCAATTCTGGGTGAACAACAAAGTTTGACTAAAGTGGGATTTGAACCTGCAACCTCCGGAATTATGTGCCGGTGCTCCACCAACTTAGCTATCTAGCCCTATGTTGGTGGTCTCCGTATTTTGTCTCTTTTTGTTTTTCTAATGGGTGCCATGCAGAAGTCATACAACCTTTACAGCCAGGGATCACACCTGGGTTTTGATGAAATCTGGGAAGCTGCAGTAAGGATCACCTTAAGGCAGGGGTGAGAGTCACTACTGACAAAAAGGTCTGTAGGATCCAAATTTTAGGAGGTATGTTGAAAGATGACCTTTCCACCTTTTGGTAACCCTTGAAGTTACAGATTTCAAAGAGCTCTGGAAACAGTATCCTTAGTCTAACCCTTTTCTTACCATAGGTGACTTTAGTCGACTGCACTCATACCCCCTCTTCCTTACCATTGGCGACTTTAGCCGACCAAGCTTACAACAACAAAAAACATTCCAGCCTGTGCACAAAGGCCATTTGTAATAAAGCTGTAGTTTTGTCTATGTTGACCCTCCAGAAAAAAGGATCGGATCGTTCCAATGATGGTAAAATAAAATCAGGTTGCTGTTATGCAATCTCTTCAAATTGGAGTTGAAAGATCAAAATTTCAAACACCTATAGAGGGCCTTATGGTTGTCTACACAAAAGTGTTTGCGATTACAGATCACACTGAGGAAAGAAAGACAAAGAACTTTGACATTTATTGGCCGATCTTAATGATTTTTGGATTATATGAAAGAGAATTCAATATTCAGTAAGAATCTTTTTTATTAACTGTTTTGCTGTAAAACACTATCTTCAAGAAGATTATAGAGTTTGTAAAAATGGCCTTTGAACAAAAACTTTCTGTTGTGCTTCACGCTTGTGTGGTCAAACAATGCGGTCACCAGTGGTTGTTTATGTCAAGAGGGTTCAGTAACAAAAGGGTTAAGTAGATCAAACAGAATAACTCCTTCATATCTGAGGAAAATAACAGCTACTTTTTACACCAAGCAGGTATTTAAAAAGTCTGATTTCAGATAAAAGTTAGACATTTCTCATCCCTTTTAAGGGAATGCAACTTTTCCTTCAGATGTCAAGTAAAATATCACAAGGGAAACTCACTGGGTACATGATAAATACCAACAAGGAAGGCTATCCACAGACCACGTCTGCAGAACATCGAGTCAGACTTTGAGTTTGCAGAACTGCAAGTACACAAAATAGTACACCATTTCAACTTGTTAAAACAAATTCCTGTGAACTATATGTACAGCAGCCCAGCAACAGTGACACCCAACAAGTAAAAATTACTTTGACTAAGAAACAATGCATACCTGGATCTGGCATGGGTCTCAGAATGCATTCCACTCCCTCGTATTTCTAGATATGAGAGAAGCATACAAAATGGATCACACAGAGGTCAAGTAAAAAAATCCCAAGAGGCATGGTGGACTTCCTTCCTACTTTCTAACAACATCGCCTTGTGGAACGGGGGAGTTTTGGAAAGCTAGGTGGCAGCAGACTTACCAGGTAAATCCATTGTTCTTGGTAATGCGAGCATGCTTAGAACTATGTAAACAACGGCAATTTACCTCTGGTATGTCTGCTGCCATCTAGCATTCAAAAGTCTTCCATTAGAGGAGCCCCATCTCTGCACTGCTGGACCTGGGTCCAATTTCATAAAGCTATTTTTTGACAAACTTATTTGTCACATGATGAGCCGTGTACATTACATGGTATTTTGGCAGGTAACCCATTTTTGCTAATGTAGTGACCGATAGGTTGCATGCGTCCACCGGTGAATTGGCAATATAGCGCCACCGCGGGTGGTGATGAAACTGTTCGTTCATGTCTTGTCTCCATGCAGCCGGTGGTTATTGCCCATCCCTTCCACAGTTCACTGAATGAATCAGTCAATATTTATCAATCAAGTTTTCTACCCCCTCCCTACACTAAGTAAGATTTTTCTGTGCTTAACAACTTGGTGTGCTTAACAACTTCATGGGCCCAATTTCATAAAGCTTGAAGCACAAGACTTTGCTCGACTTGGAAAAACCTTGCTTGACACAAATAGGTAACCAGCCCAAGCGACTAAAATTCCAATTTTTAACATTAAGTGGGGGAACAATTGGCTATGTAGCCAATATTGGAAAGAAAAGTAAACTGCTGTCTGTCTCGCTCTAGAGATGATGCATTTCCATCCATACAAATTAGGAAGGTTCTGGGAATGCTCAAACAATTTATTCATGACACAAACAGCTGAAAGCTTGCAAAAACGCAGATGAAAATGAATAGGAGCAACCATTTGTATTTTTTTAATTATTTTTTATTAACATACTTTTGTCATCTTTTTATGTTCAAACAGATCAATAATAATCCTTTTAACTATACAGTCATGTAGTTTTGAGTCAAAAAGTAAACCTAGACGATTGAATGACAAAAAATGAACAGGACTCCTGTATCAGCAGCTTAACTGTGCCCTCTTCAAAAATGAGGTTATGCAAAAAAACTAGTTATAAACCCACATGTAAACAAACAAAGAATATCTTATACCACGTTAAGATAAGAACATTACAAAATACACAATCACGCTATGAGTGTTTTCTTTAACCCTTTCCTTACTTTAGGTGACTTTAGTAGACTGCATCCATACACCCTCTTCCTTACCATTGGTGACTTTAGTCAACCAAGCTTACACCCAAAAAAAACACTCAAGCATAAGCACAAAGGCCATTTGTAATAAGCTGTAGTTTTGTCCATGTTCACGCTCCATACCCAAGCTTACCAACATTTGAAAGAGAAAGATGATGGTAAAATCAAATAAGGTTGCTATTATGTAATCTCTTCAAATTGGAGTTGAAATTTCCAAAATGCTGACCACCTACGAAGCACCATATGGTTGTGTACAAAAAAGTGATTGAGACTACAGATCACACTGAGGAAACAAAGACAAAAACTTTGACACTTATTGGTCGATCTCAATGTTTTTTGATTATATGAAAGAGAATTTAATAAGTAAGAACTTATTTATTACTTCTTTTGCTGTAAAACTATATCTTCAAGTAGGTAATAGAGTTTGTAAAAAATGGCCTTTGAACAAAAGCTTTCTGTTGTGTAAGAATGTGTGCTTCACGCTTGAGTGGTAAACCAATGCGGTCACCAGCGGTTGTTTATGTCCAAACAATTTGGAACGAAAGGGTTAAAAACTTGTTTATTTCGGTGCAATGTCATGATTTGTTATAAAATTTTGATTCCTGAAACCCAGATGGTTTGAATAAATGTATTCTTCCATTACAGAATCCAAGTCCTTAAGTAAGTTTGTCAAAGCTCCAAGCTGCCGTCAAATCTGATGAGCGTTGAAAGTTCTTTCACAACACGGGGTTTATACTTTGTTATTTCGCATGTTTCCGGACGGCTTGGACTAGCTCCGGGAAGGAGTTTGACATAAAGTGCCCTCTAGTGGTGAATTTGTACAAGTCAGGGTTGAGGTTGTCGATGACCTCCTGCATCTCATTCCAGGGTATGAAGGGGTCATCTGTGGATCCAAAGACGGCGATGGACTGGGTGTTCTTCTTGATCAGTTCCCACTCCCAGGGTCGACTGTAGTATCCTATAACAAAAAGTTGAGCATTACACTTTTTGACAGTATAAGATTGAGCATTAATAGATTATATTTTTGCATCCGGGGAAAAAGAATATAATTTGATTTTTACCCTCACACCGATGTGTATTAAGCACTGCATACTCAGTACTTTCCCGAGTTCTGTGAAAAAACCCACAGGCAAATCACTCGGGTGGGATTCAAACCCACGACCTTTGCATTGCTAGAGCAGGTGTCTTACCGTTGGGATTTGAACTGCCTCTAGCCATCGGGCTAGCTCAGTGGTCTGGTGGTAAGCCATCTGCTGTAGCAATGCAAAGGTCGTGGGTTAGAATTCCACCGGAGTGTCTTGCCTGTGGTTTTTTTTTTACAGAACTCGGGAAAATATTGAGTATACAGTGCTTAATACACATCGTCAGCTGTCAGTTCGAATGCAGCCTAACAGTAAGTTTTGAGTGTAGTAGTTACAAGAGTAGTTGTGGTGACCTACAGTTCAGACTACACATTGCTAAGATGAAGATCCCACCAACACGAGTGTATTGTTAATCTTGTTGGTGAAAGGTTGGGATCAACATCAACATTACAACCTTTTTCCCACCATAGATCTGTAGCCAGCCTCTGTCTTTTCTACAGATATTTTTATGGTAAATGTGCCAGCAGTGTGTACAACCTGGTTCCTCCTATCAGGGTGTTTGAGCGTGAAACTAGACTTTCTGCTTCTTCTCACCCATACACTCTCGCTTTGCCGAGATGCAGAACAAAGAGCCATTCCAACAGCTCTATTCCCCATACTGCATCTCTTTGGAACTCCTTTCCTGGTGCATGTTTCCCTCCATCCTACAATCTATTTTCAGCGGGAATACCAATTCCTACCTTCAGCTCCTCCAAGTTATTTTCATCTTAAATGTTTTCTTCTTGTAGCCCCTTACCAAGAGTGGCTTTTAGCCTTGTTTAAACCCAGCTTTGAACTTACCACTGATTCTTTCACTCTCCATCCCGAGGTCAGTCACACATGGAGAAACAACGATGATGCTATGCACTTGATACTTCTCAGCATATCTGTTGTAGAAATTTAATTATCAAGCTCAGTCTTTTACCAATCACATGAAATTGCTTGGGATTTTTTATTTTTTTTTGGCGACTGGAGGATTGAGGTCTCCTGTAGGCAAAAAGTGGCTGAGAACTAGGGGTAAATGTTCACACCATTAAAAGGAAAGAAATAGCAAACAACTAATATCAGATTCATAATCAACTCCTCTTAAATTTTATTTCATTTCATTTATAATTCTGGTTGTGAAGCCAAGGACTCTCAGAAAAGCGAACTTAATCGCTATACTAGCCAAGAACCCCATGGGGAGAAGACAAAGGAAGGAAGTTTCGGTTTTTAATTAAGGGAAAGAACTATAATTGCCATTTTCCCTGTCGGCAAGTATTATGTCATCTGTATTTCATAAGGATTGTGGCTGATTATCTTTTAAAAGAGAATTCATACCAGAAACAAAATCATGGGGTTTTATTTTGTGGGAAGGGATAAATGGCTACCTCATGGCTGCTTCTGAACCACTGCTGTGACCAAGGATTATCGTCTTGTCGTCACACAAGAGTTGATCATGCATAAAAGGAATCCAGACGCTCTCTCTTGCTGTCACTGCGAACGAGAAATCAAAATAGCATTATGGAAAATCTAGTCATTCAAGTAAGTGTAAATAGATTCAAACAATAATAATAAAACCACATTTATTATACCCATTTCACTATACATATTCGGGAGCGCATTACAATAAGATATCAACAAATCATTAATATTATTTTTTTTCTGTCATGCTCTAGTATCATAAAACAATGATGAAACAAAATCCATTCATACAATTATTGCGAACCATTTTGGAGGAAAATTTTAACCGGTTCAAAATTCAAACAAGTAATCTGTTAGGTTAAAAGTACACAAGTTTTTTTTCTCAGGGAGTGAGGCCTTTTAAGGTTTGAAAAGCCACTTTCTACGGTGATTAGATTTAATGACCACAAATTTCTTAAACCCCTTAAGAAAGTGGATCTTGAAGAGTGTAAGAGCTAACTTAATTTTGAGTTGAACAAAGAAAATTTACTAGAACAGGATTTGAACCTGTGACCGCCAGATTAACGTGCCGGCGCTCTACCAAACTGAGCTATCTAGCCCTAATGTTTGCAGTCTCCCTATTTTGTTATTATGTTTGTTTGAGGTGCCAGTCGGAAGGCAAACCAGAAAACAATTTACATACATCGTCAGGCCTGATACCTCGTTCTTATAAGGGCAAGGCAGTTTCTCCATGAGAAAGGGCATCCCAATGAGGGGAAATTTTTTAATTACCACTAAAACATTTCAGCTGACACCAAGCCAATGACCAGAGGGCATGGAGGCAATTGCCTCTGCTGCCTTCATGAAGTATCAGGTCTGCATTGTGATACTGGGTCTCAGAGGCTTCACAAAGACAAACCCTTTGAAAATTCTCATAAAAAATATTTAACTAATATCAAGTAATAAACAAATAAATATAATCCATTTACCTGGGTCTGGCATACTTTTTAAAATACACTCCATGCCACTGATCTGAAATGTAAATTTAACTTGTAAAACGGTCGGTCACTCCATAAAATCAAGGCACAAAGTATGATTCTGTGTAACATCTGATTTTTGTACGTAATGTCATGCAGTTAAATTTGGGTTCCTCAAAAGCTCTGGTTACCTCAGCCCTATATTGACAAATCGACCAAAAACGTTAAACCACAGCTATTCCTCGACATTTATAGTTTATAAATGTCATCTTACATATAGTTTTTTTTTTTATTATCTGAGTATTTGTAATGTTGTCAAGTAATGAACCACAAGGGAAACTGACTGGGTAAATTTCAAATGGTTTGGGGTTGAACCTCCGGTACGTTAATCCGGAGGTCGTTGGTTCAAATCCTACTCAATTTTTCTTTGTTCAACCCCAAACTATTTGTAATGTTATTATGGTGCTTGATATGGGGCATGGTGGTATCTACCCCCCCCTCCTTAATGTGTCTTCACAGTGTGCTTAGAATCTCAGGAATTCTTTGAAGGATTTTAGGGGGGGTTACGTCTGTACTTGTAAGAGGAAAAATAGTGTCTTCAAGTAGAGGAACATTGGTTGGGGGTACCCTCTGACCCCATATCGGGCATGGTATAATTTGTGTATTCTAATTTTCAGTGATCTTTATGCAATGGTTGACTGCCCATTGTAGACACCTTGCTTCTTTCAAGTTAGCTGCAATAATCACAGCTCTTGGGTCGCGTCTCACTATGACCGTCGGGAGGATCGAGGGTCAAGTCTCTTTGCTGTTTGGTTCGGCTAAAGCAAGGAACCTCCAAGGACCGTCTGGGTGTAATCATCACAGCTACTGAGTTGAGATCGAGTACTCGAGTCCAACTTGGATTTACTCCATTTTGAGATTCTTAGTCCTAATTGCATGCGCATACGTTCACTCCCAGTCTCTTGTTTCTCATCAATAAACCAAAGTTGCAAAAATCATAATCCTTGATCCACTCATCAGTCATACAATCGTCATGAGGACTGAGCAGGCCTTGTGCTTACGCTTTTTGTAAAGTAGTCCACCAGGCTAGTAATCTGTGCGTTATACTTGCAGCCCACAGGGCAAGTTGAAAAGTAATGTTTACTTCTCAGTTTTTACAAGACAATGTACGCCGGGCTAGTGTTGAGGGGGAGCTCTGATTGAGGCCAGGGTTCGTTAATCACATAAACAATCCATCATGATAGGACGTTCACACAAACGAGAGCAAAGTTTAGCTCTTGAAGTTAAACTCTATACCAATGTTTTCTGCTGTTGTTAATTTCCCATCTTGCAAGCAACTTTTCCATACTGCCTTCATGTATTTTATACATACCGCTCTGACATTTAAATAACCATGTATTAAATTAATACCGTTAGTGTCAATGATTTATTGAATAAGAAAATAAAAAGACAGTAAGACAACAACAAAAAATGGCTGAGAGTTGAAAGCAAAGAAAAGTTTGCACAAATTTTAGGTTTTTTTCATAAATTGAAATTTATTGCATAACACCATATGAATACCAGAGTAAGGTTACCAGCCAAAACTACCATGTCACATGTACAATTTTTGAATGGTATCCTGCTCATTTCGCTGCTTAAAAAGCAGCTCTATGAAATTGGGCCCAGGGCCCCAGGTCACACTCAAATGGAGAGCTATGATGATATTGGAGGCATCAAAGGTCGGTGCGTGGTGTGAAGGTTGCAACGTTCATCAAGTTTTAACAGTTATATGCATACTTCCATTCCAATATTAAATAAATCAAGGAATTTAATTAGGACGTCAGTTTGTACATTCATAATCATAGAGAAAGGACTTCCTTTATATGATACATACATTGGCATTGCATTAGTTTATTTTCCGTTCTTTATTTCCGATTTTCTCACCTTGTTTATTTCATCTCGAGCCCACGCATACCAGTTACACTGCTCCACTTGTCCACATCCATTACCAGGAACAATTACCACACGTTTGGCCATTATTATGGCTCCTTTTCAGAAGTATTTGTCGTTATTAACCTCACCTCACCTGTCCCAGCCTTTGCATGCAACCAGCTGCTCTTCCCGATCTAAAGTGTTTTGATTTGTTTGTATGTATTGCGCCCTCATGTGACCAAATATGGTCAGCTGTTTAAGAATTATTGCCTAGTAGCCTACATTAATCCTTTTTATATTG
This sequence comes from Pycnopodia helianthoides, assembly GCA_032158295.1. Taxonomy (NCBI): domain Eukaryota; kingdom Metazoa; phylum Echinodermata; class Asteroidea; order Forcipulatida; family Asteriidae; genus Pycnopodia; species Pycnopodia helianthoides. The sequence goes on from CM063243.1 coordinate 21,199,719, forward strand.
GAGAGGTCTTGCTTTCCCAGATAAAAACTTTGCAAATGAAAGGATAAACAAATATCATCACATGAAGGCAATAAAGCAAAGAAAAGCGCTCATTACACTGAGACCTTTTACAGACATCGCCCAAAACCCTGCAGACATCACTCCCTCCGCCCCAAAATGACGCGTCCACACTTTTGCAAACTTCCAGTTATAGTCCCTGGATGATTTTGGAAGTACAAGGTACAAGGTACAAGCTGTCTGTCAGTATCCAAAGTTCATTGCTTTTAGAAATTATAGCTTCAAGCGAGAGCGAGCTTATAGACGATACAGACGAGAACAAAAACCGTGATTTGCTGCTTAGTGCATCTCAAAGAACTTATGCATAAGTCCACCAAGTGTTTCAAGCCATAATTTTATGTGGACCTCTTTTGTTCTCAGGTCCACACTTCGTAGTTAATGCTTAAACACTTACATATTATTATGGCAGTTACGGGAGGCGATTTTTTTCTGCAGCACACGTCGGCTATGGAGTCAACAGTTAAGGGATGGGCTGTTTTCCTATCCCTTAACTGTTGACTCTATAGCCGACGTGTGCTGCAGAAAAAATTGCTTACGAGAGTCCTTCCATTGTTATTCTGTTATTCCATTTTCTGACGAAATCCTCTGTGAGGTAGCACTAGAACAAAGAAAACCTTGCGGGGTAGTATTGTTCCATTGTGTAAATTACTTTGTAAGTCCTCCCTCATAGACATATCAACGAAAATATCACGACGGATCGTGAATTTTTGTAATTATTGGTTTATAAAAAATTCAAAAAATCGCAGCCCGAGAGCTGAAAAATACGTTTAGAAATAACACAAAAAAGCTCAACGGCAACAACAATTACTTATAACAGAACTTTTTATAAGCAGGAAGGTGTTTTTTAACAAATTATTATAATTAAATCCTTTTACTTAAATGCCTTAATTATGTGCATGAGAGGCCTGCTCCATTAAAAAGCAGTATGTGAAGCAAAAACAATTCAACTATTGAGAAGTCCAAGGACAGGATTGGACTGCTGTTTTCATACCTGTTAGTTCTACACAAGTGATTGGGCAACGTTTGTTTGCATTTCTAAGGTCATTGTTTCTAACTGGTATGACGCAAGTATATATATTTGTTTGAACTGGTCAGCGATTTACCAAATTTAACAAAGAGCAGTTTAAGTCTTACGGCGATGTATTGTTTGGCTAAAAATGAATTACCGGTATGTTGGAAAACATTTTTGCTGCTGTATTTAAACAAAAAATTAAAACAACAGATTTATATGCATTAAAGAATTCAGGCCGTTTTAATTATTATTGCACCAATAAATGAAACTTCAAAAGCGCATTTTACAGCACTGAGCAAAAGGAAAGTTCCAATGCGTCGTCAATCGAACGGATTCAATGGAATAATACTATGATTAAAAAAATACGTCCAGCAATTGTCCAAACAGTTTGTGACTTACTGAAGTCGCAGACCACAAAATGCAGCTTTAGTACAAAACTCTTCAGCTTAGAAAGGCTTTGTTACGATCCCCATCCAGGCATGTCATGTATTAATAATGTATCTACTAATTGCTCTGTGTATTAATCAAAATCCTCTGGGGTTATGAGGTATACCCAATCCCGTATCCGGTAAAAGGATATGGTACTCATCCATGTGTAACGTTGTTGTCACCCCTTAGAAAGTGCTTAATCTCTAGAAAGCGTCTAAAATCCTTCCGGTTCCAGTGTATGACTTTATATTTTTGTCATGTCGCAGCTCGTAATGCAACTCGGCAATTATCGTATCATGAAGAACACCCCATCCCCGGTGCTTGTCAGGCTGTATTTGGATTTATACACACAATCGCTGCAAGAGTGCGGCCTCTCACAAAGAACGCCGGGCGTTACACCATCAGATAACAAGCACAGACATCTACTCCACCCTAAGGCACTATTATCTGCATTTTTCAGAAATCCGAAAGTACATCTTCTCGAGATGAAGCTAGCTGGTGTTTTGTTGTTTCTCGTTTGGTGTTATGCAACCCTGGCAGCTATCTGCCCTACCGACTGGCAGCGATACGGCGACTCATGCTACTTACTGATAACTCAACCTATGAACTGGATTAAAGTACGTGATACTTGCAGACCATATGCGGCACTAACCGTGCCTAACTCGGGAGCAGAACAAGAGTTTATCTGGGACATGGTCACGAGCTACTTCGGTGTAGAACCACCTCTTGATCTCTGGTTTGGCTGCAGTGATATGGAAAAGGAGGGTACTTGGACCCCATGTCCGCTCAGGGAGGAAGAGCACGCCTACAACAATTGGAGAGATAATCAACCCAATTATTCACCCACACATAACTGTGCTGCGATGAAAAAGGGTAACGGTGGTGTTTGGGCAGATAGAATGTGTTCTGTGAAACTGTACGCTATGTGCGAAGCCGTCATCAAGTCTACCACCACCCCGGCATTCTGCCTTCAGACCGGATCTGATGGCCGCGTTGAGTCCCAGTGTCTTGTCGGTCACGTCGTGAGGCAGCTACGGGCTGACGATGTGGTGTCGTGCGGGAAGGCGTGCCGATCAGAGCCCCGATGTCGCTCCTTCAATCTGCTGATGGAACAAGGCTCAGGAAGATGGTTTGTCAGCTGAACAACGCGACTCGTCACGAAGCCTCGGAGCATGACATGTACGATGTCGAAAAATGTTACTTTTCCGATCTTTAAGAACTGTCGAAATGGACAAAGATGTTTTTCTGCTGAACAACGCGGCTCGTCACGAAGTGGTTGATGGAAACACTATCTCTGCAAAGTATTTTTTTACAGTTGCCACCAGCCATAACACATAAGACTTCACAATAAAACTTCACATAACTCCATTATGAAAATAATTGGTTTAGAATCCGTGACAATAACTTTCATTAGAATCTGGTCATACAAAAATTCCTTCTGTACAATAAAAGAATTCTCATTAAACTGTTCGGGACATAAAATAAATTGGTCTTTCTGCAGCCGTTGACACTATTGATCACGGCGTCCTTCATAGACGCCTTGCATCAATGGGTTTCAAGGGATCGGCTCTCAAATGACTACAGTCATAGGTACCATGCAAAGGTGGCTGTATCAAGATGAAGGTCAACAAGCCCCTTATAGAGAATTGTTTTGCCATAAATCTGTTCACAAGGGTCTTTCCAGCTTTAATCAAATGGTCACGAAACCGCGGGTCCGATAATTAAGGAAAAATAATGTAGATAACTCTACAAGGTTTGTCTTAATTATACGGATAAATTGACGAAGAATTGATGGGCCCTCAATGAAGCAAGATATTGATCGTTGTTTTTGTTTAATAACAATGGGACGACATTGACGTCAACCCTCAGAGAGTGATATTTCGTAACCCTGAAGTGCCCACTGTCAGACCGCCAGCACTTGCCCTTCGTAGTTCTCTGGCAATTTGGTATTCATCAACAGGGTGATTGTCTAACGATCTTTTCATGGAGAGCAGCAGAGAGTGCCAGAGATTCACGGTAAGGTAAAGAGACTGAGACCAACTAGTGCGCACAAAGATCTGATTTGAAACACTTTCACGTTGTAACAAGAGTGCTTTATCTGCAGTCTTTTTCCCATTGCAAAACTTGACGTCAGACAACCAGTATAGACCGTCTTACAGAAAGTTAGGAGCGTCCAGAAAAACGTCAGAAAAAAGAGTATTCGTCGAAAATACTATTTGAAGGTTTCCCGCGACGGATCTTGCTTGTGTTTTGCTGTCTCCCATACTGGGTGTTACGCCATCGGATACTAAGCAAAGACATCCACTCGAACCTAAGGAACCATTATCTGCATTTTTCAGAAATCCGAAAGTAATCTCTTCTCGAGATGAAGCTTGCTGGTGTTTTGTTGTTTCTCGTTGGGTGTTCTACAACCGTGGCTGCTACATGCCCTACCGGCTGGCAGCGATTCGGCGAGTCATGCTACTTTCTGATAACGCAACAACTTAAATGGCAGGATGCAAGAGACATTTGCATTGAGCTACATGCAGACCTGGCCTTGCCGAACTCACATGCCGAGCAGACGTTTATTTGGGAAATGTACGCTGGATTTTACCCCGACTTTCCAGTTGCTCTCTGGATCGTTTGCAATGACTTAGAACCTGGGAATTGGCAATCGTGTCCAGTTCCGGGTTCGGACGGGTACCAGAATTGGGCAGATGAATTTCCAAGAGATGGCAGAGGTAACTGTGTGGTGATGTCAATGAGTGTTGCAGGCCAATGGAAGAACAGACCGTGTAATACAATTAATAAATACGCAATCTGCGAGTACCGTGTTAATAAAACCACCCCGAAATTCTGCCTTCGAACGGGTCCTGATGGTCGCGTCGAGTCCCAGTGTCTGGTCGGTCACGTCTTGAAGGAGCTACGGGCTGACGGTGTGGTGTCGTGCGGGAAGGCGTGCCGATCAGAGCCCCGATGTCGCTCCTTCAATCTGCTGATGGAACAAGGCTCAGGGAAGATGGTTTGTCAGCTGAACAACGCAACTCGTCAAGAAGCCTCGGAAGATGACATGTACGATGTCGACAAATGTTACTTTTCCGATCTTTAAAAATTGGCAAAATGAATAAACATGGTTCGTCAGCTGAACAACGCAACTCGTCACCAAGTTACTGATGGAAACATGAGGACAAGAGATTGCATTGGCCGCCATCTTTGATGAAATGTGCACGCGTGGAATTGGCTATCATTGGCTGAGAGTTCTGCGTAGCGCATAAACGCGTGTACGTTTCCGTTGTTTTTCATAAAAGATAGTGGTCAGTGACGTCATGTGCAATCCATCTGAAAAGAATAGAGCTGAACTGTCGGGTTTTTTTTTTACCATCGCGTGTTCCTTTAAGATCGAACTAACATTTCCGCTGATATACAAAAAGACACTAGTCATAAAATATGTAAAAGGTAAATATAATTATGTGCAAAATGTCAAAATACGTTAGGTTAGAATGTGCCAGTGGACAATTACCAATGATTTAGAAAGTTTTTATCTTAAATAGCAAAGTCTTGTATAAATATCTCAACGGAAACTTATTTGGTTTTTAAATATAAGAGAAAACCACATCGGCTCTTTTCAGAGCCACCACTTCTCCCAAAAGAGATTTTTACTCAATGTTGTACCCGCAAGTTTACTATTTGTAGTTATTCTTGTCTTGATCTTTGTTCTTAAGTCCGATTTTCGAAGATTCTCCAAAAAGTTAGAGTGAAACTTTAACTGAACCATTGTATTTTGTGCGTTTTTCCATGTGCCGAAATATTGTGCATGTTTGGTTTTTTTCGTTTTGAAACAGCATCATCTTTAAACAATCGTTACGAGCAAAAATTCAAAACATAAATTATTTCGGCGAAAATCTTGCCATGCAACTTTAACCTTTTTATCCCCTGTGCCGCCCAGCCGTCCAAAGCGATACACCGTAACATGCGGTAGGAGGAAACGCTCTTCAGCTTGTGTTTGGAGACAAAAAAATAACCATCAAAACAAAACTAGATAGTCGTTGGTACGCGTGGGTCAAGTCAATGGTAATCTTGTATATAGATCATAATTAATTCCCCCTTCACAGTTTATTTTTAAACATGTTATCGCTAATGATGATGGACATTATGTAGCTTTTAAAAACACCGCGGTCATTTTGTTATTCAGCACTTTTTTTAAATATTATTTTGTTTACATTGTTACCAACTGTGAAAATCTGTTTTTGCTTTGTATTTATGGCTTCCCATAGTTTTCCAAACTCAGTTGGCAAAAACTTGGGCTGTGACGTTGCAATAGAAAGGTTTTCTAAACCCCTTGCACTGACCTCACTTGCAGCTAGGTGGTGGGTGTATGAGTCCAGGGCCGATTTTGCAAAGAGCCTGAAATTGATCGTGGGAATCAATCTTAACTGCTAAGCAAAGTGTGATGTCACAATACAAATCACTATGGCGATATTGAAAACCATCCTAAGAAAAAAAAGTACCTTTCTTTCACCGTGACGATACTATCAAAAACTATTGCCTTAGCAATTAATCAGCATGAGCATTGAATGCCAGGTAACAGCCTTCAAAACGATTGTGTTAATTTAACCTTGTGAAAAATAACCGCCATAAAAATTACCGGTAGCCGTTAACGGGCGGCACTTATTGTTCCCTTGGGCCTTGCCCTTATCAACCCTGAACTTGAACTAATATGTTAATCAATGACAATATAAACGAAAAGGACGAATATTGTATATAGGTAAAAAAAAAACAAGCCTTGGGTACCCTTTGAAATTTGAACCACGATTCGAGCAAAAAATTATCGCAAGAGTCTTGAAAACTAAATATTTTTTTTCAGCAAACTCGGGCAGTGCAGGGACTAATGGTTAGAAGTACAGGTGTATAGGGTCATCGCTTGGTATAGACCCGGCAAAATTGTGTAATTTCCATTCGAAAGCTTACTTGTTATAAAGATTCCGGTAGTAAGCATCCTGCGAAATTATTTCGTCTGAAATGCCCCCGTTGTTTAGAAATCAATAAAAAAAAACATTTGAATCTGAGAAACAATTCATGCATGAATCGTTTCTCAGACTTTTGAGGTGGGTGTCTGCTCGCGAATGCGGTTGGTACCCGCTGTCACCTCCGTAAACGTGGATCGATTCAACGTTTGTGTGAAAATACTGTGGCAGTTTTTTGCTGCTTTCTCGGCAAGTAGACACCTTACTCAGCTGAAACTTTCACATGTGACCTTTATTGTATCTTTTTGAGAATGATGCCTACAAATAAGTAATACGTTAACAAAAACCCAAACGGTGACCCTTTATACTTCTAATCATGGAGGTAGAAATTAATTTCTACCTCCATGCTTAATAAAGCAATTAAATGTTTATTCGTGTCGATTTTTGAGCAAGGGCATGATTCGAGGTAAGGAGGATATCCATGATTTAGAAAGTTTTTATCTTAAAACCCTGCGTGATGCCACTGTACTGTGGTCAACTGTCCGTTTTTAATTAAACGAATAAGTACTCCGCCATTTTATTAATTTTTAATCTAAACAAAATTCCAACTTCCCGATCTACACCTAGCCAAATAGCATGGTAAATATCTTGTTATAATATCCTTAAAAATCCATCAATGACCAGCTCTGCCGGAATTCCCATAGGAATTGTACAGCAATTATTTATCATTGGGGCTAATGGCCACTGCTAGGTAAATTGAACCATGTGGTATAAAATCTACACATAGACAAAATGTGGGCTCATCTAAAAGAAAATTGGGCTTGAATTTGTTTTATTAATGGGCCATTTGAAAGTGATTGGGTTCTCCACAAAAATGAATTACACGCTAATAAAAACGGACAGTACCCTACAGTCCGATGGCGTAATCGTGTTGATTTGTTTTTGATTGTGTCACGCAGGGTTTTAAATAACAAAGTCGTGATTATATCTCAACGGAAACTAAATTTTGTTTTTAAATATAAGAGAAAACCAGTCAACAACTTCAGCGCCTAAAATTGTGAATTTAAAACAAATCATCGTTTGATCCTAAACTGTTGATTTGACGCTCTCTTTACTGAGTTATTAATGGCTAATCATTTGGTGGTCTCCATGGAGATGTGAAGTCATCTGACACGTCTCTGGTGAGATTAGTGGTGACGTCATTTCTTACCGATGGTCCAGGCACTGACAGTTATGGTGCACCTTCGGATATATTTACTTCTAAACAAGAATTCACAGAAGCGATAATCTTTTTGTTTATTTTCGAACTCCACCATCTATTAATCAACAAATAACTTTTAACATAATATAGGACATACTTTGCTGTAACGGAATTAAAATTTGCAATACTTTATTTATGATAAAACTGCAATGGTTATTAACAAAACATTTTCATTTAAAAGTATGTATTATATTATTTTATTGAAACTGTAAAATTTGCACGATTTAGAAATAAAGTAAGCCATACGTGAGCACAATCAGGCAGAGTTGATGCTCAGTCCACAGCGTGATGTGTTTTGGTTCGAAACTTGAGTCTAATACGTCACACGAGGTAAGTTACGGGCAACCGTATTTTAGGCAAATTTAAAAGAAGAATAACTATTCAACCGTATTCTTTCTCAAAACTTTCTGTGGGTTTGCAAAGCAATTGAAACAATAAAAGTCGTGTTTGGTAAATACAAATGCCCCCTAAGGCTTTTGGGGGATCCAAAGACCAATCCACAAACCAAGTTTGAAGATAATGCCAAGTCCTTGAGGTATCGCCCGGATAACAACTCTTTTTTAAGCCATAACCTTGATTTGTTGGCCTGCTGGGAGTGAACAACTGACTATGGGCCCCAAGATCAACCTACACACAAAGTAAGTTGGTATGCCAAGTCCTTCTTGAGTTATCAAGACATCAATGATTTATCAATGATTGTACACACACACGCATGCGTGCCTGCTGATCCACTCAAGTTTTCTTTGCTCTCTGTGAAGTTTTAAGAGGTCAGAAAGTGACCCCCCCCCCTCCTCAACAAATTATTCCTTTGGTTTTACCTGTTTTGCAAATTCTTAATAAATTACAAGATCACAACACTTGAATGATTTTGCTTTTACTTGATCATGTGGAAATTATTCCAAAGATCGGACCTTGGTGTGAAACTTTATGTCCATCGAGTTTTAATAGTTCAACCAAGATATTCGGCACAGTTGTCACATTGCATAAGTTTATATTTTTCCATTTAAAGAAAAAGCCATGAAAATTTTTTTGTTTTTTGTTTTTTTGTTAGACTTATTTTCAAACGTTCCACAAAAACCAAGGCAACAATTTCTGCTGATGAATAAATAGTTTTTCTAAAGTCTACTCAATGTGACGAACAGACAGGTGAAATCTCTTTTTTGTTGTTGATTGATCTTCCAATTTTCCAGTGTAGCGCCCTCCAGTGTTCAATGACGTGCCAATGAAAACACAAAAATAGAGGCAAAAATGGCAGCGCAGCAGAGAGAGCTGAAGAGCCCAAACTTGAAGAAAATGAAGACACTGTGTTGTCCATGGTTGAAGTCTTGCAGGAAAGTGAAGATCTAGAGGAAGAAGCTACGGCTGTACTAGGAGACAGTGACGATAAATGTTGCACTTACCCATTGGTATGTATTTCAACCTCTTCATCTGTACACGCACAAATTTATCACGAATTTGATTAAATTGGATCAACGATAGCCACATATATCCTATATTAGAAGAAATACCGGACACTTCGGCACCTCGCAAACTCGGCACCCACAAACTCGGCACCTTGCAGACTCGTCACCTTGCAGACTCGGCACCCACTCAGCACCAGAATGTCGGCACCTTACAAACTCGGCACCGGCCTATTTCTGACTAACAAACTCGGCACCAGGCAATCAATAAGTGTTCGTTGGAATGGTCAAAGTAAATGCACTTGCACAGTAAAAATGAGGGATGTTTCGATCCTGTCTCAATATTTCGATTTACAATGTGCAAACGTGGAATGTCACGTGAAAAGAGGGTGGTGGTGCACTACTGGGGGCAGGGGGAATGGGTTTTATTCTGGGAGGGGGACGCTGCTGGGGGCCACCATCCTCTTGATATTCTTGTATTTTGTAGCCGCGGTAGTGATCCCCCGATCGGACTGTTGTTCACCACATGATTAGATTATACAAACACGCATTTTCCTCTTTTTCTCCGGGGTTGACGGGGGTGATTTGACGAACATAAAGAGGACCATAAGAACCGGCTGACAAATGTGTCAAAAATCTTATTTTTAGGAGGTAGACCGCGAGGATATTTTTTCAGATCCTCTCTCATTCAGTTCAACAATCTTAAACATATTTATTTATTATATATTGTTCTCTTTTTTAAATTTTTCTATTAAGACTACTTTTAAATTAAATGCAAATGTATTTATTTGTAAAATTGCGTTATTTTTAAATATTGATTAATTCAATATTTAAAAAATATAAAACAGTCTTAAACATATTTATTAATTAAATATTTATCAGTTATTATTATTATTTTTTAATAACTACTGTTTATTTGTGTAGATGAAAATAAACATCTTGCATGTATATAAAAAATATAATTTTTTCATTTTGTCAATTTCATTAATTGCTTACCAACCAAAAATAACCTATGGTTACTATAATTTGTGGATCGCATTCCCATTCCCACCTGCATTGATGTACATTTCAGCTTTCAAAATTATGCTGGAAACGTTACAGTATCCAGCTTGGCCATGTGCCGAGTTTGTGAGTGCCGAGTTTGCTAGGTGCCGTTTTCGACAGGGTGCCGACTTTGTATTTGTGCATGTGCCGAGTTTGTGGGTGCCGAGTTTGCAAGGTGCCGAGATTGTTGTGCCGAGGTTGCAAAGTGCCGAGTTTGTGGGTGCCGAGTTTGCAAGGTGCCGAAGTGACCGGTACCCATTAGAAGCAGGGGGAAATTGCCTTTGGTACTACTAGTACTTATGGGGCTAGATCAACGATTGTGATACCAACAGAACAACACCCTTACCTTAGCAACGACCGTAGTCTCAAATTAGTGGTTTCAATTCAGGTTTGAGACCTTCAGCATTCGGGTCATGTCAGGTTGGCCGATTCTACTTCTAAGTTCTAGAAACTAAGGCTCCGTGAGCCTTAGGGGTCTAACATTTTGGGCCTCCGTAACGCTATACGTTTTCAAAATGGTCGTTGATAGGTGAACATTTTATGGTCGTTAGCCAGCAATAACTTCAGTTTAATTTGTCTCGAAATCAATTTACCACGCAATACTCGAAGTTGTTTTGCTCTTCATTGCGGCACTCACGCGACGTTCGCGCATTGCACAAAAATTAAGACTGCGCGGTGTGCGTGGAGCCTTCCGCCTGGCTCTGCGCACATCGCGCAGTCTTAATTTTTGCGCAATGCATGAATGCGGCATGAGTGCCGCAATGAAGAGCAAAACAACCGCAAGTATTGCGTGGTAAATTTCATTTTTTGAAGATGTTTTTGCATGTAACTCGACAAAAAGGCCTCACAAGCATCGTGAATGTATATTAGTGTGATGGGAAAGTTTTAGTTGTGTAGTACAAATGAAACTGAAGTTATTGCTGGCTAACAACCATAAAATGTTCACCTATCAACGACCATTTTGGAAACGTATAGCGTTGCGGAGGCCCAAAATGTTAGACCCCTATAAGGCTCACGGAGCCTTATACTAGTTTCTAGAAGTAGGCCGATTCATACATTTTTTTAATTATTCAATCATGCCATGCCCATGCCATGGCATCATAATCTTTGAATTTCTTGATTTGAAGTGCCACAATAAAGAATTTTGCAGTGAAGGGCAATACATTCTGCTTGTCATTGATTTCAGGGTTACAGAGAAAGGCAAGCCTTGTATGCATGTGTAACATGTACATCAGCAGCTAGCGGTCAGCATGATCAGCCAGCTGGAGTGTGCCTTGCATGTAGCTACGAGTGCCACGAGGGACACCAGATGTATGAACTTTACACGAAAAGGTAAAATCAAAATGAAACCTTTGGTCTGCTGAAGGAAAGGTGCCTTGTAGTATGAAAAATATGAGGCTTTGCAAAGTGAAGGAGCATTATCAGTTCAGGAATGTGGCACAATATGTGGGGTAACCTAACAATTGCTGGATTTGTTTTAACTCCATCTAGCTGCTTAAGCTTGACAGTTTTCTGCTAAGCAAAAATGAGCAGAATACCAGTCACAGATGGTACATTTGACATGTTTTTGGGGGGCGGGTGGTGTTATTCTGGGAAGCTTTGTTTTGCTTAGCTACTTTTTGTGCTTTTAAGCAGCTCTATGAAATTGGGCCCTGGTGGCTGGTTCTTACAAGATGGGGGAATAGGATTCTACCAAAGCTTATTTAAAATGCAAAAGGACACCCAACTGTCAGTGTATTAAGCAGAGCAATGTGTTGTCATTTAGCCTTCGAGAAAGACTCTGCAAAGGTCAAAATGTCAGGCTAGCAATATTTTGCACTTAAAATGAGACGGGATGATATTCACTCTGAAAAATGGGAGGCTTTTGAGATGATACCAGTCCTTTTCCATTGTTCTTGTGTTCTTTGTTCACGTTGCTGAGAACAGTGGAACAGGACTGGTGAGTTGGGTGCCCACTATAGTCTCAAAAACAGCACCCGCATCGCAGAGAGTGAATCAAAGCTGTGTGGTTTCTTTATTAACGTTTAAAAACATTTAGTCAATTTTTCTTTGTTCAACCCCCATACTATTTGAAATTTACCCAGTCAGTTTCCCTTGTGGTTTATTACTTGACATTTAAATTGAAAAAGTCGCATCCCCTCAAGGTGATCCCGTGGCTGCTGCTTCCCAGGTTGTATCGTAAACTTGGGTGTGATCCCTGGCCACACGGCAGTTAACGGTTGTATGGCTTCTGACTGGCACCCCCGAACAAAGATATTGACAAAATAGGGAGACCGCCAATATAGGGCTAGATAGCTCAGTTGGTAGAGCGCCGGTACGTTAATCCGGAGGTCGTTGGTTCAAATCCCGCTCTAGTCAATTTTTCTTTGTTCAACCCCCATACTAAAAACATTTAACAAAATTATTATGGGATCCTGGCACATTAGTGTAAAAAATTGTGTTTTTTATCAAATGTGTGATTTATTTGTTGTTGTTATGTAAACAGAAACTTCAGATGTGACTGTGGGAATAGCAAGTTTGGATCAATGACATGCACACTCATTCAGGTAAGTATGCGCTGTTTGTTGACAGCTGATGGTATTGTGCAACATTGGTAAGGTTGACAAAATACATGTTCACAGATTCGCACATAACTTACATGGTGAAACAAAAATGGTCATGGTGGAAAACTTCCCTTGAACTATTCTTGCCTGAATTGTAATAGTCTCTGTAAACTGAGTAAAACAATTAGTTTTGTCACGAGTACAAAACTCGATGTTTGAAAATAGTGAAAACATATAAGTTTATTTTCTCATGACTCGGAAGACCGATGGAGCTTAAACTTTCACAGGTTGGTTATTCTTGTCTTACCCGTACACCAACATCGATGTGTATTAAGCGCTGTATACTCAGTACTGTCCTGAGTCCCGTGAAAAAAAGTCCACAGGCATGTGATAACTTGGGTGGGATTCGAACCCATGACCTTTGCCATTCTAGAGTAGATGTCTTACCACTAGACCAACGAGCTTGCACAGTAGCTAAAGGCAGATTGAATCCTATATTTTTAGCTGTGGGCCTGCAACGACTTTAATAGATGCTAAATTTGCTTCGGGAAAGCAAATATTTTTTGTGTTTTATACATAAACGGTTGTGTGTTAAACTCTTTCCCGAGTTTGTGTACTTTCCCGAGTCCTGTGAAAAAAAATGTTTATTAGATTCGAACTGCCTCTAGCTACTGGGCAAGATTGGTGGTCTAGTGTTAAGACAACTGTTCTAGAATGGCAAAGGTCGTTGGTCTGAACTTCACCCAAATAACATGCCTAGGTGGACCCCCCCCCCCCCCCGCAAAACGGGACTTGGGGAAAGTACTGAGTATACAGTGCTTAACACTCATCGGTGTATGGGTAAACCAAATAATATTCTTTATCCCAGATGCAAATTTAACAGATCTGTTAACATTTCACAGGTATTTATTTTACCCAGTCAGTTTCCCTTGTGGTTTATTACTAGGTATATATTTTAGCAGCGGGTCATATATGTTGGGTTCTCATAAAGTGCGGATACTGGAATGTACAAATTGGCAATGTTGTCCAAGTGCTTTACAGGGGTTCACACAGTCCATCTAAATTTAATGAGGCTCTCGCTGGGTTTTTGTCTTTAACACGTTGACTGCCGGTCATTATATTCGTAGTGCGTTCCCATTTGCCGAGTGCGGTGCGCATGCGCGCATAAGTGCAATGCGCATGCGCGCATACCACATAGGTACTATACAACAACAACAAAATTAACACGCACATTCTAAGGTCGATGTCCTCACCACTGCCAGGAAGCGTATGTGTTGCGTGCTCAGTGATGCCAGAGTATTTAAATAACAATACAAAGCCCTTTCATTCACTAAGAGTATACTCTTAGTGGCAGAATCCGTCTAACCTGTTACTACGAATATACTTGTAGGCTTGTTTTAAAAGAGCTTAAATTTTCTGCCCTGTCAATCGGTTTGCAGGAGTTTAAGTGATTGGTGATGATAGGCAAGTCATTTGAATTAAAAGAAAAAAGAATGATTTATAAGATACAAACATTACTTCCAGCATATTGGCTATACCTGTGCATTGCAGCATTGGAGAACATTTTGTGGATAGTGCTCATCAGTTTTTGTTTTATCTGGTTAAGATTAACCCTCCTACTGTCAGTGACTCTTGGCAACATTTTCCAGTGAGTTGACCAACCATTTAAAACCATTCGACTGCCAAGGTCAGGCATGCAACTGTAACTTCACCAACAAAGAGGAAAATCCAAAATTTCAATGATTTTGTATAGTATTGTTCCATTTTGAATGGTAAAACTGAGATTTAAAAAAAGAGGAAACCATCTGATCCGAGGAAAAGTTGCATGCCTGCAAGGTTGTGTTTGGTGGCACAACTGTGCACAGAACCTACTGTGTACTGTGTACATGCATTCCCTCATGGTATCATATTGCAGGCTGGCATAGTTTATCTATCATTCAAATCCACAGTGAATGGTATTGAATGGTCAGACAGCAAGAGGGTTAAAGGAAGTTAAATTTATTATTCCTTTATGTGTTGAATTAAATTAACATTGTCAGTCATGAATTATATTTGTATTTTGTTGTTCTTTTTTTTCATAACAGAATAAAGCTGATACCAACCCGGACAACAAGTACAACCAGAACTTCCAAGGTGTTTACTGCATATGCAGCAGACCTTACCCAGACCCTGATGATGAGGTAAGATGATTGCCTAAAACTCCATCTTATCCCTTACTCCCTACTCCCCACTTGCCTACAGGTGACCCTCAGTCCATCAATATCCTCCCCATCTATGAATGCCCACCCGCAGTAATATTTTTCAGATCTTTCGGGAGCTTCTCATGTAATTGTTTTTCTTTGAAAATATCGTTGCCGCAGTGAAACTCTGACTTTACAATGGTAGGAAAACAAAGGTTCTCATAATTAGTTCCGGGATTTGATTTTGTGTGAGAAAACTGAGTAGGCACACACCAGTATTTGGAGAACGAAAATCTGCCATGGTATGCTGGAACCTCTGAATGCTTGGACTTAATACCTCCCAATGACCCTAATATAATGACAAACAATGGTGGCAGCCTGTCCATTCGTGTATGCCACATTTGTACAACAGGATACAGAACTCTGGAATTGGCACAATAACCCCTGGAAAGGGATTTTACAAGGCATGTAATCCAGAACCTGTTGTCGCTATTTGTACAGGTGAAATGAAGTGTATCACGGTAGGTGCCTGCCTGTGCACGCTACTCAATGGAAAGTCCGGGTGGATATAAATATCTGCTGTCCGGCTGTCATAAAAAAATTGAGGAAAATCCCAAGCTGTTCCGAGCATTAGAAAATGTCGGCCGAAAGTCTGTCCAAAAAAAATTTGCAGAAAAACTTGTCAAGTGGTTAACCTGTAAATTTTACTTACAGCATGAGAGTCTTTGGTTGATTACGGTAGAGCCGTCTTGTTTTTATTCCATTCAAAGCGTTCTCAGGCCGTGTCTGAATTAATGGCCGTGGCAGTGGCTATGGCTAAATGGCTAAAAAGTCCTACACTTTAAGTGCCGCAACGACCAGCAGCCGTAGCCAGAGCCAGAGTCACTTAATTGGGACACAACCATACATAGGCCGTGTCCGAATTGAAGACTTAAACAGTTGCTATGGATGGATTGACTATTTTCAAACATTTTCAATCACAGCCGGCAGCCAATTGAACATGAGCTGGTTGAACAAAAATGGCATTTAAAGAAGTTTTTTGGAAATTCTCTGCTGAAAGACGAAACTGTTGTGGTTTTTGTTTCAGATTGAAGATGAGATGATCCAGTGTGTTGTGTGTGAAGATTGGTTTCATGGAAGGGTAAGTTTTAGAAAAACAAAACCAGATCTATAGACCCCCATGCACAAACATCACAAGGCGCTACTGCTGTCATGCTCACCAGCCATTGTGGGAGTCATCTTGTTGACGTGCAAACCCCACGTCGCCTTAAAAATGTGCGCTACATTGTATAACACACGGGGGCATCAACTCCCAAAATGGTGCAACCAAGATTATTTTGATGATAGATATTTAATGAACAAATGAAATGACACATTCAGTTAGGTCATACCCATTTTTGAGGTACCAACAGAACTAGAAAGGGATTAGCAGAATTGGACTTTAGATTCACATGAGCTCGGGAAGATTAAGCTACCTGTATATAAGAGACCTTGTAGCAGATGTTGACCCTGAACTACATTTATGGCGCCCTCTCAGAGTGGACAAAAGAAGATTTGACTTGTTAGCCAACCCTGTGTGCCACATATACCTTGCCCTTTTCGAATCCACGGCTTCGGCTCCGGATTGGGCTTCAGGCCCAGTTTTCTTGTCTGAAACCCTGACTGCAAAGCATGCGTAAGTTAAAATAATTGAGGTAGCCTAGCTAGCCTGAGCCGATTTTGGAGCCAAAGCCGTGAATTTGAAAAGGGCCATAGTTGTCCATTTCCATCAGTGAACCAGACTATATCAATTTTAAGCTAGCATGGCATTGTTTTGTCTGTATATAATAGCACCTTGGTGGAGTCAGTGTACCAGACAGTAATGATTTCCAAAAGATGGTGTGTGGCCGATGTCCATTTCCATCAGTGAACCAGACTATATCAATTCTAAGCTATTATGGCATTGTTTGTCTGTTTTAATAGCACCTTGGTGGAGTCAGTGTGCCAGACAGTAATGATTTCCAGGAGATGGTGTGTGGCCGATGTATGGAGGGGTCCTGTGATTTCCTGTGGTACTACAATATCACCAGTAAAGGTAAGCATCAAAATGTACCTCACTGCACAAACCTCCCGATCAAGTACTTGTCTGTTCCTTAGAATAGTACCATCAGGGCCCAATTTAATGAAGTTGTTTAGCAGAATATACAGTGAACTTCATGGCATTTTAGCTGGTACCCTGTTTCTGCTGAGCATAATTTTTCTGTGGTTAGCAACAGGCTTTTTTTGATGTGCACAGGCTTGAGAAATGTCGGGCCCAGGAGATCAACCTGATATGAAGAAGTAACTATCACTGGCAACTGTTACTAGTAAACCTTGGGTAAACCCTGTGTAAATTCTCCTGAAGACAAACAGAGTATGCTGTTTGAAATGTTGAGAGACACCTCTAAATCCCCAACCTGGAGGACCAGTTCGTCTGATCTCTTGCCACCAGCCTCCCCGGTTTTGAGGCTTTGCATGGTCATGGTCAAGATAGATATTGGTTTCTTCTTCTTCTGTTGTTGTTGGTTTTTTTTTGGGGGGGTGTAGGTTTTCAAATGGTGATGGACCGAAGAGAAACTGTTTGTGTTTTCTGGATGTCTACTCCATCAGGAAATTTACACTCTCTGAAGAACAGCCAACTTACCAAACGGAGAATAAAATGAATCTACTCTACAGCAATATAATAATCTCTTTGTTTGCATCGTCTCACTTTGTTTTGTTTTTCTCCCTTCTTCATTTGTTAGAAGTGAAACTAGAGAATGAGGACTCTTCAGCTAATGTGAAAGTGGAGAAAGTCTTGAAGACTGAATCAGAACAGGAAAATAGCCAGGAGGACCAGAAAGAAGTAAGTTGATATAATGTGGTACTGTTGTGTGGAACCTTAAGTTAGGCTGAAGTTAACATATATCTGTCGATGGGAACCTTAGAGTATGTATGTTAACCAAAAAGAAATAAGGTACTATAATGTATAATTGCTGTATGGAACCTGAGGGTAGGCTGGGAAACCAGAAAGAAGTAAGCTACCATATGTAATACTGTTGTTGGGAACCTTGGAGTTGGCTGGAGAACTAGAACAAAGTCAGGTTTTCGTGATTCTGCTGTTTTGAACCTTAAGTAAATACATATACATGTAATAGTGTTGCATAACAATTGAGAGAAGTTGACAGAACTTGCAAAAAAAAAGTAACTCGATGTAGATGATATTATTGTGTGACACCACACAGAATTCTGGAGAACCAGATAGAAGTATCATGTAACAATAGATTAATAAATCCTTGATCCTTGAACCAGAAAACAGTTTGGATGACGCTGGAAGCCTGAATCACTTTGTTGGAAGTGTTACCTAAAAGAGTACACTGTCAAGAAATCAAATAACGGGTTCTTTGTGCAGAATGTAGTACCCTGTACAAACTGGAATAGGCCTGTGAGCTTAAAAAGAAAAAAGGAAAAATTTATAGATACTATGTGGCGTGTCATGGCCAAGCGGTCAAGTGCACTGGACTCAAGCTCTGGTGTTTCTAATTGGCAGATAGTGGGTTCAAGTCCCGGTCTTGACACTTGTGTCCTTAAGCAAGACACTTAACCATTATTGCTTTTGTCCATCAGATGGGACGTAAAGCAGTTGGTCTTGTGTGTTGTGTAATGCACGTAAAAGAACCCAATACACTTATCATTAAGAAAAGGGGTGTTTCTGGCATGGCTGCTGCATTAAGCATCTTGTAAACTGTTACAAGGTGTTACAAAGTGCTACATGTAGATACATGTAAAATGGGTCTTTTAAATCCAAACACAGCTCAGCATAAAGAAAAACTAAGTAGCATTTGGAGATGCCTTTCAAGTGAGATAAAGTTCTGTATAAGAACCGCGTTCTATTTCACTTATTGTCAATGTTAGTCTCATTTTATTAGCGTATTGTCATTCTAGAATCCAGAGAGCAGTGACGCCAAACCTGCAGAAGCAAACACAGGAAGTAACCGATCAGAAAGCATCCTCCTGCCTGATAACTCCAGCAACGTCATCTCATCCTCCTCGGCGGTAGCTGAAGCACTCCCGCCAACTCCCGAACAAACAAACAAGACACAAGCCTCTACTTCTACAGAGACCTCACCCCAAGAGCAGCTCTCCACCACAGCCCAGGCTGGGACCTCCGACGGAGAGTGCAAATCGCAGCTGACCGGGGAGGGTGGCGCAGAGGGTAAACCTGCGGAGAGACCCGCGTGTAAGCTGAACGAGCTGAGACGGCGAGAGATTGTGAAGAAGGGACACGCGACCTTCTGGCCCGGTGGCTGGAGGAGTAAACTGTGTACATGCCAGGAATGCAAGGTGAGACATTGTGGACGGCGTCGTTGGTAAACGGCATAGTACTGTTATGTTCCATCAAAAAATTGCCTTTACATGCCAGCTGTATTTATAAGTGCATGTTGTGTCACGATAAAAGTGCTCTGATTTTAAGAACTCAGCTGCACGCCTTGTCACTGGAATAAATTTTAAAAATTGCATATTACTCCAGTGCTGAAAAGTTTACATTGGCTTCCAGTAAATAACTCTTTGGAATTGAAAAATTTGTGTGTCTTGCTAACAAGATTCTAAAGGGAAAAGCTCCAGGTTTTATTTGTGAACTACTTAGTATCAAATCAACTACACACACTCTGATTTTGACATCCTGCGGTGTGGTATGTTTACAGCAGCCACTTGGCAAAACTAAATGCTATGGCGACTGATCATTCACAATATTTACACGAATGAACTAAACAAAATTCCTGTACAAAAATGTACAGACCCATGTATTTGAAATGTGACGTCATTCAATGTTTTTGGATGTTGACAAAATTTGCTCTGGAAGTGTATCAAATACAACGGCATTTTACACGTTTTACCGTGAGGTTAGCGACTTGTAACTTGTTTCCCACTTTCATGAGGACTCTATCTATTGAAAAATGAGTGCATCATAAAAACTAAGTTTTATTTTGGAGTCCCTCTTTAACTACTTTGCTCTGGGGGCTCTGACAATTTTTACCTTACTCACAGAACTAATTTTCTGAACACTGTTTTTTTTTTAAACCATGACAAAACCAAGTAAAGACAACAACTGTTCTCATAAAATGGTTTCTTGTTCACTGTGAATTGGACCCTCGCCCTGAGCCACGGCACTGAGCCACGGCCCATAATCGGCCATGGCATGCTGGTATCTAATTTTTACCTCCATGCCGAGAACATAAAAAAACATTGTGGCAGCCTGTCAACTGCTGGTAAACCTAGTTTGTTAGACAGAAGGACGAAGGTCTGGAATTGGGGACTACACAGAAATCCCAGTCAAAGGGAGTCTGGAAGTGTATCAAATACAACGGCATTGTACACCATTTTACCGTGAGGCTAGCGACTTGTAACTGTTTCCCACATTCATGAGGACTTTATCTATTGAAAAATGAGTGCATCCTGTCAATGCTAGTAAGCCTAGTTTGTCAGACAGAAAGACGAAGGTCTGGAATTGGGACTACACAGAAATCCCCAGTCAAAGGGAGATTTCAAAATGGTTTTTATTCACTAGAGCTGTACCTGTCTTTTAATGCCTGAACAACAAAAAAATGACTGTATTTAATTGATTTCCTGCTTGCAGAAACTGTATGAGAGGAAGCAGATATCATTCTTACTGGATGAGTTTGATACGGTGTTGGCCTACGAGGAACGAGGCAAAGTGAAACACGCTGGCTCATCTCAATACCAGAGGGGTATGGAGGCACTGACCACGTTGAACCGTGTGCAGCAAGTGGAAGTACTTCATGGTCAGTTATCTTGATGTTAGATTCTTATTATCTCCCTATGTGTGTTTGCTCGGGGGTGCCAGTCAGAAGCCGATTTTCTTTTGTTTAACCCAAAGCTATTTTAAAATTTACCCGGTCAGTTTCCCTTGTGGATTACTATTTGCTGTTCGCATTCCCTTAAGGTGATCCCTCTCCTGCGCTTCCCAGGGTGCATCTTAAACTTGGTGTGATCCCTGGCTAAACGGCAATTACAGGTTGAATGGCTTCTGACTGGCACCCCAAACAAAGATATTGACAAAATAGGGAGAGTTATACTTGCACTAGTTAAAGGAACCATTACAAAGTGTAATGTTTTCTATGGCATTTTCAGAACCAAGATCTTGCATCTGTTCTTGGGAATATATCTTGATGACAACTCCATGCTTTTGTTTTATTGAACGCAGAATACAATGATCTGAAGACGTCTCTGAGTGACTATCTCCAGAGTTTCGCTGCTGAGGGCAAGGTACGTTCTTATATATGGATCCTTCGGTTTGGAAATGACTCCATAATGTTTGAGAAGGCTTACACGATTTGGCTCAACCTTTGGAGACCTTTCCTTTCCAAAGTTTTGCGTGTACGTACACGTCACCCGTTGTCAAGTGGTTAAGGCTCTTAACAATACTCGATTTATTGTGGCGTGTTGTGGCCGAGCGGTTAAGAGCACCGGACTCGAGCTCAGGTATTTCTGATTGGCAGAGTGTGGGTTCAAGTCCCAACGCGACACTTGTGTCCTTGAGCAACATACTTTACCATAATTTCTTTGTCCTTTGTATGGGACATTAAGCTGTCTGTCCCGTGTACTAGGATTGGTAGTGCACGCAAAAGAATCCAGACCACTTATTGTAGAAGAGTAGGGTTTAACTCCAGTCCTTCTGGTTCACGGAGCAAGCACCCT
This sequence comes from Pycnopodia helianthoides, assembly GCA_032158295.1. Classification (NCBI taxonomy): domain Eukaryota; kingdom Metazoa; phylum Echinodermata; class Asteroidea; order Forcipulatida; family Asteriidae; genus Pycnopodia; species Pycnopodia helianthoides. The sequence continues at coordinate 21,221,305 of CM063243.1, forward strand.
TGTTTACAGGTTTCCTCAGGCTTGCAAGCTACAGTAATGAAGTTCATTTAAAGGTATTGTACACTTTTGGTAACGGCTCAAAATCAGTGTCCATATTTTGTGAGATTAAACATATGCATGAACAAACAAACCTGTGAAAGTTTGAGCTCAATTGGTCATCGAGGTCACGAGAAAATAGTGAAAAGAGATCTTATGTGTTTTCTGTTTTTTCAAATTATCGCGCGCGATAATTACTATTGTTTTACTCGTTTCTCAGAAACGATAGCATTTTAGGCAGAAACAATTTAAGGAACCCTTTCTACCATTACTCACTTTAAATCATGTAAGTTATGTGTGAATCTGTAGACATTGTGTTTTTCGATCTTACCAATAGTGTACAGGGCCTTTAATGGTAAGCAAGGTTGTGCTTTGTTACTTTTTGTGCTTAAGCGGCTCTCTAATTGGGCCCTTATGGCTAAATCCTCAGAGTGTGGCTTCGAATCCCGGTCATAAAACTTGTGTCACTGAGCATGACAACAAACCATAATTGCTTCTCACTACCTAGGAGTACATGGGTCTCTGCGAGGGTAGAGTTTGTGAATGCTAAGCAAGCTGTGCGCCAACTTGGTTGCTGGTGCTGCATATTCCAAAGGAGTTGAGGTGGTTTCAGGAATGCTTAAGGCCCAATGAACAGGGGTAGTAATAGTGTAAGGTGCTTTAATACAATGTTTGAAATGCCAAATAAATGCCTTTTCATTTATGTTATGTAAATAAATTGATTGCATTGTATTTTAACAGGTGGTCAAAAGACAAGATATTGATGACTTCTTTTCTGACATGCAATCTCGCAAGAAGCAGCGTGTGGGCGATAGTGGTATCCAGCACTTCTGCAGATGATAGGATCAACTGCTGACACCCTTATAAAGCACCTTGAAGAACACTGCTATGTTATCAAATCTTGGGTTGTTTACAACATTTTTAGGATACAATCTGTCCCTGAACCATGGTGATTGATACTATCGTTAGATGTTTATTTTGTATTTTTTTGTCAAGTTCTTTCGTTGAGGAAGGAGTTAACCCAATTCACCCAGCATCATCACCACGATTATCTTGGTTACGCCTTTTTTGGAGTTGGGTGTTATACAGTCTAGTCAAAGGGGTCAATAATGGAAACAACTTCAGAGATGAGAAATTTCAGTCTTTTATCTGAATACAGACTTTCTTTGTGTGTGCCTGATGAAAAATATGCAGTGGCTTTCGCCAGCTACAAATAAACGATGCGCTTTGCTTTACTCTAGCACTGAGGATACTGTTCCCAAAATGCTCCTTGACGCTTCCAACCTTGTGTAGCTTATTTTTTATGAAGATGGTAATGGTAGTAAGCATCCTGCGAAATTATTTAGTCTGAAATGCCGCCGTTGATTAGAAATCAATAAAAACATTTGAATCTGAGAAACGATTCATGAGGGTTGGTGTCCGTTTGCAAATGCTGCGGCCAGAGATGCGGTTGGTACCCGCTGTCACCTCGCTAAACGTGGATGGTTTTCTCAGCAAGAACACTGTATTCAGCTGAAACTTTCACAGGTGACTTTTATTGTATCTTTCTTTGTCATTTTGCATGGTCGTAAGCATTACGGTGACAAAACCCAAACAATGACCTTACCTTTTAAGTTAAAGACATCGTCTCAATAATGGTTCCTGGAGTAGTCCCTGTCTCGCCGATGCGCTATAATGAGATTCCTATTACACTGTCTTACTAATGACTATTGCATACTTTGGACCCTGTGCTGACGTTTAAAACGTTTCTTCTAATTTTTGTTTTGTATACAAAATCTTATGAAATATATGGAGCAAGTTTGTGGTTCACTGCTTCAAATACACACAGATGATGAACAAATACAGCGACTGTCGCCCCTCGACACAGGCACAGTGATGGGTGATGGCCATCTTATTATTTATTTGCGTAAACCATTTTTGAGGTAGTTCATAAGACTCAGCGTGAGACACTCAATAATGGATTAATGTCACAATGCTTTTCAGCCTTAGTTTTGGAGGCAGTCTGAATTTAACTCACTGTACTCTGCACTCGTTTATTCTTGGAAAAATTATGCACAAAATTAAAAGGTGGTATGGAAAAACTACTTTTCTACGATCTGAAATATCTATCCACCATTCTCAACAGTGAAATTCTCTTCTCTTTGAAAGCATAGCGTCTTGATTGGAGAAGACTTTGATGTTCAAAAACATCTGCTTTTTAAAGTGAGTGGCAATAAACATGAACTGGGTAGAAGAATAGTTTATCCATACAGTGAAGTGCTGCGAGTTCATCATGAGAAGCGTAGATAAAAGAGGGTATTTGAGTTTTTCAGTGATTCTTAAAAACTACAAAAAAGACTGTAGTTAATAGTGCACCTTTATTCACGATTCAAATCACTGTTCCAGTTGTAATTTTCACTTCATTCTTTTTGTTCAATATTGCTCAAGTAGCTTTTGTTCCAGCTTTCATTTTTGAGTTTTTTGTTTTTGACGAGTTAAAATAAAATGTGTTGTATATTGTCCGTTTTACAACTCTTGTAACAGCATCAAAGCTGGGTAAAAATGTTGAGTTATTACAAAATATTCTATGCAGGCATAAAGCCTAATCAACTTTTAGTTGTGTTAGATCCGATAGTGGTGCTACTGCTTGGAGCATTAAAAGCTGATAAAAAACTGTGAATTCTTTGTGCTGTTTTTTTACGTGTCACTCTTTTTTGTATCGGTACGTCTGGTCCCAATTTCATTGTAATTGTCATCACAGATTCCTGCGCCTTTATGGACCAATTTCATAGAGCTGCTTAAACAGAAAATAGCTTAACAATTTTCTGCTAAGCAAAAATTGAGCAGGATTATACTCACAGACGATAAATACATGGGATTTCACCCTGTACATTGATATGGATATACATGTTCCCCCTTATTCTAGACCTAGGAACCTCCTAGATGTTACAATGGACCCTTCCCATGAAATAATTACATTCACGCATACATACATACACTATTGGTTGGCAAACGCCGTAGAGTTGTGCACTGGGCAGACGCACAAACGCATGTGCGGCTCGCCACCACCAGCCCCATACAAAAAGGCCCCATGTTCCCTCATTTAGCCAACCAGTAGGGAGAGTGCGCACGCGCCATGTTCAATTTACATATTTCATGGGAAGGGTCTATTCAGGAGGTTTAGACTCTGTGCATCACCAGAAATACAAAACTACAGGTTTGGACACAATGTGGACTATTTCTTTCTCCCTTTGGTGACTGCTTTACTTCTTTCAAGAAAATCTGAAGGCTCAAGGAGGTTCACAAAGAATCCAGAGGAAATGACACCCCTGTATGCTTATCCAATTAGAAACTGCCATTTCTTTATTCCCAATTTTTCATTCATAAAATCACCCTGTACATTGATATGGATATACATGGAGAATCCATCGTAAATTTAACATACATGACCGTTGCCGTATAATATATTGTACACAAACCACAGTTACTTTTAACAGAACACAACAAAAAATCAAATCATAATAAATCTGTTCAATATTCGTATAATCTTTTTTTATATAAAGAATTTGATAGGACACGAATCAAAAACAGCGTTAATCATATCAAGCTGCAAAATAATTGAGAAAGACAAAGAAAGTTTGAAATTTATGGCTGTTTTGAACTTTTATAGAGTGTATGTAAACATAGTGCATTACTTTGACGACCTCAAAACTCGTATTAAAATTTGGACAGAAACATCAGCCATGGTCATTTTACAACAAGCAATGATATCATGAAATGCATTTGGTTACAAAAATACAACTACAGGATAAATAACCCCCCAAAATGATACAGTAAAAATCAAGCAAGTGTTCAAAGCAGAAACCATGTCTAGAGTTTGTGCATTAGTTACGTATGGAAAGCAATTGAGTAAGCCATATACTGCACTGATAAGAAACTGCTTAAAGAAAAAATATTATTAGCTTAGCAAAAATCTGTTTGGGACCAGTCAAGAACAGCACACATAACATGGCATTTTGGCTGGTAACCCGTTTCTGCTGAGCCACAGAAAGCACCTCAACCTCGTATGACTTCTCACAAATCAAAAGTACCAATAAATGCTGTTTATTATAGAGCTTTATGTGTTGACTTAGTGCTAATTTGCCATATTTGAAGCCGAATTGAGTGCATCCATGTTTGGGTACCAAGCTTGTGCAAAAGCTTCAAAATTTGTTACAGCTGTTGTGCAGCTATCAACAAATCAGTGATTTAATTATTTTCTGCACTATACAGAACCTATTGACCCCTTGCATGCACATCACACGCGGCGACCGTGCCACCCTCACCATTTTGATGCATGGGATACATGCCATGTCGCCTGAAATTCCCCCTACACTGTATAACACACAGGGACATTGACTCCCAAAATGGCGCGACCAAGATTATTGTGATGATGACGTCAGGTAAATTGGGTCAATATACAAAGAAACTGAATTGCAGAACTGGTCCACTTACGTACTCTAACTGTGCGCCTAACTCAAACAGCAATCAACATATACAGAGCACTCGCTGGCGAATGTTCCTCAGTCACGCTCACACCACAAAGATGTCAGCACTCAGGAGGCTTCATAATATGTGTGTCTAGAGCTACGAGTCAGCGCTCTAGTTAATGTATTCAGCTTTGAAACACTCACTACTCATCTATTTAATCGTTCATTCCGTCCAAAAGGTTTTTTAGAAATAAATGTTGCATCTGGTTAAGTCACCAGATACTGAACATCTTTTAAAATGCTTTATATTATTATTCAGCATCTCTTTTTAAGCCCCTTTAATAAAGACAACACCGAGACAATGTTCAAAGAATTTAACCAGTTTACTTCAGAATTAAATCCTTTTCCCGTGACCCGTACGGGATTATTTGCAGTCAAAAAAGCAACTTGTTTTCCCTAGCTATTAATAATTTGTTTTGTCAATGAAACTCCATTTGGCCACTCATCGGTTTATAAGCAGCACAACATAAGTATATGCATTGCATAAGAGTTTTGCGTGATATTGTGTCTTCCGAAGCGAACTGGTTAAAAAGGTTGTAAAATAAACCATTTAAAATATTTCGTACAATTTTGAAAGATAAGTTTTCTAAAAGCTTTACCTAAAATCAAAAAAGGGAATGTGACACTTGTAGATGGCAATTACTTAAAACCTGTAATTGGCAAAATACTTCAATCTTAAGAGTTTTTTGTAAAAAAACATTTATAACTGTGAAAGAAAATTTGTTTCAAAATCTTTCAATTACACTAATGGAATGTAAAGCTTGTGATCTGGTGATTGGCAAATACTAAAAAGTGAAGAAATGTTCCTCAACATGTCATGGTGAGGGGGAAAAAAAGATTTAAACTTGAATTTCTTTATCTGCATATAAAGAAATGTCAAGCTTGTAATTATAGTGGGGCAAAGAGGGGGAATATTTAGTTGAATTGTGCCTTTGATGATACAAGCATGGAATGTGGCACTCAGTCAAAGTATGGCATGAGAAAGGTGTTCGGCTATAGGGCCATCGCAGAGTTGAATGTTTTAAAAATATAGGTAGAATAACAAGCAATTTTCAACTCTTTAAAATGGCTGCCATTGCTCGTTATAATGTCTATATATTTTTTTCAAAGGACAAATCTGTGATGGCCCTTTGCCAAATATCTTTCTCATGACATAGACTACTCTGACTTTGTGCCAAACTTACCATGCTTGTATCATCATAGGCACAATCCCGTCACCTGCCGTACTGTTAGAAAATACTAAGTACCCAAGAACTGTTTGTCAATATGTAATGGTAAGAAGAAAAAAGTTTGATGTGAAATTATTTTATATGAAAAAATTAATGAATTAAAATTAAACTTCTGAATAAAAAAATGGTGACATGCAAAATCTCAAATTGGTCCACGGGGAGTCAATCTGTGACCATTTCATGGCTCTTACCCATTATGGCAAAAATGCAGAGACGTTACAGGTTTGGCCAGAGCAGGTTTCATCATAAATCAACCCATATGCACTGAAATTAAATCAAATCTAATCAACCTTAACCAACTCAAACTTGCTAATGCTGGAAATAATAAATGCCCTCAACAACTTCAGTCAGTTGACCAGCTTAGGTGTATATTCATCCACACATTCCATTGTGTAGTGTGCACAGGTATGCACCTAATGTGCGCGCTTCGTTTCCCCCCCCCACCCCCCGAAGAGGGAAAAATGGTACTGGATTCAGGCTTTAAATCTTCCATCTTCCGGGAGCTTGTGTACTACCCAATTCTAGCCATTTGTGCTTTTGTAACAATGGACAGGCTGCCACCAATGTTTATCATTGCAATTGGCTCTATGGGAGGCAAGTCCGGGAGGTCTGAGATTCCAGCACACCATGGCAGATTATCAGCCAGGTCTTTTGGCTGAGGTTTTGCGATTCACATTTTCAACAAATCCCGGTGCTCATTATGAGAACCTTTGCTGTCGTTCCTTTGTCAAGTCTGTGTTTCATTGTGAAAACAATGTTTTTGAAAGGAAAATGATTACTCCCAAAAGTATTTGTTTATAATTAATACCACAGAGAGACACCGTGTAAAAATTGTGACTATTAACATAATAATACCAATTCGTTCATAGATCTCCAATGAAAAGTAAAAAGTTTTGTGCGCATTTTTCTGGATAAAAACACATTGGATATTTAATGCTGTATGCTTTTTAATATATATTTTCTCTTGATTTTCCCATGTATTAGCACAAGAGTTATGTACATCCTGCATATTTTCAAATGTAAGAAGTAAAATACTGATCCAGGAGAACACCCACCTGTCAAAAGTGTTTATGAATCTTGTGACATATACTCAGTTGGCGCTATAATACGCGAGTCTTATAATAGAACAAGTATCTACCAATAAGGTACTCAGAGCGCTTGAACAAAGAGAAATATTTAAGACAGGTTTTTGAGATTTCTGAGTTATGAGACAGATTTATGGGTTTACAAGGTGCTGCAACATATTCAGCAGCCGCTGCCAGAAACACTGGGGCAACCCCTTTTCTCAGCCATAATCGTAACTGGGTTCTGTCACATTTTTAAGTGTCTTGCTTAGGGATGCAAGTGTCGAGACGGGGACTCGAACCCACGCTCTGCTTATCAGAAAGACCAGACCTTGAGTCCGCTGCACTAGACCGCTCGACCATTACACGACATAAGCTGAGGGCGTGTGGTCTGAACAACCAAAGCACAACATACAATTTTATGTAATTTGACACCCCCCAAAAATGGTGGATCGGATAACTGCATGAGGTGTCTCCATTGAGTTTATAGAGGCTTGGCATAACTATAACATACCATCCTGTTACATCGGAACTGCTCGCTACACTAAAACGTCAACCTTTCTAGGACTTCCAAAAGAAAATATAATATAGCCGCTACATCAGCTAACATCTCCATTGCACATTATATCATTGACACTATACTGACAATTTCTCTATTACATCTGCTACAATTTTTTGTGCCTATCCGTACTCTGTAGCACATATACCTTTATCAGAATGCCTACATAACGGTCATGTTCCCTGTGTGTATAAGCAGTAATGAAACCCAAGTCTCATTACACCAAAAAGGGCGCCAGACTATTTTTGTCCTCTCAACCTCATTTTGCTAACAAGACGGCGACACCATGGTAAAGGTCAGCTAAGAGCAATCTCCAGTGCTGAACTTCCGTCAATATGCAATTTAAATCGTGCACGTGTGGTCTGTTTTTCACTTGAAAGCTTCTAGCTGATCGACCATTCAAATCTAGTTAGTCAATGAATTTTGTTGAGCAGGCGATAGTATTAATGTCAATGTTTCAACAAAGCAATTGTTGGCACATCGTTTTCATTTACAATAATTTTCACTAAATAACTTTGGTGCAATAGTTAGGTAATCGTCTCGCTGCAAAGATAAGTTATTGTCATATTGAAACGGAACCTTCCGTTATCGTTAATTACACTCTCATTAACTGTGTCGTAACTTGCGAATTTGACCAGAGAAACCCGGTTGATCCAGCTACAGTCCAACCACGCAGGGTTCTGCTGACATCCAGACCAAGTATGGTTAAGTCTAGTCGACTCAAGTTCACACACTCGAACTTGCTCATGACCGACTCTTAACAATATAACGCCTGAATAAAGTTTTGAACGATTAAAAACAAATAAAATCAGTGTGATATTGCTTTGAGAGTATGTTTTGACTCTTAGATCCTCTACTATGCTCAACTTTCATAACATAGTTTCATGGAATCGGTTTTCACAAACAGCTAAGATCGATCTTAAGATGCAGGTAGGTCTTATGACAATTCATCTTGAGATGAATCTTAGTGCTTTGTGAGATCGGCCCCACCCAGGAAATGAGTGTATACACCCAAACAATTATTTACATATCATACAGTAAGCCAAAAATGATCATACCAAAACGATTTAGTTCCGAAACCTTTAACATGTTACTGTTATTTGAAGTGTTTGAAATTACACTGGAGAACTTTCAGTAACAGAAAAAACAAAAAACACTAACTTTATCGTCATTTTGTTGGTGCAAATAACATGAAGAAGCATTTTCATTCCCAAAGTCCCCCTTTTAAGAATAAATTTAGAGAATTTGTCTTTCAGCTTACAGAGTTTTATTCCCCACCATTCTTAATGCAGCCATTGACAGTATCATGACCGTTAGTGAGAGTGGTTGTCTGGTTGTCGGCCTTATCGTCTAGTTTACCTCCGCCGTTCAGATTGATACCATTCAGCGAGTTGTTCAGACTGTCCACAACAGAGCCGTTGAGCTGACCCTGATGTCCACCGTTAGTAAGGTTTCCATTTTCCAAGCCGTTCGTGGTTGGGGATTTCGCCGTCTTGCTCATCGAGTCCTCCGAGATGGAGTCCTCGCTGTAGTCACTCTGTAATGAGGAGAGCGAGTTTCTATTGAAGGATACGCTATCGTCCGATTGGCTGTCCGTCATCTTGTTGACCGGCCCGATGTCTCGTCGTCGTCTTCCTCGTCCTTTGCATCGCCGACGGCAACCGGTTTTCCCGCATCTTCTGCCTCCGTCTCATCCTGGTAGACGATGGCGTCGTCGGCCAGCTCCTCCGTGCGCCTCCGGCGTGTCTTGATGTACGATATGGCGTTGTTGAGGATGCGTTTCTCTGACAGCCTGAGCTGTATGCAGAGGGCCGAGTTTGGTGAGGCATCAGTCTTGGAGAGTTGCTCCATGTCCTCCTGTACAGGTGAATATTCAACAGAAGCCAAGCTTTTCAAAATTGAAATCTGTCTTCGAAGTTTTCAAGTTTCAAGGGTTACATTTTTTCTAATTCTGTCCGTAACTTCAATGAGGCATCACAAAACATGAACTTCCTTTCTCAAAGTGATGATTGAGAAGCGGGTTTCTAAGGTGTGTTTTTTTTTCTTCAGAAGGCTGTGGTGCAATTTTCCCTTAAGTGGTGACATGTGCCTGTTCAATTACTGCCACATGATTTCATTTCCATGTCCACAGGATCATGGTCTGATTTCACAGAGAGCCAAGATTAATCTTTATGCAGCCAAAGTATCAAACCTAAATAAGCCATTTGCAAGTTAAATTTGCCTAATGTCTGGTAGAGTGACTTGCCTGGTCACTATTAAATGCTTAACTAAAAAGGGGAACCATCATGCATTAAATAACAGGAAAAAAAGAAAAAAAAACAATTTCATGTATAGTCCCCGGTTTCTGAATTGACACAATGCAATACGGCTGTATGCGTAATTATTTTTATTTACCACAAACAGAGATCCTTGTCATTTAACTGGTGGAACATGTGTCATGTGTCATCCATTATTTTGCCATGTATTTACTGACGCGATGCTCCGCATTTTAATATTGGAATGCAATATGGATAATTATTGGACGCTACTCAGCGACGTTCCCAAAATTGTCGTTCCCCGCCTGTTGTCTAAACGAGGCAAGGTCATGTCAGGGTGTAAACTGTCTACATGCAGTTGTCCACAATCTTTTGAAAATTAAAAAAAAGAGAGAATTTTCAGAGTGTGGGGTGGACGAGTTTCCATGTTTATTTTGTGTTTATTGTAAGAGTATTTCAATTGACAAGGTTCTATGTGCGAGTTATAGACCATGTTACATTTGTTTACAGAGTGGTGACCTCGTACATTATAATGCTATTCCTGACGGGCAAGATGCTACACAGGCTCAATTGGAAAATTTGTATTTTGTGTCATAATTTTCACATAAATTCAAAATTTACAAAAGCAACAGCTGTACAGCTTTTGAGATGTCCCCCCTTTCTTCATATCAAAAGTTGAGGAAAATCAAACAGTGTGATCTCCATAAAACATAAGATTTGTTGTATTCTTCCATTGAGCTGTGTACAAATGTGCCCCCTGGAAGTCCAGGCTCTGTGGCTCTTTTGTAAACATGTGATGTCGCAGGTCACATCGTCTATAGAAACTTGGCTTGCCTCCAATGACTTGCAGAGACAAATTAACATCTTGTGCGCAGACTACAAGCTGGATACTGATTGAATATCCCATAACTCACCTCTATTGTAGTCTTGTATTGCCTGAGTAGTAAGACTAGTCTGGTCTCAAGGAAGGACCAGACTCGCAGCTCATTAGCTTTACTGATCAAGCAATTGGGGCGTACCAGACGACCTAACGACTCCGTCTTGTTCTTATCAAACATACGAACCAACAACTCCTCTGTAAGTTTGGATGAAAAAATAACGAACAAATTTGTATCAAATGACATCAATCTCATTACTATTGAAACGTCCAAGCAGTTGAATGGTTGAGAAACCATTTGCACTACTCTATTAGCCACTTCACGTCAGTATTTTAAAAACATTTTCCGTGCACAGCCACGGTATTATTTTTCAGAACTTTTTGGAGCTTCTTGTGTCATCGTTATCCTTTGAAAATATCGTTGCCACAATGAAACCCGGAATTGACTAAAAAAAGATTCTCATAATTAGTTCCGGAATTTGATGTCGTGTTATTCTCCACAATAATTTTGTTCCAGATATCCTGAAAATTAACCCCTTGGGTGGGCTTGAACATTTTTCTTTTGGCAATCCATGAGGGAATTGGTTTAATCTGTTTGTCCCAGCTTACCTTCATCCATAGAGAAGACCCTGAGGAATGCTATAAGCTCTGGACTAATTGGGTTATCGCCGCCCTCTACTGGTAGGTTAATAGACGACCTGCAATGTAGGGTCACACAAACCACGTTAGACGCTTCAACACAAACAATACTGTGATGAAACTCATTTTGTTAAATTACACACTTTCTAATTATGCTGACCTCAGTGAGCTTGGGCAGTAAGCTTGGACATCTGTTCTAGAATGGCAAAGGTCGTGGGTTCGAATCCAATCCGAGTGGTATGCCTTTGTTTGTTTTTTCACAGGACTCAAGAAATGACTGAGTATACAGTGCTGAATACACATCGGGCTAAAACCAAAAAATATTCCTTCCTTGTTTATTTTTGTTTAAATAAACAAAATTGTTTTTACCACGGGAGACCTTTGAGAGAAATTACAAAGGGTTCCCATGGTGACAAGGCAAAAACTTGACATAACAGTGAAGCATTGAAACAAAATCATGTGTAATTTCTGGCAAGTGTGTGAAGGCCTATCAAAAGTCATTTCAAAATGGTGTCATGGCAAAATCAATCAACGTTACCATTAGAGAAAATTATTGTCTTACTCGTTGGATCCCATCATGGCCAGCAGCTGGCTCTTCATCGCGTACAGACGGTCGTTCTTACTGACGCCCAGCTGGATGTTCACGCTGTCGCACGCACTCTCCGGGTACACAAACCCGCTGTACAGCAACAGGTGAGCGTTGGAACGCAGACCGTAGAAAATGCAAACCTGCTCCCCGACTGACAGATCGTGAAGCGCCAACCCCTCGCAGCTATCACGCTGCAAGTTGAAACTTGTGGTGATCTGAAGAGTTAGGTAGGATATTAAATATAATTTCTATGATTTTTTTTCAACTACACTTGGTAATTCTTGTTTTTTAGCTCCTTTTGTTATCTAGAAAATCAAGGTCTAGACTGGTAACCATGGGCAGCGTGCCGTATCAATATCTCTCATCATACAGGGAACCAACAAAGCTGTGTCTGACATAGCAACCTTCTCCATAGTCTGAGGAACTCAAATTTAAGCGGTAACTTGTGACTAAGCAAGTCATAGTACCAGGCATTATTCAAATGTAACTCATCAATGACAATATAGAAATTAGCCACTGGCTGCAGTGATAATGTCAAAGAATAGGACTTTTTCCCATTCCAGCCATAGCCACTGCCAAACCCATTAATGTGGCTGAAGGCCTTACAGTGTTTGATAAATCACTAGACTTGTTCCCCAGTCCACTTACCACTCCGTTAGTATGATTGCACATGTCCCACAGTGGAATAAGGGAAGTCACCAGATGTGAGCCGTTATGTGATGGAATTTGATTCTGCCTTGACATAACGGTCGACACCGCCCATCTACAAATATCAGAATAAATACACGTGTGATTAATTTCACTTTTAATCTTCCCCCGTCACAAAAACGAGACAGCAAAAAGAGCAGGAAACTGCCTGGCACACTAAGCTATACATGGTTTGATAGGTCAGCCGTTAAATTATCTAAACTACAAAGCAAAAAGTGATGTCACAAATGACTACCGTTACATTGCACTGGCATAGCAAGAATTTATAGATATAAATTCTTAATTTGAGGGTGGGGGGGGGTATCGTGTGGTCCCCTTGTATGGTTTCTTCATAACACATGAAATGTAAAAATGTTGACATGATAAAACATAAAGAGCTAAAAACGTTGGGTTGAATATTTTCACTAACATCAAAGGGCCCCCCCAAAAAAAAACAACAAAAACAAAACATGTTTTCTATCTTCACCCGCCATCGCATGCCCACTGTTTTAAGTTTATTTTTAGTTTTTGTTGTCCTTTGTTTTTGTTGTTGTCATGAAAGAAGGGGGTGTCCGGCACCTCCCTCCAATTCGACCCACAGCTACATAGATGGTGAAACTCTTAGCAGTTCAGTTGGGTTTAAACTGTCATCAATAACAGGTTAGATCCCTCTTCTCTTCTTCTGTCTCTCACCTGTATCCATCATAAGTGAAGGACTCCTTGAAGGGTAGCTTGGCTGCATCGACGTGAGTCTGACATCAAAACAACACAAATTAATTATGTTTATTATTTAACAGATACATTTCGCTGAGCTGCTAAGTACTGTACAGCAAAAAATAGATTACCAACCAAAAGTCCACATAATTCATATTGTATGTGGTTGGTTCCCTGCAGAGCTTTACCGAACGGATCAATTTATTAACCATAATTTTCTGCAATGCAGCTCTAGCACAATGCATCCCCGGCCCCAAGTTTTAGAAAGCTGTTTAAGAGAAAAGTGCTTCGCAATCTTATTTGTTGAGCTGAAACTTAGAAGGGGACAAGTCAGGGCAATGCATACTACATGACACTTTGGCTGGTAACCCACTTTAACCCTCTTGCTGTCTGACCATTCAATACCATTCAAGTGCTTTTGAATGATAGATAAACTATGCCAGCCTGAAATATGATACCATGAGGGAATGCATGTACACAGTACACAGTTAGTTCTGTGCACAGTACTGTGCCACCGTACACAACCTTGGCAGTCAAATGGTTTCAAATGGTTGGTCAACTCACTGGAAAATGTTGCCAAGAGCCACTGACAGTAGGAGGGTTAATGCATCATAGGGCTTTTTCCAAACTTCTGCTCAGGCTCTGGCTCCGGGCTACGTTTCATGTTAATAACACCATGCAAAATGCACACTGCACCAAAATTGACGATGGAGCACAATGCTAGGGCAGTGTCAAAAATGGCGGCTACGGCTACGTCTGGATCGCTGCATCATCATGTATTGAAGTATAGGACATCCTTAGCAACACCCTTAGCAACAGTCGTAGCCGTACCCGCCAATTCGGAATACGGCCTAGGCTTGCAAAAAGCCATCAATACCCAAAGGTACAAAAGATCTGAGATTCAGACTCAAGGGTCCAGGGGGAGACCTGATTGTTTTTTGACTACCCAAGACTCAGGCATGCAACTGTAACTTCACCAAAAAAGAGGAAATTACAAAATGTCAATGATTTTGTACAGTATTTTTCAATTTTGAATGGTAAAACTGAGAATAAGAATAAAAAAAGAGGAAATCAGCTGATCCGAGGAAAAGTTGCATGCCTGAAGACTATCTCCAGGATGGTATTACATTATTTAGGCACCAACCTGGAAGACCTTGTAGAAGTAAGCAAACTGTCTGGCGATGTTTTTGTGTTGCTTAAGAGCGTCGGCTGCGTGCAGGGGTGAGACAAACAAGTTTTTACAAAAATCCACACGGTGGTTAGTCTACAATTAATCTACTTCAACACACACACTAATCATGCAACGGAAGTCTTTTAAGTGTTGGGCAAAACTTCTCAACAGCTACATGTATGTGAATACGTTGAGGATGATTTCCAAGTGAAGTATGCTGGAATACTTCGCAAACACTTGGTAAGTGCATGTTAGCCACACAATGACCTGCATGCTGGTCTAGCTGGCGACCAATCTTTGTCACTAACTAGACCAGCATCCACCTCATTCCATGGCCAACACGCGCATACTGAGTATTCGCAAAGTAGTTTATGCAGCTATTTTTAGTAATGATGTACAAGAAAAGATTTGGACAAACTAGTTACAAGCGTAACTTTTTGACTTTCAAACCTGATCATCTGTCAGAACATGGAATTACAAACAAAAACATATTTCATCAAGTTACCAAGCACATGAATTTGCTCAGCATAAGAAAATATTTATGACCTCAAACAGGATACCAACTAAAGTACGATGATATATACGTTGCGTGAACTGGTACCCTGCTGATTGAGTGATGCCTCCCCAAATAATTTCTGATGAGTAGAAAAAAACATTCTAGTGATTTCATCTTGTTCGAAATGGATGGCCTCCTAGAATGATTTGTATACATGTACCATGTTATCATGCACAAACAAATGCAAAAAGATTCAGCAACCAATCTCAACAAGTATTTCTAGTCTAGACCAAAATGGCACTGGAAAATGTCCAGGTTAGTTGACCGGACTGGGTACATGCTAATTTGGGGTCGATTGAACATTTTCACATTTTTCATAACAGAGCAAAAACACAACCGTGACAGAACTAGCAAAGTTTTGTCTTCCCATGAGGACTCTCATTAACGAGACACATTGCCTTGGATTGGGCGCTTTGGGCCCTAAAAAGCATTTGAAAGCATTCGTTATCAAATGAATATGGTTGGAAAGATGTTTTAAAAGTAGAATATAATGATCCACACAAATATGCCTCGAAAATTGTGTGGTTTTCATTTTGCTTCGTGAACTAACACGGTCCGTCATTTTGTAAAACAAAAATTTCGATAAAATGGCGAACCGTGTTAGCTCACAAAGTAAAAGGAAAATCACACAATATTGAGGTATATTTGTGTGGATCATTTTGTTCCACTTTTAAAACATCTTTCCAACCATGTTCATTTCATAACAAATGCTTTAAAATGCTTTTTAGGGCCCAAAAGTGCCAAATCCAAGGCAACGTGTCCCTTTAAAGCTTTTTGCAACACCTAATTGGAGCAATCAAAAACGTTACACTACATGTATGTTTGGAAATGATGTGACACTACAGGCATCAAAAGAGTCTTACAATGTGTCCGAACAGCACTCCGTACTAATGCAAAAAATAGAAGCTCACTATGGTGATGTCACTCAAGTACTGAGATCTCACACAACGTGTCAAATTTCACTGACGTACGCGTGTGTACATGTCCTGAACACTGTCAGTGTTTTTCGTTAACTCGCATGTAGGCCTACTGTACTACTGAGGTCTGGTGCCCCGATGCAGTGATCCCGTGGCTGAATGCTTGTATTTTGAGCAAAAATGACGCCATCAGTGCGGAGTGCTATTAAAGACTTTGGCAGTGGCTGAGAGGGCCTATTCTGCAACACTGCCGCTGCAGCCAGCGGGCATAGCCGTAGCCAGAGTCGCTGGATTCCGATTGCGGCATCACTTACTGTATGTTGGAGATCCTTGCAGCTGCTGCAACTCATCTGGAGAGAAATACAGGGGAACTTGGTACGACGAGGGCAGAATATCTTGGAAATCAGTTAAGACAAAAACAACTCAACGTCTTATTTACAACCGTAGCATCAGCATATATAGACCAATCTTTTTTAGCCCGTACTCAAAAGTGCTGCAGGTCAAAGATTGATTGGTAGCGGATAGAATACGTTGGCTAAATAATTTCTGTATCTCACCTACAGACCACTTACACGCGCCTATCCTCTCTGCCCTTTTGGGAGTCAAAATGTATGCAAAGTAACTGACTCCCAAAATGGCGGAAGTAGGCGCATTGTGCGGTGGTGCTTTCCAAGGGGGGTCAATAGACCAATTCATTTGAGGTAATTTCCATAATGTCCTGTACTTGTGTATTCTGCCACTACTGGGATGCATTTGTAGTGACCTTATTTTTGCTTAGCCGTTATTTTAATGTCATGCACCAGTCGTTGACTTTGAATGCATTGGCCAGTTGTAGGTGACAACACCGGGTCAGCCAAGAGGTGGAGAGTCGCAATGTACATCTGCTTACAGTGACCTGAGATTTGTTAAGGATACTTATGTAAGGTTTCCAGAAGGACTGCTCTGACTGCCGTTCCATGAGTAGGTACAGAGCGAGGGCCACATGGGCCATCCCTTGCAGTACACGATCCTTCTGTATAAGAGGTCCTGGGGTGTCAAGAGGAAAAAAAAAACATCTTGATTGAAATATTTGACAGATTTGTATTTGTGACATTGAAAACCCGACAAAGCATATGATATGACAAAGTGGGTTTGAGACAACCAATTTTGAACCGTATCTCAAAGGACATTGGCTCCACGAAATTTTCACTCTCCACTCCTGCCCTATCCTGCCCTCTTTGGTAGAAGGTGCTGTTAGCACCGATGTCCTTTTTCCCATCTCTTCCGTGGCCTACACCGTCTATATTTCCCAGTTACTGTTTCAAGTTGGATGCAATTTGGGAGTCTGCTGTCTGAGTTTGAGTGGCTGTCTTTAAAGCCGCACTCGGTGGTCTAAGGTTCACACATACTGGAATGAGGGGGTCTTGGGTTCAAATCCCCTGAATTTTTTTTTCTGCACGATCAGAAAGCACCAAATATATCGTACTTATCACCTATCGGTGCATAATTTAAATCAAAATTATATAAAGAAAGATGCTGTTTTTTGCCTCCATATTTGTTCATAACATGCTTGTTAGTTGATTCCTTGGTCCTTTGCTTTTCATCAAATCTCTATATTTTAATCTTTTTGCTAACACATTCTTATTTAAAATGAATATTCTAATGTCTTTTAATGCTTGTTTAATCTGTATTGTAATTCAGCCTGAGGGCTGCATGATTTATTTTTTAAAATAAACCACCAGAAATAATAGTCACACTAAATTTATAGAGCAACAATCTGTATTGATCAAAATCTGAGTACACAACCTTTACAAGAATTCTAGCATCTGGCCTCATGCCAAGTATTCACATGGGGGGGGGGGGAGGGCGCAGAAAAATCCTAAATCCATTACAAACCAAATGCCGACCTAGATTGATCAGCAGAATTTCTAACAGGCGAGTGGTTCTGGGTGTTGTTTTTTTCTCACCACAGACAAATGCAAAAAAATTTGCAGATGATGTACAAGTTTGAACTTGAAGTTGATTGATGAATGAGTAAGGGTGGCCTGCAGTATGTCACTTTCCATCAATGTATTGACACTAATTTCCTGTACAGGAAGTATCTCTCTCAATAAAGTGAAAATGACGGTCCAATTACATAGCGCCCCCTCAACAACATTGCTTAGCGGGGGGAGACATGTGTTTGCTTAGCACTTAGCAGACAGATATTCATACCACAAATTGAACACTTGTTTTATCATTTTGTATGTTGGTTGTCTCATTTGTTTTCTGCATATTTTTGTTAACCCTCCTATACACTGGTACCACAGACTGCCACAAAGTACCATACCTTCTAGGGCTAGCATTGGGTGCATGAGTTTCTTCTGTTTGTACAGCTGGCACTGGTACCACAGACTGCCACAAAGTACCATACCTTCCAGGCTAGCATTGGATGCATGGGTTTCTTCTGTTTGTACAGCTGGCACTGGTACCACAGACTGCCACAAAGTAGCATACCTTCAAGGCTAGCATTGGGTACATGGGATTCTTCTGTTTGTACAGCTGACACTGGTACCACAGACTGTCACAAAGTACCATACCTTCTAGGCTAGCATTGGGTACATGGGTTTCTTCTAATTGTACAGCTAACACTGGTACCACAGACTGCCACAAAGTATCATCCCTTCCAGGTTAGCATTGGGTGCAGGTTTGTTTGTTCTGAGTGTTTGTACGGCTGGTATTATGCGGAAACCCCATGGCTTGTGTACTGTGGACTTGGTCTCCACAGTCTCCTGTGGTATTCTGTGGCAAGAGCCAGTTGGGCAGGAGAGTCTACCGATAAAAATAAGTCATCAACCACAGTGTGATATGGATAATATACATTGTAGCAGCAGTATACAAAAGCTTGCAAGTATGTACAACCGTGAATTTTCATGGAAGACAAAATGTGGCTGCAAACAGAGTCCCATCTGTACTGCTCAGTGCTGCAGTTGAGACCACAAATCTAAGACCGAAACAAAGACCAAGATCTCCCCTCTGAGACTAAGATCGAGACCGAGACCGAGACATCAGCAGATCTGTGCTGTAAACAGTAAAACGATTTCCAAAGCCCGCTTTGCTCCAAGACTGAGACCGAGACCAAGACTGAGACTGAGACCGAGTCTTCAAAGTCGAGACCTGGAAACACCCGAGACCTCAACAAATTGGGTTTCAAAGAGACAGGTCTACAACACTGATGATGTTGCCCAAGTAGACAAAATCACCATCGAACAGACAGTGTTTATAGGCAAACATTCTTAGCACGGACCATTCAAAAAGACCCTCTGTGTTGAAAAATGTTGAAAAAACTTGACGTAAAACTATTTGTGTTTTACCCATATACCGACAGGTGTTAAGTACTGTGTACTCAGTACCATGGGCGGCGCGCAGTATCGATGCCTCTCGTCACTAAACCTTGGTAGGGATGTACTGAAAAAACAACACTGATTGGTTTCCAAAAGTAAATGCTTTGTGCGCATGCTTGTTAAAAACTTGTACGGCGCTTGTGGGACGCTTAGCACGCGCGTGTCAAAATACAAGTATTTTGACGCGATTCTATTTCAAATGAATCATGTTTTTACACAATCACCCTAAACTGCATACAGTTAAGACATGTCCCAAGATCAAAGAAGAATGAGAGGGGACCAGTTGCTCTATGACTTGATGCCTCTAATGCGGGCTTCCATACTTGAACACACACACATAGAGCGGATCGACCACAGGCCTAATTAAAATGTGTCATATACTGGAACATTTTAATTATTCAATACCAGGGGTTAGTATCATGGTAAGTTTGCACAACAGCACCTTGTAAAACATTACAAGGTGCTACATGTATATTAGGCAAAAAAATGGGTCTTATAATTCCCAACATAGTTCTGCTAGTTGTAGAAAAAAAAGTGAGCACTTTGGGATGCCCTTTGGGTATGAAAAGCACTATATAAGAACTGAGTATTGTTAATTTGGATGAAGCTGCTGAATTAGAATTTTGGAATTTCTAGAATTTTTACAGACTCTGTACATCATTCTAAATAGAAATCTGAATGTTCGGTTCATAACAAGGTCCGAGTCTTTCATTTCGGTGATGGCAATTTCCTCTCATTCACGAAAATCTGCAGATGCAGGGAAGATCAATGAGAAATCCTGAAATCATGAAGAAAAAAAACCTGACCAATCACAAGCCTCTCAAGCCTACCATGGATCTCAATCATGATCAAGTAATTTTGTTTATTTGTTTGTTTATTTGTTTGTTTTTTGTTATGCAAGTTCGCCCCAAACTAGGCTAAAGCCTCTCTTGGTAAGGGGCTACAAGAAGAAAATAGTTAAGATGAAAATAACTCAGGGGAGCTGAGGGTAGGAATTGATATTCCTCTTAAAACAGTCTAGATTGTAGGATGGAGGGAAACATGAACCAGGA
The DNA here is from genome assembly GCA_032158295.1 of Pycnopodia helianthoides. Classification (NCBI taxonomy): domain Eukaryota; kingdom Metazoa; phylum Echinodermata; class Asteroidea; order Forcipulatida; family Asteriidae; genus Pycnopodia; species Pycnopodia helianthoides. Next base: position 21,241,520 of record CM063243.1, read on the forward strand.
AAGGAGTTCCAATTTTGTTTGTTGTTCCCTTTTTATTGAAATCAATGTTACTGAACCAAACACATAAAGGGAAGTACATGTAGTCTGGTTCCTCCTAACGTTTAGAGATTATATAAAATGCATCTTTTTTGTAACACAGGAGACAGGAAATCATACTCTGATGGTAAAAGGGATAAATGCATTTTTTTCTTATTCTCATAATCATGTAGGTTTAAAGTGATACAAACTGACATCCTAATTACTGGCCAGAATTTCATCTTTGAGAGGGCATGGCCATTTTCATTTTCACTTCCATCGGGAAATCTTAAAGTCTAATAGGGGCACCAAGGCCAAACCAGGGCAACAGAGGCCATGGCCCCCATGTAATTCCAGGTCTGAATTATTAATTTGGTTTACATGTACGACAGTTAAACCCTACATGTTAGATGTTCATTTCTCGTACCTTCCAAGACAAGGAAGATAAGATTGGATCTAAAGACAGTTTTTCTTTAAGTTGTCATCATGCAAGGCTCAACCTTATTGCTCAGGAGAATCCACTCAATCCCACATTATGTCAACTTAGTTCTTTTTGTCTGACAATCATCATTTTCACTTCCCCCCCCCCACACAAAAAACCACCCAAACCACACCACGTCTTTAAAACACAATGAATCAAGGCTTCAGCTCAGCGACAGACGTCGTAAATTGGCAATTCTCTTTCCCGATCTGGGCGTGTTTTCCAGAGCTTGCCAAAATTCCCCCCACAGTATTTCCTGCCTACACTGAGAACCCTCCAAACTAAATTGAGCCTGAAATCAGCGTGACTTCCTCGGGGGGTTTTCCGTCCTGCTCCTCAGCACGTTGGACACGTACACTGGCTGCAAGGTGATTAAATCCCACAGTGTATTAAGCACCTGACAACTCACATAACTGTTATACGCACACATTTATTACCCCCTCCCGACAACTTTGATTTCACATGTGATTCTTTAAAGAGGGGCTCTAAGGTTCAAGTTTAGTTTTGTGATGCGCTCGTTTTCAAATAGATAAGAGTCCGTACGAAATGGGGAAAGTCTCTAACCAAACATTAACATGATTTAAAAGGTTGTTTTGTTTGAAATTAGTAACATGACGACGAGTACATGGGTCTTCACAGTCTGTAAAGGAATTTTTAAAGTCAAAAGGTAAAATTCAATACTCCGTTTTTTATTGAATATCACAGACATTCAGGGATGAACTAAACATTCCCCCCTACAAAAATGTACCGACCCACATACTTGAAATGTGAAGTCATTGGGTGCTTAAAACAAATACCGCACTGGAAGAGTATCAAATAAGCTGGCAGTTTACACCATTTTAATGTGAGGTTAGAGACTTGTAAAGGCCTGGAATTACACGGAGGCCATGGCCTCTGTTGCCCTGGTCTTGGCCTTGGTGCCCCTTCAAAAGTTTTCCATAGACTTTCAGATTTTTCCAATGGAAGTGCCCTTTGCAAAATGAAAATGGCCTTGTCCTGTCAAAGATGAAATTCCAGGCCTGCTTGTAGTTTTCCCCCTCTTAGATGAGGACCGTTTCTATTGAAATATGAGAATGCATCACAAATCTTTAGACCTTGGAGACCCTCTTTAAACAGAAAGTATGAATGTGTCTCCATACCTGATTCACTTCCCCTTCCCAATACATTTTGAAACTCAAGTTGTGACAATCTTATCAATGAAACAAGCAGGTACGCATGGTTTCCACATTGATAAAGAACCCCGTAACTTTTCAGGTATTGTTATGGGTGTACTGTACTCAGTAAATGTGCACTGAAATTTTGGGGGATAACAAACTTTTAAATTTTTCCCCCCATTTTGTATAAAATGATAAAAGTGCATTTAGTATCCCCTTTAGACACCATAGCGACCGCAAGCGGGTTGTACCAAAATGCCAATAGCAGCCACAAACAATCACGAGATTTAACCTACTCAACCACAAAGGTCAAAGCAAAGTTCATGTCCTGAATTGACAGTTCCCAGTGTTTCCCCATGGTAGTACATCTACAGCAAAATCAATTTTTTTTATTTGGGATAATTTTTTCAAGCCATTTTTATTGAAAAAAATTGATTCCCAAAATCAACAAAAGTTAGCAATGTCTGGGCGCATGGTGATGATTGTAAAGAATTGAATAATGTCTGGTACAATGACTTGCTTAGTCACAAGTTACCATTTAAATTTAAATTCCTCAGACTATAGAGACAGTTGCTATGGTTCGGGGCAAGCTTTTGTAGAGCAACCTCCAGCCAGATGAGCAAAACCTGGTACCATTGTGCCGTACACATTCATTCAAATTGTGTATCTGGGTGTTCGCGATCTCTTATGTAACCATGCAAAATCTTCCCCCGAATCATGTGGCAAAGCAACCTTTTCTAGTCTGGGGAATTCAGATTTAAGCAGTAACTTGTGACTAAGCAAGTCAGTGTACCAGACACTATTTAAATCTAACACACATTTGGCTTCTTGAGTGGTCTCTACAGGGTTAGTAGCACTGTCTTTTTCCTACTTTTACTGAACTTTTCAGTGCATCAAAGTTTGGCTGTAAAAGTTCCGTCAATGTGACAGTCTTCCTTTAATATTTAAAATTACTTATGAGAAGTGCCACTTTCAATGCATTTTAGAAAGAAATGGTTGAAAAAAGTGATGGTCACAATTATGAATTAATTGTTTGAATACTTGTTGAACGCTGCAGAGCTATGCAAAAAATTCAGCTTGGATCAGGGTGTTGCAAGAGTTTGGAAGTAGAATGCCTCGAAAGATTGGTTGATTGATTGATTGATTGATTGATTGATTGATTGATTGATTGATTGATTGAGTTATTTATTTGTAACCATCTTTGTTGCGGGTAAACCATCTAGCAGGCTAATTACTTGGGAATCTCATATAAAAAAATATCTTCAAATATCACAAGGAGCATTTATAGAACATAGAGGAAACAAAACTAGTGACAAAACCAAAGGGATTTAAACCATAGGTTAAAAATGACAGTAGAAATGCATTAAACAAATCACACTTAAAGGAACATTACAGAATTGGTAAGAAAAAAACTTGTAAAATATACTTTTTGATCACAGATTTACATAAAACTTACACGGTCTAACGATGATAGTAGAAATCATCCGTTGAAATATTTCTGTCTGAAATGCATATTTGATGAGAAATGAATAAACTAATTTTCCGATTTGAGTTTATCGCTCAGTGAGCGTTTTATTCATTTGTTGAATCTATATGATTTCGAGCAAATGTGTAATCGGTTTTTCACTATTTTCTCGTGACCCAGATGGCTGATCGATCTCAAACTTCTACAGGTTTGTCAGTTTATGTATATGGTGGATTACATAAGGTGCTTACACTGCCAGCAACTGTTTTGTTAGCAAAAACCAATTCTGTAATGTTCCTTTAAAAGAGAGGGAGAGAGAAGTATGACTAAATTTAGAAAATATAAGCGGTAAATTGGGAAACCACCAGGGTGCTCTGTTTCATGTACACTGACAAAGTAAGCAGTAAAAAGACACCCAGATACCTGCCTGGCAAAATACACATTAGCTTGGATGCATTTAACTTGCTCTCTAGGCATCACTGGGATGTTTTGCCCACAGGTGACCTAAATCCACTAATATCCTCCTCTCCTATGTCACTCCGCACCAAATTGTTTGGACTTGGATAATATTGTAATGCCTGGCCAAGTGATAAGCAATTAATATTTGGGCCTACAACCCCTCAGTTCTTCTGAATCCTTCATTTCGGCAAAGAGGATATAGAAGGATTTGGGAGGGTAAGAGTTTAAAAACAGAACACATGTTTAACACATCATTGTACTTAGAAATCCTTTCCACAAACTTGAATGGAGAGTAACAAATCTTGCAGGGAACGATTTTATCTGTCAGTTTTGCACATCTTTTGTGCCCACGGAGTGCAAGTGTCGAGTAGAAAATAATGCTTTTTGAGTAGTAACTGGTTTTTTTCGTGTGCAGCATTTTTGCTCCGCTAAACAAGGGAAATCGTTCACTGCATAATGAAAAAGTCAGAACTGCCAAGAAAACAAACTTGCAGATGTCAGAAATGAGAGAGGGTTTGGTTTACCTAGTGGGGAGCCGAGTGCAGAGTCCTCGGTCAGGATGGCTTTCCTGGGAACGGCAAGAAACGGATCTTGTTCCTGAAACGAACCCCAAGGGGGGAAGGCATCAATCACTGGGCGTTGACATTGATCAATGAGCATGAATCATACACTGCAATCCTCACAGCAAACATTGTCAAATTCTTACCAATACATCTACACACAGATGGGAGTTGGGTAACTGAAGGCACATTGTTACGACCCCCGCCCCCCCTCCCCCCCACCCCAATTTCATTTACAAAGCCTCAGGATAGCACCAATCATGCTGAAAAATCTTTAAAACTTGAGTTTTAAGTTCTCTCATTTTAGAAACTTGTTTTTCAAAAAAGGAATAAAAGAGGAGACCCGGGTATTTATGAATACATCTCAATACGTGGTTTTCATCACGATTATTAAATTCCAGTTTTACATATAGATGTAGCTTTCTAACGGTACTTTTATTATTGCAATTCTTTTATTTTTTGTAAAGCACCTTAGCACTTGTTTTTTTCATGAGTTTTGGCTCAATATAGATCCAATCACGCTGAAACATAAACTTTAGAACTTTAGTTCAAGGTTTAAGTTCACTCATTTTGAAAATGATTAGTAACAGTACAAAAAACTTTTCTTCAACAAATAGGAACACAAATAAACATTTTAAAGCTATAGCTACAATTTTTCTGTCTAAAAGGACAAAATTACAGAGAAACTTTCAACGGTTATTTTCATTAAAGGTGCCACCTGAAAAGTGGAAAACTGTTTTGATTCAGAAGATCCTGGTATTTTTCATAATCCCTCTGGATGATTTCAAATCAGTTAAACTCAAACATCCACTTTAGTTCCATACAAGGAGGAATCACATGTTCTCTAACCACAGTGGGGTATATTGAATGGTTAGACAGTAGGAGGGTCAACCCTCATCTTTCAAGGGTCAACCCTCATCTTTCAAGGGTTAACCCTCCTACTGTCCGACCATTCAATATCATCCACAATGATTTAGAACGATAAATACAAATTATGCCAGTCTGCGATATGATACATGTATCATGTGGTGAGCATTTTGTTTTTCCAAAAGCAAGAACTAGTATTATGTGTTTTTCAAATTTCAATGGCACTGTTGAGGAACCACAAAAAGGGAAATCAGCTGAAATCAGCTGAAATCAGCTGATAAATCAGCTGAAACGTTGCATGCCTGAACTCACCTGACGTCATCACCCATTCTTAACTTTGGTTGTGCCTTCATGGGATTCAGATTTCCTGTGTGTTACCATGCAGTGCCAGAATACAATGATCCACACAAACATGCCTCGAAATTGTGTGGTTTTCCTTTTACATTTAGAACTAACACGGTCGACCATTTTTTTAAGTCCTATTTTTTTACTACACAAAATGGCCGACCGTGTTAGTTCACGATGTAAAAGGAAAACCACGCAATTTCGTGTGGATCATTGTATTCTACTTTTAAAACACCTTTCTAACCAGTATGCGTTTTATAACAAATGGTTACAAAAACTTTTTATAGACCAACTCGCCCGATCCAAGGCAAGGTGTACCTTTAAGTAATGTCAGTGCAAGGGGTCGATAGGTACAGCTCGTTATTTTTAATTTCCATATTTAGAGGGGAGGGTGATTTCTTGTGTTTTACTCACTTTAATTTCCTTGGCTGCCTTTAGTCCGAGCCCTGCTCCATCGAAGGCCTCAATGCTGACTGAATCACATGATATGCCCAGACTCTGACACCATTTCATGAAGTCCTCGATGTGTTCCCCTCTCTTGTGACCCTCAAAAGAAGTATCTTAAGATAAATAACAATAATAATTGCATTAGTGACCCAAATGTAGATATCTAAAAAACAATAGTGATAACAATAATAACACCGGAGTCTTATATAGCGCCTGTATCTACCAATAAGGTACTCAAGGCACTTGAACAAAGAGAAATATTTTTAGACAAGTTTTTGAAGTTGTTAAAAATGTTGATACCATTTTTACGTAGCATATAATAAGAGTTTACAAGGTGACTGCAGTCCACTCAGCAGGCACTGCCAGAAACACCCCTTTTCTTAGCGCCAAGTCTAACTGGGTTCTTTTACGTGCATGTACAGGACCTTGGGCTTTATGTCCCATCCAAAGGACGAGGATATTAATGGTCGAGTGTCTTGCTTCAGGACACACAAGTGTACTGCCGGGACTCGAACCCACACTCTGCGGATTAGAAACTCCAGAGCTTGAGTCCAGAGTGCTTGACTGCTCGGCCAAGACACGCCATGTTTTGTTCTTGTCATAATTTGCCCCCACCCACCACAAACAAAAAAGTCAAAGTTTTGAATCATTATTGACAGCTTTTAAATGTAAACTGATGTTTATTTTTACGCCCAGAACAGCTTTGAATTTTTCTCATCCAAACTTTCCATTGTGTAGCGTGTTTAGGCAGGCACCTACTGGGAAACGCTTCTTTTCACCAAGACAAAGAGGGACAACAGGTTCTGGAAAACATGCCTTGTAAAATCCCTTTCCGGGGGTCATCCAAGAACTAATTATGAGAACTGTTATTGTCTTTCCTTACTCAAGGAAAACGATTACTCAAGAAGCTCAAAATTGTGTGTTTTTTTAATCCGCGGGGTGGGCATGGAATTTTTTTTTAAATACCGACGTGAAGTGGTGAAACAAATAAATAACTTAGTTTAACAAATTTAGTTTAACCAATCATCTAAGAAGTGCTTCCCACTATTATCGGTTACATTTATCCACACTTAGTTTGAACAAAGCATGAGAACACTTCTTTCAATTAAACTTTCAAATACTGATTTTTTTTATACAAACAACCGTTCTAAATAAAACAATGATGGTTTGAGCTCAAACTCCAAAACTTGATCATCCCTTCAGAAAAATCTGATTTTTTTTTTAAATGCCTTGTTTTTACTCACCATGTTGCTTCTTGCGTATCTTTTCCACAAGGCTGTTAATTTGCAGATATTCGTCCCATTGCTTGGCTGGGGCCATCGGAGAGGGCCTGGCAGCAACTGGATACACAAAGAATTAAATTTACAATTCACTTCAATAGGCTGCCCAAACTTGAACATAATCTTAGTACTGTTAATTCTTTCATTAAAAAAAGGCAGAGCTGCCAACATGTGCATCTTGCAATCAGGGAGATTTTGTACAACAATCAGGGAGATATTTAGAATGACATTCAACAAAATGGGGAAAAAGTTTCCATAATCGGGGAGATTGTCAAGTGTGTTCAGCAGAACATGGACAAATTGATTTATCTTCAGGGAACTTTCGGTAGAATCAGGGAGAGTTGGCAGCCCTGAAAAAGGAAACGGAACTTGAAACATGTTTTAAAACAAAGCACTAAACATTTCCAAACATTTGGTCAACTTGGCAGTGAGCGCAGGGCTTGCTTTTTAGGGGAAAATTCACAGGACATTGAAATGAGAAGAAAAAACACCTACATAGTTCAACAATTGAACTACTTAAATTTGAACAAGCACTAAGACATCATGGATCTCAATTAAGGGTAAGTATTAACAGAACTGTAACAGATACATCAGACTGGAAGTCAACATTTGAACAAAAACACAAGACCACCGAACTTGTCCAGTCATTAGTTTACTGGCCCAATGCTAAAACCACTGGCCTTGGGTCTGAATTGAGCTATAATTCTTCAGTACTCAAAGGAATTGGAAGGGATCTATCAGATCGAAAGTCAACATTTTAACAAAAATCCAAGACTGCCGGTGGATGATGTTGAACAGTCAAACAGAGGGAGGGTTTTCATTGTATGATTGCTGCAGAGTGGACTTTGGTTCAAACAGAAGACAACAGACCAATCACAGGGCCTTACAGTTTAAATAGACGACAACAGACCAATCACCAAGCCTTACTTACTCTCAAGCAGCTGAGAGCACAGTGATGTGATTTCTTTCTTATCAGCTTTGGCAACATCTTCTGGATCCAGGTTGTGTTTTCTCTTGCTCTTCCTTCCCATCTTGAGCTCTAAGTACCCTGTCAAGTTGTAAAAATCAAAGAACTTTACACAAGCATTACGGACAAAACCAGCCCCCACCTCAATTTTTTTTCTTTTCTGAGAATTTTCATGAACCTCATTCTATTTCAAGGGCTAAACAGTTAACAAATTTGCATCAGGGATAAAGAATATTATTTGTGTTTTACCCATACACCAAAGCGTGTTTTAGTACTGTGTACTTTTAATCCATGGGCATACTCTGGTGGGATTCGAACTAACAACCTTTGCCATTCTAGTGCTCAGTGGTCTAGTGGTAAGACATCTGCTCTAGAATGGCAAAGGTTGTGGTTTGAATCCCACCGATATATACCAATGGAATTTTTTTCCCACAGGACTCTGGAAAGTACTGAGTATCACGGCTTAAAACACATCGATGCACATACAGTACTTATTCTTAGACTAATTGACAAGGGAGACAGGTTTATTATGTTTTCGTGACGAAATGCCACAGCTTGAATTTATTCTTGATTCAGCCAGAAACAATTTCTTACCGGATACCAATACTCTGTATTCAGGGCATACCGGCAAATGACTTTAAGAAAATTAAGTGGGGCACACGAGACCCACTTGAAAGTTGGGCACATCGGACCCATTTGAACGTTGGGTACACCTGACCCATTCAAACACATGAGTAGAAACGTGACTAAATGTCACACTACATGAAATTGTAGCCATTTTAGGCCATGTAGTTACACAAGAATTAACTACACACGTAAACACGTGTATAAAGACTTTGGGCAAACCATGCCAACGAAATATCGAATGAAGACATTCTTTCAATATCAATTCAAAAAGCCTGTAATGATAAAGCACAATAATACAATTGTTTACACAGTAAACCAGAAAGGCCCACTGTGAATATACGGTCGGAATGACCCCTGGTAAACATCACAGGGCGCCAAAGCCTATTAAATGAAAACTTAGTTGCCTGACAAGTACATGTATTTAATACCTACAAGTAAAACTAGGTTAAATTACCTAAACCAAATGAAAATTGATCCCGTGTCTGACAAATTTCCTGCCCCCAAAATGCCAGCACTAGGAGTTGGGGATGGGGGTGGGTGATTAAATTATGATGGAGCTCACATAGATGTGACCTCCACGAATAGCTATGACAAAGTTAGACAATTCTTTCCTCAAGAACAGAAAAAATATAGGATAAGATGCTGATTGGATACAAGTTGAAACCTTCCTCCAATTGGCTATTAAAAGAGCCAATCAGAACAAACTACCCCGAGCCCTGATTGGTCAAAATACCAGGATCTGATTGGTTAACAGCACTTGATCTTGGATCCTTGTTTTGCCGCAAAATTGTCAATGTTTAATGTTCTCCATAAGAACTATGCATAGCATCAATGTAGGTCAACACATCAATGTAGGTCAACATACCAGAATCTGATTGGCTGACAGATCCTGAGCTTGGATCCTTGTTTTGGCACAAAATTGTCAATGGGATTTTATGTGTTAAATGTTCTCCATAAGAACTATGTAATAGCATCAATGTAGGTCACCCCCAACCATTGGCACAAACTGCTAATGCAAATTCCTGACCTAATAACCATATTTTGAAATGGCATGTAACCTGAAACACATTTTTTTTATTTGTTGGCCTTATTGCCATGATGCTCACTTTTAAGTATTTGAGGTCCCTGTTGTGGGGTGTTGTGGCCGAGCGGTTAAGAACACTGAACTCAAGCTCTGGTGCTTCTGTTCAGCAGAGTGTGGGTTCGAGTCCCGGTCGTGACACTTGTGTCCCTGAGCAAGACACTTAACTATAACTGCTTCTCTCCACCCAGGGGTAAAATGGGTACCTGTGAGGGCAGAGATGGTTCTTGTGATTGATTTAGCTTAGTAGCGCATATTTGTAGCACAGGCTGTATACTCCCCAGGGAGCTGAGATGGTTTAAGGAATGAAACTAATGGCCCAGTGACCAGGGGTAATAAGTGTGAAGCGCTTTGAGACACCCTTCGGGTGTGTAAAGCGCTATATAAAAACCTCCATATATATTTTATTTTTGTGTAAATAAGGCGCCCCTCCCCTCCCCCCCCCCCACCAAAAAAAAAAAACCTAAAAAATAAATAAATGTACCACCTTGACAGGATTTGATGTCACAAATCTGCTTAGTATATTTGTTCTAGGCTTAATGCTATAATGCTAGATTCCACCACCTACAATGATCGGGTAGAATCTGTTCTCCACGAACAAACACCAAGTATTTTTGATTATCCGTTTTGCCTAATGCATGCAACCTGTCCAACTCTAATTTCAAAAGGTTAAGTCTCCCAAACCTTTTTTTTTTCGGTTTGTCTAAAGTCAGCACTTTCATACTGTTGATGGATGCCTGTTCTTTACAAACATTTAAGAACTACTTGTTTTTGTCTATTTCTGTTGAGACCTTCGTATTTCAATTGCTGGTACTTGTTTTTGTATTGTCCCCTTTTGAAAACATACGCTTTTATCAAATTTTGCGCTACTTGTACCCTTGCTCTATGCTTGTACAAGGTTGATTATTTGTTTATTGATCTATATTTTTTTAATTGTATAAATGAACGCCGGAAAGCAATTTTCATGTCTTAATGCAAGGTTAAAATAATAACATTAATAGATGTTAAATTTTCATCGATGTAAAGAATATGATTAGTTACTATTTGGTTTTACACACACACCGATGCACTGTATATATTAAAGTACTTTACGACTACGAGTTCCAGGTGAAAAAAAAATCCACAGGCATGTTACTCAGTTGGGATTCAAACCCACGACCTTTGCCATTCTAGAGCAGATGTCTTACCACTAGACCACCATTAACGGAAGTTAATAAAATATTTGGCCTATAAAGCCCGGTTCATACTTCCTGCGAATGCGAATGCGAAGCGAATATTGACGTCACAAATTCGCAACGAATGATTCGCAGCAGTTGAGCTGTGCTCAACTCTTGCGAATTATTCGCAGCGAAAACAGAGTTGTGACGTCAATATTCGCTTCGCATTCGCATTCGCAGGAAGTATGAACCGGGCTTAATGAATCATAATAAATATGCTAGCTTGCGCATGGAAATTCTGGGACTGTTATTACATCCCCAAAATGATACTTTTTGTCTGATGGTGCTAGTGCTAGTTCTAACTTGTCAATTCTGGCGTAACAGAGAATGCGTGGCTGGGGATGAAGGCAACCACACTAGCCGGCCGTCTCACTCTCATGACAATGAGGAATTGGAAAAATTTAAAAGATAACTTAACTTAAGGAAATGCACTTCATAAATAAGACGACTAACGAATGTTAAACTTAAAATGATTTTTTTTAAGTCCAGGGCTTCATCTAATATTTCTTTCTATAAAATGAGTACCACTTTTATTTTATTTAGGACTGACTAAGCAGTAAATTACCTGATTTCGAAGGAGTAGTGTATTGAAAGAAATTACAACAAAATAAAACACTTTGCTTTACAATAAAATCTAAAAACCAAAATACAAAAGCCAACATTTTATAATATTATAAGTCAAAAATATTTTAAATTATCTGTTGTTAGTCAATCCCAAATCTTTACCTTGCAGCCTTGCTGTAAAAGTTAACTTGCAGAAACACCAGAGCAATTTCGCACGAATGTGAGCTTCACCCACCACACGGCACGACTGGAGCAGTCACAATCAATAAAAAAAATTATGAACCTTGTCTCATTCTTTTTCAAAATTTTCTCCTGCCGACCACACTGCTGGCAACTGCACTGCTGGCTTCCGGTTCCTCCTCCGCCGTGAGGTCGAGAGTGCTCTGATTAAATGCAAGGTGGTTGTTGAATGGACATGGTTCGCCAAACGAGGGCGCATTTATTTATTTTTTCCTTCTTTCGACTTACTTAATTTGCTCGTTGATGGCAGCAAACCTGCTGTGCACCGTTCACCTTCGTTTACGGTACACGCTGAGTGAGATCTTTCAACAATTTCAAACATTTCCAGCCTTGCGTTTCAGTCCATTTGACCGGTAAAATGATTTTCATACTATTTTAAGCTAACCCTTGTCATATTAGGTAGTTTAGGGCAGGGGTTTCGTCGGGTTGCTTCCGTTTGACTTGTTTGAGAATCTTAATTTTTATGTTTTGATTTCCAAAGAGCCTAGCACTGCACTGTGTTTATGGTTACAAATTTCATTTGCTTTAATTTTACTGTGAAAATGATTAAACATTCCATATCAGTTGCAGTAAATCAGTTGTAAATTTGTCATCAAGAGAGTAATCTAGTTTCTTTAATCACCATTCCCCTTTTCTAAATAATCGGCATTTCTTTTTTCTTATTCACTTCATGTGCATGTATTAATGTATTGACTGTGCTTGAACTTGTTGTAGGTGCAATGCCGTGCTGGTACTACGAGAAAGAGGATTTGGTCAATACACCATCCTCAAGAGATGGAATTGACGGAGGAACTGAGACCAGATATCGGAAGGAGGGAGCTCGTTTCATCATCGATGCCGGAACATCTCAGGGACTGTATCCTTCTAAACCCGCTTACGATCTGACGATTGGTCTTGATTAATTTAAAAGTAATAAAGCATCTATGATCTAGATGAGCACTTAATAAGCATATTTTATTATTATTAGTTACTATTATTATTATTATAATTATCTGTAATTAATAGACATACTCACATAGTCCTTAAAATCTTGAGGTTGTTTCCACTCAGTGAGTTATAGACAATTCTTCCTTAACCATCTTCAAACAGACGATACGATACCATGGCTACTGGAGTAATCTACTTTCATCGCTTCTACATGTGCCATTCCTTCAAGGATTTCCCTCGTTTTGTAAGTTACAGACCACATGACATCAACCCTTGTATGATACGGTCGAGACAATGGGGAATTTTCTGTCGATTTTGGCCCTTATCATGGGACCCTGTTTTGTTTTGTGAGCAATAACTATCGAGTAGCCAAGACCCTTATAAATAGGAGTTGTATAAAAGTTGGAAGTTACAATTTAAAAAACAACGGCTTAGAGCAGAAAGGACTTGTAAGACATACACGCATAATGGGGGTTTAAGTCATTTCTGCTCTAAGCTTTCTAGGTCTTTTGTAAGGTCTTTCTGCTCACAGTGATGAGTTTTAATGTTTGTCTGTTTGTTTAGATGATCTTCCCAGCAAGGGAACTCGGCAAAGCTCCCACAAGGGGATACAAACACCAAGCTTAGAGCTTGGAGCAAATCGCTCTCATACAAACATATCGCTCTCATACAAACATTGGTTTATTGTCTATGATTATGAATTGCAACAAATCAATGTTTTGATGATATTAGATTGATCACTTTTGTAAAACTCTGCAGGTAACTGGAGCTGCCTGCCTATTCTTAGCTGGTAAAGTTGAAGAGACGCCAAAGAAATGTAAGGACATTATCCGCATGGCCAAGGTCATGGTCCCCGAACATCACTTCAGCACCTTCGGTGACGACCCCAAGGTAAGAATGTTTCTAGTAGAGGGTTGTTAACCACTTACCACCGGGGTTGATGACATTTTCCATACTGGCCATATTTTGGCGGGTAAGCCTTTTTTTTTTATCGTTCTCATTTCTTTCCAGGAGGAGATAATGACCTACGAGCGAATCCTCCTGCAGACCATTAAGTTTGATCTTCAGGTGGATCACCCCTACAGCTACCTCCTCAAGTACGCTAAGACACTCAAAGGAGACAAGACCAAGATACAGCAACTGGTGCAAATGGCTTGGACATTTGTCAATGATAGGTACATATTAGACACAGATGATTTGCTTGGGTTTTTTTCCATTCTGAAAAGAGAACAAAAGGACCTTAAAGTCTTAAATCGAACGGCCATGACCCTGCCAGTTTTAAACAGCCCTGTAAGAGTTTGTCGCCACTCTTTTATTTCCTTATTCTAAACAACCATAGACGATTCAAATGGTCAGACAGTAGGAAGGTTAAACCAAAAAACTAGTCTGATTGTTTCGTTTTCAACTTCTCATTTTGAGTTTCTTCATAAGGAAGACAGTTTTAGGTAAAAACAGGTGAATCAGTGAAACAATATTGTTCTAGGACTGTAGATACAGAGCCTGGAAAAAGCTGAGCTCATTTATCGGTTAGGAGCAAGATTATTAATACCGCATGGATTTGTGTGAATGGCAAAGCTTCCTAGATCGACTGATGGAAATGTGAAATTAGCAGTGGAGCCAAAGATGGCTGCATCCTGTATAGAAAAAATTGCCTCGCACCAAACTCGGATATTGTTGCGCTGCTGATGCTCTAAATTCCTCTGTCCCCATGAGCAGGACAACTCTTATGTAACCCAATAATTTTGCAAAATGCTTCCTGCTTTACCCTCCCCCCACCCCTACAGTCTGTGCACAACCCTCTGCCTTCAGTGGGAGCCTCACATTGTAGCTGTTGCCTTCCTGTACTTGGCTGGTCGCCTGTCCAAGAGCGACCTGCTGGAATGGTCAGGAAAGAACGCCAAGGTGAAATGGTGGGAGCAGCTAGCTGACGATGTGGACCTTGACATAATGGAAGGTTGGTTGTAATAATTCACGTATGATGATGTTGTATGCTGTATCCATCTCTATAAAAAGTCTGTAAGTCAGTTGACCGCCTGGTTCTCGGCCAGATGAAGGACCCCTATGCCACCATTAAGGCCAAACGGTGGGCAGTCGGCTAGCAAATTCACACATGAGCAGCCTCTTGCTTGAAGTGACCAAATCAAAAGGAAGTCCAACAAAATTTGAGCGTCTTCTTTTTCTTCTCCTCTCTTTCAGTTGTTGGCAATTCACTTTAGCCTTTCTGTTTTACTTTCCAAATGCAGTACCTTTTAAATATGGTGGAACCAAGGGAGAAAAAAACCACCTCTTGTGAGTTTGAGATTTGTTGAATTACAGAAGAACGACAGCAGCTATATTTTTGAGATATTTTTTTTTCTTTGCAGATATTTGTCATTTGCTGCTGGATCTTTACGCAACTGGCCAGCAGCCCAAGCCAGCGGTCTTGCAGTCCAAAGGAGCTACCAAGAGATCCAGACCAGTAAGTTACAGATCAGGCTCGTTGATTCATCAGGATTATTTCCAGATTTCAGGATTGTTCATTGATCTCCCTGTGCCTCTAGAGAGAGGCAAAACTTGGCCCTTGTTATGACTAAACCTTCAGACTTCTATTTGTGGTGGTGTAGAGAGGTTGTAAACATAGAAAATTTAACATCCTAAACAATCGGGGCTTTTTCTTCAGACCAAGAGGAAATTGTTATCCCAGTTTCAGGGTTTTTTGTTTGCATACAATCTTGTTCCCTGTATAGATGTGTCCTCAGCATGCACAATATAATCAAGCACCCAAGATGGTCGAAAATAGCTTGGGGGCACTGGGGTTTCTTTGGGCCATCATAGATTAATATTTTGTTAAAATTAACATTGAAACAAAATTCAAACTTGGGGCAAGGTTGCTTATATTTTAGAAACCCCATTTGCCAATCTTGATTTTGTGCCGCCATTACCATGGGTTTAATGATAACATGACCATCAGTTGGGCAAAATTCTTAACTATTTACAAGTAAACAGAATCGGAGGTCAAGTCTTGCTCTCGGGTTTTCTTTGTTGATTTGATAAAAGTTTTTTTTACTTTCATATATTTCATGGGTAAATTTTACTTTCCAAACAATATGATAAAATTTGTATAGCTAAAAGGATATGTTAAACTAGAGTATTTGAAGAAACAGTATCGCACACACGTAAACTTCAACATGGTTGGGACCCACTTGGTGCTTGAAGTTTGAATAGGCGTTAGACTTGCACAGTCTATTGATTGTTACTGATTGAGACTAATCTGTTTCTGTCATATTTCAACACATCTTGCAGAAGACACCTCCAGTTGCTGGACCTGAAAGCGTCAAAGCCTCTGGTAAGAAAACAATGCCGAGAATCCCCCAAAATCTGATTCGTTGCCAAAGAGGCAAGTTTTGTGGATTGTTAAACTCGCAACGGGGGATAATGATTGTCTTTTGTTTTACCCATACATAGATGTGTGTTAAGCACTAAATACTTTCCAGAATCCTGAGGAAAAAAAACAAATCCACAGGCTTATTACTAGAATGGGATTTGACCCACGACCTTTGCCATTCCATAAGACATCTGCCCTAGAATGGCAAAGGTCGTGGGTTCGAATCCCAACCAAGTCATGCCTGTGGATTTTTTCACCGGAGTCGGTGAATGTACGGAGTATACAGTGCTTAACACACGTCAGTGTATTGGCAAAGCACACCAAATATTTTGCAAAATTAGTTTCAAAGGACCACTCAATCTCCATATCATTACTGGCAGTTAATGCAATGAAGCAAGCCAATCTGAGAGTGTCTGCTCGAGTTCAATTAACACACTTCTTCCTGTGCAATAGAAAGTACCCACACAGTATGAGGAATGTCATGGGAGGTGTCACGCCCCCCTCCCCCCCCCCCACCTGTGCGCCATGGGAACTAAGCAACATTGACATCAATCTCCTTTCCACTAAATGCCACCCTGGCTAACTCCAAAGCTTATTCTTCGTAAATAACATTTTTGTTGATGAAATTCTTGGTATAAACGAATGTTGACTTATAATATTTGTTATGATTGAATTCAACCCCAAATAATTGATTGCCAGTTGCATTTAAAAAAAAATGTATTTCTTGTTTTATAGATGACTCTCATGCATCTCAGCAGAAACAACCCGACAAATCCAGAGAGACTCACTCCCATACTCAGTCTCGAGCTCCTCCCCCGCCTCCTTCATCCTCTTCCAGTTCAGCAACTGCGTCATCCGCCCACGCCAAGGCACATGCCCCTGGGAAGGATCAACCTGACAAGCCTTTGGCTGTGAAGGCCCCGCCGCCTCCTTCGAGGCCAGCTCCCAAGGAATCCGGAGCTGGAGTCCAGCAGAAGAGTCATGCCACTCCGGCCGCGCCTGCTCCCCCGCCACAAAGGCCCCCGGTGGTCACTGCTGCAGCTCAGCCCTACCCTGGGCCTGTCTCGTACTCGGAGGCGGTCCCCACCTCATCGTACAGTGGGCCACCCCCGATAGTCAGTCAGGTGTACCCGTCCACCGGGTACCAACACCCTCCAGTAGATCCTGTGGTGAGCACACCCCAGCCTGGATACAGTCAACAACAGTATCCACCCACGTGGAGCTTTCCCACCCAACAACCGCCACCCACTAATCCAGCTCACAACTACGGACAGCCTAGTTATAACATGAATCAGCCACCCCCGGGCTACCCTCCTAACCCACCCCCACAGGGTGGAATGCCTCCAGTGGTTCCCCAGCCGCCACCGCAGCAGCAGCAACAGCAACAGCAAGTGATTCCCCAACAACCACAGTTGGCACCACAACCCCAAGGGCCACCACAGCAGCCGCCCTACAGCCAGCCTTACACCCAGTACCCACCACCACCCATAAATGTTCCCCCTCCAGTGAATATACCTCCTCCCACACACAATATGTCTATACCCCCACCCTTAATGGTGCAGCCCCCACCACTACTAACCAAGCCCCCACCTATGTTGGGCCAACCCCCTCCCACTCAGATGCCCCCAAATCAACCTCCTCCCTCACAACCCTTCCCCAACTTCCCCCCACCAACATCAACAAACCAAGCGTACATCCCCCCGCCGCAGCCTAACTTTGACATGATGCGGATGCCTGGGCCCCAGAACATGCCCCCTAGTGCTCCCCAAGGGGAGCATAGCTTCCCCCCTAACCCTTCAATGGGTCTAGCAACAGTGCGCATAACGGGGCGGGATGGTGGCTGGCAACCACCTAGGAGGCCATCGCATGGGAGTGGCAATGCACCCCGGAATCCATCATGGTCGGAAAACTAAAAATTGTAACCTTCTACGTAAAAGTCTGTAAAAACAATCTAAGGGAAAATCCATGTACTTTTACAGCCCCGAAATCAGGATTGATGCTTAGTACTTAAAAGGGCTAGACAATCTCGAATCAAGCATCTGAAAGCACACAACTTCGTGTGACAAGGGTGTTTTTTCTTCCATTATTATCTCGCAACTTCGACGACCAATTGAGTTCAAATTTTCACAGGTTTGTTATTTTGTACATATGTTGAGATACACCAAGTGAGAAGACTGGTCTTTGACAATTACCAAAGGTGTCCAGTGTCTTTAAAGAGTGTTAAGAAGTTTCACAATTTTCTGGCTGTCAGTGGTAGTGTGAAATCCAAAAATTCCTGGTTTATGTTAATTTGTATTGCGATAAATAAAATTAAAGTAGGGCATTACTGTAAGTTCCCTGGTGCATTAGTGGTTTAAATTTGTTAGTCAAGCTGAAGTTCCAAAGAATTTGACATGAAATGTGGGGGTAAACTAAATTTACGCCAAATCGTATTATTTAAAGAAGTTCCACTTTGAGAGCTTGAACTGTAAAGATATTGGACACTATCATTAAAATAAAGTTAAATTCTCAGAAACTTCTGTTGATGTGATTCTTAGGTAAAGAAGTAATTTGTAAGGCCCTTTGTCACCAGCTAAGATTCAGGCATGAAACTTTTCAGCTGATTTCTTCAATATTTGTTTTCATATAAAATTTCCTCAGCTCCTTGCAGGCCTTGTTTCACCTGGCCTCATACGAAAAAGAAACAAAATTCACACCACTCAAATCAATTAATATATAAATGCTGGGTGCCTATGAGTGCAATGTCGCAGAATATTATCCCAATGTGAAATCTGGACTACACCTCAAGAAACGGAAAAGCTAGATTTCACAGAGTGATTATAGTGGGCAATGATGCACAAATGAAATGCATTCAATATTTACTTCCTAATAAATCAGGCATAGATCCTTGTCATTCAAATTTTTGTCACAAAATACTAAAAATAGACACAAAACTTGGGCATACCAGAGTTTGAAAATTCTTAAAAATGAAAACCTAAACAACGTAGATGACTCCATGTACACACCAACCTTGCCCACTGTGACAGGACATTCTGGGCACTTCCTATTGTTTTTCTATTTTTCCCTTTTAAAGAATTACCTTGTGGGAACCCAGTTTAACAAAGAAAAACATTGTGGGGACCTTTGTTCCATATTGTGTTAAAGTCCCTGCAACGCTGGGTGTGCCGAGTGCCTACCCATTCCCTCATTTGCACAAATGGGTGGAAAGTGATTATTTTGGAAACAACGCTGCAAAGCTTCCGCAGCGTCCTATAATTATCCATATAGGACTGCTATATTAAATTTCGGAGCGTTGCTTTAATTTACATGGCAAAATAAAGGATGACAAGTAAAGCGTGTTCCACCAGTCAAATGTCCAAGATCTTTGTGGACAGTACATAAAAAAGAATGTATAGTCAGTGAACTTCATGGAATTTGTTTTATTTTGCAACCAAAAAATTTGTAATGGTACTTTGCGCTACCCCAAAATGAATCTACAGACTAGTATTAAAATGCACCTACCAGCAGCATTACCTGTTGGTAACAGTTTGCAACAATAGAAAGAAATCATGCCCTGATTTTTGGGGGGATTATTTTATGTCTTTCAGAGTTGGCCCTGGCTACCTATAGACCGATCCGATATCAGTCCAATTTCATACAATCTGGTCTGCCATTACTGGGGCGCTCTTACACTTGCGCATGCATTAGGCTCAGGCTTTTCACTCGCGCCACGCTGGCATGTTTTGTACAGTTGCGCAGCATCATTGGTCAGAGATGCCCGTGTGCGTAAAACAATTTAACGCTGGGCGTATTTGCCTCCCAATAATGGCGGGAAAAAAACACTGGTACGGGACATCCCGAATGGAGGTGTGTCTATACACTTTACATAGAAATGAATAACCATGATATGCAGCTCTTGTAAAGCACTTCACCTTATGACCGTCTCACAGCACTTGTTACATTTACGGTAGGTATGCAGAGTAATGTTTGAATCATGAGACCAATTTTCATCTTATAACCATGTCTAAACACAGTGACAAAGTAAACACTTCCTCTTCTTGATAAGTGTACTGGGTTCTTTTATGTGCATTGCACAATACGTGGAACCAACGACTTTTAGTTCCATTGGAAGGACAAAAGTGGCATGTCTGGGACCCGAACCCATACACTGACAACACTACATTATGAGTCCGGTGCACCAGGCCCAATTAAATTCACAAGTTGTGTACTACAAAAAAGGCAGGCAACACAGTATGGGTCAGGCAAGTCTCAATAACAAATACTGCAACTTTCTATAGCTGCAACATTTCACTACTTTTGGAAAGTCTGAACAGGACCTGTTGCTCAGTTTGTGTACATGTATTTCATGCATAGAGTTAGAACTAGAGGGCGTACAAAACCACATGACATAGCCCGACAAGAAGCAGTTTTGGCCATTGAGAAAATGGCGCTGACCAGTCATGTAACACAGGTCACACAGCAGTTCACACAGCCAACATTTTGCAAGTGGACATCTGTACGTAATTTACTCATACGGATTAATGCTCATAATAATAACAATAGTAAATACATTTAAATAGTGCTTAATACTGGCGTTTCTAAGTGCACTAACCTTAAATTACAAATAGATGACTCTTCAATAGAGATTTGAATGAGTCAGTAGAGGTAGCTTGGCGGATATTGAGGGTGAGATTGTTCCATAATGATGATGCAGCTGAGGCGAAAGCTCGTTGACCATAGCAAGTGTAGGTACTAGACCATTTGCTGGTTGTCACTGTAAGTTGTACGACGAATGTAAATTGAAGGAATGCATTGGAACTTTTGCAGAAATTAGATTCTAAAAACATGTAGGAGCATGGCCATTAACACGTTGACTGCCGCCTACAAGTATATTTGTAGTAACAGGTGTAATGGATTCTGCCACTACGAGTATACTCGTAGAGAATGAAAGGGCTTTGTATTGTTAATTGAATACACTGGCATCACTGAGCATGCAACAAATACGCTTCTGGCAGTGTGGTGAGGACATACATCCTTAGAATAGGTATGTTCAATTTTTGTTGTTGTATAGTACCTATTTGGTGTGCGCGCATGCGCACTGCACTTGGCAAATGGGAATGCCCTACGAATCAATGACTGGCAGTCAACGAGTTAACTGTCAGCTAAGTGAGCAGACGAATCTTGTATTTGATGCGAGGACAGCGCTGTTCCGCGTGTGTAATAACAGGTGCTCCCTCTAGTTCTATTATATAACTCTACGATTTCATGTCACTAAATTTGCTGACGGAAGTTCCTACTCGACACACCAAAACAAAACATGGTGATGAAAAAATCATCTGCACTTGATTTCTTTAATTCCTAAGCATGGATGGAATTTTTTTTTAATTTATAAATAAAAAATGGCAAGATAAGAAAAACAAAATCAGTTCAGCGATGTTCACTTGTATTTAAAGAGTACTACAATTTAATCAAACAATGCATAATGGAAGTAAACAAAATGGAAGAATTGTAATGCAAAAAATACTTTAAAAAGGTATGCAGTAGCACCACCATAGGAATGTTGTCTTTAGAGTTGTAATGAGAATTACTAAACGACTTCACCAGTTTGCTTCGGAGGTTCTTACGCAAAACACAACGGCGGTCTCATAAACTGGCATAAGAGTTTCTGTGCGTGTTCTGCGGGGCAGTCATGTCAACACACTGTGGCAGACTGCGTGTACACTGTTTCATGGAGTCCACTGTGGTCTTGGTTCGGTGGCCCCTGCCCCTGCAAGCAATGAACGAATTAATTCTTTGGATGTATTTGTGTCCAATGCCTTTATCGAAGACCTGTTTCATTTACATATTAGCCAAGATTTGGTAAAGACGGATAATACTGCATTGTCATGACGCCTTTCATCTCACTCTTGGATGCTGTCTGTTCAACCAGGCGTGGGTCAATGATCGGCCGTTACATAACAGCTTCTCAGGCGTGGGTCAATGATCGGCCGTTACAAAACGGCTTTCCAATGGTCTGATTGCGTTTCAGAAACATGACCATAACAAAAAAATACAAGCCATTAAAATATGCAAATGTCGATGAGACAACGTGTCCAAAAAGAGTTTCATTGACAAAACAAATTATTATTGACTAGAAAAAAAGGACATTTTTGACTGACAGTAATCCTGGGAAAAGGACATCTAATTCGGAAGCGAACTGGTTAAAAAACCCTGAAAACGTTGTCATTTTTTGACATAAGAATGACTAAATTTTTAACAAAGACCTTGATTTGAAGTGAAACCTAATACCACTGACGTATGAGTAAATCCAGCAAAACACTGGACTGGCAAAATATTTTGGTTTTTTTTCTTCTTCCTCTTTAATACCTAGGAGTCCAACTATAGCACCAAAATACAAAAAGTACCAAAATTTATTTGTACACTAATTCATATCCCACTAAAAATGTTCGGTAGCAGCACTATATACTACCATTACTGAAGTGGTACCTTGCCAGCAAACGAGTTTCATATAATATCAAAATTTGAGGTGCCCTTGTTGTGCATGAAGTTCACCATATTATATGATGGACTCTGGCAAAACCCAATTTTCAAAAGTGAGATTTTGTTACTTTTAAGAGCAAATTAACAACGATCACAGCAACATTTTAGCATTTCATCAGAGTCTGGAGAAAATGCTCTACAGATGCCATGCACTGATGTCAAATGCGGCTACCATCTGCACATGGTCGGCCATTTTGGGAGTCACAATGTTTAGACCTTTCTATTGCAACGTCACGCCAGAGTTTTTGCAAACCAAGGTTGGAAAACTACGGGATAGACATAAATGCAAAGCAAAAAACAGATAGCCACAGCTTATAACAATGTAACACAAACATTCAAAAATAGGCTTGAATTTGTTGGAAACAAAGCAACCAATCATAGGATGTTTTGTTACAATTGAAAGTTTACAAAAATGTTGCATTTTCCGTAAATGTTTGACCTTTTCATGGCTGTTCCGCTTTATGGCAAAATGTTTAGAAGTTTCAGATTTTGCCAGAGCGGATTTCAAATTCAAAAAGATGCACAATGCCTGGTACCATCGCAGCAATGGCCGAGTTTAGTGCTGGCACCAGTGTCTCCTCCTGTCGATGAATTAGTGTGTAGAGGGATGAATAATAGTTGGCAGGGTACCGGTTAGTGACCAGTCACTCTGTCAGTTGAAGCTGCATGCCATAGACCCGGCATTGAGAGCTTCCATCATCGTCCTCAGAGTAGGAAATGTATCTGTCACCAGAGGTAGCTCAGTAATATTGGTTGATGCCCTGCAGTACACAAAACAGTTTTAAATAAGAGGGGTTGTCTAAATTTACTGTTGTTTTTTTTCAAAACTAAACAACAACAGCATTCTAGAGGGACTGGTTTTAATTGTTCAAGCGCCTCGAGTACCTTATTGGTAGATACGTGCGCTGTATAAGAATATATTGTAATTGTTATTTGCAAATGATAAAGAACAATTATGTTTTGTGATGTGGGTAAAAACATTTTAAGATTCCAGTGGCAATAAAAACCCAACATATATACATTTTAATTTTAAACTTTTCAGTAAAATGTAGTAGGGTACTAGTTACTGGCTATGAATGTAAATAAACCAATAGTTCAATGACAATTTAAACTGTAGACTTAATTTTGTGTGTTCTCCCCGAGATAAAAGAACAATTTAATTGGGAATCTCCACACACAACCCCCCCCCAAAAGATATCGCACTTTTTTTAATGCGAAAAAACAAGTAATAAACCATACGGGGAAACTGACCGTCTAAATTTTAAAATAATTACGGGTTGAACACAAGAAATTGACAATCTGCCAGGTTGAACGATGATTTTCAAATGTTTTGTCTGGTATTTGACAGTACTTCAAATGAAAACATTTCTCTGGAGGATTGCTTGATATGAGCTTTATAACCAGGCAGCTTTCAGATTGAAACAAATCAAATTTGTTTCTAGAATAATTACCAATCCTGTATTATATCTTTATTTTTTGTCGCATGAAAACAAGTTTACCTCTGGATATTCATACAGGTCTTCATGAGTACAGTAAAGTTTTCCGGACTCCCACAGAGTAAAGCTTCCACATCGACAATGTTCCCTTTGGGTATTCGTCCAGTCACCTCCTTGCCGATGGCCAATATCAATCCGACCGCTACACTGTAGGCAACGGAACTGCCAAAGAGAAATTGTCAACACACTCAAAAAATAAATAAATATGGAGTGATAAAATGCTGGTGTTTTCCTTTAGAAGTTTTACTCAATGAAGGCAAACTGAAAATACATCAATAATATCTCTCTCTGCAACAGTGAAGATAATACGAAAAGTTAAAATCGAAAGTAGAAGTCCATCGATTTTGTCCCATCTACTCCGAGGTAGTAGATAAACAGCCGGACAGTTCTCATCAGAACTAAAGTAGACTCCTGAATTTTCTGAATCTTCTCCCGGAAGTAGGAAAAACAGCAGGACAAGTTCTTATTCGAACTCAGCAGTCACCCGACTCTGTAGCAGTAGATCACGAGCTGGAAGGTTTAAATAAGAACAATGTACACAGCAAAATAGATACTATCACATGGTGTTATAGCCTGAACCTCTGGCATCACACTTCAAGGCTTGTGAATGGTGCAGAAACTGGCCGTTAGAGCCTGGTAGGATCCTGCCAGATGTACCTTTAACCTTATACACGCACACTCAATTCAATTCAATTCAATTCAATTCAATTCACATTTATTTCCATACTGTAAAAAAACACAGCATTACAGAACGCATATACAAAGTAATAGCGAACAGAGTAGTTTAAGGTTTATATAGTCAAAGAAAGGGAACAGTATGGAGGCCGATTTGATAAGCCAAGGCTCGTAGTAATCAGCCTGCGGACAGACAGAGACAAGATAAACTGACAAACAGAGAACGTACGAATAGGAACAAAACAACTCACTAACATCAACATCGCTTAATAAAATTAACTAAAATGAAAAAATGATGTATATATGAAAAAGAACAAGTAATGATAAACCTGGCAAAGCAGTCAATGTAAAGAACACTACACTCATCACTCGTTGTGTGTTTTTATAACTATTAGTCTAGTTATGCATTGTGCTTAATGCTTAATGCGTAGTGCGCAATCCTTTAAAATGGAAAATATACACCAAGCAATGCACATATTTGCGATGTCCCTTCAGGGCCACCATACAAACGACTCACCTGGATCCCTTGGATAATGGCATGAGGTTGTAGAAGTAATACACAATGGATAGCATCAGATGCACCACCGAGTCCGGTTCCTGGAGTGACACAAGCGCACATAGAAAACTGTACAGTGTATTCTTATTTAATATTATGATTCCTTCCTACTCTTGGTTACGTTTTCCATCGAGTTGACCGACCATTTGAATCCATTCAACTACATGGGTTGTGTGTGGTGGCACAACTGTGCACAGAAACGCAGAGACCAATGTGTGCACCGTGTAGATGCATCCACCATATGTGATCACATTGCAGGCTGGCATAGTTTATCTATCGTTCAAAAACCACAGTGGATGATATTGAATGGTCAGACAGTAGGAGGGTTATAGTGTGCTGTAAATTTTGTCCGCAGGCTTGGTGGTTGTTTTGTAAGTTTCATGTTTTTGTGAAGTGCTTTGGGATTATTTCTGCATAAAGTGCTTTAGAAAGAAATATTACTTTGTCATAATTATCATTTTTATTACTATTGTATTCGTCGAGATACGACCTTATTGCAAAATAGACACCATTTTTACCCAGACGCGAAGGTATGATCCTGCAGCAACCAGCTGTCCCTAACCCCTTAAGACTACCAGAATGTATTCCAAACCCTAGAAGTACCAAGGCTAGCCCTGAACTTAAAAAAAACCCACAAAAATTAACTTACTATTTCTTTATTGGAGTTTGGAAATTTTTTCATTTCATCAATCAGCAACAACCAGATGTAATCTATCTCGGTGTGGAACTGGTCTGTCCGCTTTTTGGTTGTCGCCGTATCCAAGGAAAACAGGACATTGCCCGCTCTGCAGATCACAACAATAGTGGTATAACAAAGAGAAGAAAGTCAATTCTTTTTTTCTTGGAAATATATGAAATAAACAAATCAAACAAACCCCCAAAACAACAACATTAAAAAACATTCGGTATCCAGCACAAAATAAAAACAGTTGATTTCAACTGTGACATTAATTCACAACATGTGTGTATTTGTTGTTACTGGAGTCCGAGTATAAATGGCATTTATTAGGCGTTTTTAAACACTGCACCAAAATGCTTTACACTACTACTACCCCTGTTCACCAGGCCTTTAAACCATCTGAACTCCTTTGGAGTATGCAGCACCGGCAGCCAACTTGGCGCACAGGTTTGCTGGCATGTGGCCACGGGAACTTTCTTTTGCGCCTAGAACGTGCCCGACTTTTGAGATGCTCTCTAAAAAGAACGAATAAAAGAACCACAGTGACTACTTACACGTCTCCAGTAAGAGAGATGATGGAGCCCTCAAGGCGTTGTCCTTTCTCCTTAAAACTGGGCACCTTGGTAGACACCATAAAACCTGGCAGTGTGTTGTCCCCTATCTTCTGCTTCTTGACCAGTTTAAGAAGCTCCTCGCAGCTGGTCACTTTATCCAGGGCGGCGAGGAACTTATTCCCTCCTTTCACTGACTGACTCATCATCCCGCTGATGAAATCAAAGAACACAACATCAGTTCTTTGAGACAATTATCTTTTTTTTTTTCATAACGTGTGCAATACTGGCAAATTGATACTATACTAGAGTGGTATTGAGTACAAGTACTGAGTATGAGTGCTACAACTTTGGTATCTAACAATAACAATGACGACTGCAGATGTATTTAACTACAAACTGAAAACATCTGTAGTACTCACTTGTGCTGAGCCACCATTTTTTTGGTGAGGTTGAAAACTACGCTGAAATACTTGGTGAATCTGATGTTGAATACCTGACCCCTGAGAAGGTTCATGTGGTTATTGAAGCCCGCCTCCACGCTGGACAGCGGCATCATGTCTATCCACAACACTGGCTGATCAGGATCTATTAGTCTAGGGGGGAACAAAAATCAACAATAGGATTGTTACAGGCTCTTTTTTCTCAAGGAGTCCAAGCTAACCTCTTAGTAAGTCATTGCGTCACACGCCTGTGCTTCTGCTGCACGCCAAAAGTTTTTGCTTCTTCCCGCTTCAAAGCTGGCGTACATTAATTTGTGTGTAATTTTACCGAAACTCACCAATTTCCTCATTCAAAAGCATTTCCATATGACAGAAAAATATAATTCTGAGAAGACATTGAGTCTTTGAGGAACGTATGTAAAAAGCCAAGTCCAATTATTAAATGTTTCATGCAAAGAAAAACTGGCTCAATGGAACTCCTATGGGCTTCTGGTAATCAGTGGAGCCAGTTTGTGTGAAGCAGGCAGGGCTAAACTTGGAGTTACATCACACGTATGAACAGGATAGACCAAAGACTAAAGTTGACAAAGATAAAAAGAAAATCTACTCCGCAGTAGTAGAACAAATAGCAAGACAAGTTCTCTTAAGAACAAAAATCTACACAGCAAAGTAGATATACACATGGTGTTACCGCAAACCGAATATACAAGTAATTTTCACTGATGTATGCTGCGTTTTAGGACAAGAGATTTTCGCTACACAGTTCAGTTATAAACCCTGTTACATTCACAATGTGTTGGACCAACAAACAATGTTTTTTTCCTTATTCGACTTGCTACCCAAGTGGAAAATTCTATTTCCCTGTAGTTCAGGGACAATCGCTCTACTCCTTCGAGAGAGAAGTAAACCACCACATAATCTCAGATCTAATCAACTGGAGACTCCCTTGCCCAAACAGCACTGAACTATTTGGATGCTGTCGCCAGGGACATACAACAAGACCAAGATGACCTAGCCTGCCTCACGAAAGACAGAGATGCCTGGAGAGACATTGTGGACTCCATCTTGGCCTCGGCCGAAGAATGATGACAATGATAATAATAATAATAACAATAAAGACATTTGTAAAGTGCCTAATGCAAAAGCCTCTAAGCGCATAAAGAGAACAATAAAATATACAATAAGTGAAAGAAACATTACAAGTAAGCAGATTACAAATAAGCAGCTTCAAACAAATGAGTTTTTAACAGAGACTTAAAACAATGTAAAGAACAAGCCTGGTGAATATGCACAGGAAGACTATTCCAAAGAAATGGAGCAGTGTAAGAAAATGATTTTTGACCATAAAAATGGAAGAAGCCCTAGTAGTTGTGGTAAGCAATGACTGTTGAGATGAACGTAAATCCCTAGCAGGGGAGTAATGGTGAACAAGTTCAGATAAATAAGTCGGAGATTGACATGTTTGAGCTTTGAAAGTTAACAAAATAATTTTATAAATTGATGAAAGTATCTGGAGACCCCTAGCAATCGAACCTACCTTCTCCATTTGATGGCTATATCGAAGAGATCCCTCCACCCGAATCGTTTACCCTGATGATTCCTGTACACTCTGTTGGCGCTGGCCTTCTCCCACACCAATCTCATCGTTTGCGCCACCTCGATGCTGGCCATGCCCATGGCCGTGTGGGCCCGTTTATTGGGCAAGAAACCCTCGGCTTCAAACTGTCCGAGCAGCCCAAGCGGTTCGGCCGTGCATATCAGTTTCCTTGTGTCATCACTCAGTTCAAAAAAGTCAACATCTTCAACATCACTGTAGAGGAGAGTGGACAGAAATCATATGAAATTTTAAGCAATACTTTGCAATACTTTGCAAAATATTGTAAAATATTCGTATTTATTCTTCACATGCTGACACTTTTGGCAACTTAATTTTTTTTAAAGTTCAGAGAAGACCGATATCAACACCAACCTTATTTCAGGCGACAGGCCGGGCACTTCTACATATCCCTTGGCTTCGAACGGTTTACTCTTCACCCATCTGTCCTTCATGGTTCCATCTAGATCTGAGTCAATGCTGTAATCACCGACTGGCGTGTCTAGATGGGCATGGAGGTAGCGAGAGAGCTCTGAGCAAAAAAACAAACACAGGCCCAAAATTGGTTCCTTAAGGTATTGCACACAAAAGTCTGCCAATGACGAGTGGTCGTTGACTAAAAATTAACTATTGTTAGGGATCCCGACATTATCTCACATCCATCCACCACGTACAATTTTGAAATTAAAAATGAAGTTTTTTTGTACGTTTTTTCGCTTTCCAACAGCATCATCTGTCAAAAACACGTTCAGAAATTTTTTTTTTTAATTCTTTCAGCGAAAAATTAGGCCATGGTACTTTAATGACATTTTGGTTCGTCTGCACTGCTACGTACCTCTGACATACATGACTCTATCTTGCTCTGTGCTTCCAGGGTCAGGCATGTGTAGAACTCTGAGTCTGATGTTGGATTTGATGGCCTGATAAAACTGTCCTATCGCTGCATACGACAACCCCTTCATGTACTGGCAGACGTTGTTGTGAGGTTCCAACGAGGTGCAAGCCTGAAAGGAAAGAACATTTCATTTCATTTATTCTGGTTGTGAAGCCAAGGACTCTCAGAAAGTGAACTTAATCACTATACTAGCCAAGAACACTCGCAAAGAGAAGACAATGAAGGAAGTTTCAGTTTTAGGTGTGGGAGGAAAACCCCCGAGAAATATTCCAGGGAAAACCCACGCAATCAGGCAGGGACTGAAAAACCCAATCCACGTAGTACCCCGGTGTGATTTGAACTGGGGTCCCCAGAGGTGGAAGGCAAGTCAAGATACCAATACGCCAACCTGACTGCCAATCTTAAAAAGATTGATAACAGTAATGTTATTACGCAGATCTTATTCAGCACTTTTTCACATCGGCGGGCGTCTCAAAGCACTCATTTTTTTTCAGGAAGAGCTATGTCTGAAGTATGAAACCCACTCTTTACTTATAGGCCAAGCGCCAGATTTCTGCACTAGCTGCGTAAGTGAAAAATGCCTAGTAATGGGGAGTATGCATGGGTACAAGCACAAATTTCCCGCTAACCAGCAAAATCTGCTTGATGTAAGCGTGGAATTCCCTTTTTTTATAAACGTCGATTCTTTCCTTACAGTAAGCAGATCCATGAAATTGGGCCCTGGTGTCAAGATGGAAAACCAAAGTAAAAGCACACTTTCCATTGACACAAGTCAGGGTACTGAACATGACTTAACTTTTTGTTTTTTTATTTGCATTTTGGTGTAGTTGTGTATTAATGCACTCACAGATTTCTTCCTCTAAACACAATCCACTCAATTCACAAAACTTCTCCACTTCTTTACTGGGTCTATTCACTGAAATGACTTACCTTAAAATCAGGTAATGCTTCCCTTGGGTGGCCAGCCTGGTAAAGTAAACTTCCCCTAAGCTGGAGAGACTGCACATGGTTAGGGTTGATCACCAAGGCTGCGTTGAATTTCTCTAAAGCTTTCTCAAAGTTGCCAAGTTCTCTGCAACAAAAAAAGATGCAGGTAACTTGCACTAATTTGGTCTTCGTCTTCTACCAATGTGTGATAAGCACTGTATACTTGGTGGCGGAAACAATACGTAGGCAGCTCGGGTGGGATTTGAACCCACAGTCCCCACATTCTTAAGTAGGCGTTTTAACCGCTAGTCGAGAGGCCAGTTTGAATCCTGGAATTTCTCAAACTACTTGTACACATTGATTTAAAATGCATGACCTTGTCACATTTTCTGTTTAATAATAATAATAATAATAATAATAACAACAATAACTGTAATAACAACAATAACTGTATTTCTATAGCGCCGATCACCTTCAGGAGAAAGTCTCCGAGCGCTCAGAAGAACAAACAAAGAAAAACCACATGTGCGATGACTTGAACAGAAATGTTATGAGAAGAGTCTTGAAATGTGTGACGGTGGTAGCTTGTTTGATGTAAAGAGGGAGATTGTTCCATAAATGGGGTGCAGCAAACTGGAAACTACGTTCATCAATAGTTAATACACAGTGTTGTGTTAAAGTCCTCCATCCTTGAGTTAGGGTCCTTAGAGTCGAGTCCAAGATCTGAGTCATTTGGGTCGAGTCTGAGTCACGAGTTACAATGGTTTGAGTTCAAATCCGAGTCTGAGTCAAGACTCACTTAAGTTTTAAAAACATCTAACAGATACACTTCATGGTTTAAAATTATACTTCTCACAAAAAGTTACTAAACAAATTTGCTGTTGAGTCCCAAGTCACAAACATCAAATCCGAGTCCCAAGTCTGAGTCCAGATGGTAAAATCTGAGTCCGGGTCTGATACTAAAGTCAGAGTCATTGACTTCCTGAACTCGTCAAGAGTCATAAAAAAAATGTGACTCAGTCCAAATCAGAATCATACGTCATACAACACTGATAATACCTATTCTAATTATGAACAAAATGGGGTTGGACCATTTTGCCCTAACACTCTTTGTTTACATTGACATGACTGGAGACAAAAAATGACAGCTACAAAATAGAAAAAAATACCTGTATGCATGGGCCAGACTTCTCAGGCAGTCGACAAAGTTGGCGTTCTGTTTGAGCGCTTCATTGTAATACTTAATGGCTTCTAGAAAACAACATCGTAAACAAAATGTTGACTTTCCTCTAACTGTGTAACATAGAAGGCTTAATGGGGGGTTGGTCAAACTGGGCCTTAGTTCTTACTTTAGTCGAAGAATTTTCTCTCAAACTTTCAATCTAACCTAAAAAACAAATTTACGCTTTTTTAGGAAAAAACAATGACAATTTTAAAGGGTTCTCTGGGCATTTCTCTACAAGAATTGCCGATCATTGCCTTTATTGGTTTGTGGAATAAATGATAAATAATAATAATAATAATAATGACTGCATTTCTAGGCACTTAACCTTCTGGTTAGCGAATTGTTTCCACATTGTTTGATGAGTGTAGACCACTAAAGTCACCTATGGAAGGAAAGGGGGGTATGAGTGCAGTCGACTAAAGTCACCTATGGTAAGGAAGAGGGGGTATGATGATGACTAAGTCATATGACTGGCAAGTCGACCAATATTGGTAAGCGAGTGTCCAATTTATGTGGGGGGGCAAGTGCAGTCGACAAAGTACTATGGTAAGGAAGAGGGGCAGCGCGCAAGGTAAAACGTGCAGTCGACCAAAGTCATCTATGGTAAGGAAGAGGGGCAGAGTGCAGTCGACCAAAGTCATCTATGGTAAGGAAGAGGGGCAGAGTGCAGTCGACCAAAGTCACTATGGTAAGGAAGAGGGGCAGAGTGCAGTCGACCAAAGTCATCTATGGTAAGGAAGAGGGGTAGAGTGCAGTCGCCCAAAGTCATCTATGGTAAGGAAGAGGGGCAGAGTGCAGTCGACCAAAGTCATCTATGGTAAGGAAGAGGGGCAGAGTGCAGTCGACCAAAGTCATCTATGGTAAGGAAGAGGGGCAGAGTGCAGTCGACCAAAGTCATCTATGGTAAGGAAGAGGGGCAGAGTGCAGTCGACCAAAGTCATCTATGGTAAGGAAGAGGGGCAGAGTGCAGTCGACCAAAGTCATCTATGGTAAGGAAGAGGGGCAGAGTGCAGTCGACCAAAGTCACCTATGGTAAGGAAGAGGGGCAGAGTGCAGTCGACCAAAGTCATCTATGGTAAGGAAGAGGGGGTATGAGTGAAGTCGACTAAAGTCACCTATGGTAAGGAAGAGGGGCAGAGTGCAGTCGACCAAAGTCATCTATGGTAAGGAAGAGGGGCAGAGTGCAGTCGACCAAAGTCATCTATGGTAAGGAAGAGGGGCAGAGTGCAGTCGACCAAAGTCATCTATGGTAAGGAAGAGGGGCAGAGTGCAGTCGACCAAAGTCACCTATGGTAAGGAAGAGGGGCAGAGTGCAGTCGACCAAAGTCATCTATGGTAAGGAAGAGGGGGTATGAGTGAAGTCGACTAAAGTCACCTATGGTAAGGAAGAGGGGCAGAGTGCAGTCGACCAAAGTCATCTATGGTAAGGAAGAGGGGCAGAGTGCAGTCGACCAAAGTCATCTATGGTAAGGAAGAGGGGCAGAGTGCAGTCGACCAAAGTCATCTATGGTAAGGAAGAGGGGCAGAGTGCAGTCGACCAAAGTCATCTATGGTAAGGAAGAGGGGCAGAGTGCAGTCGACCAAAGTCATCTATGGTAAGGAAGAGGGGCAGAGTGCAGTCGACCAAAGTCATCTATGGTAAGGAAGAGGGGCAGAGTGCAGTCGACCAAAGTCACCTATGGTAAGGAAGAGGGGCAGAGTGCAGTCGACCAAAGTCATCTATGGTAAGGAAGAGGGGGTATGAGTGAAGTCGACTAAAGTCACCTATGGTAAGGAAGAGGGGCAGAGTGCAGTCGACCAAAGTCATCTATGGTAAGGAAGAGGGGCAGAGTGCAGTCGACCAAAGTCATCTATGGTAAGGAAGAGGGGCAGAGTGCAGTCGACCAAAGTCATCTATGGTAAGGAAGAGGGGCAGAGTGCAGTCGACCAAAGTCACCTATGGTAAGGAAGAGGGGCAGAGTGCAGTCGACCAAAGTCATCTATGGTTAGGAAGAGGGGGTATGAGTGAAGTCGACTAAAGTCACCTATGGTAAGGAAGAGGGGCAGAGTGCAGTCGACCAAAGTCATCTATGGTAAGGAAGAGGGGCAGAGTGCAGTCGACCAAAGTCATCTATGGTAAGGAAGAGGGGCAGAGTGCAGTCGACCAAAGTCATATATGGTAAGGAAGAGGGGCAGAGTGCAGTCGACCAAAGTCATCTATGGTAAGGAAGAGGGGCAGAGTGCAGTCGACCAAAGTCATCTATGGTAAGGAAGAGGGGCAGAGTGCAGTCGACCAAAGTCACCTATGGTAAGGAAGAGGGGCAGAGTGCAGTCGACCAAAGTCATCTATGGTAAGGAAGAGGGGCAGAGTGCAGTCGACCAAAGTCATCTATGGTAAGGAAGAGGGGCAGAGTGCAGTCGACCAAAGTCACCTATGGTAAGGAAGAGGGGCAGAGTGCAGTCGACCAAAGTCATCTATGGTAAGGAAGAGGGGGTATGAGTGAAGTCGACTAAAGTCACCTATGGTAAGGAAGAGGGGCAGAGTGCAGTCGACCAAAGTCATCTATGGTAAGGAAGAGGGGCAGAGTGCAGTCGACCAAAGTCATCTATGGTAAGGAAGAGGGGCAGAGTGCAGTCGACCAAAGTCATCTATGGTAAGGAAGAGGGGCAGAGTGCAGTCGACCAAAGTCATCTATGGTAAGGAAGAGGGGCAGAGTGCAGTCGACCAAAGTCACCTATGGTAAGGAAGAGGGGCAGAGTGCAGTCGACCAAAGTCATCTATGGTAAGGAAGAGGGGGTATGAGTGAAGTCGACTAAAGTCACCTATGGTAAGGAAGAGGGGCAGAGTGCAGTCGACCAAAGTCATCTATGGTAAGGAAGAGGGGCAGAGTGCAGTCGACCAAAGTCATCTATGGTAAGGAAGAGGGGCAGAGTGCAGTCGACCAAAGTCATCTATGGTAAGGAAGAGGGGCAGAGTGCAGTCGACCAAAGTCACCTATGGTAAGGAAGAGGGGCAGAGTGCAGTCGACCAAAGTCATCTATGGTAAGGAAGAGGGGGTATGAGTGAAGTCGACTAAAGTCACATATGGTAAGGAAGAGGGGCAGAGTGCAGTCGACCAAAGTCATCTATGGTAAGGAAGAGGGGCAGAGTGCAGTCGACCAAAGTCATCTATGGTAAGGAAGAGGGGCAGAGTGCAGTCGACCAAAGTCATCTATGGTAAGGAAGAGGGGCAGAGTGCAGTCGACCAAAGTCATCTATGGTAAGGAAGAGGGGCAGAGTGCAGTCGACCAAAGTCATCTATGGTAAGGAAGAGGGGCAGAGTGCAGTCGACCAAAGTCATCTATGGTAAGGAAGAGGGGCAGAGTGCAGTCCACCAAAGTCACCTATGGTAAGGAAGAGGGGCAGAGTGCAGTCGACCAAAGTCATCTATGGTAAGGAAGAGGGGGTATGAGTGAAGTCGACTAAAGTCACCTATGGTAAGGAAGAGGGGCAGAGTGCAGTCGACCAAAGTCATCTATGGTAAGGAAGAGGGGCAGAGTGCAGTCGACCAAAGTCATCTATGGTAAGGAAGAGGGGCAGAGTGCAGTCGACCAAAGTCATCTATGGTAAGGAAGAGGGGCAGAGTGCAGTCGACCAAAGTCACCTATGGTAAGGAAGAGGGGCAGAGTGCAGTCGACCAAAGTCATCTATGGTAAGGAAGAGGGGGTATGAGTGAAGTCGACTAAAGTCACCTATGGTAAGGAAGAGGGGCAGAGTGCAGTCGACCAAAGTCATCTATGGTAAGGAAGAGGGGCAGAGTGCAGTCGACCAAAGTCATCTATGGTAAGGAAGAGGGGCAGAGTGCAGTCGACCAAAGTCATCTATGGTAAGGAAGAGGGGCAGAGTGCAGTCGACCAAAGTCATCTATGGTAAGGAAGAGGGGCAGAGTGCAGTCGACCAAAGTCATCTATGGTAAGGAAGAGGGGCAGAGTGCAGTCGACCAAAGTCATCTATGGTAAGGAAGAGGGGCAGAGTGCAGTCGACCAAAGTCACCTATGGTAAGGAAGAGGGGCAGAGTGCAGTCGACCAAAGTCATCTATGGTAAGGAAGAGGGGGTATGAGTGAAGTCGACTAAAGTCACCTATGGTAAGGAAGAGGGGCAGAGTGCAGTCGACCAAAGTCATCTATGGTAAGGAAGAGGGGCAGAGTGCAGTCGACCAAAGTCATCTATGGTAAGGAAGAGGGGCAGAGTGCAGTCGACCAAAGTCATCTATGGTAAGGAAGAGGGGCAGAGTGCAGTCGACCAAAGTCACCTATGGTAAGGAAGAGGGGCAGAGTGCAGTCGACCAAAGTCATCTATGGTTAGGAAGAGGGGGTATGAGTGAAGTCGACTAAAGTCACCTATGGTAAGGAAGAGGGGCAGAGTGCAGTCGACCAAAGTCATCTATGGTAAGGAAGAGGGGCAGAGTGCAGTCGACCAAAGTCATCTATGGTAAGGAAGAGGGGCAGAGTGCAGTCGACCAAAGTCATCTATGGTAAGGAAGAGGGGCAGAGTGCAGTCGACCAAAGTCATCTATGGTAAGGAAGAGGGGCAGAGTGCAGTCGACCAAAGTCATCTATGGTAAGGAAGAGGGGCAGAGTGCAGTCGACCAAAGTCACCTATGGTAAGGAAGAGGGGCAGAGTGCAGTCGACCAAAGTCATCTATGGTAAGGAAGAGGGGCAGAGTGCAGTCGACCAAAGTCATCTATGGTAAGGAAGAGGGGCAGAGTGCAGTCGACCAAAGTCACCTATGGTAAGGAAGAGGGGCAGAGTGCAGTCGACCAAAGTCATCTATGGTAAGGAAGAGGGGGTATGAGTGAAGTCGACTAAAGTCACCTATGGTAAGGAAGAGGGGCAGAGTGCAGTCGACCAAAGTCATCTATGGTAAGGAAGAGGGGCAGAGTGCAGTCGACCAAAGTCATCTATGGTAAGGAAGAGGGGCAGAGTGCAGTCGACCAAAGTCATCTATGGTAAGGAAGAGGGGCAGAGTGCAGTCGACCAAAGTCATCTATGGTAAGGAAGAGGGGCAGAGTGCAGTCGACCAAAGTCACCTATGGTAAGGAAGAGGGGCAGAGTGCAGTCGACCAAAGTCATCTATGGTAAGGAAGAGGGGGTATGAGTGAAGTCGACTAAAGTCACCTATGGTAAGGAAGAGGGGCAGAGTGCAGTCGACCAAAGTCATCTATGGTAAGGAAGAGGGGCAGAGTGCAGTCGACCAAAGTCATCTATGGTAAGGAAGAGGGGCAGAGTGCAGTCGACCAAAGTCATCTATGGTAAGGAAGAGGGGCAGAGTGCAGTCGACCAAAGTCACCTATGGTAAGGAAGAGGGGCAGAGTGCAGTCGACCAAAGTCATCTATGGTAAGGAAGAGGGGGTATGAGTGAAGTCGACTAAAGTCACCTATGGTAAGGAAGAGGGGCAGAGTGCAGTCGACCAAAGTCATCTATGGTAAGGAAGAGGGGCAGAGTGCAGTCGACCAAAGTCATCTATGGTAAGGAAGAGGGCAGAGTGCAGTCGACCAAAGTCATCTATGGTAAGGAAGAGGGGCAGAGTGCAGTCGACCAAAGTCACCTATGGTAAGGAAGAGGGGCAGAGTGCAGTCGACAAAGTCATCTATGGTAAGGAAGAGGGGGTATGAGTGAAGTCGACTAAAAGTCACCTATGGTAAGGAAGGGGGCAGAGTGCAGTCGACTAAAGTCATCTATGGTAAGGAAGAGGGGGTATGAGTGCAGTCGACTCAAGTCACCTATGGTAAGAAAGTGGGCAGAGTGCAGTCGACCAAAGTATCTATGGTAAGGAAGAGGGGGTATGAGTTGAAGTCGACTAAAGTCACCTATGGTAAGGAAGAGGGGCAGAGTGCAGTCGACCAAAGTCATCTATGGTAAGGAAGAGGGGCAGAGTGCAGTCGACCAAAGTCATCTATGGTAAGGAAGAGGGGGTATGAGTGAAGTCGACTAAAGTCACCTATGGTAAGGAAGAGGGGCAGAGTGCAGTCGACTAAAGTCACCTATGGTAAGAAAGTGGGGCAGAGTGCAGTCGACCAAAGTCATCTATGGTAAGGAAGAGGGGTATGAGTGAAGTCGACTAAAGTCACCTATGGTAAGGAAGAGGGGCAGAGTGCAGTCGACCAAAGTCATCTATGGTAAGGAAGAGGGGCAGAGTGCAGTCGACCAAAGTCATCTATGGTAAGGAAGAGGGGGTATGAGTGAAGTCGACTAAAGTCACCTATGGTAAGGAAGAGGGGCCAGAGTGCAGTCGACTAAAGTCACCTATGGTAAGAAAGTGGGGCAGAGTGCAGTCGACCAAAGTCTTTCTATGGTAAGGAAGAGGGGGTATGAGTGAAGTCGACTAAAGTCACCTATGGTAAGGAAGAGGGGCAGAGTGCAGTCGACCAAAGTCATCTATGGTAAGGAAGAGGGCAGAGTGCAGTCGACCAAAGTCATCTATGGTAAGGAAGAGGGGGTATGAGTGCAGTCGACCAAAGTCATCTATGGTAAGGAAGAGGGGCAGAGTGCAGTCGACCAAAGTCATCTATGGTAAGGAAGAGGGGGTATGAGTGCAGTCGACTAAAGTTGCCTATGGTAAGGAAGAGGGGTATGAGTGAAGTCGACCAAAGTCACCTATGGTAAGGAAGAGGGGCAGAGGCAGTCGACCAAAGTCATCTATGGTAAGGAAGAAGGGGGTATGAGTGCAGTCGACTAAAGTTGCCTATGGTAAGGAAGAGGGGTATGAGTGAAGTCGACAAAGTCACCTATGGTAAGGAAGAGGGGGTATGAGTGTAGTCGACTCAAGTCACCTATGGTAAGGAGAGGGGGTATGAGTGCAGTCGACTAAAGTCACCTATGGTAAGGAAGAGGGGGTATGAGTGAATGGTTAGGAAAAGGTTAAACCTGAAGTAACCAAAAGGTGAGTCTTTAAGAGAGATTTGAATGAGTCAGTCGAGGTAGCTTTACATATATGAAGAGGAAGATTGTTTCATGGTGATGGTGCGGCTACAGCAAAAGGTCTGAGGCTCCGGGTCTGAGGCAGGATTTGAACCGGGGTCCACAGAGATGAAAGGCAAGGAAAGAAACCACAGAGCTAACCGAGCCAATATTTTTAAGCCCTCTCACAAAATGATATTTGAAATGTTCAAATAAAAAAAACTCTCTGCAATCATGAATTGAATTCCTTACTTTGATTTTGCCTTGATGGTACAAAGCAAGGCCCAGCAGGTGATAAATATCTGGCTGGTGTCTGTTGATTCGAACGGACTCCAAGAAGTCTTTTGTCGCTCCGATGTAATCCTACAAGAAAATCAAGATAATACAGATCTAATATCAGGCATGGCACCATAAAGACAAGAGCTGGCCATC
Organism: Pycnopodia helianthoides; assembly: GCA_032158295.1. Taxonomy (NCBI): domain Eukaryota; kingdom Metazoa; phylum Echinodermata; class Asteroidea; order Forcipulatida; family Asteriidae; genus Pycnopodia; species Pycnopodia helianthoides. The sequence continues at coordinate 21,280,493 of CM063243.1, forward strand.
GAGCTAGACATAGTTCAGATCATTGAAACGAAAAGGGTTATCCTACTTTGGGCACATCCTAAGGATACCAAACTCTAGATAGCCAAAGAGCACTCTGGAAGGTGGCGTAGCTGGAAATAGACTCCCAGACGACCCCACATGAGCAAGTTCGGCAGGGCAACTAGACTTGACCAGAGCGGTATAATGGGACCAGAGACTGTTACGTAGCTCTCAAATTCACCATAGTTGACCATGCTCCAGTGCATGGTTCGATAACTCCCTGTGCTCTATGGTTTCTGGTTAGTCTAGTCGGTCTAGTCAAGTTTAGTCGCCACCCGAACTTGCTCCATGCGGTGGATTGACACTATGCAATCAAGCAGTAGTGCCAGAGGGCATCCACTTTACAACAGAAGCTGGCAGGAAGGCTGGAAACCGTCAGCTCTGGAGAAGTTTTCATTATGAAGCAGCCATCTCTGGGCATAACCTGAGAGGACGGCCTCCTCCTCCTCCTAAATGAGGACTGAAATGAAAATAATTTAGGAGAATGGACCCTATGCAGTGACATCATCACAACACCACCGGCCGGGACTACTACAATTGCTTAGGGGACTTCTTGTTATTAGCTTCACTGCCGCGGAGTGAGTTCTTAATTGGTTTCATTGTTGCGACCAGCCTGCTCTAGTCATCGTCAGGAGTAACATGGTCAAATTTCCTTCCTTTTAAAGAACACCATAGTCGGTTTGATATAGTCAATCTCCCTGTGCTCTATGGTTTCTGGTTAGTCTAGTCGGTCTAGTCTAGTCGGTCTAGTCTAGTCAAGTTTAGTCGCCACCCGAACTTGCTCCATGCGGTGAATTGACACTGTGCAATCAAGATGCAGTGCCAGAAACCATAGAGCACAGGGAGATTGACTATATCGAACCGACTATGGTGTTCTTTAAAAGGAAGGAAATTTGACCATGTTACTCCAACACTAATAGCATTGCAGGCTTCAGTCTCCTGACGATGACTTAGAGCAGGCTAGTCGAAATGATGAAACCAATTGAGAACTCACTCCGTTCTTTTAAAGAACACGTCACATTTTGGGCACGCTGTAGCTGCTTCAGGAGACACTGTGACAATTCATAAAGTAATGAATTACTGTTGTCCAACCAGGATGCGATCAAAGCCTGCACAACTATTGAGGCAGCATCATCCGGAAGCACCTCCTTATACTTTGAACAATTTTCTGTTATAGTAAGCACCCAAATATGCTTACCGGTAAACACCCAAATATGCTTAACGGTAAACAGCTTTGTGAAATTGGGACCCATGGTAACTTTTGCCAAGCAAATAAATACCGTTAAATAATATGGTACACTGCTGGTCAGACTTTCGCACACTTTACCTCATCTCTGAAGTACACGGTTGCTCTGTGTGCATACAGCTTAGCGGTTGGCTTGATTGTTATTGCCTTGGTCATGTCTGACATGGCTTCCTTGTGCATCCCAAGAGCTGAATACACCTGTGCATAAAAAACAACAACAATACCTTAGACAATAATGTTTGAAGAGGGGCTCCGAGGTCAAGTTCAGTTTTGTGATTGACTGATTTTCCAGTAGATAGAGTCCTTATAAAAAAAGGGGGAAAAGATTACAAGTCTCTAACCTCATGTTAAAGCGGTGTAAAAATGCTACTGTGTTTGATACCCTTCAAATGACTCTCAGACCCCTCCGCAAATGACTCTCAGATCCCCTCAGCAAATAACTCTCAGACCCCTCAGCAAATGACTCTCAGACCCCTCAGCAAGTGACTCTAGGACCCCTCAGCAAGTGACTCTCAGACCCCTCAGCAAGTAACTCTAGGACCCCTCAACAAGTGACTCTAGGACCCCTCAGCAAGTAACTCTAGGACCCCTCAACAAGTGACTCTAGGACCCCTCAGCAAGTAACTCTAGGACCCCTCGGCAAGTAACTCTAGGGCCCCTCAAAAAAGCGACTCTAGGACCCCTCAGCAAGTGACTCTAGGACCCCTCAACAAGTGACTCTCAGACCCCTCAGCAAGTGACTCTAGGACCCCTCAGCAAGTGACTCTTAGACCCCTCAGTAAATGACTCTAGGACCCCTCAGTAAATGACTCTAAGACCCCTCAGTAAATGACTCTCAGACCCCTCAGTAAATGACTCTAGGACCCCTCGGCAAATGACTCTAGGACCCCTCAGCAAGTGACTCTAGGACCCCTCAGCAAATGACTCTCAGACCCCTCAGCAAGTGACTCTAGGACCCCTCAGCAAATGACTCTCAGACCCCTCAGTAAACGACTCTAGGACCCCTCAGCAAATGACTCTCAGACCCCTCAGTAAATGACTCTAGGACCCCTCAGCAAATGACTCTAGGACCCCTCAGCAAGTGACTCTAGGACCCCTCAACAAATGACTCTCAGACCCCTCAGTAAATGACTCTAGGACCCCTCAGTAAATGACTCTAAGACCCCTCAGTAAATGTCTCGCAGACCCCTCAGTAAATGACTCTAGGACCCCTCAGCAAATGACTCTCAGACCCCTCAGCAAGTGACTCTAGGACCCCTCAACAAGTGACTCTAGGACCCCTCAACAAGTGACTCTAGGACCCCTCAGCAAATGACTCTCAGACCCCTCAGCAAGTGACTCTAGGACCCCTCAACAAGTGACTCTAGGACCCCTCAGCAAATGACTCTCAGGCCCATCAGCAAGTGACTCTAGGACCCCTCAGCAAGTGACTCTAGGACCCTTCAACAAGTGACTCTAGGACCCCTCAGCAAGTGACTCTAGGACCCCTCATCAAGTGACTATAGGACCCCTCAGCAAATGACTCTCAGACCCCTCATCCAGTGACTCTAGGACCCCTCAGCAAGTGACTCTAGGACCCCTCAGCAAGTGACTCTAGGACCCCTCAACAAGTGACTCTAGGACCCCTCAGCAAGTGACTCTAGGACCCCTCAACAAGTGACTCTAGGACCCCTCAGCAAATGACTCTCAGACCCCTCAGCAAGTGACTCTAGGACCCCTCAGCAAGTGACTCTAGGACCCCTCAACAAGTGACTCTAGGACCCCTCAACAAGTGACTCTAGGACCCCTCAGCAAATGACTCTCAGGCCCATCAGCAAGTGACTCTAGGACCCCTCAGCAAGTGACTCTAGGACCCCTCAACAAGTGACTCTAGGACCCCTCAGCAAGTGACTCTAGGACCCCTCAACAAGTGACTCTAGGACCCCTCAACAAGTGACTCTAGGACCCCTCAGCAAGTGACTCTAGGACCCCTCAGCAAATGACTCTCAGACCCCTCAGCAAGTGACTCTAGGACCCCTCAGCAAGTGACTCTAGGACCCCTCAGCAAATGACTCTCAGACCCCTCAGCAACTGACTCTAGGACCCCTCAACAAGTGACTCTAGGACCCCTCAACAAATGACTCTAGGACCCCTCAACAAGTGACTCTAGGACCCCTCAGCAAATGACTCTCATTCCCCTTAGCAAATGACTCTCTAGATCTGCCCCTGGTGTGTTGGCTGTAATACACTAATTGGAGTACACCCAAAATAATTATTTTCACAGCTTTTCTTTTATTGAGTATGTTTGACTCAAAGATCTCACCTCTGCTCGTTTTTCCCACCCTTCCTCTGCATCTGGCATCAGCTCAATTGCTTTGGTGAAGTCCTGCAGAGCAAGCTCTGCATTCACTGGAAACTAATAAGAGAAAAAAAAACATCAACCAGAAAAGTGAGAAACGATTCAAACATTTAACAGAAAACCTCCTTGTCCCATGTCTTCACATGGTGTCTCAACAAACCTCACTAGATTGTATTCCCACTACGCAAAGTTTCAAATCCTATGTGTGCATTTCAGGCAAAGTGCACAGGTTTAAAGGCTCACCATGTCTTGACAAACAATTTAACTCAAAAAATGGCAGACCATGAGCAGAGAGTAGCCGCGTTTGACGTCAGTGCAATGAGTTTATAGTACTAATCCTGCTTACTTAACTTGTTTACAGTGAACAAATTTCAATTGCTCAAAAGGTAAGTTGAAAATCTTTATTTTGTTTAGTGCAGAGGTTTTTTTTTATCAGAGTAGGGAAGAAACTTTGGATAAGCCACCTCCAGTCAATGAGAAAATGATTAATAACTTTTTGTCTTGGCATTATAATTTTTTTGCAGGTGAATTTTAAGAATTGTTCTTATTCACTTTATTAATTTTTTTTTGTGCTTTTCCCGCCTTTGATTTTGTATTTTTCTCTTTCCACTCATCTGATTACACAAGTCATTTTCTTCGACACTACTGGCACCTTTTATCTCCTGAGTGATTACTTTTCTTTATTCATCTCATGCTGCTTCTCCTGACTGCATTCTGCTCCTTTATTTCACTCTTTTTCAACCCGACTGCTTCTATTGTTAAATATATTTCTGGTAATGAAACCAAGGATGCCTCATCAGCGATCTTAATCATTGTAGCTCGCAAGCCCGAGAATAACTGTAAACAAGGGTGCTTGCTATGTGAGACCAGAAACACCGGGGTTAACCCCCTACTCTTCTCCGATAATTGTTCTGAGTTATTTTATGTGCACTACCAATCCTAGTACATGGGACCTACAGCTTAATGTCCCATCCGAAGGAAAAAAAAAGCAAAATGGTAGAGTATCTTGCTGAAGGACACAGGTGTCAAAGACCAGGACTCAAACCCACACTCTGCTGATGAGAAACACCACAGCTCAAGTCCGGTGCTCTTAACCACTCGGCCATGACATGCCACGAGTCTACTTGTATGGTATGAATTTCGTTGTCATGTCAGAACATGAGGCAATATTGACAATATTTGCGGGTAAATTAAAATGTCTGAACAACTAAAGAGCAACTTACCCGGACACCCTTCTTGGCATATGCAGCCCCTCTTGTGTAGTAGGCACCTACCAGGTCAGGGTGGTCAACCACAACATAGTTCAGGTGGTAAATAGCATCATCATAGCGACCCGTGTTGAGCAGAACAACTCCATAGGCTAATGGGGTTATTGGAAGAAGCAAACTCTACGTCATCAAGTTGTAATCACAAAACTTTGGTGGTTGTTGCACCAAACTGTCTTCACTGGTTTATTTTACATTAAAAGGGAAGGTACATGTGCATGTGTAGAATCTGTTTTTAAAAGATCACATTCATTCTTATCATAATTGAAAAATATATTTTTCATCCAAACGGGCTATTAAATTCTTTAAAAACTTGGATGTTTAAATGATTTTAGAAATTTGGGAACAAATTTTTTTTTTATTATATTATTATATTAAAGGTATTGTACATTTTTGGCAACAGCTCAAAATCAGTGTCCATATTTTGTGTGATTAAACATATGCATGAACAAACAAACCTGTGAAAGTTTGAGCTCAATTGGTCATCGAGGTCACGAGAAAATAGTGAAAAGAGATCTTATGTGTTTTCTGTTTTTTCAAATTATCGCGCGTGATAATTACTATTGTTTTACTCGTTTCTCAGAAACGATAGCATTTTAGGCAGAAATATTTTAAGGAACTCTTTCTACCATTACTTACTTTAAATCATGTAAGTTATGTGTGAATCTGTGAACATTGTGTTTTTCGATCTTACCAATAGTGTACAGGGCCTTTAAGGGAAATATAAATAAACCGTTGGGGGTGAACACAAACAAAATTGACCGCAAGGAATTTGAACCTGTGACCTCCGAATTGACATGCCAGTGCTCTACCAACTGAGGTATCTTACCCTATGTTGGCGGTCTCTCTTTTATGTAATAACTATGTTCAAAGGGTGCCAGTCAGAGGTCGTACATTATTTTTATTCGTAAACAAAAACGCCTCGCAAAATTTAAGTTGTTAGATCACACAATTCTTGTTGAGTTGTTGCGTTTGCTCTCTCCATAGATATGACACAGCGGGAGAGCCCGGGCCTGCAGTAACTGGGTGAGAGTTCATAATTCTATGCACAGCCACAGGCCTGTTCTAAGGAATGTGTGAAAATGGCACCCCGATACTCAGTTCTCATTTCAATCTAGCCCGGCGTACATTGTCTAGTAAAAAATGCTCTGGGCTAGTAAACACCACTTCTCAACTTGCCCTGTGGGCTACTAAAAACTGTGCAACCTACTTGTTTAAAGTGCTCACTTCTTCCTTTTCAGATGTGAATAACTAATGTGTTAACCCTCCTACTCTCAGTGACTCTTGGCAACATTTTCCAGTGAGTTGACCAACCATTTGAAACCATTCGACTGCCAAGGTTGTGTACGGTGGCACAACTGTGCACAGAACTAACTGTGTACTGTGTACATGCATTCCCTCATGGTATCATATTGCAGGCTGGCATAGTTTATCTATCATTCAAAACCACAGTGAATGGTATTGAATGGTCAGACAGCAAGAGGGTTAATCGTTATTGAGTGTGTGAATATAACTTCATTTGATCATTAAACTGGTTGCGATCGTTAACATTAACACATCAGAACATTACATTTATGGCAATTCCTGTTTGAAATCTGGGCTACTAAAACTTCTGGGGGCAAGTAAAATGTACAGTTTACTGGCCCGCGGGCTACTTTACAAAAAGCTTAGCGCAAGGCCTGTACTTTATTCTTGCAAGACGAGGCATTTACTTGCTCATCAAAAGGCACCTCTATGAAGAAAATGTCTTTTCTAACTGGCACATTTCAAAGAGCACCAAGGCAATAAACCAGGAGTAAGATGCAATTGCCTCCATGAAGCACCCGGCCTTAATAAGGTAGTGCAAAATGTGTGCAGAATTCCAGAAAATACAAGAACGCTCGATTTCCGCTGAAGTTACTACGTCTAAAATGTCAACTGACTCAATTCACCCGACATCATCATCACAATAATCTTGGCTGTGCCATCTTAGGAGTCAGTATACCTCGTGTTGTACAGTTTGGTGTGGTTTTTGGGTGATGCAGCCTTAATGGGCACACCTGTTGACTCCAGAGTGGTGAGTGTGGCACAGTCGCCCACGTGTAAGGCTGTGCAATGGGTCAATAGTGCCTATTTTGCACGCAAGGAATTTTTCCAAATTTGTCATTCTGGTGTGGGTGTGTGAGTTTGTAGTGACATTCAACCGAGGACTTACAACAAAAGGGACATTAGGTCAACGTTTGCTATCACAAAGGAAAACAATGGGGTCCATGTTTGTCAGGACAAAGAGTTGAACAAAGGAGGGTCCACGATTGGAGGTCATTACACACTTGAGTGTGTGTGTGTGTGTGTGAAAATGAATAATTATTACTTACCCAATTGGTAATCCACCTTTCGGTTGCCCGTAGCAAAAGGAACTAATCCTTTCTCCACCATTGCAAGAGAGTACGTCTGGTGGGAATAAACAAGAGACGATGAAATTTCTCCCAAACACTGTCATGCTCGTTAGTTTATTCGATGCGGTTCTTCAACATGTTTAAAACCATAGAAGCATTTCAAAGGTATTAATTGGATGGGGACAGCATTACGCATAACTTCTTCCAAGCTAATCTATAATAAACTTTGTGGTCATTTTTGTTGTGTTAAAGGCAGGGTATTCTTTTGGTAATTGTCAAAGACCAGTATCCTCACTTGGTGTATCCCAACATAAGCAAAAACAACAAACTTGGGCTCAATTGGTCAACGCACTTGCAAACAAATAATGACAGAAAAAAAACACCTGTTTTTGTATAGAATTCTGTGCTTTCAGATGCCTGAGAAAGGCTTGAAGCCTGAAGCCTTTTTCAGAATCCAACTTATTTTAGAAAAATTACCTCTTTCTCTAAAACTACATTACCCATGGGTGTCGTTTCTAACAATATAATATCAACAGCTCTCCAGTGCTCTTTACCAAGTAAGTTTTCACGGTCATTAACTTTTGATCAATGGCAAATTGGCAACATTCTAAATCATACAAGTTATTTATAAAAACCACATCTCTGATAACTATGGTCAATTTTTTTCTTCTTCCGTGATTTATTGCGAGTAACCGTAGAAATACCTGTATCGTGTTAGCACTCTTTGGTTGCCGGGAAATAATTACCTCAACGATTTTTGGATCACTAGTCTCCTCAACCCAAGATGCAGCCATCTGTGCACAGGCTCCCGGTATCATCCGTGCATCTCCCGATTCTAGATGGAAATTGAGAACAAAACTAAGTCAATCTAGATTAAATTCAGGACTGGAATTTCAACTTTGAGAGGGGCAAGGCCAGTTTGACTTTTCAAAGGGCACTTCCATTGGAAAATCTTTAAGTCTCAGGGAAACTTTTGAAGGGGCACCAAGGCCAAGACAACACAGGAATTCCAGACCTGTCAATCAGTTCACTGATCAACCTTCGAAATAAGCATTATTCATGTTAATCAAAAGACAAATTTTGATCAAATTGATATGAGCTATTGATCAGGGGCGCGTTGTGGCTGAACATTTTAGAGGGCACTGAATTCCGTCTGCTGAGTCATCACAATATGGGTTCAAATCTTGGCCCCTGTGTGGAAGGAGATTCTGTCCCCCCGGAGATTTTGTCCAGCATGATTATATATTCTGCTAAATTGTACTCATATATGCATCCAATATTTGCATAGTGGACTCTGTCAAGTAAAATGTAGAAGGGGAACCAAAATTAAAACTTGCAGGCTTACGATAGCTTTGGTTACCTCAGACCCTATTCTCAGTACCGACTGAAAAATGTCAAAATGTTTGAAAAAAGGGCTAGTAGGGTAGGGCTAAGGTAACCAAGGCTAGGACAGTTGGTGTTTGTGACATCATTAGGACACTTTGCCGCTGATCGTACCACATGCTTGGACGAGTTCTCCCACGGTGAAAGGCTGCATGAGATGTGGAGTGACGCTCAGGCCGCAGTGCGCACAACTGCTCTCCTTGTAATCAGCTACACTTGGGTTGCTGAACTGATTTAGTTCCAGTGATCCACCTCTTCCACGACTTAGCTGCAGCAGCGACAGGAGTATCAAGATACAAAAACTCATTTATCACACCGCTAGTGATAGTTGACAGAATTTGGGCCAAGAATTTCAAAATCGTCATACACAAGATTACAATAATTTATCAAATCATTCAAAAATCTTGTGATTTCAAAGAACAATTGTAAAACATAAGTTAGTTATTAAGGAGTTTGAAGCCAAAAAATAATTAAATCAAAAATGATGTATCATAACAATTAACAGTACAAATTGTGTGAAACATAACAATTATTACATGTATGGGAAATGGCTGGGCAGTGCCTTGTACCTTGTAGTTGTACCGTTGTACTTATAAACCTCCGAGGGGCTTTTTCCAAATCTCGGCTCGGATTGGGCTCCAGCTCCAGCTCCATTTGACGTTCAAACCATTATGCAAAATGCAAGCTGCTCCACAATTCATAACAGAGCTCAAGCCGGAACCCACGCCGTGGTTTGGAAAAGGCCCTACGACTCCTCATGGGGGTATAACCTGGGTGGGAGGGTTGATGAGAGAGTGGGGCTTTATTATTGTTGCAATAATCCTAACAACAATCGTAACCCTCCATATACTTATAGGCTCCATCCCGATGGTCGCACAGGATGGAGGAGGGTTTTGATTATCGCCACTTCACCATTTGGCATTAGTAATAGTATACTCAAGTGCTACTAAATTAGTACAGTATCCGCATCTGTTCGCTACTGTGCAAACTTCATCTGGTGGATATCCAGCACTAAGTAAGTAGTTAAAGCAGGTTCGAAAATTTGCTACAGACTAGACGTAGCGCCAACTGTGTTTTGACAAAAGTTCCACAACTGTGATGGGCTCAGTCAGTGTATTGATTGACTGCTAAAGTGCAATGCTATACAATTTCAATAATCACACAGTCCTTTTTCTCCGAGTCCATCACCAGTGCATAAAGATACTTGAGGTCCAAGACTGCAAGAGAAGAAGACAAAATTGTGTTCTCTAACTAATCAATGACTGACCTGTCTCTGCTGTTCATGAATTACTTTATCAAGAATTTCTTTCGGTATACTCAGTGATACTTTTTGCGTTTCTGGGTTGCATTGATTGTGTTTATTATCGCCATTCATCTGATACATCACGTCCACGTTCACTTTGACATTGCTGTCTTTGGCGGTAATGACTGTCAGTGTCAGAACGTGAGCAACTATCACGAAGGTGGTGCACCTATACATGAAACACTTGAGCAGTTTGGCCATCCTTGATGAATAAATCTGTAATTATTCTGTTTATTTTCTCACAGTACAACATGGTTTGAAGCAACAACTCACTGACGTTTACTTTTCAATGTGGCACACCGACTAAGCAATGGACTGAGTGACTAACCCGACCCCTGATGCTAGCTAGCTCAACAGGTTTCCCTATCCGTCCCATCGTACGTAGGCCTACCACACATCGTGCCTAGTTATCGCTGACCTCCCTGTATCTCTTGGGGTCTGGCAAAGTTGGATGAGTTGGCAACGTGCCAACCTCGTTCCCAGGGATGATCGATCTCGCCGCGCCATTTTGTCCAGCATGCCTTGCTTGCTCATAAGCGTCTTACAAGTTCAAGGTTCAAAAAGTAAAGAAGGCATTTATCACTCAGCAAAAGCGATCGGTTTAAAGAATACAACTTAAAACAAGATTAAAGCAAACATGACACTGCATTTATAGGAACATTACAGAATTGGTTTTTGCTAACAAAACAGTTGCTGGCAGTGTAAGCACTTTATGTAATCCACCATATACATAAACTGACAAACCTGTAGAAGTTTGAGATCGATCGGCCATCTGGGTCACGAGAAAATAGTGAAAAACCGATTACACATTTGCATTGAGCTCACTGAGCGATAAACTCCAATCGGAAAATTAGTTTATTCATTTCTCATCAAATATGGCATTTCAGACAGAAATATTTCAAGGGATGTTTTCTACTATCATCATCCTTCGACCGTGTAAGTTTTATGTAAATCTGTGATCAAAAGTTACAATATTTTTTTTTCTTACCAATTCTGTAATGTTCCTTTAAGAAGCAGAGCTTGTATTGTAGGCAATGGTCCCTAAATACATTCATTTGCACTGAGACAGAGAATATCAATTTGGTGAACCAAAATGTCCAAGTGCCATACAAGCGTTCAGAATTTTTAAACAAGCGTTCACGCAAAGAGTCTACTTCACTTTTGGGAGCCAAACAGCGTTGTTTTTCAGTAACTGTTTCTATCTCTGGTACTGAATCTAGTTTTAAAAGCTATTACATGTACATGTGGTGTCCCCAAGGGCGTCGATTGCTACTGAAAAGTAGGGGGGACGGGCGAGCAAGTCATGAACAATTTGTCGTTTTTCTTTTGTTTTAATTGATATTTTTTTGTTGTGTAGGGGAAAAGTGAATCATACAGAGACTAGTGTGCCCACAAAAAATTTGTTTTGATGGTTTTGTATATAAGCATCATATAGAGTGTTTTTAGAGGACTAGCACAACAAATAGTAGTACCGGAGCTCACTCAAAGTGTTCAAAAAGCTTTAGTTATAGTAAATTATAAAAATCTTCCCTTTTAATTGAGAATCATGTATGGAAACTAAAGCTTTAAAGAACGCATGAGGCGATGGGGGTTGTGGTTAAGTTAAAGGGCAAAACCAGAAGGGGAACAGGTGTTGGTAGGGGGTGGGGTCTGGAAAGGATGGTTTGTGTGAAGAGGAGACTGCCAAAATAAACTTGAGTGAAATGCACCATGGAGCAGGAATTTCGGAACCAGATCCGGTGCTAGTGTAGAGAGGGAATAATTTCAACCACCTCCATGCTTCAACATACTTTGCTTTGGTTAATAGCCACTTTAGTTTCCGCCCCCTGGATAAAAACTTTCTTAGTAAGTTTCCCCCTGGTAAAATAACACTGTGATAAGATACACCTTACAACAATAGCCCCTTTGATTAAGGACCCATTTCAGATAGCAGCCTGGCAGCACAAGGGGAACACTCCACATTTATGTGTTCTCCTGATCCCATCACAAGCTGTGATATTTTACCCCATGTTCAAGTCTTGCCTGTTTTCAAGTATTACTGCTATTTAACCGGTAAGTTCAACCCTTTTATATATTTATTTTCATTGATTGATTTGTTAAGAGGATATTACATTATATAAAGATGACTAAGTTTTCCTCCATGGGCTTTACACTGTTTGAAGTTTTCCTTAAAATGTGAACAGTACTTCGAGTCACCTGTACTTTATTTTGTAATGAGCCACATTCAATCTGCTGATAAGCTGATGTTTTTAATATACAATGTACTTGGCAGGAAAAAGTATTAGAACTGAGGTCATTCTTGTGTTTTTTAATTGCTGTATAATGTATTGGATTAATTATAGTTTTAGGCCCCTGTTTACTTGAGATTAAAATGGTAAAATTTTAGTTGTGATTTAACTGGCATTTCCAGAGATTGGTTTTTTTCTTCTCAGTACACTCAATTTGTTCCTTTTGGATTGGACCAGGAGTCCCACTTTAAAAGATGTATATATTGTTGAGAACTGTTAAAGCTATTTTCCTTGACTTTGATATATTTGAACTGCCCCAGACCTTTGCTCTATGCCCAGACCATGGAGGGAGTTCTTCCACGCTCAGACTTAAGCTGCTTTGTTTTAGAGAAATATGTGTATTGCCTGAGGGACTTTTGTGTATCAGAAGCTTAGACTTGTCTCTTAGTCCCTCTTTGAATGATTGCTAACAGATGTTGTTGTATTTATAGTTTGTCAGTATACTGTAGTTGCCTTTATTGTGGAAATACTTGGGACTAGTCTATTCCTTGCTAGAATGACATGTGTTCCACCTTATTTGCTCATTAGGTATTCAGTGAAGTTTGAGTTTGTCTCACACACTGTAGCCTGGGTTGTAACTCTGGACAGTGTTTACATTAAGAAGGATTGGTAGTGAAAAGGCTAAATGTCTATTGTAGATTTTAATCATTTACATTGGAGTAGTTAACTCATGTATAATCCAGACGACAGTTTTGCTTTATGTTGCCATTTACGTATTTCCTTCTTTCTATTTTTGTTTTATTTAACCGGTTTTAAAGCCATTTTGATTTTAATTTGTAACCTTCTTTGGCACTGTGTTTTGTTGTTTTTATTTTATTTTAGTGGTTTCTATAAATTCCTTTTTTTAAGTATTCTGGGTTCAGTTAAAAGGGGTTACTATTGGTCTTGGTTTAGAGTTCCCTGTCTATTGCTATATCTCGATCACTGGTTTCGCTTTTGCCTCATAATCAATAAAGTAATTTTTATATTTTTTTCTTTGTTGAGAACCCTACATATTGAGTTGTCGTCCCACTTCTTGCATTTCCTCGCGTCTTTACCCTATTCGATCCTTAGATTAAGTGAGTTTCCCCAAGGTTTAGTTTTATTTTCATTTATTTCAAAGTGTACCCTTTTTCCGGGTTACATTTTTTTTGGTGGAGAATCCGGGTAGGGTTTATGTTCCCTTAGAACTTAGCCAGGTTTTGTCAAAAAGTAGGGATGGTCATTAGTTTTAGGGTTACAAACACAGTGCCAGAGTTTCGGAAGCATTCTATTTCACTATGGTTGAAGGGCCGAGTTCCACATTTTTGTCTGACGGGACGCCATACATCTCTCCTCCCCCTGGATTTGGTTGTTTCGATGAAATTCTTCAACCAGTGGTTAAGCCGTCTTTGACCACCCTTCAGATGTGTGGTTTTGACCCACAACCAGCAGAAAGACCCTCAGTTACGTCGATGGAGGAGCCTGCTAAGGAGAGGAGCTTGCTAGAGACGGTGAAGGATCTCCTTGGAGACATTGTTGCTCAGCAGCAACAACAAGGAGAACTGTTGCTGAGATTGCAGATGCAAATGGATGGTCATCAGCGCCAGAGGGGAAGTTCTGCTCGGAGCATTGAAGATTCCAGAAGTTGCCAGAGGCAATGGCGTGAATTTCAAGGCCAGTCCAAACCAACAACAGTTTATTATAGTCCTTCATTGTTTAAGAAGCAGGAAGAGCCAACTCCAGAAGTGGGAAAGTCACCCCAACCTACTACCCCTCAGGATGTGCGAACAGCTCAACTGGGAGATGAGGACATCACAAAGGTGGCGAAGATGAAGACCACTAGCCAAAAGCCTAGCCCTCATCAGATGGTTAAGGAACCAGGAGCAGTTAAGAGGCTGCTACGTTCTTGGGATAACCTAGAGATGAGAGGAGGTACTTTGTGCTATCGGCAAGACAGGGTAGAGCCCGAGTACCTGGAGGTTTTGCCAAAGTCAATCAAGTGGAAGGTTTTCCGTAATCTGCAAATTTCATGCAACATGAAGGGGTTTCGGGATATCATACAGATGGCACGACTTAATTATTATTGGCCTTGATTTTTGTGTAGTTGATTTCTTGTTAAGTTTTTGCTGTAAATTCATTGTAGTTTTTATTTTGTATTTTTTAACATTGTTGAGGACAACAATGCATTTTAAATGGTGGTGAGTGTAGAGAGGGAATAATTTCAACCACCTCCATGCTTCAACATACTTTGCTTTGGTTAATAGCCACTTTAGTTTCCGCCCCCTGGATAAAAACTTTCTTAGTAAGTTTCCCCCTGGTAAAATAACACTGTGATAAGATACACCTTACAACAATAGCCCCTTTGATTAAGGACCCATTTCAGATAGCAGCCTGGCAGCACAAGGGGAACACTCCACATTTATGTGTTCTCCTGATCCCATCACAAGCTGTGATATTTTACCCCATGTTCAAGTCTTGCCTGTTTTCAAGTATTACTGCTATTTAACCGGTAAGTTCAACCCTTTTATATATTTATTTTCATTGATTGATTTGTTAAGAGGATATTACATTATATAAAGATGACTAAGTTTTCCTCCATGGGCTTTACACTGTTTGAAGTTTTCCTTAAAATGTGAACAGTACTTCGAGTCACCTGTACTTTATTTTGTAATGAGCCACATTCAATCTGCTGATAAGCTGATGTTTTTAATATACAATGTACTTGGCAGGAAAAAGTATTAGAACTGAGGTCATTCTTGTGTTTTTTAATTGCTGTATAATGTATTGGATTAATTATAGTTTTAGGCCCCTGTTTACTTGAGATTAAAATGGTAAAATTTTAGTTGTGATTTAACTGGCATTTCCAGAGATTGGTTTTTTTCTTCTCAGTACACTCAATTTGTTCCTTTTGGATTGGACCAGGAGTCCCACTTTAAAAGATGTATATATTGTTGAGAACTGTTAAAGCTATTTTCCTTGACTTTGATATATTTGAACTGCCCCAGACCTTTGCTCTATGCCCAGACCATGGAGGGAGTTCTTCCACGCTCAGACTTAAGCTGCTTTGTTTTAGAGAAATATGTGTATTGCCTGAGGGACTTTTGTGTATCAGAAGCTTAGACTTGTCTCTTAGTCCCTCTTTGAATGATTGCTAACAGATGTTGTTGTATTTATAGTTTGTCAGTATACTGTAGTTGCCTTTATTGTGGAAATACTTGGGACTAGTCTATTCCTTGCTAGAATGACATGTGTTCCACCTTATTTGCTCATTAGGTATTCAGTGAAGTTTGAGTTTGTCTCACACACTGTAGCCTGGGTTGTAACTCTGGACAGTGTTTACATTAAGAAGGATTGGTAGTGAAAAGGCTAAATGTCTATTGTAGATTTTAATCATTTACATTGGAGTAGTTAACTCATGTATAATCCAGACGACAGTTTTGCTTTATGTTGCCATTTACGTATTTCCTTCTTTCTATTTTTTGTTTTATTTAACCGGTTTTAAAGCCATTTTGATTTTAATTTGTAACCTTCTTTGGCACTGTGTTTTGTTGTTTTTATTTTATTTTAGTGGTTTCTATAAATTCCTTTTTTTAAGTATTCTGGGTTCAGTTAAAAGGGGTTACTATTGGTCTTGGTTTAGAGTTCCCTGTCTATTGCTATATCTCGATCACTGGTTTCGCTTTTGCCTCATAATCAATAAAGTAATTTTTATATTTTTTTCTTTGTTGAGAACCCTACATATTGAGTTGTCGTCCCACTTCTTGCATTTCCTCGCGTCTTTACCCTATTCGATCCTTAGATTAAGTGAGTTTCCCCAAGGTTTAGTTTTATTTTCATTTATTTCAAAGTGTACCCTTTTTCCGGGTTACACTAGCAAAGATAGATTGGCAGCTAGAGAGAGTGAAGGGAAGACACATGTCGGTGTGGTCTCTGGTAGTAAATCATCACCTGACTGTTTGGATGTTGCTTTTTGGTGGACGACAAGTGTCTCCGTTATCCAAGTACTCAAGGCAATGGTTAGAACAGAGCTAATTTTTGATGTTTTTATGTAACCACGTGCATGAAAGAGAGGGTTTTTTTAAGGGGGGGTTGGAAGGGGAAGGGGTTGTTGGAACTCGCTAAAAAGAACTTTTGTTTCTGTTGGAACGTAGCCACTGAAAAGAATTTTATAATATCCATTTTAATGTGCTTCGGGAGTCCGGCGTTTATCGTGTGTCTTCGAAAAAACACTGCTTCTTCCACATGGCCCAAACTGCACTACATTTTGTGCATTGTGCGATTGTAACAAACACGTGCGCGCACACACAGACTTTCTTTGTGGAGGGATCATGTACCGTACATTATATAGCATACACAAATGACGCATAACTTGAATGCAAACAAGGTTTGTAAGCGGAATTTTGGCGTTTATGTCTTGGATGAAACTTGTCGGTTAATGTATGTATTATAGAAATGGAAATAGGCCCAAAATATCATTCTGCGCGTGGTCCATCAGAGCCAAATAAGAAAACATTTTACCGTTTAAAAATTTATAATGAAATATTGAATCAAGGAAATGGTGTATATATTTATATTTTGTTGCATATTTCTGATGAACAGTCAATCAAAAAGTGGGGGGACATCTGATATGCTGTCCCCCCCCCAGTCTTAAAAGTGGGGGGACATGTCCCCCCCCCCCGTCCCCCACCCATCGACGCCCTTGGGTTTCCCACAGGGGTCTGTCCTCGGACTCCTATTGTTTCTAATTTATATTAACGATCTGGAGACAGCTGTAAATTGTAAACAGTCCAAATTTTAAACTTGTATTTTCCCGTGGGGCCCGAGGGGCCCAACTTGGTGGTAAGCAATGTCTGGCAATAGGGAGCTACAACATACAAGGATAAAATACCTCAGACTTACTGGATAACTTTTACTGTTGACCAAGTGAGCGAGCAATAGTTGTTTCATTATGTTTCACTGGACATTTTCGGTCGATCAAAAATAATGTTTCACACAAAAGAAAAAACGGGTCCAACTAAAGAGACGAAAACGTAGCGTCAAAATGTATCCGCAATGAATTTGTATTTTTGAAAGGAATACAGTTTTCACAAAGCTTTCTTGTTTGTATTGCAGTTTGTGTACACAAATTTATTTAATCTGACAGGATGTGCTTCTATGGCAACATATTACTCCACTTATTCAAATGTGCTGAGATTTGATCAGTATTTCAAATTTTGCTCAAAAAATACGTTTCAGCGAATTCTTCAATTTCATGGAAAAATTGTAGTTCACATTAGTTCACTTTGGAAATACTGGCTGTTTTTAGCATTTTTTATTTTACAGTGCGTCGTATGAAGCCAGCCAGGTTAGGTCGTTCGCAAGAATAACACAAAGATATTTGTAAGACGTAACAACATCAAGAGGTTCATCAGAATCTGCAAAAAGTAAGGGTTTAGCAATTGCTTTCTGGAGCGGGTGACATGCATAACTTTGCACTTGGTGGAGTTCAGTTGCATGATTATCACTGAACACCATTTGGAAATTGAGTTTAGGTCATCCTGCAAAATGGGACTGTATTCATTACATCTAATAATCCTATACAAAACGGTGTCATCGGCATATCGAGGAAGAGAAGACTGAACATGGTTTGGTAAGTCAGCTGTGAAGAAATTAAATAATATCGGACCAAGGACTGAGCCTTGGGGAACTCCTGAAGTTACTGGTATCCAGTCAGATCTAAGCGCCCGAAAAGATGACTCGCTGTTCTCTGTTGGAAAGAAAATTACTGATCCATGAAAGTATGTTACCGCAAATTCCATATTGGTGTAACTTATGAAGGAGGATAGAATGGTCGCACTTAAACGGCAAGAAAGATTGCATCAATTCGAGGAGGATTGGAAACATCAAGAGTTCGGGACCAAGTGTCAAAGAGGGAGGTTAACTGAGTAGTACAGGAACGTGTGGGTTGAAATCCATGTTGGGAGTCGGGGATGATATAATGCTGAGAAGAATGGTCAAGTAGTTTCTTGCTTATAAAACCTTCAAGCATTTTACAAGGAACAGAAGTAATAGGAAATAGGTCTATAATTACCAATGTGAGATTTATCGCCATGTTTAAACAGAGGAACAACATTCGCCTGTTTCCAGGTGTGGGGAACTACACCTGTTGAATGACTAAGATTAAATGTTAGTTAATGTTGGAACAATTGAAATGCCAGCTAGTTTCGTAATTTTTGGAGATATGCCATCCAAGCCAGGGGGGGGGGGTGGATGGATTAAGTTCATTGACAGCCTTCATTACATCTGCTTGAGAAATATGAAAATTATGGAGAGGGCTTATACAGGATGGGCAGAGCAGGAGTTGAAGTCTGGAGGATGTAGGAAGATTGCTGTGGAAAAAAAAGTTACTTTAGCAATTGCACTACAGAGGGTTTGGTTGTTAACGAAAGACCAAAAAACACTTGGGGTTGTCTTTACAATCTATGAACATAATCATTGTACGAATTCCTTGCCAATCGATTAACCAGCGATCGTAATTCGAGTTGACCTCGGACCGAGTTGACCATAACCAGTCCAATGATATGCGCGCACATTGGACTCATCAGTTTCAATTGTCAATATTCAACTCTGATAGAAAGGTTATATTTTACACAGAGTGCTAGCTAGCAAGACATTGTTCAGATGCGATGGGGAACCGATGCAATCGACAAGCTGCAGACGGATTAACTGCACAATTAGCAAGCAAGGCAGGCAAGGCAGGCTTTAGCGTCGGACTGGGACTGTGCATACTTTGTTGCCTGTTCTTACTAATACTAGCTATTAATGGTGTACGTTTTACCAATACCATCTTAGACAGAAGTGCTTATACGCACAAACGGTGAGTAGCAACATTCAGTGTAAAAATATGTATACCGGAAAATTTAAATTGCGTATAAATAGTGTGTTGTTCGTGTCATTAGCGAAACCATGGCGAAACCGACTTCGAAACATAGACTTCGAAAAGTAGAATACAATTATCCCTGCACACAAATATGCCTCGAAATTGCGTGGTTTTCCTTTGATTTTGCGAACTAACACGGTCGGCCATTATGTGGAAACTTGACTCCACAAAATGGCCGACCGTGTTAGTTCACGATGTAAAAGGAAAACAACGCAATTTCAAGGCAAATTTGTGTGGATTGTTGTATTCTACTTTTAAAACATCTTTTTAACCTTATGCATTTTATAACAAACGGTTACAAACGCTTTTTATTTTATAGACCAGATCCAAGGCAACGTGTACCTTTAAAACTTAAGGTAATGACTGCTGAAATAATTCGATATGAATGTATAACCGATAAATTAACATAAAACATGTCAACATTTCATCAAAGTCGGTGGTCAAGTTTACGCATAATTATCGCCCGCCCGCTTCCTTTTTTTTTTTTTAGGCCGCCTGGATTTATTTTTTTTTTTTTTCCCAATAATGAGGAAAAAAAAAAAAAAAATTACAACAAACGTCCCGTCGGAAAAATAAATACTTTATCCCAATGTGCGTCGTCGACCGATCGATAAATCACGGAGATTTCAGTGCAAAAGAAGTTCTATAAAACGGATCCTCCTAAAACGAACCGATTACGAATCCATGAAAATTGCTGTTGATGAAAACACTATTACTAAGGGCAGAGATGAGGGAAAAAGATTGTTCAAAAACGCAATTTTTACATACTTCACTACCGTGTTGTTGTTGAATTGTTGTTGTTTGTTTTTTTACACTTCGAAAATTGTGTACATTCTTACAAGTGGGCTAATGAAAAAAACTTGCGGGCGACCCAAAAGTTTGGTTGATTCGTCCGGCCGGCGAGTGCAAAAACAAGTTAAGAGAAACCCTGCTGTTGTTTGAGACAACCGCCGCATGATCCATGAAAGGCAAAGGTTTTGGACTCGCATCAAAACGGTCCGAGCACATCATTTAAAAGTGGAACTAATCTTTTCTTGTTGTATATTATAGGAATCCAAACTTTCACAAAATATCTTGTTCGTTAGTTATAGACATTCTGAAAGTAGCCTTGGCCCGAAATTAAGCCTAGAAACCACACGAACGAACCTGTTTCACATGGTTACATTTTTAGTAATGTTTAAGCATTTTTTTAAATATGCTATACAAAATGTATGGACTGGTATGCAAATTAATGTTTGGGATTGTTATGCAAAAGCAATAATTGCATAGCATTTTTGCTATGCAAACATTTTGGACCAAATTGTTCCCTGTATTTACCTGCCGTGGCCTACACTGAATGCTTTTCGATTTGCCATTCGTAAAAAGGATAGATTGAATCTAAAATCATGGCTGCGAGTGGTCCCCGTGCAGATGTGATCATGGTTCGTGAATGTGATCATGTGATCGTGACACACAGTCGTTGCCGGAAATCTCTTATGGCGGCCATCTTGAAAAAATAAAAAGCCCCGCTTCCTCCTTTTTTTTTTTAAACCCGGACGTGAAACATGTTTTTTTTTACTTGGCCTATAATCTTCTGCCACACCGGTGCTCTACGAATGTTCTTTACTATTAACATAGTCTTATTTATCATGTCTTTTTAGGGTTTTTTCCAGAGAATGGACTTACGACAAACAGACCGATTCCTTCATCAGCTTCAAAGGAGGAAATAAAGCAGAACTGACTTTCAGGATAAACCCAAACCACGTCCCGTCTGTAAGTATTAATCCCACCTATCGTAAACTACTCTAAACACTGTTTTTGGTTTGTTGGTTGTCTTTTTTTTTTCTTAAGATAAACTTGAACGAAATTTCTAAAACAAATATGACCCTTTATAAGCTGTTCCGACATAGTAGTCGGAACAGCTTTTGTTTTCGTCAAGATTTTTATAAGCTGTTCCGACGTAGATAGTCGGAAAAACTATTGTTTTCGTCAAGATTTTTGTTTCTTTTTCTTCTTTTTCTTTCCTTCCGTCAAAATCCCATAGGATTTGCATACGTGTTTTGTTCGCTCCATACTTAGCTTAATACGAAAGAGTCAGCTCCTGTATCATATTAAAGCTTAGGTCTTAAAGTTACAGAATAACACAATTAGCTTAGCATCATTAATTATTTAACTTAACTATAATGACATGAATATTTAATCAGCCAATCTTGAGATCACCATATCTCAAAAAGAATACGTCCGATTTTCAAACTTGCCGGACGACGTCACCATGACATAATTTATTTCACGTTTTGTATGTGTGTACAAACCAATGGCTCTAAAAAGTGTAAATATTTGGTCGGTCAAAACATACTTCTTTTAAAATAAGTTCAATTTTAGTTTCCTATAATACAAAAAAAAAATCCAAACAAAAATGCCATTACTTTATTCCAGGCCATTAAAACTAATCAAAGTACAATGTATTTTCACGATAATTAACGATTAGATCGGTGACTCTAACCCCATGGCTCAAACTCCGTGTTGTGTGATCACGGCAATGTGTCAGAGATTGCGCCGCATTTTATTCCTAACCGAAGGTGGACCAATAGTTAGTGTATACCCCCATTGGATTTGTGCATGACCAATAAATGTAAATCCTAGGTACTTTTAGGGTTTTCGTTAAAAGGCATTAGATGAGGATAAGCTACATACCATCTTGTACCTTTAGAAAATTGTTAGTATGAACAACACATTTGTTTCAATCGTGACGTCATCAGGTGTCGAGTTACGGTAATTAAAAGCGTATTACTTTTTAAAAACAAAACATGTATCTCAAACCGCATGTCATAAAGTTGTAATGTTTGTTTGGTCTATAGCTTACAACCCTTGTGACATTTTGTTCAAACAGATGACCCCACTTTGACCTTTACTTTCGGTCCAACAGGAAGCTCTTGAATTTAAAACTCATATTTCCTGAACCACTTGTCATAAATTCGTAATGTTTGTGCTGCCTTGTAGCTTACACCACACCCAAGTGGTTCAACAGGGTTCAGTAGTGCAATGGCAAATACCTATGCTGCTGTTGCCAGCAACACCACGAAGTGCCAAAAACTTTGACCTACTGTTCTCAAGAACAGCCAAAATGTTTACACATGATGCGCTGCACACTGCCACGTTTGTACATTTTTCGTGCAGAGTCTAGTCAATCTTGTTAATTAAATAACTACTAAATAATTAAACATGTTTTGAACAAAATCAAAAGAGATAAGTATGATTTAAGATCTCTACTTCCCTGATATATGTAAAAATTCAAAGATTAAATGCTGAACAATCTACGAACCAGTGATTTCAAAATAAGCTTTATACATGTAACTTTAAACGCATTTTCTCCTAACATTAATGTTTGGCTGCAGGGGACGTTATGGCTCTTCCTGAAGTTGCTGATGATATATAATAACCAACATCTTATTTTCAACTTTGATCTACTTATACCTTTTGAGCCCTTAATGATTCATGTAGTATGCCCCAAAATTAAAACCCTCTCTTATATTGGATATGGATTTTGTCTAACTTCATCCTAGAAGGTACTTTGCTATAAAGCCACAAACAGAATTAAATATTGTTGATAATTCTATGTTTTATTTTTCTCTCTCATACAGAGATGCCCTAATTCAATGCAACAAAAGATGTCAAACAACAGCAAAGGAGCAACGATGTTTCATCCGGAGATACATCAGTTAATTAACACCCAACTTCTAAATACGTCAGAGTACAAAAGACTCCTGCCGTACTACATGCCATTTGGATACAAAACAGACACAACATTTGCATTAAAAGGTATAGGCCCATACACCGCAATATAGTTTAGCCTAAAAGTGGAGTATTATTGCATGGCGGTAAAGTTGAAATTTTTCACCGAGTAATTCGGCTTTTTATACAGCTATACAGATCTGTTATAACGATAAATGATTTAGTTTGGTACTATTTATTGAGAGGCACGGTATGTGTTTTTCATAACTTAAACGTTGACTTGACCGAGATTATAGATTTGCCACTGCAATGTAGTTCAAAAGTGGTGGTTTTGGGAAATAGACCAATCCAAGCGTGCAAAGTGCTGCCCGTCGCGCCGCCATTGCAGCACAAGATTTTGCACATGGAAAACCGTCATCTTTTGTACGATGTCGGTGTGTTGATCAACGATTTACAGAATTCCTAAATAACGTAAATAATCACGCACACCCGTGACACACAGGTCTTTTGTCCGGAAAGGTCTTTTTGTCCAGTTCGACTGCCGGCGGGCAGGCCACGTGACTCAGAAAATTGAGGTACGAAGTGACTATGGGTACGAAGTGACTTGGGTACGAAGTGATCGACATCGAATGAGACACGTCGACGCACAGCAGATTGAATTTCTGTAATAAAGTGTGGTTTAATCCGTGTGTCTAGTAAAACTCTACATTGCCATATTACAAAAAGGGGGGGATTTGTGCGGGATTTTGACTGCATATAGATAGTCATTGATCTACATTACAGTATAATGTAGATCAATGTAGATAGTTCCAGTAGACCATCTTTACGGGCAAATTGCATTTTGGCTTGCAGGTGCGTCAAACGATCAACTTATTAACGCAGCCGCGTTGTTCACTGACCAATCCTGCAATGAGTTTCGTGAAATGCGCGCGTGTTGCACGCCGTTCCCACACACGAAACGCACGACTGTTTGTTCTAAACTGCCCGTAAAGATGGCCAATTTACGTCATACTGCAACCTATCTATGCTTTTATCATAATTGGCTTATTTCGACTGTGGTATTTGAAATGTTTTGTGAGGACGCAAATGCAATTTCCTCCACTTTAAAAAAGTAAATATTTCAGACAAACACATTTCCCTGGAGGATTTGTGCTATGAATTGAGCTTTCAGATTGAATCTAGGCCTAATGATTTGTATTTGTTTATGTATTTTATTATTTTTTTCGATTTTGAAAAGTGCATTTAACTCCTTTCTTGTGTTAATGTTTGTACGTATTTATTTATTTATTTATTTTTTTTTTAGATGTCCAAGCATCCTTGGAGCTTTTTCCAGCCAAAGACTCCATTTTCGACTTTTCCGATGAAAAACCACGGCCTACGTGTCTGTCATGTGCAGTTGTTGGTAACGGTGGCATTCTCCATGGCTCCATGAAAGGACAAGAAATTGATAGACACGATATGGTCTTTCGGTAAGAATATGTTGTTGGTTTTTTGGGTTGTTTTTTTTGGTTTTTTTTTTACACATGTTCAAATTTTATCAGATATTTAAAGACAGGATTGGTGAGGGAAAAATAGTTTTAGTATACCAGTACAATTCATCCATGCAGAGAACTATTTATGTTTGAAATAATGTATGGAATAAGAATACCTGCAAAACCACCGTGATTTTTTCTACTTCAGCAATAAGCACCCTCATTTCCAAGGAGACACAGACACAACATAGGCCTAATTTGTCGTGGAAGTAAAACAATGACAGTAAAATCAATTCAACAAAATAAGGAAGAAAAACCGAAAGTAAAACTTGACCACCGTTACCGGTTGCTTGTAAATGAATTAAGAATTTTGCCCAACTGACGGTCATGAGATGGACGCACAAATTCGGACGTGATTGGCATTTGGGGTTTCTAAAAATAAGCATCATCGTCCCAAGTTTTAATTTTCTTTCAATGCTAATTTGAACAAATTATTTGTATTGTATAAAATAATAAAATCAAAATATAAAAAAGTATTGAAAATTGCTATGGGTATTTTCATTTTCAAGTATGAATACAATTTAAAAAGAAGATTTCATTTCATAAAGTCTTCGTTCGAGTTGTTTTCTCGTTTTCGATATGCGCGAGATTTGTACAGTCTATAACGGGATGAAGAGGAAACGATGAAGTAATATTCTGTTCCAGATGTGGGAGCCCAATGGGGAAAACCCACGCAATCAGTACGGTAGGGGTTTAATCCAAATCCACAGGCAAGGCTCTGGTCTAGCTGAGGTGGGATTCGAACCGGGGTCCATATAGAGGTGAAAGGCAGGGAAAGAAACCACTTTTTAACATTTAGGGTATTTATTACGATTAGGATTGGCTGGCTAATACGGGTGCCGCATAACCGGCAGCAAGTAATGCATAGACGAATTTACAGGACACTACTGTACATATAGAGGTGAAAGGCAGGGAAAGAAACCACTTTTTAACATTTAGGGCATTTATTACGATTAGGATTGGCTGGCTAATACGGGTGCCGCATAACCGGAAGCAAGTAATGCATAGACGAATTTACAGGACACTACTGTACATTTAATATTCTTGCAATAACTCCTCGAGAAATAGTTAACCTTATTTAATTACAATAACGTAAGATCTTGAACCAAGACTATTTATTGATTTTTTAAAGATTGTTCCCAATTGACACCGATACTCTTCAAAATGTTAACTTTGTTATCTGAGCATTTTGATTCACCATAACAAATGACCCATATTTTCACGAAGCAAGAGTATAGTTTTATATCTAAATTTCTTTGTTCTCTATTGTACAACTTTTCAAACAGTGTTAATAACGCTATTAGGCGAAACCACATGAGTGACGTCGGCAACCGCACAACGCACTATATGTTCTACGATCGATCTCTACGAGAGACAGCGGTAAAGGATGTACCAAATGACAAGGTAGGGTGTAAGGATATTAATAAGCAGTCATGTAAATGATTCAACAAGTTAGTGGTTTTTTTTTACCCTCAACCTTTTGATAATTTGAATGAAACTAAAGATGGTTTTAGGTCCATCTTCTTACAAATTAGTGGTTTTTGTCAACTACGATGTGACAACTAAAAGAAAGGCTGCCGTGTTAAAAAAAAAAACAGTTATTAACTATAACACTCCGCATGTATAAACATTTATCATCTGATTTAATTAAACAACAGGTTTCATTCACTGAGAAACTAATGAGAATAAATATCCAGATGGCGGTCTTTCTTTTATTTCATCAAAAGGCATTGACAATTGAAAGTGACGTTGCCCCGAAACAGACAAAAAAATTGTCTGGTCTTAATGTTGAGCATCGCATGTTTATAAAACACCAGTATACTAACTTACAATGGGTCAACTTCATGACTGTAAACAGAACTTTTCTGCCTGACATTTTTCGCTGATGGTAAGAAGTTTTTATTTCAGAACCATTGCTTTCTTATCGTATTAGTAAATCGACAAACTGTTCTGACTTGCCGGTGGTTTTGCTAAGCAGGATGTGTGACGAGACGTACACACTCGAGCCCGCTGCCTGACTGTAATCCAGCCGTCTTACATTATTTTCATAGCCTCGTCGCTTCCTTGCAAAGCCACAGTCGTATATAAATTATTTAGTGAAAAAGCAAATAAATATTCTCATTTGCTTGGTGTTTTTTGTGGGTTTTGTATACTGTATAAACTAATTGTGGAATTGGCATTTTTGAAATATGAGTTACAATTTATTTGATTACACATTTGAAAAATTCAAAATGGTTGTGTTACATAAAAAAAGCATAAGATTTCTTGCTTTTTCAAATCCAGGGCTTGATTTATGTTTTTCTACCATGTCGTGATAATGACTATAACTACATTGCTGCGGTTGTGAAGGGAAAAGACCCAAAGCTTAAAGCTTCGGCAGAAAAAGTTCGGATTCTACACCCAGACTTCGTTAGATACATCCACAAGATGTAAGTAATCATTCTTTCCTAACTCATTGCGGAAGACTCAATTACGCCAATGGGAGACTTTTCTTGATAATACGTGACAAACGTCACAACGGTGCAAAGTGTTTTAAATGCTGCCCAGACAATGACATTATTCATAAACGAGTACATTTCGTCTCTTTGCACAACAAATTATTCAATATATTTACAATTACCGCGTTCGCAACTAAAGATTTGCCATAAAGTTTAAATCTCTGATGCATAACTAGTTCGTAAAATCGCCATTTTGAAAGAGTGTTTCGTCATGCGTAGAGTGACTATCTTGGGAATTTTTGTTTGTTTGTTCTTGTGCAGTTGGGTTCAAACCGAGTCATTCCGACCAACAACTGGCGCCATTTTGCTTCTCACAGCACTTCACTCAGGATGTGATAGAGTCAGCATCTACGGAATGGGTTATAATCAAGATTACTCCGAATATTATTATGATAAAAAGTTTAATCCTTTTATCAAACGTTATTCGTCTCACGACACTGATGCTGAACTACAAATTCTTCAAGGTTTGGATAGAATTGGAATTATTGACTGGTTTAAGCGTGATGTCTCGTCATTTCAAAGAAATTAAAGACGAGGTCATATTTAATGTTCAAAGCGTACGTAAAGGTGCATGCTTGCTGTGAACCAGAAACACCAGGCAAATCTCTTTCTTTTCAACGATGTGTAAGGGACCTACGACCAGCCAGACGAAATGAGTGAACATGGGAAAAATAATGATCGAGGACGCAAGCATCGTCTCCATGCCGGGCCTATAAATTCGAGCACAAATTCTGTAAACGACAGCACTTGGAGTGCACTATAGCTCGGCCAAGGTAAAAGGGCGTGGTATAGCCCCCAACGTTCGAAGGTTCAAACATTTACAGCCACACCATCCGAGAATTTTGAAATATTTTGTTGTGCATTTTTCCAATGACTTTAACATTATAAGAGACCTTTTTGTACATTGTTGAAGGTTATTTGAGCCTTATTTGTTTAAAGGCAGTGGACACTATTGGTAATTACTCAAAATAATTATTAGCATAAAACCTTACTTGGTAACGAGTAATGGGGAGAGGTTGACAGTATAAAACATTGTGAGAAACGGCTCCCTCTGAAGTGACATAGTTTTCGAGAAAGAAGTAATTTTCCACGAACTTGATTTCGAGACCTCAGAATTAGATTGTGAGGTCTCGAAATCAACCATCTGAAAGCACACAACTTCGTGTGACAAGGGTGTTTTTTCTTTCATAGTTATCTCGCAACTTCGACGACCAATTGAGCTCAAGTTTTTACAGGTTTGTCATTTTATCCATTTTATTTGCCATAAAAAACAGTACATAACAAAATACAAGACAATATACCCCAAGATGGGCAAGGGACAGCAAAAGCAAATACATACTATGATCCGTAGATCTGTTGCCCCACATCTGGGGTACACAAAAATATAAATGTAGATTTTTTTACAGAAGGTAATAATAATAACAGGTAAATAAACAATAGCAAAAATAAACTGCTAAAAATAAATAATACAATATTGCACAAATTAAAGCAACAATAAGAGGGTGGGTCACAAAAATAAACACCCCAGCGACCAGCCATACACAGCAAGAAAGGAATGAACCATCCAAAACAGTGGGGGATAAAAAATATAAAAAACCAAACACCAGCCACACTCCCCTTCCCGGAGAAAAAAAACCCCCAAAACATAGGCATTATATATATATATATATCAATAAATATGTGCATATTTAAATACAGATTAAGGAAATAGTAAAAAAAAAAAAAAAAAAAAAAAAAACATAGATAAATATATAAATGAAAGAAAAAAAGAAATATAAAACAGACAGGAAGCCCACCCGGATAAAAACGTAAAAACTGTTCAGTTAGATTCATGAGATTGGCAGACAGAATATCTTAGTGAATTGAGGAAGCTGTGGAAAGGCAACAACAAAAGAGAATTACGAATGCTTTCTGGTTAACCAGACCAAAGTCTGGGGAAAAGATGAGGAGCGGATGTAATGCATCAGTTCTGGCGTACAGGTTTTTAAAGGTCAGAACATCAGGATACCTAATGATTGACAGAAATGGTGTATGCACATCACAATAAATAAGATTAAACTTACACTTAATGAAAAAATACAAGACAGAAAAATTACGACGAACTGACAAAGACGACCATGTAAGGGCTACGAGTCTATCAGGGTAGGACATCACACCCATCCTCTGACCAAGAATAAAACGAGTGGCACGCTTCTGTACACGTTCAAGGGCCTGAATTTGATGGGAGCCATGCTGGCATATAAGATGGGGAGAACCAGAGAGGCAGAATTTGGCTGAAACAGAGGAATTGAAAGCAATGGTCTTAATGAGGCCCAATGTTCTATTGGCACTCGAAACAACATTTTTAACATGGTTGTTCCAAGAGAGCTGAGCATTCAGAGTGACTCCAAGGTATTTGACAGAGGATGTGGGAAGCAAGGGAAATCCTGAAAGACTGTAAGCAGGGGGGATTGAGAGAGTGTTTACGGGAAATATGCATGATTTTGGATTTGGTAGGGTTGAAAGTCATACCATTGGAGACACTCCAAGTGCTCAACTCATCAAGGTCATGCTGGAGGAGCTCACGTCTGAAGAGGAACGGATTGGACGATAAATTAAAACATCAACGGCGAAAATATGTTGAGATACACCAAGTGAGAAGACTGGTCTTTGACAATTACCAATAGTGTCCAGTGTCTTTAACTAGATGTTTTAATTATAGTGACCTGGAAAAGTCTGTATTTGACATGGGATATTGCACTTAATTATGATATGACTGCAAAACATTTGCAAAGATATTTGCAGCAATATTTGCGATGTGTGATGTCCCTTCAGGGCCACCACATATATTGCACTAACCATAATATGGCTGCAAAAAAATTGTTTGTACAAGTCACAGTTTTGTTACTTTGATAAACTTGATAACGGTATCGATAAGCACGGTGTGAGCGCTTTGAATGAAAATGCTATGTTATCTGGGCGTCCTCATGGCGGCTCAGCGTTACTTTGGAAAAAGAATCTTAAAGGAACATTACAGAATTGGTTTTTGCTAACAAAACAGTTGCTGGCAGTGTAAGCACTTTATGTAATCCACCATATACATAAACTGACAAACCTGTAGAAGTTTGAGATCGATCGGCCATCTGGGTCACGAAAAAATAGTGAAAAACCGATTACACATTTGCATGAAATCATATAGGTTCAACAAATGAATAAAACGCCCACTGAGCGATAAACTCCAATCGGAAAACTAGTTTATTCATTTCTCATCAAATATGGCATTTCGGACAGAAATATTTCAAGGGATGTTTTCTACTACCATCATTATTAGACCGTGTAAGTTTTATGTAAATCTGTGATCAAAAGTATATTTTACAATTACCAATTCTGTAATGTTCCTTTAACATGAAAGTTACTGAAGTCAAATAATGATTCTAATCGGGTGTGTGCAATTACAGTTCAGTTGAATAATGGTTGTACTGATTTTAAGTGTGATATAGTCATTCTAAATAATCATAGCAATGATTTGCATGATAATATTATTTTCTGCTTTATTATGCTAGTGAAAGTACTATTCCTATGCGTAAACCTGCCATTAGTAAAACTGTTTCTGGTTGAAATGACTATGTTAATGGAAATCTAGCGCCCAGTACCATAGAGCGTGTAAACAGGTTTTAAGGTCTGATGGAGAGCTTAAGTCAGATAAAATGGCCGAGAATCTGGCCGAAGGATGTACTGGTGACTTTTGGAAAGAAGTAAAGAAACATCGTTCTAGGCAAAGAGCAACTGGTCCCCTCTTATTCTTCTTTGCTCTTGTGATGTCTAAATTATGCAGTTTAGGGTGACAGTGTAAAAACATGATTCATCATAAATTGGAATCGTGTCGAAATGCTTGCATTTCACACGCGCGTACTAAGCGTCCTACAAGTTCAAGGTTCAAGGTTCAAAAAGTCAAGAAGACACTTATCACTCAGCAAGAGCGATCGGTTTAAAGAATACAATTTAACAGTATATATGTCAAAAAACAAGATTAAAGCAAACATGACACTGCATGGGGGGGGGGTCCATTTAAGAAACAGAGCTTGTAGGCAATGGTCCCTAAAGACATGCATTGCCCTGGCACAGAGAATATCAATATTAGGTAAACCAAAAGGTCCAAGTGCCATACAAGCGCTCAGAATTTTTGAACACGCGTGCACGCAAAGTAGTCACTTTTGGGAGCCAACTTCAGCGTTGGTTTTTCAGTACATCCCTAGCAGAGAGGTGGAGGTTATCGATACGGTTACGGTTATCGATGGTAGCGAGGCTGGCCGCGTATTCGATCGTAGGAACGGCCAGCCGCGTATTCACAAAATTAGAACACATGCAGTACAGGGAGGTGACAAAATTGTACATTTGTCTCATTTCTGTCGGCGAATCTGTTATTTTATCCGAACGAATACTGAAATGTTAACCATAACCAATATTTATGAGCGAGCAAGGCATGCTGGACTGACGGCGCGGCGAGATCGACCACCTCTGAGAACGAGGTCGATGTACACACTTTGTACACACTTTGTACACAGGGCTATCGAACATAAAAATAGACTTGTACAACTTCCGAGCAGTTTGTGTGCGATCTGGCGTCTTTAACCAAAATCCATAATTTGGATTTGTTATTAAGTCTCATGATACTATACTTTTAATGGATTATCTTTACCCCTTTTCCCAAATTTAAAACGCCAAATTGAAAACAAAAATAAGTTTTTAGAGTGAAACATATCAACTGTGATGATACTCAACCCTAAAACGACTTTGTCTAGTTTATGTCCTTTCGTTATATTATGGTCGGACTCCCTCAACTGATCGTATATACAATGTGCATGAGACGTCTGGGAAATTTGGTTAACGTTTCTATACATGGCGGCATGCGCACCTGCTGACCGAACGTACAAAACATACAGTACGTGTTGTCGTAAACCAAAGGTTAGAGCTCCGGGAGGTGTGTGAAGGGGGTACAGGACTAGACTACATAGGATTGTTGACTTAATGTTGTGGACAACTGGTGATCACGGTGAGTCTGCTAAAACTTCTCTTCGTCGTAAGTTAAACAATTCACAATTCCCCAACCTCATTGCTTGGTTGATACCTTCTTTTCGCAGATATAAAACTAGATGTAGTGTACCACCAGGCTAAATAAGTGTAGGTCTACTAAAGTTAATACAAATTGGAAATTGAGGAAGGAAATTGGAATTTGGACTGTCATGACTGTGGGCCAAAATGTAGGTCAGATTTTTGTTCTGACCAATGCAAGAGGGCAAAGTCCGTTGATCCTCAGATGGCATGATGGTGGCTGTGCAAACACTGCACACCTACTCCTGATTCCTAATCCTAGTCCTCGAACTATTGTCTATTGAGTTCGTTCTGATAGCAGAACGAACCTCATAGTTCTTGGAGGAGCACTGGACACCATAATTTGCCAAAAACTCATACAAACTACACTGTACTATAATTCGAAGTGCCTAGACTAGAGTCATATTAGTACTAGTTGAAGTACTACTCTACCTAAATTTTAGTAGAACCAGTAGTAGTAATCTAGCATGTCTAGGCACTTTGAATTATACTCGTCTTTAGAAATAGAAACAAGGTTGACCTTTGAAAATGGAACTGCATGTATAGACGGCACCTCTTCTATTATTTAAATTACAAACTGAATTTTGATTTTCAGTAATTTCTTTTCGACCCACCCACCCACAATTAAAAAAAAAATTAAACTTTTTAAACATTTGTTATACAGACTGGCCTCCTAAATCATCCTCTTTTAGCTTCATGCAAGCTGCATACAATTTTTTTTAACAACAAACGTAAATAGTTTGTGCGAATGAAGCCAAATTTATTTGTTTATAATAAAATTGTATTTAATGATATTTCTGTCGTTGTTTTTAAGGTATTGAAGCATCAACACTCTAAAGGGGAAAAATCTCACCTGATATTGATAATTAACAAACAATAAGTTATCCTGAATAATTAATTTGTCCATAATCAACACTTTGTGATTTTTTTCTATTTCATGTAGTGATAATAACCATAGGAAATAGAAGAATGACTGCTTCTTGACTGCTCATCTCTGTGTTTTATAAGAAGTCAATAATGCTCTAGTAAGGAGCAAGATCAACAGTAACGATGTCATCCAGACTGCTTAGCAGACAATCAAGTCTACGCACAAGTCTCATTGATGGGTCAACGATTACCGGCAGTCGTGCGCAGTGTTACAGGCCGCGAATACTAAGGAAAGTGTTGCCATCGCAACAGAAACAGCATTGCTCGTCCAGTTCAGTCAGGTTTCAGAGTGGACATACGAACACAGTAAGAAAGATGTCAAGGTTGGATTTAAAAATGTGGAAAACCCTGTATTCCTAGATTGTCTTCATCATCTTCCTGTACTGTGCAGAAACTCCTTTGGAGTGTACCCGCACATTGGTTGAAGTGCAAACAAACTTATAGATAGTTCCCAGTAGACGCCATCTTTACGGGCAAATTGCATTTTGGCTTGCAGGTGCGTCAAACGCTCAACTTATTAACGCAGCCGCGTTGTTCACTAACCAATCGTGCAATGAGTTTCGTGAAATGCGCGCGTGTTGCACGCCGTTCTCACACGAAACGCACGACTGTTTGTTCTAAACTGCCCGTAAAGATGGCCGATTTACGTCATACTGCAACCTATCTATTGGGGCCAACCGTGCCAGAAACACCGGGGCGTACCCCTTCTCTTAGCAATAAGTGTACTGGGTTCTTTTTTGTGCATTACACAACACTGGCCTCTGCTGCCCCTGGTTTTGGCCTTGGTGCCCCTTCAGAAGTTTCTCACAGACTATTAGATTTTCCCATGGAAGTGCCCTTTGCGAAATGAAAATTCAAGGACTACAAAGTCAAGCAGAGATCAAAATTTGCATTTCCGACCGCTTTTGAAGGTTAGACAATCTAACAGTGTCATGAAAATTGAGTGGACGATCCTTTGTACTGGTTTTCATGGCTGAGGGCTGCATAAGGAGCAACATGCAAGGCATTTTTTCCTTAGATAAGAGCACCTCTATGAGGGAAAAGTTTAGTTTCTACCAGAACATTTTCAACGGGCACCAAAGCAATGACCAGGGGCATGTAGACGATTGCCTCCGCTACCTCTGTGAAGTATCTGACCTGAACACGAATGCCACTTGTGAAAGTTTGCAACAAGTGGAGAACTAGAATAATCTGAAACAACGTAATGAATTTATTATCCATGGCTTCTTTGATCCACAGCAGACAGAGATCAAGCCCAGATACTTCCCAGATGAGAAGGTTCTACCATTCTCAGCATTCTTGACCGACTCTTTCGGGGGGACAACACAACTACCTCAGGATATCGCTGACAGAAAAGTGTAGTCTGAGATGTAAGTATTCGGCATACATGGTTAGAGGCCTTTTTTACCATTGCCTGTCTGATTTCTAAACAACGAGGAGATTTCAGATGAAATGATTTCGCAGGATGCTTATTACCATTACCATTTTTTGTAACAAGTAAGCTTTTGGATAGAAACTACACAATTTTTTTCCCGGGTCATTACCAAAATATGACTTTAAATATGACCCAACCTAAAACACAAATAATAAACTTTCACATGGAGGTAAGGTTGGTTGTATTTTTCTATGGAAACTCTTTCAAAAACCAATGATGAATGAAACCTTTTAAAGGAACATTACAGAATTGGTAAGAAAAAAACTTGTACAATATACTTTTGATCACATATTTACATAAAACTTACACGGTCTAATGATGATGACAGTAGAAAACATCCCTTGAAATATTTTCTGTCTGAAATGCCATATTTGATGAGAAATGAATAAACTAATTTTCCGATTGGAGTTTATCGCTCAGTGAGCGTTTTATTCATTTGTTGAATCTATATGATTTCATGCAAATGTGTAATCGGTTTTTCACTATTTTCGTGTGACCCAGATGGCCGATCAATCTCAAACTTCTACAGGTTTGTCAGTTTATGTATATGGTGGATTACATAAAGTGCTTACACTGCCAGCAACTGTTTTGTTAGCAAAAACCAATTCTGTATCATTCTGTGTTGTACTTCCAACAGGTCAGTATTGCATGCCGGAAGATGGAGTGGAACTAACCCCACAGGCCAAACTTCTAACATCGGAAGAGATCCTACGAATTACGAGGCTGTTTGTCAAGGAGGGCGTAGACAAAGTCCGGCTGACTGGCGGGGAACCGCTGGTTAGGAAAGACATCATGGACATTGTGGGTAAGTAGAGTACGAAGTGAGAATACAGCACCAGTGTTTGGATGATGGACACATTCATTCCATCCAGCAGTTTCCAAGAATCAAAACATTATATAGCTATTTCAATTTCAATTTCAAGTACATCTATTTCAACGCTGTGCACGCGAAGTAAGTTGAATTGCAGTATTTAAGGTTCATGAAGTGTCAAAGGTTTAAATGAAGCAGAAATGCTTTCGTGCCCTAACCCTAAGGACAGACAATGAAACAGGACATGACACAAGATTACAACTTGTGTGCATGGGACATTACAATACAAAATTATTTAAATTGTAACAGTTGTAGGTTTGCAAATAAGCTTAATTCGCAGTATGATTATGGTGACCAGAATTGGAGATGATACAATCTTGTCATGGTGGGTCTTTATTTTTTCTCTCTCTCTGGTATTAAAAGAATCAAACAACTTTCAAAGTCATTTCTTGAGGAACATTTCTCAGGTGCCGAGGTGACCTGTAATACCTCACCGAGTGACAGTTTTGAGCGCTACACAAGAAGAAACTATTATTTCTACTCTTAAATTCAGATTACACGCGTCAGTTAATCTTTCAGTAAATTACACAAAAAACTAATCCATCTCTATTAATGTGGTTTCTGTATTTTGCAGAGCATCTAGGTAGATTAGATGGTCTCAAGACGATAGGGCTGACAACGAACGGGGTAGCGTTACACAGGAAGCTTCCAAAGCTGAAGGAGAGTGGCCTTAACCTGCTCAATATCAGTCTGGACACTCTGATACCAGCAAAGTTTGAATTCATCACCAGAAGGAGAGGTAAGTTGTTGTCATTTCTGATTTATTTTTTTATCAACTATTGATTTTAGTTTGAAGAGAATGTGAAGTGAATTGGGACTAAACCCCAGCCACTCCCTGACCCAACCCGTCAAAATCCAAGTGCATGTTTTGTTTGATTCTGGTGGACTGAGGACTGCACTTGTTTACTGATTTGGGGTGTGTGTTTGTTTGTTGGTTGGTGTATGGGTATGTGTTCATTTGTTGGGTTGATTTGATTTATTTATCATACTTAGTAATAATTTGTTAGTATTCTTTAAATATGTTTAGACTTTTATTACCAGGGGCTTGTGGAAGACGCATCTTTTTGTTGACAGTATTTTTTTTGTACTTCCCTGGATTATTCCTAATCGAGATGAATAAGTTCCTTCCTTTTGGTTGTTATCTCCGGGCAGGTTTCAGCCATGTTTATAAGGGGCTAGAGAAAGCAATTGAGCTGGGTTACGACCCGGTCAAGTTGAACTGCGTCGTCATGAGAGGTCTCAACGAGGATGAGATATGCGACTTTGTCGAACTTACCAGAGACAAGGTAAGATTATCGTTCTGTCATCTCTATTAAGTACTCTCGGGAAACCAACAGCTGAGGATAATCAACTTAGTAAATACCAAACCTGTGGACTCCGTTTGCAACTGATATGCCTGGCCGCAGTGTCAAACTTTATAATAATAATAATAATCGTGTACATTTATAATGCGCCATGTCTGTCATAAATGACACTCCTGGCGCCAAATTATCAAATCTGGTAGAAATTGGTAACAATGTTTTTTATGAAATGAAGTAACCATGGTACAACATCTTGAAAGGTATGCAAGGTGAGGTGGCGCATGTTGCTGCAAGACCATGCCAGAAACACTCGGGCAAACCCCTTCTCTTAACGATAAGTGTACCGGGTTGTTTTGATATGAATGGATGTATTGTGACTGGGGTTTAATAAAGGTAATGTACCAGTGCACTGATGGATTTTTTAGAACAATGTTTATGTGCATTTTGTTTGTATGGTCTTCCTCAGCCAATTGAAGTGCGCTTCATCGAGTACATGCCTTTTGACGGCAACAAATGGAGCGACAAGAAGATGTTCAGCTGTGACGACATGCTCAAAACCATCCGTGAGAGGTGGCCAGAGTTCGGACTGCTTGAAGATGCTGAGCCCAACGCCACTGCAACGGTAAGCTGCATCTGAGATTGTAATGGGTTGTTTTGGGGATGCCAAGGCGGCAACAGGCATACCAGGTAACTTTCCATTATGTACGCAATTCTGAGCATGCGCACACTTCCAAGAAAGATGGATTCACCTGGTAAGTCTGCTGCCACCTAGTGACCGTCCATAAAGGTCGCCCAGTGGATCACAGACACCGGACCCAGACACTCGACCCTACTAGTACTCCACTGTGATTTGTTAGCAACTCCTCTTCATTTAACTGATGTAAATATTGCATCAGGGACAAAGAAGTGTGACATATCGTTCTCAATCAGTTTGATCCAGCTTTTCGAAAACAAAATTTACAGTCTTCTTCTTGTCGTGTCCACACACACTAGATGGTGTGTTGCAGCCAGAGCTGAACAGTCTTTGGCGGTTTCAGTGAATTTACAGTACCACCCATGGTATAAGTTTTAAGAACCCCAAACTGACATTTCTTTGGGATGGAATGTTGTTGTCGAAAATTAAACCCTGACTTATTTAACAAAGTAGAACACATCAAACATGATGATATTTGGCACTTGGATTTACAGCTTTTTGAAAACTTGAACAGAAGCCGTCTTTGTTACCTAGGCCGTAAGGCACCTACGGCAATCGGACATGGCACACTGGAATCTTACAACTGTAATGCAATAACTAAATCACATCCGATTATGATTTCGTCACCATTGGACTGAAACCCACTATTAATCCAAGGTACAACCAGTTGTAATGTTAGCAATTACTTACTGATATCAGTATAACAGTCTGTTGATTTTGATTAACCACAGGTTTATAAAGTACCCGGACATCGTGGGACAGTGGGCTTTATTGCGTCCATGACAAAGCCATTCTGTGGCTCATGTAACAGGCTGCGACTCACGGCAGATGGTAATCTCAAGGTAAATATTTTCACTTAGGGTTAAATTCACTTTTCCACCATCACTTTCTGTTCAAATAATTTTTCCTATTAGTATGTTGTGAGAATGCTTCAGTTGACTGCACTCATACCTCCTCTTCTTTACCAAAATCAACTTAGTCACTGAATCATACACCCTCTTCTTACCAAAGTCAACTTAAGTCGCCTGCACTCATACCCCTCTTCTTTACCAAAGTCAACTTAGTTGACTGCTCTCAACCCCCTCTTCTTTACCAAGTCAACTTAGTCATCTGAACTCATATACCCTCTCTTTACCATAGGCGACTTAAGTCCACTGCTCTCATATACCTTTTTTCTTTACCAAAGTCAACTTAAGTCGCCTGCACTCATACCCCATCTTCCCAACCATAGCAAACTTTATCGTGACTTTTACCACTCACCTCTTCCTTACCATAGTTGACTGCACACACCTCTTCTTTATGCATTGTCAACTTGAGTTGACCAAGATAACTTCCCCCAAAACACAATCAGGCCTGAGCATAACGGCCATTTTTTATAAAGCTGTAAATTAGTTGTGTTCACCTTCGAAAACCAAGCTTACCATCGTTGGAAAGAGAAAGATTGAATCTTTTCAATTTCTGTAAAAAAAACAGAAATGTTGCCACATGTTTGGGTTTTGAGGCATTGCATGGTGAGGTATCAATGTATCTTCAGGTTTCCTACACAGCTAAGAAGATTTACACACATGGTGTTACTGCAAACTGAATACACGTTACTACATGTATACTGAATTCCTTCAAAATTGAGTGTCAAGATCCAAAAAATCAAAACACCTATAAAGTGCCATACACTAGTGTAAAAAAACAACATTTTGCATTTTCAGATTACACTTAAGGAAATCAACGATCGAGAACCTAGATGTTAATTGACCGATGACTCTGATTTATTGAGCAAAAAATTGTTCATTACTTATTTCGCTCCAAAATGAAATCTTTAGGGTGATAAAAGTTTGTAAATTTGACCTCTGAAGACATTTGTGTATAAAGAAAATGTGCTGCACGTTTGAGTGGTCCATTAATTCTGTCACCAGTTGTTGTTTATGTCAAAACAATTTGGTGAAGCAGGGTGCCATGAGGATGCCCACTTTGCATTTTCACAAAGTTTCGCACAAATTTTTGAGGGCGGTCTTTTCAGCAGAATGCACCCTTCCTGTATTTAATAGACTATTGTTCTGTTTGGTGGTTAGGTGTGTTTATTTGGTAACTCAGAGGTGTCCCTACGTGATCTCATGAGAGACGGTGCCACTGATGACGATCTTCTGGATGTAATCGGACTCGCTGTCGGTAGAAAGAAGAAACAACATGCTGGTAAGGACTGGGTCCATAGCATCGCTCAGGATAATCGCTAATAGTGATTCCCACTGCAAAAAGGCACTGTTTTTACTTATGTTTTTTTCTTTATGTTGGAAAATGTGATATTTTATCCGTGAATAACACATTAATGTGGAAACAGTTTGATCCTTGCTTAGACACGTATTATTATGGGAAAGTTTTAACCATCAGCCCAATTTTCACTGGTATCCTGTCTTGTACTTGCAGGGATGTTCAACATTGCCAAGATGAAGAACAGACCCATGATTCTGATTGGTGGGTGAGTCGCATTAATAAAAGACTTTTATTCTAGACACAAGTTGATGGCAGACACCTCGTTGGTTGCTTGGAAGGAGGGCGTTAGACTCTACGCCCTTCTTCCGGACACACAAAGTACTTTCTGTCCCAGCAACAGAATTTCATTAGCAATAAAGAGGCACCGTACCAAAAAATGTGGCATAACTGTTACATTTTTTTTGCTAGAATTACCCGTAAGACATGTTTTCCCATTCCTTTGCAGAATTTAAACTTCCTATATGAACGGCAGAAAACAGAATTAACTTTCATGCTTGGTTTTCTTTGAAACACAATTTTGCACATGAATTGCTTTGGCCCTTTTATCAGTTACACTTTCATTCCTTCTTCCGGGCACACGTCGACTTGTCGACTTTATAGCAGCCACCCCAAAACGTGTCCTTACTCAGCAGTGAAGACAGGGTATTCCCACAGCATGCTTGAATGTGCTATTCATGTTTAATTGAGAAATTCCAGTTTAACAAAGGTGTTTCAATCTGTAGGTAACTGGTGTCGGTTCGGTTCTGGGGAGGACGTTCGGAGGGAAATAACGCGCACCTCTACTGAGAACACCGTGATCCACACCACATCCAGAGTAACGGGGAAAGCGTCAAGTCGATACGAACTGCAAAGCAGCCGTATGGCGTTCCACAATCTCCTCATGTCATCCTTAGATGAAGCCCACAGTCATTTCTCGTCTGGTGCGATATCCCCGCTCGCTACTCATCATCATCCGAAAGATCTTCGTTCAATTTTAATTCCTCACAGTCTCCAAGCTGGATGCTACCTTTGTTGTCATCAGCTTCACTGACCCAAGTTCCGTCGTCTCCTTACCACACGTCTTCCGCTTCTCCGTCTTTACACAATCCATCCCCACACATCTCGCCTCGAGGTGACATCATCGGACTAAAATCGTCCATTGGCGATTCTCTCATTCCACTGATGCTTCCACCGAGCTCCCATCTTCCGATCTCAACTCGAAGCCTTCCACCCTGTGTTCATCCCCAGATCTTTCTTCACCTGACCCCTCACTGTCCACTGCCACAAATGATTCAACAAGTCCTTCCCATGTAAGTCCATGCTCTGTATCACCAACCGCTGAATCCACCTCCAAGCACAGTTTGAGCCACGTAACCGACACGGGTAAAGCTCAGATGGTAGACGTTGGTGATAAACCAAGCTCTTCTCGGAAAGCCGTAGCTTCTGGTAGGGTGTACTTGGGCGAGACAGCCTTCACCCTAGTCCGACAGAATAAAATAGCCAAGGGCGATGTGCTTTCCGTAGCACAACTCGCCGGCATCATGGCAGCAAAGAGAACGGCTGATCTGATCCCTCTATGCCACAACATCCCGATCTCGAAGGTGGATGTCAAGCTGGTGCTTGAAGAGGAGACGCACAGCGTTGGCGTAACGGCAGAGGTTCGTACAATCGGAACGACCGGCGTGGAAATGGAAGCCTTAACAGCGGTCTCCGTAGCAGCGTTGACTCTCTACGACATGTGCAAGGCTGTGAGTCATGATATCGTCATCAGTCAAATCAGGCTGGTGATGAAGACTGGTGGACAAAGAGGGGATTTTCACTCCACGGCATCTTGAGATGTTACCCACTGATGTCTCTTAGGCCCAATAACTTGGGGTGTATCTGAGTTTATCATTAAAGGAAGTGTGCCATTCTACCTTGTCCATATGCCATTTTAAAAGTTTGTTATTCAATTCTGTTTTATTACACTTCTTCTCTGGCACAACACTGCAAGAAAAAATATACAAGGTAATAAAAACATACATATATATATATTTTAAATTATTTAAAATATAGTATATACAATTCAAACAGTATTAAAAATATGAAAAAGGTAAAAAAAAACGCCAGTGAGTGGCAAGATGACCAGCAGCCGATTTCACGAAACGCTAGGACTAATCCTATCTAGAGTTACTCGTCCTAACTTAGGATGGGTTCAATGCGTCGTAACGTCTATGGATACGGAACTTAACTCGTCCCAAGATTAATCCTAAGTTAGGAAGAGTTTTGTGAAATTGACGCAGCACCTCTACAGAGCCTTCCTACCACACTTTAAGGGGAGGGGGTGGGGATGGGTGAAGGGGGAAGGGGAAAGAGGGAGGGGAGGAGGCAAAAAGAAAGACGAATCAGCTGCAAAACGAATCAGCTGAAAGTGGAAATATACCTGTTACTATCCCCTTTAAAATGGGCATTGTTTCTGGTGGGCGTTCCCAGAGAGCATTATTTTAAATGAAACCAGTTGAGGGAAAAAATATATATATAAACGGGTATATTTTGGGTTGATGTATTATTTACTAATGAACTTTGACATGGCATAATGGTCAAGGCGGTACAGCACACATCCTTTTACTACTTAAAGGAACGTTACAGAATTGGTAAGAAAAAAA
Organism: Pycnopodia helianthoides; assembly: GCA_032158295.1. Taxonomy (NCBI): domain Eukaryota; kingdom Metazoa; phylum Echinodermata; class Asteroidea; order Forcipulatida; family Asteriidae; genus Pycnopodia; species Pycnopodia helianthoides. Next base: position 21,322,559 of record CM063243.1, read on the forward strand.
CTTGTAAAATATATTCTTGATCACAGATTTACATAAAACTTACACGGTCTAATGATGATAGTAGAAAATATCCCTTGAATATTTCTGTCTGAAGTGCCATATTTGATGAGAATAATAAACTAATTTTCCGATTGGAGTTTATCGCTCAGTGAGCGTTTTATTCATTTGTTGAATCTATATGATTTCATGCAAATGTGTAATCGGGTTTTCACTATTTTCTCGTGACCCAGATGGCCGATCGATCTCAAACTTCTACAGGTTTGTCAGTTTATGTATATTGTGGATTACATAAAGTGCTTACACTGCCAGCAACTGTTTTGTTAGCAGAAACTAATTTTGTAATGTTCCTTTAATTAGTCAAATTAACCCACCTTTTGACTGTTCTTTTGATTTTATACATGTATTTTGTTTTATTATACATCCAACAGCACAATTGTATTTTATTTGATTATACATCCAACAGCACAAGTAGCACTGGTAACAGGTGGGTTTGCCTCCCACATCTAACACCGATATTTCTTAAGAATCTTCTCTACACCGTTATCTTCAGGCCTACGGGTTACAGTGACTGGCACTTTTGAGGGTTCCTTGGTTTAATTATCAGAAAGATATAATAATAAATAATAATAGAATATATATATATATACATCTGTGCCTTTCAAGTAAATTCAAATCGTTCACAGTGAGAGTGTGTTTCGGGTTTTTAAATAGATGTATTCTGCAGCTTGCTTGCAACTATACAAGTTCAGGTTACCCTGAGGTAATGTCGCAAACCAGACATGTTCATTTGGGAGGGGGGAAAAGACGTCATTGAATTGAACCATTCATTTGTGCATTTTTTTAATTCTCAGTCCTCCCTGTTTAATTATTATATGTAATGACACGCTTAAGCAGAAAATAATTTCTTAACAGTTTCCTGTTAGTAAAACTGAGCAGGATACCATTCACAATTGGCACATTCAGGCGTGGTGTTTTGGCTGGTGACCTTATACTGGTAAGAAATATTTTTGTGTGTGCTTAGCTTATGTTTGTGTTTAAGCAGTGTTGGCTATGGTTTGTGTTACAGTCATTCCAAGGTTCAGAAACAGTATTGGTGACATTTCCATCCCACTTTTTTGTTACTTTTTCTTTGGGGTGTTCTGGTTGCCCTTTTACAGTGCCTCTATTCTTAGCATTTTGTCATCAAGGTTTGAATCATGTATAATTAATGTGTTTTTTGTTTTTTAAATTTAATCTGTTATGTAAAGAATAATGATAAATAAATCGCACAAATTATTTTATAATAATACATCCCGTGTTTTGGGTGATATATTTGACTGTTTTGTAACATCTTTAACATAGAAACGCACCTGGGCACTGGTAAACAACACACTGGGTAAAACACACATAGGTCACTCAGAGCAAATCATGACATTATAAAACACTGAAGATACATGTTTTTTTCTTCATTTAATTGTTCTCTTCTCAACATATCAGAGTTAATTATGTACATGTATGATTCTGTTAACAATCTTAAAGGCACCCGATATGATAAAATTCTCAGTGTACAACTGCCCCCCCCCCCCTTATGAAATTCTCCATTTTGCTTTTGGGGCAAAAGGAGTTGCTTTTGTCAAAAGTTTCAAAACTTAAAATAAAAATTTCAAGAATAACATTTCACAATTTAAATGTGGTTTCAATTTAAGGTATGAAACCTTTTCTTTGTCTATGACGATATATTGAACCCCCAACTTAGGCATGTTTTATTTTGCAGAAATCTATCAAAATAATAGGAAGTTTAGTTGCTGCCTAGGAAAGGAACAGTCACTGACCGCCCTGTCTGGTAGCTAGTACAGTGAATCAGATACTATTGGACAAATCTTTTTATTAGAGAAAATGAAGTGGAAGATGAAAATCAAAAATTTCAAAACTTTCCCTATTACAAATTTTCTGCTTTCAATTCTCTACCACAAGTTTAATTCATGGAATGGCTTACCTTTTTTTTAAAACTCTATTAAAATTGCTTACCTGCCAAATCAATCTGTAAATATGAAAAAGAAAGAAGACAAAAAGTGAGAGAGAAAAGAAGCTATAATTGACAGAACCCAGGCTTCTGTCATGTCACTTAGTTGTGTGACCTACTTAAATCAGTATACAAACCGAGTACAGGTTTACAGGCAGCAACCATGTGAGTGAAATCTTTCTAACTCTTGGAAGAAGTTTTTAGTTTAGAACTGCTGGAGTCCGTTGAGTTGAAGCCGAATCACGACGTTTTTCGAACGGTGCGCTCTGCTCGTTTCACTGTTTGGAAACGTCAATAATTTACTACTATACAGTACCACAGAGCAAAGATTTGCTCGATGCTACTACTACTATCACATCACCGGTTCTTCTCACTTCCGCCAAAAGAGATTATATTCACGTAGCCCATCTTGGTGGGCTGTTATGGCTTTCTTTTAGGATCGGTCTTACAACACTCATGAGTTATCCGTGTTACAAGACCGATGCTAAAAGAGAGCCATAACAGCCCAACAAGGTGGGCTAGTATTTACGATATTGTTTATACCCGTAAACTTACCCAGTTCTTACGTTCTAGAACATGCACAGCTTGGAATCTTAATGATAATGTACACCATCACCTTGCTTGCCTGCAGCACCAAGACCTGACCTGGTAGGACAGTCTCCGCTGTTGTTGCACTGCAGTTCAAGGGAGACGACGTCCTATACCATGACCAGGGCTTATACTCTGGTGGACTCCGCCTGCCTCCCTCCGGTGACGCAACACCTCTTTCCCCGGTATGACTAATGGCTCTTCCACACTTCGACAAGCAGTAGAGCAATCAGGAGCCGAGACCACACCTACTTATAACTGAAGGGCGCTCCCAACGATAATGAGAAACAAACAGGAAATGCACTGCAGTTAGGCTAGATGTTCGACCACAATAATTGCCCTTGAACTGTGAAACGAGGGAATTAATATGTTAAGTCACAGTTACAACAACAAAAACAACCACAAGTGATAACACTCCCGCACCCTTTTTAATGACAGAAGTGAAAGTTCAAATCAACACACCGACTTCATCAAATAATACTTTAACAAACGAATTTCCTTTTCTATTTTGTCTGCACAATAACGGTTTCAACTGTGGCTACGGCTAAATCGCTGTTTCTACTTTGTATTGTATAACTCAATGATTTCTGTCCAAACTTTGGCATTGATATTCAAGCCATTGGCCACAGTATTGACAAAGTCAATCAGGACACACCCCCAATAAAAAGGGAGAACACGGAGCGTCGGTCTCGTGAAATTTACGCCCTGCAAGTTCTTAGACAGGTTTACGCGCCAAATAAAAGAAGTACAGTACAGTGTAAACACTTTGCACAATATTATGAGGGGCTGTTGACTTCCAACTTGAAGTAATTTGGTTACCTAGGCCCGGGGGGAAATGGTCCTATTCTGAGAGGTGTAGGGCCATTTTTCAAAATTAATGCTCGGACGTTTGGAAATTTACACAAGTGTAGGTTTTTTTAAAATTTGGATGGAGAATAACTCGATTAGCCTTGGGACACAACCCATGTCAAGAACTGAACGGAGGGTGGAAGTTTCGAATTCGATTAATACTTTTCTCTTTACTGTAAAAGGCGCCGAGACCTCTAAAGTATTTTTTTTTTAAAGAATTTTTGAATAATTAGCACTTTGCACTGGACGCTGTGGGAGTTTAATGGGCTCAGTAGCGTAAACCAGACAGTTTTTTGTTTGTGTCTTCTTTTTTGAGGGGGGGGGGCAAGCGGGGAAAAGACATAATTAGGGTGATATTTTATACATTGAACCATTCGATTGTGTATTTGTTTTCGATTTAATTGGGGGAGAAGGTAACAAAGGTTCTGAGCCGGGGGGTGTGTGGGGGTGGGGGCTGCTGCCCATGTCCCCTCAACCCTCTGAGTACGCCACCGAATGGGATGCACCCACCCACCTTGCCAAAATAAATGTCAAGCCCCGAAAATAGCATCAAATAGCGCCCTCTATCTGAGGTTACATGACGTGTGGAGTAATGACTTGGCACGATGACTGACACCCAACCCTCATGGAAGTCACCCAAATCACATCTATTTAAAAAAAAAAAAAAGTTGTAGAGAGAGAAAGAGGAAAAAACACCACGAGCATTATTAATAACCACGACCCAATAACCGGGCGTGCGTGTCCGTCTCCAAACTTGGACCAATAAAAACTTGATGACCGCTTGCAGTAATTGTCATTCCTAATCCAATAACACCGGGGAAAAACGCACATACCCGAGTGCGATGTTCCGGTGCTCATCGCGCTGATCTGAAATTACATTACAGCTATCCACCAAGGGAACCATAACAACAGTTGAAATCATTTTGTTCCGCTATGACGATGATGTACATGTACTCCGGGCTACCACTGGTGCAGTATTTCCCTTGGTCGTCTGCAGCGTTTGCCTCTCAGTGCAACGGGCAGACGTGTCTTCTCCGGCCCCACAGTAATTGGGAGGACTATTGTTTAAATAATGGACACAAAGACAGTGTGAACTGTCCCGGGCGTACTCACCGGTCAGCCAGGCGGTGGGCTCGACGGAGCGGCTCGGAGGAGGGAAGGCGACGGGAAACGGGAGACAACGACCGACGATTGCTCGTTGTCGTCGGCCGGCGGAACAGCGGCGAGCAGCAGGCCCCTGGATGGCCGGTCGTCGAAGGCAAAGGACGATAATACCCAACTCAAGTTTGGCATCGATAAGATTCTTGGAAACAATTACGGTTCTGCAGCGAAAACAACAGAAAAGAAAAGTGTTGGTGAGTTGATTCACTATCATTTTTACCCAAATAAACAATTTATAAAATTTACTTCGTGTAATTTTTACGCGTTATATTTTATGATGAGATGAACTTGCTTAAAATGTGTTCACAGTGTCTTAAAAAGCACACCTAAAACACATTTCAAAAAGAGCAGGGCTAGTAGATTTGCACGATTTACGCGGCCCTTATCAATCCCCATTTAGCTGCTAGGTTACGGTATGCTTTGTCTTGTCATCAAAAGAATGAAGCCACGAGGTAATATTCACAAGACAATTTTTTTCCGACTGCTTTTTCAAATTCGAACACATCAATATTTTTCTGTCCCCCAAAATGAAATATTCTTAATGATACCCGATTTTCTAAACAAGAAATTTCATTTAAGAAATTGTATTGGCGCAACTCTGCAGACAGAAACTTTGAGAGACAGGTTATTAATTAATTAATTAATTGATTGAATATAGGAATATGTTTTTTTTTTCTTGCATATGAAATGTTGATGCTATTTGCAACAAAGATCAATACACAGGCCCAGTTTCGGCTGAGCGGCTTCGGCTTAGGGTCCGTCTACCTGTTTGAAGGCCCCGCATCGAAAGCGCACGTCTTCAAAACAACTGAAGGAGCCGAAAGCACATGGTGTGTTTATTGAAAACTAGAAGATGAGGAATGAATTTACTCTGAACTGTAACTGATGTATGTCATATAAACGTCTACTTTCCCTTTCAAGCCATACGTCTTATTTACAGAGAATCAGACGCGACCGAATGCTAGACAAAATAATTGTCAGGAATACATTTTTGTTTTAAGATGCGACGTTCGTTTTGAAATGTGTTTTTTTTTCCCCCGACAGATAAGCCCGAGTGTTCGAGTAATAACGCAAGCGAGACATCGACGAGGGACTGGGATGCTGCTGCTGTCAGCCCACTGCTTGCATGCGCCGCGTGGAGGAACACGACGTACCAGTCCGAGACCGGGCTAACCTCACGGCGGACTGTGGCCCACCATACTCATCACGCTCGCCACTCGGCGGGCACCGAGCTGCAACTGCCCGGTAAACTCAGCTCCCCCGGTGGCTTTTGCACGAGTACCTATCAAGGTGAGTCCGTGTACAGTCTCTTTAAAACAAAATTGCAAAAATTTCAGGCCTAATTGATTAAGTTCAACTGCGATATGTCAAAAAGAAAAATCGTGGGAAGGAATCTTGAAAAAAAGGAGACAGCTATAGAATTCATGCATGTTTTCAGGAACGTTCATTTCCGAGTCTATATTCACAAAACATAAATAGCAAATAAGATCACAATATTTACAGGAAAGTGGAGGCAGAACCCTGGGATTCGAGAGTTATTAACAAATTCCAACATTTTTCACTTACAATAATGATCTCTCCATCTCACTTGCCGGCGCTGTAGACATAAAAACGAAACACCCAAAATACCGTTGTTTTACGGATCGGTACCATACCGTAGTCTGTTCAGCTTGGTTTTAATAAACGACGAATCGAATTCATTTGCGTCTTCTTTACATGCCCTAAAAATCATCTAGGCCAAATTGCATGGCTCTGCTTACCGCGGAGTTCTGCGCTTATGTGGTTGATAGGGCACGGTAAGCGCATAATTCTACGGTAAACAGAGCCATGAAATTGGAGCCTGTTCACCCTATAGTATGACTCAAATGCTAAAATGACACCTTTTTTGTTTGTTTACAGGGAGGGTTGTACAACACAAAATGTTGATCTTCTTGGTATTGAATGTTATTGTTATTGTTTTGGGTTTTCCCATTTTCACTCAAAAATATGTTTTAGTTTCCTTAAAGACACTGGACACTATTGGTAATTGTCAAAGACCAGTCTTCTCACTTGGTGTATCTCAACATATGGATAAAATAACAAACCTGTAAAAACTTGAGCTCAATTGGTCGTCGAAGTTGCGAGATAACATTGAAAGAAAAAACACACTTGTCACACGAAGTTGTGTGCTTTCAGATGGTTGATTTCGAGACCTCAAATTCTAATTCTGAGGTCTCGAAATCAAATTCGTGGAAAATTACTTCTTTCTCGAAAACTATGTCACTTCAGAGGGAGCCGTTTCTCACAATGTTTTATACTGTCAACCTCTCCCCATTACTCGTTACCAAGTAAGGTTTTATGCTAATAATTATTTTGAGTAATTACCAATAGTGTCCACTGCCTTTAAATATCACTGACACTGTTTTGTTAAAAGTTTCCCAACCTATGGAGTCATACCCGCTATAGAACATAACATTATTATTATTATACTCGACACCGAACACGGCCATTGTTGCAATATGAAACCGTGCCCACTAAAATACAATCACGGCCCCAAATAAAAATCACCCTATAGTGTAACAAGGAAATGAAAGAAGATAACAGTAAAATATGAACACCAATATCCTGTCCTATCACTAACAATTATTTGTCGGGTCATTTCCTACAGCTTTGGGGTAACTGACTGTGACAAACAACTTAGGCCTACTATTTTTTCCTCTCGACCATCATTTTAATGTCTTCCTATTCTGTGAAATGATGACTAAATATTCATGATGACGGACACTAATTTCTGATGTAAATCAGTGCAAACAACTGGTTCTTTTCAGAACTGCACTACAACGCAAAGAGAAATATATTTCATAACGCAAACCTTATACAAGATTGTATCTCCACCATGCAAAGTTTCAAATCCTACTCATGTACATGGTGTTACCAAAAATATATAAAAGATTTCGAAGCTTGTCATCAGAATGAAACCTTTGTTAATGAGATCAGTAACAGACGTGTTAGGGCCTATGTAAATTTGGGAAAAGTGTAAGAAAAACAAATAGTATTTGTGTTTTACCCGTATACACCAATTTGTGTTCAGCACTGTATACTCAGTACTTTCCTGAGTCTTGTGAACAAAAAAAATCCACTTGCACATTGCTCGGGTGGGATTTGAACCAACGACAAAAATACAGTATTTACATTCTGAAAATCAAATACATTTCACATTGAGCTCGAGCACCAACAAGTGGAAATTCATCAATCAATCAAAAACAAAGTTTGTCTCGAAGAAATAGATGCGTGTTGAAAAAGTACGACACGAAAGTCGAATCCCGGGTTGAATGACCTTGAATGACCTTCCATTGAGTGACGACAGGTCTATCTTGCAGTGTTGCAAAGTTTGTTACGGTTCTGATTTTGTTGTTTTGGGGCCACTGGGGGAGACTCGTTCGATAACGTAATCTTAAGTGTGCAGTCGAACTGTGGACCTCATCGTTCAAGTTATATTTCAAGAAAAGTTAGTTCTATATCAACAAAAACATCACACAAGAACCAGTTGTCCGTCCGAACTCCGCAATTTATAACAGGCCCGAAAATAATTTGCATGGTGTTACCGCAAAGAGAAGTTTTCTTCACTCCACCGGCAAACCATTCAAACGGTACCCAGTATAAAATCAGGCCATACTGATGAAAATATCCCTTAATTTCACTGCAGCTTCGTAAGCATGTACAAAATGAATTACATTATTTGTTCCCCATCATGCCGCATGGAACTATATTGTTTATTTGGTTTTTTGTTTTAAATAGACTTATCCTCGATAATGCTCCACGGTGGTACCGACCCATGGTCTTACGCCCAGTACCGACTCGACCACCACAGCAGCCTCCACCCTACCGAGCGAGAGGAGCGCCTCCCCGCCGACCTACCAACGCACCCGAAGCAGCCTCACCACCAGACGATACTGAATCCCAGGGTGGTGGGAGGCAGAAGGAAGCGAAGCTGGTCCCGTGCCGTCTTCACCAGCCTGCAGCGCAAGGGTCTTGAGAAGCGTTTCAGCCTGCAGAAGTACGTTAACAAACCGGACCGGAGGCAACTTGCGGCTGCCCTGGGATTGACGGACGCCCAGGTAAACTTTTTTGGGGGAAGTATGCAAACAAATGAAACACTTACAGACGATACTGCATTTGTAAAACATTGCAAACAAAAAAAGTCGGCCTTTTGGCTAATTTTTCATAATTTATGACTTTACATGTGACTTGTAGCTGACCGTATACTTTTACCCTGAAATCACGAACCAGCTTGCCAAATTTCTTGAGCTGTTAAACAGAAAAAATACCGAGACTACATTATACCAACCAAGCAAATTATTGTAAGTAAGAAGAACTTTTGCAGGGAAACAGTAGCAAGCATTTGCTATTTTGGCTGGTACCTGTTTCTGCAATGAGCAACACCGTTTTCTGGGTACATTAAAGCGGATTTTAAACGAAACACACCCTGTAACAAAATTACTCCTTTTTTTTCACAAACTTGGTTGAAGGGGGTTATTTTATACGGAATGTTACACTATATGGGCAAAGCGAAACACTAGTGGTTTGTACGAATTTGGGTAAAAGCATGCCCAAACTTAGCTTCACCATACTTATCTTAACGTTCTCCACCGCAGGTGAAAGTGTGGTTCCAAAACCGACGAATGAAATGGCGTCACAGCCAACGCGTTCAGAAACAGCAACGGCAGGCTGCCGACACATCGACCGAGCGTCCCGCATTTGCGTCGGTCGGGGAGAGCGGGACGGACGGCGAGGACGAGGCCGTAGATCGCGACCTCCGCCCGGCAGCGAGTCGCAAGGACGCACCGCACGACAGTGATGCACTCGGTGGTCGGGACGGGTCAATATTGAAAACGTGGACACCTAAGTGAACGTCACCGCACGGGAGGACTTGCCACAGTGTTTCGAGAAACAACGTGGAACTTGAAAAAGAACATGATTGCCAAGTAGGCAATGCAAAAAGGAAGACGTGCCTTACATTTTAGTTTGACTATTGTAATGGTGCGCCTTTAGGTTTTATCATAAAATTATGCGTACAGTTATAGTAGGTTTATCTATACACCCAAACCACTGTAAATTAGTTATAATATATAGGCTAAGCCTACAATATTAATGAAACCACTGCAACTACTGATGGGGTACAGTGCGTGAACAATTAACTTGATACCAGTAATTACGAATAATTTAGAAGATATCAACAAGACCGATATATAATTTTGAAATCTTCTTTGTCGCAGGAATATGCGACAGCGAAAAACGATTTTATTTTCAAAAGGTATTATTAAGCAAGGATAGACTGGCCGATCATTTTCCCACAGTCACCACAGCCTAAGCCGAAGCCGTTAATTAAAGTTATTAACAGGATTGGTAGAGCTGGAAGTGTTAATGTGTTGTGTGATCAACCATACAGGAAATAACAACATGTGAAATTTTTGGCTCAATCCGTTGTGTGAGTCAGGAGAAAATAGTGCAAAACCATCCAGCAAGCAAGTAAGCAAGTATTTAACAGTAACACACGGTCCTTAAACTTGGTACGTTCAACTGAAATCGCTGTTGCGTTTGTTTAAAAGGTTTTCAGATGCAGTTTTCTCGAATATGACTTCATTTTAGACGGAAATATTTCACAGAAAATAAATTTGTTGTATGAACTTCATAATCAGTAAGCTTTTAGACTCAAATTAATTATTTATGTTTTTTATCCTTACCAATCCTGATAATGATGGGAGTAAAATCATGTGTAACACTACGGCCATTTTGTATATATGATTCCCTGACTTCTTAATGACGATGAAGCTGCAAATGATGGTAATGTGACAAGCGTCTGACTAGATTTTCTAACCAGCACAGATCTTGGTGTAACGATCCGATTTCGACTGAAGGATAGCGGGGTGGGAGTTGTCTTTTTTTTTCTCACGAGAGCTTTTATTGATTTGAAACAATAATAAAAACACGATTTCACTGTGGTTTACTGTACATTTAGAGAGAGAGAAGGTTTATTCAAATGAGTTGTCAGTGTCTATTTCTACCAAGTCATAGAATTTGCCGAAACAGATTTTGCCATAGAGCAATTATATAGGCACAGATAAATACTGTTATAGAACTATGTATACAAAAAAAGGCACTTCGGTTGGCTTTTTCTGTTTTTCTTAGTAAATAATGTGGTTTTGACAGCTAGATAAAATCCGCCCGGTCACCAACCAAACAGGTCCCCTGTGTTGTTCTGCCATGACGACAATGGTACAACAAAAATACAACAAAACACAACGCCCGAATTATAGCCGATCGTTATTCAATGTTCCGAAGCAGGGATCCTCAGAGTTTGGGGTTATTGTACAGCACTATATAGATATTTTTATTGTCGAATATAATGACGTTTCTGGTGACAACTTGAACGGTTGTGTGTTAGACTAATATTAAGAATTATTTGGAGGCCACCAAATTTGAACTTGCTCATATTCGTTTGAAACAACAGAAAAACTATATGACAACAAATCAAATATCAGCTTTATCACAGTTGAAAAAACAACAACCACATCGTGATCAAACCTATGACAAAGGCAGAGGAATTTGCATTGTGAATTAACCTTACCAATGCGATCAGGGTTGCAACTGAACACACACATGCACAACAACACTTAGGGGATTCGAACCCGAACCAGGGGAAAAATAATGACAAGAAAAGAGAAGGGTTTTAAGTTTATGATTCATTTAGCAACCGTGATAAATGGTTTTTTTTTTCACCGTGCATTGTTGACGTCATCATAAACATACCATGAATAAACGTCCTAAGTTATTTACTAAACACAACATGACATCGCGCGGCATTATTGGCTACATTATAAACACGAAGTAATAAATACAAAAACAGTTTAACAACACAAACTGTTTACATTTGCAGCGGCGTGCGTTCTGCCGTTCGAGTCTCACTCCAAATATATGGCCGTGTCCGTTTGATATGTTTGGCCTCTCTGGTGGTGGAAACCTTGGTGGTTGACAATTATCACCGAGCATCCAGGCCGTTAATGTCAGCCGAAGCTACAAACATTTGGGAAATTATTAGTCTCGAGTATCCAATTAGTCACGATAGTTTGCTTTGCGCGCCAATTCTTAAAAAAAATATATAGTTGTGTTGTCTGGTCTGTGGACAGCTCCAGTCTGCCGAAAGCTTGATGTTCATAAACTGGAGAGTTCCTCGGCCGGGCTTGAGTGGGGGGGGGGGGGAGAAACAATTGCAAGCAGGGAGGTAAAAAATATATACGAGATCATAGGTTTTTGGATTAGTATTTATCTTTAGAAGTAACGTTTGAGATATTTAACTTTAAAACTAACATCTGATAATATAGTCATTGAATAAAAACAGATTCACTCAATAAATATGATGACAGTATAGACGATTTAAGTTAAAGGAACATTACAGAATTGGTAAGAAAAAAACTTGTAAAATATACTTTTGATCACAGATTTACATAAAACTTACACGGTCTAATGATGATGATGGTAGAAAACATCCCTTGAAATATTTCTGTCTGAAATGTCATATTTGATGAGAAATGAATAAACTAATTTTCCGATTGGAGTTTATCGCTCAGTGAGCGTTTTATTCATTTGTTGAATCTATATGATTTCATGCAAATGAGTAATCGGTTTTTCACTATTTTCTCGTGACCCAGATGGCCGATCGATCTCAAACTTCAACAGGTTTGTCAGTTTATGTATACGGTGGATTACATAAAGTGCTTACACTGCCAGCAACTGTTTTGCTAGCAAACACCAATTCTGTAATGTTCCTTTGAACTCATAGATCAATGCCGGAAAGATCATTGTTCCGTTCTCTGCTACGATAGGACTCAAAATATCAGGTCAAATCTTCACCAAATACCACCAGTATTTAAATGAGTTTTTAAAAATCTAAATAGTATTGGATATACAAGTACCAGAAGTGATGTTAAAAAGGTGTATAGAAAGAAGTAGGCCTTCACGCCATTTTATTCACCCTTAATTTCTGTGGTTCACAACACGTGTTTTTTTTTTGTCACTCCAAAATACAACTTGTATGCTCTATGTTGTGCACAATAATGGGTGCTCGCATTCCTGAAAAACAGCCTTCAACGGTACCACGCCATGGAGAAGAGTTGCATTTCTTAATTTGTCATGATATATCATTCTACTCGTTTTCTAAACAGGAGAACATACTTTATGAGGGATAGGTCGTTCTTGTATATATAAAAATGTTACTTTAAGAAAGGTCCCACGTGTTTTCTTGGGAATATTGAAGTAAAGGTTGCCAACCACATACTTTGCCAACCTCAAATAAATTGTTATGTTCTGGGTTTGTTAACATCAGCTTGTGTGGGCTGACTTGTATACAATGTGCGAATGCATCACCGTCATTCAAGCAGATCGTTTGGATGCGGGGTCTTGCCCAAGCTAAACACTCGGGGAGACGGCCACCCCGCCTGCCTCGGCACGCACGAACCGGTGGTCCTCGGTCGGCTCTCGCCGCGTATTAAGAGATCCGACAATAATGGATGCCGTGAAATAAATAAAGTGTCGTTATTTACGTTAATTTACCCTTGAAGATGACAGCTAAGGCAAACCTTGAAAGTCAATACATTGCAGACAACTATTAGGTTATAGGGCTGTAGCTTGTATTATATGCCCATCATTAATATAGCTAGTCGTCTCGCATTCTGCCGTTGAGAGTTTTTTTTTTTTTTAAGTAAAAATCAAAGTTTCTTTTTAAGTCACTAAACAATAAGTGCCACTTGCAGATCCTTCGGCTGCTATCTTATTTGCCAACAGAGAATGAAATAGTGAGCAAAATAATAGGGCCTAACTTAAACACCACATTAAGGGTGAAGGATTATGAGAGAACAGAACCCATTTAAAGCATAAGCGTGTGTCACAGGTAATCGTTTGCTACGCTACCGGTAGGAAGTGGTTAAAAGTATGCACGCGTTTTTTCGCAGAACTTTCAGGACAAAATGTAAATCATTTACCTACTTTGCTGGAAGGTCTCTGTAGAAATTGAGACTATATAGACTAAGAGTGCAACAATGAAAGCAGAACGGCACACCTTACTGGCCTTGCATACCAGTTCTCTGAACAGCATGGTAGAGAAGATGGGACAGCGTGATACAAATTGACGTTGAAACACTTTTGGAAAATGATATCATGAAAAGCGCGCCAAAAACAACAGTGGAAATAATGATCGTACCCAGAACCGACCGTCAAACCATGGAGGTGGTCAAACCAACCAAATTGATACATTGATCACCAATGAAGTTAACAGTTCCCAATCAAACAATTTGCAAACTGCAAGATTTTCAAAGAAGAGGCCCGTGATAAAAGAATACGTCACAGGAACGGACCCATACTGCACAAGTGTCTATACGGCTACAATCAAAGCGGTCAATAATTATGTTTTACCAGTGTAGGCGGTATACATGTACATGTACATGTACATGTACACGATGGGGCACTTCGCTGTGGTAGACAACGTAGGGCCTAAGAGATGCAGGTTCAAACAGACAGAAGTCTGCTCAAAGATTTGCCTGTCGTGGCTTTTGGGGATATTTCAACAACAAAAAATTGCCCCATACGGTGCCCTGTGCAGTTGTTGACTTTCAACCTAGGACATTTCGGTCCTTGAAAAGTGTTTTTTTCTGACAAGCGTAGGGCCCCTTTTCATAGAATGGAATCTTGCCTGTCTACCCGTTTATTAGGGATGTTTTCCATTTTTGTTTTGGAGGTCAAACTTTTAAAAAAGGGCTTTACTGTAGGCCAAACACACTCTCCGGCTAAATTCACAAAAATTGAAAAGAATTTTAAAACAATTTTTGATTTGATTTCAAGAGGCTGAGAGACTATAAAATATTTGTTGAGTATTTTTGAATATTGTGGATGTAGCAATGGTTGATAAGTTGATTTATTTGGCGTGGTGCACCCTTAAGAAGAGCCGTTCCCAAAATGGGCATTCATTCTAAAAATGGACATATTTCACAATGAAAGGTTTCACGATGACAGAATACCATTAAAAAAAAAAAATGCTTTTACTAGTATTATAATATTTCGGCAGGGTGTAGCCCTGTATGTTTTATGACAAGTTTCTTCGAAATAACAGGAAATTACTCAAAGTGATGATATAGGCCTATACAGTATTACGTCAGAAGAGCTATTTTGTTCAAACTACGTCAATTTCTTTTCAAGTGAATGCCCAGGATACACAAAAGCAGTGGAAACCTTGTATTTATTGTATTATATGTATTGTTATTATAATATTTGTGGCGTTACGGCGTGCAATAAAACAGCAGTAAAGTATCGCAAAAATGCAGTGTGGCAATTTCATACTGAGATATCTTTGAAGGTGATTTATACCAGCATGTTTAAAAAAAAAAAAAACCCATTATAGTTGTTCAGATTAAAAAACGTACAAATTTGCAACAAACTTTAACCAAAACAATTCCAGATGAAGTATGTTAACGTTTTTTTGAAAAATAAAATAAACAAATAAACAAATAAAATATAACACTATACAACTTTAAGGGTCGTATCTTAAAGTATGTGAACATTTAATTTTGATGAATTAATTATGGATATTGTCTTTACATGTTATTCCACTTTAACCTGGTAGCCAACGTACGGAGCTTTTAACCGTCCGACAGCCTAAGTGGCCACCCCAGCAGGCCGGCATGACTTGAAACATTCCCGTGTTTATTTCCACAGACAGCAATGTTTCGATGTTGTCATCATGCCGTGTCGGGGCCGCCTAAAAGAAAAGAAGAAGTTGGCCCGGGATACTATTTCAGATTTGGCCAGCGGCGATATTTTGATATTACACAGTCCAGAGTACCACCCTCCAAGTGCCAGATGATACCGGGCTTTGGCTCTCTTGACGGGGGGACCCTTAGTGTGTCCGTCACCCACTGATTCCAACCACTTAAAAACGCAACGCTCGGTCTGAGATATCAACATAAGAAGAGACTGTGTGCTTATACTTCGGATTCTCAACTTCCACTTCTCGCACTTAATTGTAACCCAGAACCTTGGCAAGAGTTTCAAAGACAGCGCCGAGAGTATTCGATCTGAATTTAATCAACCACTGATGATGTCTCTAAAACGAAGTAAAAAAAAAAAAATACTTATTTAAAAAAAGGAGGAACGGAGATCACGATACGATGCTACAAGTTTCCCAAAGAAAGAGTTATCTGATTTCAAATTTGAGATTAAATAAAGCCCATACTGTTTTTGGCGCTAAAAACGTACTCTCTAAATGTAAAAGAGTGAAAAACACCACTCTTTACATTTCGAGTTGTCCCTTAAATGGCTCTTTAAAAAGAGTGGTGTTTATTTCACTCTTTGAGAGGGGTTTCACTTCAGGACAGAGTGAAAAACCACTCAAAAAGATGCAAATCTCATTCTAAAAGAGTGGAAGACCACTCGAAAAAGAGTTGTCCCTCATATGGCTCTTCAAAGAGTGTTTTTTCACGCTTTCGCATTTAGAGAGTAAGAATCTACAGCCAATTAATTGGCTTGCCCCCTCAATCTCCACACGGCTTTATTACAACTGTATACCGCTACATAAATAATATTGCGAGCACATCTCGGGCCCTTTCCAAACCTCGGCTTGGGCTCCAGGCCTCTTCATAAATTTTGGAGAAGTGTACATTTTGCATTGTGTTTCCAACAGCAAACGGAGCCCTGGGCCGGAGCCTGAACCGGAGCCGATGTTTGGAAAAGGCCTCTTGTCTCTTTGTTCTGAATTTGGTGGAGGGGTCGGGACAACAAAAGCTCCCTCTGTAACTTCCACTATTAACACTGAATCCGCCAAGGTGTATCCCATGCATTGGTTGTAAGCTCAGTGATGGACCAAAAGGAACAGACAATAAAAAGTAAATCCACTTTGTTTTAAATTGAAGGAATATAGGCCTACAAGAGAAACCATTACAATATCAGGACAAACTCTCTGAAGAGTTGGGCTCTAGTCCGAAGTAGGATTCAAACCCGGAACCCACTAAAATGAGAGGCCATATGATTATATCAATTGGGGGTGACCAATTAGTTTTAGTGGCCCATACTTTGTACGCTGTATCATGTATCGGATTCTCTGGTCCCCACATGTCTTCATCAAGGTTAACAAGGTGTCACACAGTCCGCTCCGTGTATATGAAACGAACAAATAAACAAATATGCAACCCAAATGGCATCATCCAACGTTACAAAATATACAATTACAGGCGGTCGTGAAATGGCGATGCGTCGCACGTGCCGTCGAGTATACAGGCTTTGCTTTCTAAACCGGCTCACGGTCCGATACTCCGGTCCAGCGTGGAACTTCGCAAACTAGGACTCTCGCTGTAGAAATACAGAGATGCTTTTTTTCTTCTTTTTAAACAGGACCCAATTCCTACTAATTCGTATAATACAGGAAGGAAACGTCAGAACCTTGTCACGTGACACTCTGCTTGGGTGACACATTTCCTTCTTTACTCTGGTACAGTGGTACCTTGTGCTGATCGTTCACTTTTAAAAGAGATATTTTTTATGCATTATCATGGAAACATTCCTTGCACCAACGTCACACATCACACCCAGAGAGCTACTGGCAGCCGCGCTCGCCATTTTGAGAGCCAAATTGCGCGTATAAATGATGGTAAGCGTGCAAACGCCGCGTTGCCCAACCACACGAAGGCATCGATTCCCCAAATTATGCAGGATTCTCCTGATGATGACGTCAGGTGAACTAGGTCAATAACGGGATATTCGGTTCCGGTACTTTTCCAGCAGGATAAAAAAAAGGAAAAAACACAAAACCCGTTATGGCCTAGATATTGTTTGTAATTGTATGCTCTCTGACAAGTAACGGGAGGTAGGCTTATACTTTTTTTCTAATAAACGATTCAATAAACATTAAGTTTCTCAAACATTTTTTAAACAATGTCAACAACTTGTCATGAACGGAAAAAACTACTGAGTAGGCCTATATTTTTCCCGTCTCATTTAAAAAAAAATCTGAATTCTCGACGTGAACTCAATGTGAACAGATCACTCTTGATGATATTGGCGCAGTACCAGTGGGTGGTACTTTGACTAGGTTGTAAAGTTACAATGTGTGGTTAAGGAGTTATGATTTTCTTCAAATACAGCTGCCGGTTTGAGCTGAAAGTCGAGGTCAAATAGGGTCACAGATATTTGCTTAAGTATAGGCATGGAGGACCGTAACGCGTAAGGTCCATTTTACGAAACTTTTGAGTACTTACTTTTTCCCGATGGCACACAAGAAACAATATCATGTTGGTTTTTACCCTTAAAATGGATGTGTGGTAAGCACTGTACAATCAGTGCTTTCGTATCCTGCGGGGGGGGGGGGGGGACACACCACCGGCTACTAAGTGGAGGTCGCGGGTTCGAATCCCCATCGATTAGCCTATGGAATCCCCCCGTGCCAGCCCAGGTACTCGGAAAGCATTGAGTAGGCTAGTATTACAGTGATTAAGCATCGGTCAGGAGGTAACACAAATTGTATTATTATTATTATTATTTATTGATTATTAATTATTCCCGATGCAATTATTACCGGTTCATGTATTACGGAAACAATAATTATAATTGTCTACATTTGGTTGAATGGATGCATTCAAATAAGTGATTTAATGCGCGATTAAAGGAAATGTACGATTGGTAATCACTCTTGAAATCAATGGCAATACAAAACTTACTTGGTTAGAAGTAGGCCTATACAGCAACTTTCGAGAGTGTAAAGCATTATGAAAACCATTTTACTACGGAGTAATTTGGTTATGGACATAAACCGTGAGGACATAAACCGCTCCGGATTTTCGGCAATATCTAAAAAACGCTACCCCTTTCGAAATGATATTTTCATAGGTTTGTTTTATTGTATAATTACATTATATAGGATTAAAACAATCGAACGGTTCCACAAACCAAAAGACTTCTTTTTCCTTTAAATTAACAGAACTCACCGGTAAATTAATATGCGCAAATATCCGACCAACTTATTTAGTTAATTGCTTCAACCATTTAACATTTTTCAAGGTTTATTTGGAAACAAGACGGGGTAATGGTTATAGCACATTCTGGGCAACACGCAACATTTCGGATTTATTTTGCATTTCGTCTGAAGACGATCGAGCACACAGTCAGCGCATCACTATTTTTCACGGCGCACAAAATACTTGTTTGATACACAAGTATCCCATCTTCCACTGTAAATAAATTACGACCTGACATATTTATTGGCAAGACATAAAAACAACGGCTATTAGAAAATAACAATGCAATTAATCAATAAGGGGGGAAGAAAAGCAACTTTTTATTGGCGTCAGTTTCTTTTTCTCCCCCGTTTTTTAAAGAGAGTTGAGCCGGCAAGCTCTCTGCAAGCCGTTGTACTTGAGAGCGTCAATCAGTAGGTTTATAAATCCTAGCAGGGCGCCCGTTATTACCCTTCTTGTTATAAAGCCGGTACACTCGTCAGTTATCATTCCCTTTCCAATGGCTTGGCGATTATTACCTGTAGTCCTATCATAAACACATCAGGGTGGTCCGTCTATTTCATCCCGGATGGCTTGCATCGCGACACCGCCACTCGACGATGTTATGTCTCGGGTGGAGTGCAACGTTTACGTTTTGCTTCTCGGTTGTTATGGGCTCTCGTGTGTGGCTCTTACTAGGCGTGGATACTCCCCGGTCGCAGCCGGTGGTAAAAACCTCTGCTGCTGATGTATCCGTGTAATGAAATACTGCGACGACGTGTGTTTAGAAGGTTATTTAGGATTTTTTATTATACATTTTTGGTTGTTAATGTAAGCATTTTAAAATTAAACAGACCGTTGTTATGACTTCAATAGAATCGCACTTTGCAAGCTGTAAACTGATACTGTGGTTCTATCTGCAAGCGAGCGATAACGGCCGAGGTACATTTCCTTCCTCTAGATGCATTACAAATCAGTTTGTAATCAACAACTATTTTTCTATCGTAGCGTGGTCAATTTCCACATACAGCATCGATGGTTTTAGGCCTGAACAATTTAATCCACAAACCGAACACACTATTTAAAAAAAATAATAATAATAATGCCACCATCCCCAACCCCCATATGTTTATCAAATAATAATGTACAAAATTTGTTGGAATAGTACCCATTCGCCGCGACGATACGCCGGTCCAGACGACCATTTCGAAATGTTTTATTTTGGGCGCCAAGTAACGACCACTTCTGGGCACATTTTTTTTGTTGGCGTTCATGTTAAGACTGCGCGGGCTAACGAGCTGCAAACGTCCCCATTGCCGCCGCTTCGACGGGTCGTAAATCCGTCAGCAGGTGCGGTACATTGGAATAAACTCCACTAAAAAAACGCTCTTATTTGTTTTTCGCAACTTGAGTCGACTCAGCTGCCCGTTGGTGTCTTCTGTGTATTTTAAAACAATTTATGGATGCCGACGAGCACCAGCTTTTTCGATTCGGTGACCGAACAAAACCTAAGCAACAGCGGCAGCCAGCCGGCAGCATACCGTACGATTGCGGCGCGGGACATACTCTATAAAAGGGCAATCCAATCAGTAAAAGTCACTTTCAAAATCAGCCTCTTACTTAATGGCATAACCTAAATATTTGAATTACCAAATTAAAAGTTAAATCTGTAGAAAAAATCAATATTGTAATAAATCAGTAGAAAAAAATCAATATTGTAATAAATCTGTAGAAAAAATCAATATTGTAATTAAGCACAAAAGCATTGACATTAAATGGAGTAAAACAAAACAATTCTTGACCAAAAATGAAGTCAAACCATACCGTACCTTTGTGGCGAAGTCGAATCGCTTGGAGCAGCCCAAAATGACGCCCGCTTTTCACTGCACTTTGACACACGGCACAGGCTATTAAATTATCATATAACACAATGTGTTTACAAAGTCCGAATTTTATTGGCAAATAATTACATGCCAATCTAGACAAAACATAATCGTAAGTGTTTGGACCACACTGTGCGTGAAGCTGACACTATCGGCACCAATTTGAACTAACTACTAAGCATTTAGGCCTTTGGGGGGTAACTCTAAAAATTACACCCAAACACTAACAGCTGCACGAATACTAATGCTACAACATACTTCTTAAAACTTTTTTTTTATGTAGCAAGCGACGAAAGAGTAACCGTTACAGCAGAACACAGCATAAGAGAATATCCAATGCCGCCTGGACATTATATTTTAGGCCTGTTTAAAATAGGGAATCGGCCCCCCTAGCCACAAACTAGACAAAAGTTTAAACATAAAACAGCACTTCTTTTACACGAATCCCAACCTTCGAGTGGACGTACTGGTTGTCATGTTTAAACTTAAAACTCGCGACTTCCATTTATTCCACCATAATATAACGAATCGTAAGTGATTAGTAATTGTATGTACAATGCTGTGTTTGACTTTCATTGTAAAAAACAAAACAATACCCCCCCCCCCCCAGAAGGCGTTCCGAAGACTTTCTTAAAACAAACTCAGATGTTGACAAAGAAGTAGCGCCTACAGTTCTTGCTTCTTGTTGAAACACAAAACACCCGAACCTTCATTTGTTATAACATACTATTCCCTTCAAGGACCGTGTATGAACAACTGAGTTTTTATTACATGTATACCCCTAAAGTTCCCTTCAGCAAACTAACTCTCCGTCCTAACAATTGCTTCATCAAGGTTTCACGAAAAGATGAAGAAAATGAGTTAAATGTTCAACAATAATTTATGCAAAAAATGCCATTATTCGCAAACCACTTGTATGTTACAACACTCATATATTATATAAAGGCCGAACATCTACTCCAGCGTCCATTACGCAAAACGTTTTAAACCTAATTGAGGAAGTGGAGACGAGATCATCAATTTATCACATATGGCAGAAGTAGTTGTGATCATTTTTTTAAACAGTATTTGCGGGGTCTATTGACCGAGTCTCACTTTCTCCTTATCGGAAAAGCTGCCCTCTCCTTTCGGTGTACAATGACTGTGGTTGACAATGAATGTGGTTGACAATGAATGCTAAACATGATAGATGGCGACAGGTGTCATGTTAGCATCCTGGATGACTGCAATCATATCCCGTGAGTTGTTTTCTCCTCTTCCTTGTGTATAACATGGCACGGTGTAACTTGAGTTGCTTTCCACTTGTCATCAAATTAATGACATCGTAATGAAGACATGAAAAGGGACTGCCGGAAAATATCTAGATGACCCAGTGGGGTGTATATATCATCGCTAAGCCTTGATCACATCCACATTTAAAAACAACACTGATAAGAAACATTAGCCCCAAAATACGTACTGATCAAACACGAGTTTGGATAATATAGATAGCAAACGGATTGTAGAATAAACATTGCATCAAGCAAGGAAACTACATGCATCAACTTTTTATACAGGTATTCTTACAGAAGGTCCAGACAAATATTGTAAAAGATATTAACCTACTCTTAAGTTTAATCAAATGATCAAATAATCAATTAACCAATTAATCAATTAATAAATTAACCAACCAATCAACAATCAATCAATCAATCAACCAGTCAATCATTCAGTCAATCAATCAACCAGTCAATCAATCAAACAACAAATAGTAAGTCCCATTACACTGTGGTTATAATGAACCCATCCAGTCTGCCGTGTTTCTTAATGTTGACACATTTCCTCCAAATTTCTTTTGGATTAAAACAATTTACCTTCTCTCCAGTGTACTTACTGGACCCCCACGGAGCCAAAACAATCCATCTCTGACCAAACACCTCAAGAGAATTTTTTTTTCTATCACAAGAATTTCTCCTATAACATTTGTTTACAAAACTTAGTTTCCAGGACAATATTTAAACGTTATAAGGATTTCCACAAAGACATTTCAATCGTTCGATTAAAACTTTGTACCCGATTCGCCTAGCCACCTAGCCACAGCCACTTATAAATGAGGCCGTCAAGCCTCATCCAAGCCTCATCACTTATAGAATGCTTATCATGCTATTCAAAATAATCCCTTCAAAATCCACCTTGCTTATATAAGAGTGGATGCTCTATCATGATGCCACAATAGTATCATGAGCATTCCATGAGTGATGCCATGGTTGACAGCATTTACTTAGAAGTGACTGTAGCTAAGCAAATCAGCTGAATTTTATCTTACAGGAAACGCTTTAAGAAAATGTTAAAATAGGAAACTGCACGAGTATCTAATTATTGTAATATGCAGTTTGATCACAAAAACAAACACTTACAAAAAAACACCCTTGAAAACAGATTGTTTACACACAAATAGCGTATGCACACAATCCATTAGGATGCGGAGAGAGCCATTAACTCTGTAACTGGCTAACACTAATGCTGACGAATGGTGAAACATAAGTTTCCCATTGCTTTTCATCCAATCTCCAACGATAACACAACGTCCTCGTTGGCTGTTCCACGTGCTGCAGCCCATGGTAGTTCACATCGAGCGTTCAACTAGACACAAGCCAGAAAAGAACACAGTTTATCCTAGTGTGTCAGGCTTGCTGCAACAGCCCCCTACTCTGATCGTATCCCTGGACACGCCCCTCTCATAAACCTGAAGCTGTAATTGTGAAAAGTAAACGCAGGAATCAAATTCCAACACTGCTATCAAGTACTGGTTATCCCTGCCCAACAAAGTGCAGAGATTTGCTTTTACTGAATTTTATCACATCTTAAAGTTGACATCCGAAAACCGGAAAGTGTGTAACATTTATCACTACATCTCATTAAGTCAATTGGAGAAATGGTAGACAATACTAGAGCACTATTAAATTCGGGTACATTTGTCTGTAGACAGCCAAATCCAACAGTGCACTCCTATAGTGTCCACCATACCTCAAAAAGGTACCTCTAATCAACATGTAAAAAAAAAAAAATTAAAAACGAACTTGCAAAATCTCATTTTTGAACATCTGGCAAGCGTTTACTGCATCCATGCAGTCCGAATCCTGTCAAACCACAGGATTGGAACACGCATCTTTACTTGGGAACTGCTTAATATCCTTCCTGGTGCAAGCACAGAGGAATTTTTTTAAAGAAACATTTTGGGATCTCCCAAAGTTAGACCGGTCCTTAGGGAACCAAATCCACGTACAGCTCAGGGGCACCACTTCACTCTAAAACAAAATAACTCCTGGACACAGGGACTGCACCGAGGAGGGCAAATTAAGTAGTTCCTTTTCCCCACTGTTTACCTGCTGTCAGTTCCAATCAGCATTTCAAAAATACTTGGTTCGATTGAGCGCTTTCTCAGCAAAGTTGTCATCGGTGATTTTGGCCCAGTCCTGGGCTGTCTGACCGACGACGAAGCCCAAGGCACGCTTCCTGTCTTGGTCTTTCTTCTCCTCGATGTCAGCCCAACGAACCTACAAAACATATTAAAAAGGATACGATTTTCATAAAAGTGCTTGCACTGAGTTTTATACGGCAACAAATCCTATGCCATTCTACATAAAACAGGAGTGAAAGTCACTGCTAACACGGAGCTTTCAAAACTGGGACCTAAATGTTAGGTGTGTTGAGATGATGGCATTACCAAGGTGGTTAAAGGAACATTACAGAATTGGTAAAAAAAAAATAAGTAAAATATACTTTTTAATCACAGATTTACATAAGACTTACACGGTCTAATGATGATGATAGTAGAAAACATCCCTTGAAATATTACTGTCTGAAATGCCATATTTGATGAGAAATGAATAACCTAATTTTCCGATTGGAGTTTATCACTCAGTGAGCGTTTTATTCATTTGTTGAATCTATATGATTTCATGCAAATGTGTCATCCGTTTTTGCACTATTTTCTCGTGACCCAGATGGCCGATCGATCTCAAACTTCTACAGGTTTGTCAGTTTATGTATATGGTGGATTACATAAAGTGCTTACACTGCCAGCACCTGTTTTGTTAGCAAAAACCAATTCTGTCATGTTCCTTTAACAGCCCACGGATTAAAGATTTCAAAGAGCTTTTGAGAGCATCATCCTCACCACAAGTTGATCAAAGAGGACAGTTTCTTTATATAATAAGAAAACACCTGCTACTTTTTATCATTAGGCAAGCATGGTAAGTCTGTTTTCTGGTAAGTCTGTTTTCAGATAAGAGTCTGAAATTTCTCGTCCCTGATTAAAGTGTTGATTGGTACCAGTAGGACTTTGTGATTAATTCCGAAATTAGTCTCAGGGCTGTGGGGGGGGGTAGATGTGGAGCTTCGATGGGAGAAAACAATGCCGTGAGTCAGCTCAAACTCAGAGGTAAAATTTTCAAGGAACAAAGGAATGGTGGAGGTAGATTGCAAAAAGAACGACCACCAACCAGAGTGGAAATTAACATCATCAATATTAAAGGGTTTTACGTATTTTTTTCTGAAAAAGTCACCCCTTTAAACAACCCTATAAACTGTTACATGAACAAAAATATAAAAAATCAAAGAATAACAAAAAGGATATTTTTTTCCTAAAAGTTATAAGCTAAACACTGGATCGAAATATCTTAAAAGCAACAAAATGAAAACAACAGTCAACTAGATAATCCTGGCCGAATACAAACAGTAACAGAATTATACAGAACATTAATTTGATTCTTTTCTTCACACTATTGAAGAGGGCTTAGACCATGAACACACTAAAGGTGAGCATCCTGAAGAATTTCAAAAATTGGAGTATTTATACCAATAACCCAAAACAGAAAATGAAAATTGTGTAAATTAAGTTTCTAACAAAGATTCCACCAAAGAAAAAACATTCCTCATTTTTAGACATAATTTGGGGTTGAAGAGAGAAAAATCAACTAAAGCGGGACTTGAACCTGCAACCTCTGAAGTAACATGCCGGCGCTCTACCAACTGAGCTATCTAGCCCTATGTTGGTGGTCTCCCTATTTTTGTAAATACATTTGTTCAGGTGTGCCAGTCAGAAGCCATGCAACCTGTAACTGCCGTATAGCCAGGGATCACACCCAAGTTTAGGATACAACCTAGGAAGCAGCAGCAGAGATGTCACCTCAAGGGGATGCAACTTTTTTATTTACGGGAAGCTAGTACAGCAAAAGAGCTGGAAGATGAAATCTTTGTTTTACAAACCCTTTTGGCATTTGGATCTCTACTGGAGTCTTGTGAATAGTCGGCCATGCCCAGATAATCCTCCATGCTCTGGACCTGTGACTCATCCATTGACTGCCTCCGCTTGCCGTATGAACGCACACCATCCAGCTATCTGTGGGGACGAATGGAGAGATGGAGGGTGACAATCCCGTATTCAATGACACAATGACACAATGACACAATGACACAATGACACAATGACACAATGACACAATGACACAATGACACAATGACATAATGACACACTGACCCAAAATTAATTTTTACTTCACTTTAAGGAAGTCCTTTCCTTGACCGAGGTTTTTATCCAAGCTGAAGTTCACTTTGCGATTCGCTACATGTGGAGTCTAAGTGTTTTAATTGTTTTAAAATTTTTAACTTGGCCTTTATTTGCAAGACCACAGCCCCACTATGTGAGAGTAATCCAACCAACTGGTGACAGTTATGCCAGTTGAACAACCAGACTACAGCTGGAACACCCGACTGCAGTTGGCCCCTGAGCAGTGGGTACACCCGTTTTAAAATGTTTAACTTTGCATTTATTGGTAAGACTACAGCATCACTACATAAGAACAATCCGACCACCTTGTGACAGTTGGGCCACCTTGTGACAGTTGGGCAACCTGACTACAGTTGGGCAACCTGAGCACAGTGCCCACACCCGACTGCATACACCATGTACTCACCCAGTCTCTCTCCTGTAGCCGTTTCCCATTTACTCTTCACCAATCCTCCCTGTAAATGAACAAGACGAAACTGAAAATCAACACCAACCAACTACCAGATATAGACCTTCACCATGAGTCAGCCATCTTGTAATTCATGAAAGTGAGGCCAGAAAGGCAAAATAGTCAGGCCCCCTTTTTAGTATGAGAATCAGTGCTCATATAAGCACACAGGGGTCCATGACTAAGATGGCTTCGGCATGATGAAGGTCTCCTTCTTTTGAATTTAACACTGATTTTAAATGCTACACAATAATCCTTTACTGAACAAGATTCAAACAAGCCATTGTCTCAGTTTGCATTTTAAAATGTCAACTTCTTTAAGAAGTGACTTCATTGAAAACTCAAATACTTACAAACTTCATTTATCTGTCAATGTGTCTCGTTGCAGTTTACCCAGCTTCTTAACACAAATATGCCTTTCTCACAAAGCAGTCATGCTTTATCAAATTTTCGCAAACTTCTTCTGGTCACACAAATTCTTCGACGTACACATAGAATGCACTTTCAGATACTAAAGTAACACTAATTTATACAAACAGGTATCTTTTTAATTTGTTCTAATTATTTCTTTTGTAAAGCCTTGGAGTTGGATGATTAACTGGATAAGCAAATGTCCAGCGATTATTTGGCACCCAACTGTACCAAATCTCTGATAAATGAAGCATGAGGAAGGCAAATTTCTTCAAATGCTCGACACATTCCAGCATTTAGCAGAGTCAGCACTTTACAAAGGTCACAAAATGCAGCTGATCAAAAAATATTATTAAAATGGCTAGTCTTAAAACAGTAAATAACAATAAAGTAAAAAAAAAAATGAATAAAATATTCATTAATAATTAGATACACATTTTATAAGAAAGGAAGATAACCTCAGAGAAATGGCACACTAGCTTTCTCTGTTTGCCAAGCTGCACATCAGTAA